>JBAJHW010000003.1:189498265-190708265 GCA_037013535.1 Intellagama lesueurii | reverse complement strand
GCCTGATCATGATCCTAGTCAGATGGATCACTTGAGGCGCAGTATAAATCGCGGAATTCGCCAAGCATTGAGGTCAGGATTGGGGTCAGTTATATACAGCATCCTGACATAAGGATCCACCGGCCTGAACTTTACAAAAGTGATGGCATTCACTTGTTAGTGTTAGGTGTGAACCTCTTTCTGAAAGAACTACAATGGGCGGGATAGAAATATAATAAATAAATAAATAAATAAATAAATACAAGGGGGCCTTGGAGCCAAAATTTTCGGCTTGGGTGGCGGGCTTGGGGCATATAGATAGCACCAGGCCGTGGCGGGTGGTGCGAAGATAAAAGTTGGGCAGAGTTCATGGTTGACACATGGTGCTAAAATTATGCCACCTCTCTGTCAGTTTGAGCCAATTGGCTATCAGATGAGAGGTGGTTTTACATGGAACAACCTCCCAGCCAGAAGCCCACTTAGGGTCACGATGCTTGGTGGGTTGTGTCGGTTGGAGGGTACCCCTTTTCACAGAGCACCTGAAGGCGTGCTGTTCAGCGTACAGCACGAGTCAGAATTAGGAGCTCGCCCTGCTTGATCTAAGATCATCCGTACATTGAAGAATATTGCACTACGGTAGGCCCCCTTGTATTTTGGGGATAGACAAATAGTTAATAAAGTTGTGACCCACGTTTTAACCCAACAACCTGTGTCTCGCCTCGTTATTTCCAGGCTGGGAGGGCAAATTGGGGTTTAATGGGTTTGCCTATGACAGAAGAGAAAGCACATTCCAAGAAGTCTGACTTTGGGAGATTCTTTTTTCATGAGGAACCTGGAGAGAGGAAATGTTCCAAATGCAGAGCAACAATTGAAAAAAAAACTTGCTCCCCAATAAACTCTCAATCTCTTTCAGATGGAGGGATGTGTGTGGAAAACAGCCTCTGAAGATGACTTGTAAGTATAAGTGGTTTCCACTCCCGTCACCCTAAAGTGGGTAATGTTACAGAAGCAGTGGGGTAGTCAAGCCAGGCTCCCAAGGTTCAAGCCCTGGGACTTTCTGAGTAGCAGGGACTGTGACATCTTCTGCCATCCCTCAGATTTCCCTTTTTCCATTGATTTAGCTGAACTCCTGACAGAGTTTAGATGGGAGTGAAGTGGATTCGCCAAGGAATGGTGTATTTTGCAAACTACCCCTGCTGTAATGCAAAATAACTGAAGGTGGCTAGTTCTTGAGCAGGCAATGAAAAAGCCATTAAGTAAAAGGAAGGAAGGAAGGAAGGAAGGAAGGAAGGAAGGAAGGAAGGGAGGGAGGGACGGAGGGAAGGAAGGAAGGAAGGAAGGAAGGAAGGAAGGAAGGAAGGAAGGAAGGAAGGAAGGAAGGAAGGAAGGAAGGAAGGAAGGAAGGAAGGAAGGAAGGAAGGAAGGAAGGAAGGAAGGAAAACCAAATGGTCACTACTCATTTGCTGACATGGACTGATCCCGTTGCCTCTGTTTTTGAGCTCTGAGGGTGAGACGAGATATAGGAACTGTTGTGAAAAGTACCTGCAGTTTCAAATTCACTACTACACAACTATTTCAGAGCAGAGTACACTTGTTCCAATTTTGACCTGCATATTCTTCTCCAAAGCCAAAGCCAAATCAATAGCTTCCATCCCATCATCATCTGCGTTATGGACTTCCTTCTCTGAGCCAGAGGGCTATACTACACTTTTCAACCTCAGCGTTGTGCAAAGTGGCTAGCCAGTTGTTCAGTGGACTTGGTCAAAACTATATGAAGGCTATCAATGGCTACTAGTCCTGATGACTATATTTTACTTCTAGTGCTGGAAGCAGTGCCCTTTTTGCCAGTTAGATGCTAATGCACCATATAACCCATTGTTAAGGCACCTAATGCTTTTCTTTTTCTTTACTCATTATATAGCAGTTAACAACAATTTATATGTAAAAAGAAAGAAAACAATCTTAAGGGAGAGATAAGAAATACTAAGTACAGTGTGAGAAAAACAAGTTGTTTATGGCAGAAGAAAGGAGCTACTTCTGAAGCAGTGATGAAGCAAAGATTAAAATGGATGATTAAATAGCACTCATGAAGCAAGTAATATTTATGCATATTGTAAAAAGGCATTTGTAAGCTTAATACAAAATCCTGTAACTGTGTTGGCTTAAATTTGTTTGAGTCAGATCAGGAGTTTTGCATTTGAATATCATTCTTAAAGCACTTTGAAGTTTTATGGAGGAATTTTATATGACTTATGAAGGTTCTGCCATCTGCTTCCTTCTCCTCCTGTTTCTAAGTTTCCCTGCTAAGGTATGATAATTGTGTCTCACTCTGTTTGTTCTTGGATGGACAAGAGTGTCTCACCAGAGGCCACAGGACTGGGCTGACACCACTTGGGAATGCATAGCTGAGCTATTTCAGGAAGCACAGAAAAGAAAAGCATCTCACCATGGAGAAAACAGGAGATGCAATTTGGTTTATGGATTCTATTTGCTTATGTCTTGTATTACACATTTCCAGCAACAACATTCTCACCAGGTCTGTGTTTTATGTAATCATCTAAGACAGCCTTCCCCAACTGTGGCCCCCTTCAAATTTTTGGATTACAACCCCTACTATCCCCAGCCTTCAGTGACACTGGGGAGGATGGGGGTAGTCCAACACATCTGATCTTCTTTAATCATCTAGTGGAGGATGTGCAGCTGTGATTTCTTGAAGGTTACTGCCATGTTTTAGCTACCTTTAAGCTGGGTTAAGTCCCAGTTTAAGTCCCTCCCCAACTTCAAAATTATGCAGATGATTTCTCCACATTTGGGGAAATAGCAGGGGTCAACATACCTGGAATGCAATGGCTGAGGCTCACCCTGGGAAAACCTCCTGCATGATCAAGGTATCTTCCCTGGCAGGTAAGTAGTTAAAGTTATAAATAAAATGCAATTCCTGCTGTAAAAAGAAAAAAAAAACCCTAAAGGGGTAACAGAAGAAACACTTAAAATTGTTAAGGACAGGTGAGAAACAAAAGTTAAAGCTGACAGAAATAGGGTCAGAATCCTGAATGCAGATTTTCTGTGATTGTCACACAGAGACAAAGAGAAGTATTATAATGATCAGTGCAAAGAAATAGAAGAGAACAACAAAAGGGGGGAAACAAGAGATATCTTCTAGAAATTCAAAAAATGAAAGGGAAATTTAAGCCTAGATTAGGAATGCTGAAAGACCAACATGAAAGCTCATTATCTGACCAGGAGAAAATAAATAGAAGGTGGAAACGTTACGCTGAAAACCTATACAGAAGAGATAAAAAGATGACAGATACCTTTGAAGAGGAATCCTGTGATGAAGCACCTGCAATTCTAGAAACTGAAGTGAAAGCTGCTCTGAAAGCATTGAGAAGAAATAAATCACAAGGGGTAGGTGGGATACCAATCAAACTATTCCAAGCCACACAGACTGAATCTGTCAAAGTCCTAACAAGAATATGCCATCAAATATGGAAGGCAAAACAATAGCCCACAGACTGGAAATGCTTGATACCCATTCCAATCCCTAAGAAAGGAGATGTGAAGGAGTGCAATAACTATAGGAACATTGCTTTAATTTCCTATGCACACAAAGTTATGCTCAAGGTGTTGCAAAGCTTATGTGGAGCAAGAAATGCCTGATGTCCAAGATGGGTTCTGAAAAGGCAGAGGCCCTCAAGAGCATATTGTGAATATCCAGTGGCTACTGGAGCCTTCCAAAGAATTTCAGAAGAAGATCAGTTTATGCTTTGTAGACCACAGCAAAGCCTTTGACTGTGTAGATCATGAGAAGCTATGGATTGTTCTGAAAGAAATGGGTGTGCCTCTGCACTTGATTGTCCTGACGCATAACCTGTATTATGGACAAGAAGCTACCATTAGGACAGAATATAGAGAGACAAAATAGTTTTCTATAGACAAAGGTGTCAGACAAGGGTGTATTTTATTTCCTTATATGTTCAATCTGTATGCAGAACATATCATAAGAAAAAACGGACTAGATTCAGATGAAGGAGGAGTGAAAATTGGTGGAAAAAACATTAATAATGTAAGATATGGAGATGACACCATCTTAGTGGCAGAAAGCAGCAAGGACTTGAAAGGACTTCTGATGAAAGTGAAAGAAGAAAGCACCAAAGCAGGGCTGCATTTGAACATTAAGGAGACAAAAATCATGACTACTTTAATGTTGACATTGAAGAAATTGAAATAGTAAAATATTTTATTGAAGGTAGTACTCTGTTGAAGTCCTAATATCACTCTTGCACTAATATCACTCTCTAGTGAATTACACACTCCTCAGGTAACCACCAAGGGGCCTAAGTGTGGAATGATTTGCCTATATATATATATATATATATAAGCAATATATATTGCCTGGGTGCTTATATATATATAAGCACCCAGGCAACAGTCTCAACTGGCACAGAGATGACTAGTTACAGTCCTCCCCACTCAGTTGAGATGCATCAAAATTTTGTTTAAATATTTTACTCAGTTTCTAACTTTGCATTTGTACATACAAATCAACATGTGTGATTTTATGCTGGCTATGGTCCTCTTTTGTTCTCCTTTTTGATGATGGGTAAGTGGTCATAATAGTTACACTCTGGATATTATTTTAATGGCCAAACTCTTGTTGCTTAGTGTAGTAAACTACACTAGAGTAGGCTCATTGAATCAATGGGGATTTGGTAAATAAGCTCCTATGCTAAAGTAAGTCACAGTTACAGTAGGCCCATTTGAATCATTAGAACGTATGTAGGAGTTGACTCACTAAATCTGCATTGATTCAACGGGCCTACTATAGTGCAATTTACTAAATTAAGCAACAGGATTTTGGCCATTGTCTTTGTACAGTAACCTGTACCAATAAGAGGCCTCCCTCTACTGCAGAAAATGATTTAATGTCTCATCACAAGGCAACTGCCTCCACTCAAAGAAACATAATGTGGCCTAAGGCCATCACCAAGTGTGCTCTAAAAATGGAGATAATGCCATGTACCTTCTCAGTACATTCTGTCCATGATGATGCCACTATGTGTATTAGGATATAAAATTTAATATTCTTGTCCTGTTCCAAAGTAATGTGCACAAATATCATTTGATGTAATGTGACACATTTTCTTCAGTATCTTTCCCATTTCACCAATGCCAAATGAGTGGGTGGAAAATGTTCCTCACACCTTTAGGCTCTGTGTGTAATCTCACCACTTCTTCTGACTTGCCTCAAGTATGTTCCTAAAGTAATCTCATTAGTGGTTGTTTTCAGACTGATTGACTGTGCAGATGTAGGTGTAATCCTGTTTCTGACTCTGAAAAGGCTCCACATCTGAGCATTGTCTGCATTCTTGACTGCGATGCATGATACATACAATGTTAAATTTAAGTGGCAGAGACTGTAAATGGAATTGTGCTGAAGGAATTTAAGAGTCAGCAGAAGTTTTGTTTACTATTAATTGGCACACTACAATAAAATAACATAAAAATAACCATTAGCCCTTCTGTGCATTTCATGGAAAATAAACATTATTGCCTTAGCAGCAGATAGAAGAGCCTTCTCTTATTCACCACCACAAACATAAGGAGAACTAAACTTAGATATTGTTTTTTCAATAGTGATTTTTAATGGAGGTTTTCTTTCATTCCAGCTCTCTCTCTCTCTCTCTCTCTCTCTCTCTCTCTCTCTCTCTCTCTCTCTCTCTGTGTGTTCATTTCATTTTTGTTTTTAAAAATCTCTCATTTATTCTATGCATCTATAAATGTATTAAGTTGGGTTTCTGGCAGATCCTTCCTTCCTTCCGTGAGAAAAATATTTCAAAGTAAGACACTTGCCAACAAAGTCTACAAACCAACAGGAAATGTAGATTACCCTACACTGAGTCAAATATAAGGTCACACATTTCAGTACCAATATTGTCTGCACCTGGTACCCTTGAAATATTTGGGGTGACAACTTCGCTAATTCTTATCCAAGAGCCTAGCTATAAGTGCCAAGAAGTGAAGCTGTGACCTTCTGCTCACAAAGCATGTGTTCTGGAACTGACCCTTTCCTGACTATACTTCCTATCTTTCCCTCTCTCATTCTTCCTTTCTAGTTGGATCCAGGCTTAGTCATGCTTTAAATAAACTCACTGAAATCAATAGAGGAATTAAGTAATGATTAATTTAAATCTTTTTAAAATAATGTCTTTCATTAGAGTATGCAATAAGTAATTTCTAAGTAAAGTCTTAAAAATTCTAAAAAGCTGGGCCATAAAGAAGGCTGACCGCCGAAGAATTGATGCTTTTGAATTGTGGTGCTGGAGGAGACTCTTGAGAGTCCCCTGGACTGCAAGGAGAACAAACCTATCCATTCTGAAGGAAATCAACCCTGAGTGCTCACTGGAAGGACAGATCCTGAAACTGAGGCTCCAATACTTTGGCCATCTCATGAGAAGAGAAGACTCCCTGGAAAAGACCCTGATGTTGGGAAAGTGTGAAGGCAAGAGGAGAAGGGGACGACAGAGGATGAGATGGTTGGACAGTGTCATCGAAGCTACCAACGTGAATTTGACCAAACTCCGGGAGGCAGTGGAAGACAGGAGGGCCTGGCGTGCTCTGGTCCATGGGGTCACGAAGAGTCGGACACGACTTAACGACTAAACAACAACAAAGTCTTTCATAAACTGGACCCATGAACTTTGCTGTCATGATACCACTCTAAATATACCTGAGGTTGCTTGATTTCAAAAGGGAAACAGGGCCAGGCCTGCTAAATACTTGGATGGAGGATCCACCAGGGAATGCCGTGATTTCCAAGCAAGACTAGAAAACATCTGAAACTCCAAAGAACCATTTTTGGTGAAGGACTTATAGTTCATTTGTAGAGAACATGCTTTGCATGCAGAGGTTCTGGGTTCAATTCCAGGTTCATCTCCAGGAAAAGAGACACATCCAGGGAGAGTAGACTATAGTGGGTTAGATAGGCTGAGGAGGGTCTGACTCAGAATAAGGTAGCTTCCTATGTTCCTAACTTGAAATGTCCAAATTCAAAAGAAGGAGACAGAAGAGACTGTAATTCTCCATGTAGAGAAATCACTCTGGAAATTCTGTCAGTGTACATGTACAATGTTCCATAATTAGTGTATGAATTATGTGTCATCCATTTGGGAACAATTTATGGCAATCCTAATAGGGCTTCAAAGTAATGTGAATTTTAAGGAGTGGTTTTACCAGTGCCACTCCCCCACCCATGATTTTCCATGGCAGAGCAGGTATTCAAATCCAGGTCTCCTGAGACCTAGTCTGTCACTTTATCCACTGCACCACACTGGGTATCGTTCCATAATTTAATGATAATTGCATGCCATCCACTGAATTCTGACTTTGGAAACCTTCTGAGGATTTTCCAGGTAGAAAGTACTCGGAAGTGGTATACCACTACCTTCTTCTGCAGGTGGTCTGGGACTGTGCATCTTGCCCAATGCTATATAGTCTGGTTTTTCTCTCAGGAGGAACAGTAGCAAACTGAACTCCTAACCTCTGACTCCACAGTGAGACACCTAACTCACTGAATTTTTCAGCCAGCATTCCATAATTCATCCCCCTATCAAATTGTTGTACTGAACATTTAGAGTTTATGTAGAAACAATACATATACACCCTTGTGGCTTATGGCAATGAAGGGTACTGTGTCTACTGAAATGTTAGGCATCTCAAAGATTATAAATAATTTTCAATACACAGTCTCACTGGAACTGTGTGCCTTTTCCACTGGTAAAAAATTGCAATCAGTGAAAATTTAAAAAGAGTTGACAATACGAGCCTTTCATTGACAATATGGACACTGTTATGGCCATGAATGTAGAAAATGACAGAAGCATTTCCAGTCCAAATTCCTAGTATTTTTGCAGTCATATTGCTTGTTGTTTTATTCCCTTCTTCCCTTCAGCCTATTGTTACGAGAATCTCTTTGGTACTATGAAATGATGCAGTAGCTGTAGTATAAACCTAGGTTATAGCAACGTGTGTCAACTTGCCTTTAAGGGGTATAATGGTAATGTTTACTGACCATAGACACTGTTTTCTGGCTCTGTATTAAGTTAGAAATTTGGAGACTGGCTTTATACTCTAAACCAAGAGCCAAGAGCCTATGGGCCACCTCTGATCTTCCAAAGTCTCTCCAGCACACTATACTTTGTTGTTGTTGTTGTTGTGACTTCTGGACAGCCCCATAGTGCTAAAGCACTCTCTAGGCAGTTTAAAACAGAATTATGCCACCAAATTTGCCTTCGTGACTTTGAAGTCAAAATTTTTCATACAAAGAAATTTTGTTTGAGGTGCAGGATTTTTTATAAAGAGAATTATGTTTCCTGGAAACTTCTAGGAGCACAACACTCCTTAACAATGAATTGTGCTGAACCAGTGGTTTGTGCCAATCTCTATTCCATACAGCTAGAAAATTAGTTTAAATGAAAACTTTTGAAGACAGGTAATATATTCAGTAAGATTATGGACAAGATCTATATTTATGTATAAGCAATGACCCTATCAAAATGTTACTTCCTTGTCACTTTCCCATCGGAGCTGTCAAGCCCCCTTTCCAAAGGGCTACAAGAAGGGATTGAGGGATCCTGCTGAATGGGACCGTATGTAATGGAGAGAACTGAGAGAACTGGAGGATTCCTGAAAATTGGGTATCCCACCTTCCATGTATCATTTACAGGGGTCTGAAGAATCTCTCAAAAAAGAAAGAGGTCAAGAAGTACACTTCCAATACTCCTATGGGAGACACATCCATCTGGATTCAACCTTATAGTTCTTGTGTTGAGTTGTTTTTTTTTTTCATAATCTGGTAATCTCTTTATGTAAACCATTTACACCTTGCTCATTGCTCTTTTTAACTTTAACCACACTTATCCTCAAATGTCAAGTAGGGATTAACTGATCATTGTTTTCAGTTCATGTACAATTTCTCCATTAATCTGTAAATGTTTTCACAGTTATGAAAAGTCACACTTAAACACATGCTTAATGCATATTTTTAAATATACTGTCAATCAAAATATATGGAGGACAAATTGTTTTATTTAAAACACACATCTACATTTTTTTAAATGTAACTTTTAAAAATGTTATGGTTTTTCACCTGAAGTGCTTGGTAAGAGCAAAAGCTGACATGTTGTCCAATTCCATCTTCCTTATTAGGTTGTCAGATATAGTCATTATACAATAAAGCTCTCAAAGATCAAATAACTCAGGCAGCTTGGCTGTAGGCAAATTTATTCAAATCAAGACCTAGAGAAAGCTGGCCAGATAGCTCAGGGGTTTAGGTATCTGGTTGCAGAGCCAGAGGTTGAAAATTCAATTCCCCTCTGTGCCTCCTGTAAGTAGAGCCAGCCTGTGTAGACTTGGGTAAGCTGTACAGGCCCAGAGTGCCCCCAGAAGAAGGGAATGGTAACCCACTTTTCAGTTCTCTCTACCTGGAAAACCCTGAAAAAGGTCACCATCAGTCAGAATTGTTTTGACAGCACATGAACCCGTGTAGTGGCTTAACTGAAGCTGAGAAAGCTCCCAACCTAGTTGAACTATTGTGTTTGCATTTTCTGTTAGGTATTTATTAGGTACAGTGGAACCTCTACTTACAAACTTAATCCGTCCCAGAAGATGTTCTTAAGTTGAAACGTTCGTAAGTTGAAGCAAAATTTCCCATAGGAATGCATTGAAAACCGATTAATCCGTTCCGGCTGTTTTTGGTTCTTATGTAGAGGCGCCGTTCTTACGTTGAAGCATTAGTTCCCATAGGAACTAATGCAAAGCCGGTTAATCCGTCCTCTACCACTAGGGGGAGAAATTTTTTTTCTTTTAACCTAAGATGACTTAGGTTAAAAAACAGAACACCTTTTTTTTTCCGGTTCGTAAGTTGAAGCTCCGTTCGCAAGTAGAAGCAAAATTTTGCGGATGGAGCTGTTCGTAAGTTGAAATGTTCGTAGGTAGGGATGTTCATAAGTAGAGGTTCCACTGTATATTATTTTCTTGATCTATTCAGCCTACATGAGATCATGAAGACTGTCACTTAGTAGCTTCAGTGTGTAACATGAAAATATTGGATCAAGAAAACTTTAATGTAATATTATTTATACTTTAAAAATGACATACTGTGGGCCAAAGTCCCATTAATGTTAACGCAAGGTTTGAGTAATTTGCCACAGCTCATTGTGGCTAATTGACAAGTTGCCAAGGAAAATCACATGCATGTGCTTGTCACATGCCTGACTCGGCAACCTAAACACGCCCTAGCATCTTGTCAACATTACACTTAGCTGTAATTAGCAACAGGAGATTATGCAACCCTTAGACAAGCAACAATAGGATTCTAGCCATGTTTTATTAATGGTCTCTCAAGAAACTTCAGGCTTATTTCTGAACTGAACTAGCAGTAATGTGCCATCATTATCAAAATCCTGTTTAGATTATCTGTGTTTCATTTTCACACATGCAGACGTGTAGAGGACTTAGTTGAGCATCTTTGTTTGTATTTTTGAAGTGCCTGTCTACCGACATGACACCTTACAAAGCAACACAAGTACCAGGATGGTATATGTAGTTATACAGTGAGTTCTTTTAGCAGAAGGAAATTCACGAAAGGGAGGACAAGGAAAAAAGAACCAAGAGTATCCAACAGAATACTCTGATGATGAGCCCTAAGTCTGAAAAGGCTGAAGATTGTTATATTGTTGTATTTGGAAGAACCAGAAAGTGCTTTTGACTCAGGACTTTTATTGTGAATCTTCAAAAGCCTAGAGACAACCAAGATAGATTCAGGATGTTGTGACCTACAAGATAAATGACCTGCTTCCTCCTGCTCTGTTCTCTCCAAAACACAGCTATCCTTATTGTGTCCCAAAATCCTCAAATGCAATTAGTACAGAAATGTATGAGTGGTGCCTTAACACATGCATGTGCTGTTCAAATGAAGATTTATGCATCAACACAGCTTTCTTGCCTTAAAAGCCCAGAAAGAAAAGAAAAGAGAAAAGAAAAAGACTTGTGTTAAAAGCAAAATGTTATGGATTAAGTTAGAAATTAAGGTACAAAATGGGCATGTCAATTTGCTCATGTTTTGGATGGTGGTGAATTGATCTTTGGTCTCTGCTTTGAGGGATATAGTCTTCTTTTAAATTAAAAATGACTTTAGAAATGCCTTTTTTTTTTCAAATATACAAGCACATTGATGTCAATATTGAGCAAAGAAGGTCTATCTTTACTGAGCAACTTAAGGTAAGATACTTTTTTAAAAGCCACTGTATAGATAGATTGGGATAACAGTCAACAACAACATAAATCTTCTGATTCACTGTACACAGAAGACCATTTTCTCCCAAAGAGTTTGTAACTGGATCTCTAAGAAAGCCACACTCGCTCATAAAAGAGAACAAGTTGCAATTTATGCATGACTCTGAAAAAAAAAAAAAAAAAGCCCTGTATCCCCTATAAAGTGTTGGTGTGTTCTATAAGTTTAGTCCCAAGATACATATTCAAACAGTGAAGTGTTCCACTAAGGCTAGTCCCACCAATTGAAGAATGTTAGAAAATCCCAGCTTTCACCCCATCACTGCTACTGTGCAGTGTGCACTTGAGTAAAGGTCTCCACAGTTCATTTGTTGGGGGCAGGGAGTAACATAGAAACTTGTTATCAGCCATACGTAGTCAGTGGCTAGAGACACTTTATCATTATGGTTGTTCTGTTTTAATCTTTGTCCTATAAGTCACCTTATTATGAAGCAGCATGTAAGTAGCATTAATAAGATGAAAAACTGAAACTTCACAGACATGCATGTACAGTTAATTAAATGCTGATTCAGAAATCAGGTCCCTGCCCTGATGTTTCAGGCAGAGTGTTTGTGTTATGCGTAAAGGAGAGGATAAATGCACAGCCAGGTGATTATGTATGTGTATAAATACCTCCTTTTTAAAAAAATCACTGAAAAGTGGAATACTGTTCCAAAAAGTGGAAGAAAAGTCAGATTTAATTGTTGACCAACAGAACTAGAAATCAGTTTACACTAGAGATGGGGACAAATTGAAAAATGAATTGCAAAATTCACCAAAAATTGCTAATTCGTCAATTTGTATTCGCACAAATCAATGCCACCAATGAATACAAATCAATGAATTTTTAGTGATTTTTGATTTGTTGATTTCTTGGGCTAAATAATGAGTCAGGAAGGTTCTCCTCTAGGCACCTAGAAACACCAAAATTGCAGAGAAGCTTCCTCCAACTCTCCTCTACAATCCCTCGAAGTTTGGTGAAGACTGGGTTTCAGATGTCAGAGTTATACCTCAAAGAGGGCCCACCAAGAAAGTTTCCCCCAAGCACCTATAGAGACCAAAATCACAGTGAATCTGTCCATGACTCTCCTCCTTCCCCATGACATCTCCCAGTTTGGTGAAGATTGGGTTTCCCCAAGTCAGCTACTAAAGGGCACTTTCTAGGGGGGACAAATTTTGTGGGTGTATAACTTGGATGTCTGAAACCCAATCTTCACCTATCTTGGAGGGATAGTAGAGTCAGGGGAAACTTCTCGGTGATATTGGTGTCCCTAGGTGCCTGGGGAGACCCTTCCGGGGGGGGGGCTTTTTGTGAGTGTCTGACTTGGACATCCAAACCTGAACTTCACCAAGCTTACAGAGATTGTAGAGGAGAGTCAAGGGAAGCTTCTCTGCGAATTTGCTGTCTCTAGGTGCTTGGGGGGGGGGCATTCTATTGGGTTTTAAAGCAAAAATGAATGGGCAAATTGATTCATAGAGTCATCAGAAAAAAATTCATAAATTCATTATTTGTGAATTGTCAAACTTGATGAATCATGAATCAATACGAATCACAATTTTTCTGATTTGTGCTCATCTCTAGTTTACACTTACTACACATTCACATACTCTCATATTCCATGTACTTTCCTGAGAGATCATGAGAGTGAAATTAGTGCAGACCTAAAATCATAGTTTCTTCAGTACTTGGCATTACCAAAAATTATTTTTGGATTGTTGTTGTTGTTTAGTCATTTAGTCGTGTCCAACTCTTCATGACCCCATGGACCAAAGCACGCCAGGCCCTCCTGTCTTCCACTGCCTCCCGGAGTTGGGTCAAATTCATGTTGGTAGCTTCGATGACACTGTCCAACCATCTCGTCCTCTGTCGTCCCCTTCTCCTCTTGCCCTCACACTTTCCCAACATCAGGGTCTTTTCCAGGGAGTCTTCTCTTCTCATCAGTTTTTGGATTACAACCTTACAAATCCAGTGGTCAGACTGGCAATGGAGTTCTGGGAAGGTGTAACTGCCAAATGGAATTTTTCCAAGCTCTGTCCAATAATAGTCAGCATCTGGTTTTGGATCTTTCAAGTTAAATCTGGGATTCACATGTCACAATTTGAAGTGGGGAAAGAGAAAGGAAAGCTAACAAACATGCTCAACTGGCAGCAACAGAGGAGAGTATGCTGCCTTTTCTGCTAAAAAATAATTGATGCAATCATCACAGTCATGTGGTCACACCACCACAAAACAAAAAGAAAAGGGAAAAAAAAGAAAAAATGTGAAGTGTGCTGCTTATATAACACCCCATAGTGCTTAAAGCACTCTCTCAGTAATTTACAATGTAATTATGCAGACTACACAGTACTGCAGCCAAAACTCTGTTCACAACCAAGGTTCGATCCCAGGTAGCCAGCTCAAGGTTCATTTAGGCTTCCATCCTTCTGGGTTCAGTGAATTAAATACCCAGCTTGCTGGTGAAGGGACAATGTGTAGCCTACATAATTAAATTGTAAACCACCCAGAGAGTGGTTTAATTTTTATTTATTTATTTATTTATTACATTTATAGCCCGCCCATCTAGTCATATAGACTACTCTGGGCGGGTAACAACATATGATGTAACAATTTAACAATTTAAAATCATAACAATATATTACTAAATAAACAATGATCCAAGATGGGAGAAAACACAAAATAACAAAAATTCAGACGGTGGGTGGAGGGAAGGCTTGCTTAAACAGCCAGGTTTTCAGTTGGCATTTAAAGATGCCCAGCGACGGGGCCATGCGAATCTTTAAGTGCTATGGGGTGGTATACTGTATAACACACTTGGCTTTTTCTTTTGGGATGATGCTTGAATGTATTGTACACTGGTTTGACAGCTTTCTAGCAAAAGTCGTATTTATCAACTAAGTACAAATATAAGTACTAAATAATAAATGTTGAAGAAACTATTTGTTTTTAGACAAGCTTTATGGTGTCACATCAAGAGTCCCAGAGAAACCTTGAAAGCTAGACTTCACAGCCATGCTATGATTCATAGCCACTTGTCCTTCATGCTTTGATCTTTTTACCAACTAAGTACAAATATTACTTGCCAAAGGCTGCTCCAGAAGAATGAAGACTTGTGTGACTTCTCACAGATATTTCCTGAAGGTTGCAGAAAACTTTGTTTTACTATGCACCAGCCAATCTGACTGATGCTTTGTTATTTGGAGCAGAGTCCTTCATTTCATATACATCTACTGTCTCTCTTTCTCTCTCAGCCACCCCCCTTTGGTTCACCTCTTCCCACAAGTGGGTGCCTTTAATTATGGCTGACATTAATACTGAATGAGCCAACAGCTGCTTTTTGCTAATGAGTCCCAAGTAAAAAAGAGATATATCTCAGAAGCTGCACTTTCCCACTTGGCAGATTGCCAACAAAGCCTAATAGCAAAATCTGGCTTTCTAGAAATGGACCTCTTAAAAAAAAAGTTTCTGGCTCTCTGATCTAGGAATACCTCTCCCTTTCCAAAGCCGTAACAGCCAACATAGCCCAGGGAACAGAGCTTAAAGTCAGTGGACTTCTTAAAACCACCTCCAATAGTCTTCACTAGGAATAGGACTACCAGGTTAACATGAATGAAAAAAAAAAAGGGGGGGGGAATATGGAAGAGGCTCTTACTTTTGTTCTGGTTCTTTCATTGATTCCCAACAGAGAGCTTCTTAAACCTAAATGCTTCATCTAAACAAATGAGAGGGACACAAAAGCTTCATATTCTGTGTTTTCCTCTTTCATTTGCTCTTCCCTTGACCCTTATCCAAGGAAATATTTCACTAAAGAGTGCCAGGAGGGCTGCTATCAGCAGCCAATCAGAATGTCCAGGAGGGGAGAAAAGGGATATTGAAGCTTTAATAGATTGGTTATTGGAAACATTGGAAGTTAAGAAACCACCATAGAAAATATCTGTTGCACACAGAGTTGCACAAGTCAGTGTGCAAAGAGAGAATTTCTGCCTGTGATAGTGTTAGCCTTATAATTATGATTTGCCATGTAACTATACTATGGGGCTCTCAGGAACATTTCTTAGGAATGTTTATTGCTGTAGTTCTATAGCTTGTAAGGAGAGACATGAGGGTTGCCTTGAAAAGGGGCCTCCAGCATGGTCTAGATAACATAAGGCTGAATTTGCATTGTACCTGCAAGTATAAATAACATGATTTTGGCACTATTTTTCATTTGTGTCTGTTTTTATAGCTGTTGTGAGCTGCCTTGGGCCCCGCATTGAGATAGAATTGCCATTCAAATGAAACAGAACTATCAGGTCCCCTTATTGAGAGAAAGGTGGCCTAAAAATAAAACAAACAACTAAATAATAAATAAATAAAGCAAAATAATACATTAAAAAAACAAACTAACTAAAAATAGTATTTGCGTCTTCTAGGAGACGAAAGTTTGAGTAGGCTTACCAGTAGGCGGAGTTGCAGTTCTTGTAACTTATACAGAGCACCAGTAACATTTGTTTCAAAAGAAAAGTTTTAGGTGGAAACTCTTTGGGAGACCGATGTTGATTTAGGCTGATGGGATTGTGTAGGGGAGGAGGAATATGGAGATTAAAATGCATGGGAACAGGCTGCCTGCAGGAATGGGTTTTTCAGATTTCTTCTCCTATATTCTCCATTCTGGGAGTTCTTCCCTGACAGACACCTAAATGTGGCTCACCTGGGAGAAAGGCCTCAGTTGGAAGGCTTTGATGCTGAGCTAGGCCTAGCTCTGCCTAGCTTCCTGTTCAGAAAGAAAGCTGTCAGCTGGCACTTTGGCATGAACTGGAATTCCACATTTAGCTGTCCGTCTGTCAGATACAACTCCCAGAATAGAGAATTATGGGGTTTGTAGTCCAAGAAATGAAAATGTCCCACCCCTAGCTGCCTGTGTGCTCAGCTGTAAAATGGTATTCACTCACTCTTTCTTTCTTTCATTCATTCTTTATTACTACTGGTGCTGCTGTGAGCAGGAGGAGGAAGATAAAAATGAGAATGATTATTTTACTTCACTTTTAAATAAAGCTCATGGCAAGTTTTAAGGCCATTTCATTTCATTTTCATCTGTTTAATGAACAACACGAGCACATGCTTCTGACGGAGCAATATAAATACTTGACTAGGATTTTAAAATATTAAATTCTGTTCTTGACACACATTTCTTTCCCTTGTCGCTGAGCAGACTTATGAATGTAACATATTGCAAGGAATTGCAAAGGACATTCAAATACATATTAGAAA
Organism: Intellagama lesueurii; assembly: GCA_037013535.1. Taxonomy (NCBI): domain Eukaryota; kingdom Metazoa; phylum Chordata; class Lepidosauria; order Squamata; family Agamidae; genus Intellagama; species Intellagama lesueurii. Next base: position 190,691,707 of record JBAJHW010000003.1, on the reverse strand, counting down.
TGCCATGTCCAGTCTCTTCTAACCAAAAATTCCAAAATGAATGAATGAATGCAATCAAAGGGAAGATCAAAGCCTGGAGAAACCATGACTTGATAAAGCTTGTGAGACAGACTCTCACACATTAAATATTACTTTCTGACATCAGGTAGAAAGAAATGAACAAAACCACCCAGCAGCAGTGTTTCCCAGAACTGTATTATAAAGACTTTGACAGAAAGTGTTCAAAATTTCCAGCAGCATTGTACTTTTATTTGGATAACAGTAATTTTATCTTTTCCTCCTAAAACATTTCTTATGAATCAAACATGACTGGTGCTTTTTATAATTTCCATGAACTGCAATTAAATTTAAAAGGTTAATTGAGTCCCATGCTACCCCACCCAATGTGGCAGTCATGGTGACTGGTTTAAATGGTTTTCCTAGCATCTCAAATTTAGAAGGTTGCTTGGAGACAATGGCAACTCCGCATGGAGCTCTGTTTTGAGACAGGAAAGCTTCAGGAGTTTAGTTTAGTGTTTGTGAATTCTTGCACAAAATGACCCAATCCGCACTTCTTGGGCAGATGTGACAGCTGTTACTCAGTTATCCACTGAATTTCATTTCTCTAAATGTTGCTGTGCAGCTCTTGATAGGTGGCATGTATTAAAAGGATATATGTATGTATGTTTATATATATATATACACACAAACATACATACACAAAGAGAGATATGGAAATTGTGTTATTTAAAAGCAATAACAATGTGAAAGAAATCAAATTAAAATTAATACAAAAGCAGAACAAGCAGAACTCTAAGAAGAAACAATCACAGGACATGGCTAATTACATTAATACAATATTAGATAAAACTAAGTTGTCAATCCTCGTTCCTGGTGAACAGAGACATCATTTTAATCATTGTATGCCAAGCTACTTAAGTGTGTTCACCCACATCTTTCACAACTAAGCCTGCAATCTTTCAGCCTCTCCCCTGGACTCTTCGCTAATGTGTAGGTGTGTTGCTGCTTTTAGAATTGGTGTGTGAATGAGTGAGGTAATTTTTGCTCTGTGAATAGGACTGCTGGTGGAGGTATCCTGGCTAGAGAAGCATCTTTATGTGGCCTCTGATGGTGATGTGGACTAGGTGGTGGTGGTAACCACTGACAGAGGCTTTCTCTGATTGGTGGCTGGCTAGTCTAGCCACTAGAGCTGTGCAGTAGATAAGTGGTGTGTGTGCTAGCCACTGTGGTTGGTACATACTTTTTTTAACTGTATGTGAGACTCGAGGCGGGAGCGTAAAGGCTCTCACTGGAGTGTCGTCCTCCCTCAAAAGAGAGCAAGAGGCACAGACAAACCCGCCTACACCACCCATCGAGACTAAACAGCGGGGAGTTGACACCCGGGAGTTGGAGCGGGAACTTTTGAAAATGACAGTGGCCACACAAACGGGAAGTGAATTGGCGGGAAGAGAGGAAAAGGGGAGGTCCACCATGGAGGTGGGAATGGGGGATATAAAAGGACATGTTGACCCAATACCGGGGGGTTGGGAGATGATATGGGTAGAAGACCCATTGACCGGTAAATGGGAAGCAGTGAGGGTCCCTCGGGAGGAGGCAGACTACCGTAGGAGAAGAGGTCTGCCTCAGCGTCCTTCGTATTGGGGAGAGTCTGAGGCCCGGGAGTGGCGCAGACGTCTCAGAGAGGAGAAGGAAGCGGTATCCCATGAGGAGAGGGAACGCTGAGCATGGCGTTTAGAGGAAGCCCAGAAGAGGGGCTACTTAACGGACCCTGGACCCCTCTACGAGGAGAGGAGGATGTCTACGGGACGGAGAGCCGAGACCACCCTGCTTTTAAATCCAGAGACTATGGTGCATGACTTTGAGGACAGTAATCCATTTTTGAGGGGACCTTGGGACGAGTTGGTAAATAACCCTTTCGTTAAAGACGTTTGAATGCCCTCGCTGGACCTGTTGGCGACGAGAGAGAAGATTGAAACCAGAGTTGCACAACAAGATTTATTGTTAAATGTTCCAATAAAAACTAGTTATGATTTTACAGCAGACGTGTCTCCAGAGTCTCAGTTGAACACCGGCGAGGTAAAACATGAACCCTCACACTGTATAGATCAGAATAGAGAGCAATGAATGGCAGAGGACGTAGTCCTGATGGCACTGGTAGTTCCTGGAAGAGGAGGACTCTTTGCATAGGAGGAATTCTTTACTTGCCAAGAGGCTGTTATTTGCTACTACTGTATGTGACCTGCCATGGAGTCAGAACTCTTGACACTGGCCATGGGATAGTAGTACCAGGGCCTGCTGGTGCCCTCTGCTTATCCTGCTCCAGAAGTGATTGTTGTTGTTTAGTCGTTTAGTTGTGTCCGACTCTTTGTGACCCCATGGACCAGAGCACGCCAGGCCCTCCTGTCTTCCACTGCCTCCCGGAGTTGGGTCAAATTCATGTTGGTAGCTTCGATGACACTGTCCAACCATCTCATCCTCTGTCATCCCCTTCTCCTCTTGCCCTCACACTTTCACAACATTAGGGTCTTTTCCAGGGAGTCTTCTCTTCTCATGAGATGGCCAGAAGTGATAACCCCTCCTATACTGCCCTCCATCTTCTGCTTCTCCAAGGGAGCAACCAGAAGGTACCTTCGGCTTCCACTGATATTCAGAGAGAGCGCACGGACCTCTCTGGATGGGGCAAGTCAACATGCAGGGCTGCAGTTTGATGTCATATCTTGCCTTCAGCTGGACCAGCCATCACTGCCTGGTCCTTCATCTTCCCCTGGGAATCCCATTTTGGTTTGGGAGGAGGGGGAGGAACAGGATGGAGTTGGTATGAGTGGCACTGTTGTTGCAGTGTGCCACAGTCCAGGATATCCCAGGCAGTCCCACACCAGGGGCAAGGGCACCAGGACCCAGTCCACCACACAGAGTATCAAGTCCCACGGCACTCACTGTGCAGTTGGTCGTGACTAAGCAGAGGCAGGAACGTAAGGCTAAGAACACTGAGCAGGAACCAGGTGCTGAGATGCAGGTGGCAAGAGCAGGGACCAAGGCAGGAACAGAGGCAGAAGCAGGTGCACAAACACTGGAGGCAAGAGCAGGAACATAAGCAGGAGCACCAGAATTCTGGAGCTCAGGAGCAGCAAGACAGCAAACACAGCACAGCCAAAAGACCTTTGTTGCTGAGGCAAGTTCTGGGAGGGACTTAAATAGGCCTTCCCTCCAGGCCTCTAGGTGAGCCTCATGAATGGCCCAGCAGCTGCTACACAGGCCAGGGCTTGAGCCTGCAAGCAGCAGGCTGCTCCTGGCTCAGGTTGGCCCTGATCCTGCAGTTTCCAGGGTGGTACGGGCCAGATCCTGACACAGTGCACCAAAGGTGCTGTCAGTGTCATGTACAGTGCACAAAAGGTGGAAAGGGAGGCAGTTGGGCTGCTAGTGCAAAGCAAGCAAGGCAACAGGCCTGTTATGATTATTTATTATGATGACTTGATTGAGATAACAATGAGGATAATGATGATGGATGAAGATGAATGTGAAAATATAAACTAGAAATTTCATAGATCTGATGATTTTTTCCCCTGATGTACAGTACTATTCCCTGCTTTTGGAATAGATTGATGCTCTTTTGCTTTGCCTCTGCTTCTTTGTAGTAATTTTCAAGGATCCTTTAGGGCTTTTGGAGTGCTAGAAGATATGAACTGAGCAACACAAATGGGGAGCTCAAAAGAGGCTTCCCCTTTCTTGTAAAATGAAAGGACTGATATATGTAAAATACAAAAATGAATGAGGTACCCCTGAAAGAACCCAAAACTAAAGAAATATGAAAATTTTCACTATCCACATCCCTAGTCTAGCCAGTGCCACATAGGTCCTTCGCTCCTGCTTACCATAAGGGTGATTGGCTGGAGGTTAAACTGGGAAGAGAAAGACAAACTTTTTTTTCAGCATAGACTGAGAGATTAGATAGCAGCCAGAAACTTCAAGCCTTCTTGCCTCTCATCAAGGCTGCGATCAGGAAGGCATTTATATTGCTTCCTCTTCCATCCATAGAGACTCACATACAACTAGCCAGGGATTTTGTCTGAAGGTCTGAAGCTTCTGACAGGCTCTTTGGTGATAATGGGTCCAAGCATCAGCTAGCAATCCAAGCAATTTCTGTAGAGGCCTTTGATCCTGAGGTGTTGATGTCTGGATGTCATGAGTCCTCAAATTTATACAAGGTAATGCTGGGTTAGGTCCTGTTCTCTTTCTGATCTAGTCCCCTGTCTCTTTCCTGTGTCATCTCCCATTAATTATCTCAAAAAAAGGATAATGAGTTTAAAATGTTATTGTTCAGATCCATGTTCTCTCTTTGCTTTTTCCTTCTCCTCTCAGTTCAAAAATTTGGATTGAATTGGCAATAAAATGTATTAAAGAAATAACCTTATGAATAAAAGAACAATTCCCACAATGTTGTGACCAGAATACTAGAGGCTTTAAGAACCTGCTTCCTTGAAAGAAAAATTGTATTTGTTAATGACTGTAATGATTGTAGATGTTTTTCTTCAATATCATCTGAGCCCTTTTCAATTTTGAGAGACCACTGGAGCATATTTGATTCTTTAGGGGAAGATATTTGAGATTCATCCTAACTATTCCATATCAGAGACACTTGTTAATATGAACATGATTAACATTTGTGGCAACTAATGAAAAAAATCTGACTGAAATGTCTCCATCATTTAACAGCACTGACAATGAGAAACATTTTAATAGCCCTGCAAAACATGGAAAAAAGGAGGACAACATATCCAGGACTAAAAATGGTAGATATATGAATTTGGAATCAAAATATGTTTCTAAATTGGAGTTATCTAAATTATCCACATGGTCTTTTCCAATCCTGAATTTCAATCATTCTATATATTCAAAATAATCAGTTGATTTATTATCTTAGCTGAACACTTAGGGATAGGAATTCCAACATGAAGAAGTGGGGTTTGCACAAACATTTTCACATGTTAAAAACAGACGTGAAGAGATTGCAAGGTTAGGTTACCTTGCCTCTCCCTCGTGCATATGTCAATCATCCACCCTTCTAGATATAGCATATCCATACTATGGATTCTGGGCACGCTGTGGTGCAGTTTTCAATGTGTACACCCAAAGTTACAAGGGTGAAGTGATGGGCAGAACAGGCACCAGGCCACATGCCTAACATCAAGGTAAGGCCCTACCAAATAAGTTAGATGGCACCTCTGGCTTCTAAACCAATGATCTATGTGAAGGTTTGTTCCTGTGATATCAATGACTAGTTGCCATTAAATCTGAACCAAATAGCTATAAACCACTAAAGTTGCCACTTCTAGTCAAAGGTAGTCTAATTATCATAACACTTTAATTTGTTATTAATTTTGCCTATATTTCATCTGCGTCCATGATTTTAAATTATGTAGTGCTCTGATACGAATAAAGAAAAAGAAAGCTATAAAGTCACCTATCCCAGTGCCTCAGTGGATGTCTGGTTCCATGGAGAAAGTGATGCCTGACCCCGTATAACCTGTTGATCTGTCCTCTTTCTATGCTGTTTCTATGGTTACTTTCTGTGGCAAGTGAAATGGTGCATTTTTTAAATCCACTGTGCTTTGCTGCAAGGTTATATTTTTGTGAGGAAACAGCATTTGTCAGCATTGTTAAAACAAAGCCTCCTTACCCCTAGAAAACAGGGAGGGTTCTTAAAAACACTCAGAGAGAAAACACAATCCCTTCTGAAACTCCAGTGAATTAAGTCCTATGAAACAAATTGTGTAGCAGCGTTGTGGTATTACTCTGTTCTTAGCACCCGATGTTTGCCCTTGACCACAGAAAGAAAATATTTTTTAAAAAATGATACAAAGCCTCAGAAAGAAAAGCCAAACAAATCAGAGTTTGGTTCTGGCACGTTACTGAAGAAAAAGTGAGCCCTGTGAAGAATATCTATTAACAACACTACCTAACTTTGTCAACTGACACAAACTTATTTAAAGTGTTTTTATTTCATTTTATTTAGAATGAATGATTTTGTTCTGAGAAAAGAACAGGAATAAATCCTCACTAAAAGAAAGCTCCCATCTAGTCAGGAATTATCCTGAGCAGTATTCTTGTGTTGCTCCTTCTAACTTCTCATGCAGGAAAATCCCTGGTGATACATGTGCTTGGGAATCTACAACGATCCAAGTTTGTAAAGATTTTATTATGCACATTCTGTTGCTTCAAATATTTGATTCTTAGTGATGATTGAAATAATTGGGGGAGGAGGAGAGGGATTCACAAGCCATATGCCCTGCATAGGCTGGATAGCTCAGTGAATTGGAGTTCCAGAGGTTAGGAATTTGATTCCCCACTGTGCCTTGCAGAAGAAGACCCATTCTGTGTGTCTTTGAGCAAGCTATATGGTCACAGAGCACCCCCAGGAGAAGAAAAGGGCAAACCACTTCCAAGTTCTCTCTTCTGAATTGACTTGATGCTCTGCAATTCATTTATAAATGTCATGACTTCAAGGTTGCACTCTTCAATATTCATTATGAGGTGCATTTAAGGCCATCAAATCTAAACCTCAGTTTAGATTTGATGGCTGCCAGCTGACTTGGGGGGACGCATCTAGCACAACTGGGTTTTTGACTTCTGAGGCAGTTGTCAGAATGCATTGCGCAGATGACTGAATGTTGAGGTCATGGACAGATTCATGCATTTATTGTTAGCAAAACCAGAATATTTTGACAAAATAAAGGAGACTACCTCATAATATGTTTGAAGTTCTTAGCCCAGTGAGTTATTTCATATGCACACATGCATCTCCTATCCATAGCTATGCCCTAGAGGGATTCTATTAGAGCAATAGTAAAAGCTGCTACTAGTTTTAGAGCAATGTAGCATCAGCATGATCTGTGAACAGTACTCATATAGTATCTCCCATGTGTGTTTCCTTCCTTCAGCAGAGGCTCAGACCTCCATGTCTGCCAGGACCGAAGACACAACTTTTTCTGCTAGTGCTGTTACATTTGAAGCACCAGAAAGCTTCCTTAAAAAACAAACAAACAAACAAAAACAAACCACTAGCTGACAAGTCTAAACCTCCACCTTGAAACTGAACTATTATACATATGTTAATCTGTACTAGGAGTGACCCATTTGTGTTTACATGAAAGGGAGAAAAAACACAAAAGAGGATCGCTTTTTTGTTTTTGTGGTTTTTTTGTCAGTTACCAAAAAAAGAACCTTTAAAACATGAATGATTTGTATTAATGAAAGAGGGGTACATGAAAGTGTTGTGTTTTTCATGTTTCCCTCTTTTGTTTAACCTTTCTTTCACCCTTTGTTCAATCTCTCCGGAACTTTTTCACCCAGTAACATCACAAGGACCACTGTTAGCTGCTGATCAGAATTGTCTAGGGAGAAGCAGGGATTTTGAATTTTTAAAAAGGGTTTTGATTGGTTGGAAACTAGTAAAGAGTGATTTTTTTATTTTTATTTTTGCTTCAATTATTCCTTGTGGGGGTATGAACTCCTGCAACTCTTCATGTTGGATTGGGCAGGCTGCCTGCCTCTATGTCTTCATCTCATTTTGAGGGAGATTCTCTCCTCCTCATTTCTTTGGATTATTTCTGCTGCTGCCACCAGGCAGCCTGTCTGTGCCAGTTTGCCTCCTTGGGATAATATTTTAGTTTATTTCTTTGTGGATTCCCCCACTGGCCTTTGGTCCTTTTCTCTCTTAGATTGTTTTTGCCACCTCTCTGTCTGTTGCTGCCTGCTGCAATTGAGACAAGAGAAGCCAGCAAGTTGTGGGGCAGGGAAAAACCTCCCTACATTCTAACAGTTGGGGGGGGGGCTTTGATTATATTATTATTTTTTGCCTTTCTTGCTTGCTTTTCTTTGTTTTTGAGAGACAGAGCTATGTGTTTTTTTTATCTTGCTATATTTGCAAGTGCCTTCTCCAAATGGTTTCTTTAAAAACTGTTATTTTGTTAATTTACTATATGTTTATTCTATTAAAGGTGTATATCGAATGGGGTTGGGACTGCTTTTGGTGACTCTGCCAGTGCGCACAGCATCGCCGAGTGGAGCGTCTTTGCCTCGCCCCCAGGGATGAGGCGAGATGTGAAGCACCTGCAGCAGTCTGCAGTATATTTGAACAGAAAGTTTTAGCCCCTAATTCAATTCAAGGAAAAATGTCAGCATTGGTGTTTCAAGCCAAGACTGTTGACTTTAGAGTCAGGAAGATGATTGAAGGGTGGAGCAAGAAACCGGTGAGAGTTCCAGACGATAGGTCGCCCATGACACCAGACATACTGGTTAGATTTAGCAGATTGTGGTGCACCATCTGTAAGGATGACTATGAGGCAGTACTTTTTCAGCCGGCCACCTTGATAGCATTTTTTGGAGCTTTGAGGGTTAGCAAGGTAGTGGCAGCCACTAAAACCGACAAAGCCGCTTTACAGTTCGCAGATGTGGCCATATTAAATGGGGCAATCAAATTACACATCCAGCAGTCTAAGTTGGACCAGGTCGGTAAAGGGACGTATGTCACTTTGGGTCCCTGCTCCATTACAGAAATTTGCCCTGTGCGGGCATTGGAAGCATATTTGGGGTATAGGGGGCAATCCCAAGGATACTTGTTTTGTCACGGTAACGGTTCCCCATTAACCAGATACCAGTTTTGGAAACTTACCAACCTTGCATTGAGGCAGGTGGGTTTACAAGGTTGGTGTTTTGGAACCTATTCATTTCACATTGGGGCAGCTTCAACGGCAGCCACATTGGGATACAGCCCAGAGGCCATCAAGAGATTGGGGAGGTTGTTCTCAAAGCAGTACAGTCTTTATGTTTGTGACATGCCGCAGCTTTAGACCTGTGCCTGGCTGTTTTGTTATTTTGTTTGCAGGTATGGGCATGCCCCTGAGGCATTTGGAGGATCCAGATGGGGGGCCACAGTTTTATCTTTTGGGTGGATAAGTACGCTGCCAAGTTGACATGGGGCAGAGATTTAGGCCTGGGAGACTCTGCTTGGCTGGAATGGAAAGGACGGAGGGGCATGATGTGGGTGGAGTTTTGTGAAGCAGCCTACCCTGGAGTTTCAGGTTTGCCCCCATATGTCTTGGTGTATTTAGGATGCAATGATTTGGCCAAGCACTGTGGCAAAGCTATTATATTGGATGTGTTAAGGGACCTGCAAGAGTGGAAGCGCAGGTTCCCTGCAACCAGAATTGTCTGGTCAACCATTATCCCACGTTACATTTGGAGAGCAGAATGTAACCCACAATGCCTAAACCATGCCAGGAGGAAGCTTAACAAGGAAGTTTGTCGGGCAATGAGCCAAGGTCTAGGTTCAGTTATAGGACATCCGTACATCCGTTTGGATAGGCCAGAGTTGTACAGGGGCAATTGTGTTCATTTATCAGATCAAGGTTTGGATATATTTTTGAGTGATTTACAAAGGGGCCAAGATTCTCAATTTGGTGGAGGAAATGAAGCATTGCTGAGCTAGTCCCATTTCTGTGGTGGGTAGTGTGGAAAGAACAAGCATTGGTGAGTGCCCAGGGAGTACAAGGGAGGTGGTAGCCCATCTGACCTCACAGGATCGTGAGGTTACAGTGCCGAGGGGGGAGGATGTGCTCAGGTTCTTTCTAGGCCGAGGGTCGCCAATGAGAGAAGGCTTACAGGTCCGGGGGTGGTTGCATCAGGCGCTGACCAGCACCGCGCTGTCCAAGGGACTGTGTGACTACAGGGTGTGGGACTTACTCAAATGTGGTTGGGGAGGGGTTCCTGTGAGACTTTCAGCCTCATACCTGATCCCATACTACCGCAGCCCCCGCCCCTTGTTGGGGCAAGAGTTAATGCTACCTGTTCAATAAAGTGTGGCCCTAATTATCCCAGCACCTGTATCTTGCCTCTTTATTCCGGGGTGGGGGGGTAAATGTTTGCTTCTGTGGATGTGTGTTGGCTTGACAGTGGACTTCATAATTGTTCCAGTGTGCCACTGGGCTGTGTGTGAGCTTATTATTATTTTTCTTTCTCAAGTACTGTTGTCTGTGCCTGCTTCTGGAATATATTGATCCTCTGTTGCCAGAAGTGTGCTGTTTTGGAATAGTTTTTATGGGTTCCTTGGGGTTGGTTTGGTGGGTTTTTTGGGACTAATGCCAGCAAACACAAACGAGGAAATGAAATGAGATGACATGACCCAAAAGACGTGGTCCCTTTGATGTAAAATGACTGATGCATAAAAAATGACTGATGCATAAAAAACAGGAAAACAAAAGAAATGTGTGCACACACCCCAAATAACTTGAAATGAAACAACTATGAACATTTGTGCTACGATCCTAGTTTCCACCATGGACACACACAAATCGTATCTTTACAAGATGAAAATAACAGTGGAGGAAGTTGGGCAGAAGATATATCCCATTTTGGATCAAACCTGAACTGCTCTGAATTTAGAAACCATTTAGAAAAGTCATGTCTTTGGAGTACTCAGATGACCCCTCCCCCCCAGGTATTCACCCAGAGTTACCTATCCAGCATAGCCAGAGACTGATTCGAAATTGGCCTCATTTTCAGCCTACATTTGTTCCCAGCTGGTTGAGAATAATAACTGTGAACTGCTGGACTGGTGGGGCCCAGATTGTACAAGATGGCACAATGTGTAGCAGTATCTGAGAATACTAGGAACTACAAGAAATGTACTTACTATAGTTTCCAACAACTACATAGACTCCAACAACTACATAGATAACACAGTAGTGTTCAGTATCCATCCTCATTGATCCTATATATCTTAATAAAGTGAATGGCAGCAGGGGTTCTTGGCAGAACCTACTACACTCCTAGAGGTATCATCAAAGGTTTGTTGAGGCTTAGACACTATGGCAATTAATGCTCCATTTAACATCAGCTTAATTTGGAAGGCCTGGCAGACACCATCCAAATCACTCCATGTTCACAACTGATCTATTTCAAATGTGAAATGTGAAGGGGTGCAAGGAAACAATAAGGAGGAATAAATATGATGGGCTTTTGACCTCAAGTGCTAAAAATCACACCTCTTCTATAGTTTCTAAAAAACTGAAATGATTGAGCAGGTGGGAACTGCAAAAGAGAGAGGGAGGGAGGGAGATGGGGAGGTTTAAAGCATGACAATCAACTCAGAGTGCCCCTGAAAATGAGGGGCACACTTGAGAAGTATGCTAGAATAATTCATAATTATAGTTTGAAAACCATTAGATCAATTATCATTTAACTGGCATTGCACATGTGAATTTCATTCATGCTGTGATTATCTTTCTACTAACTAGACAGCTGATGGCAAGAGACATTGCCACATTTGATCCTTAGGGCTGTATCTGATTTTACAGACTATCAACTTGAGTGACTTGCAATACATTAAGCTAAAGCCAACCTCTTTGCAAGGAAAAATGCTATTTCTGCCTAATCATATATGAAGGTTATTGAAAAGTCTGTGAATGTTCATATGCTGGAGAATTTTTAAAATGCACAAAGATTTTTCATATACCTTCATACTATAAATTAAGAGTAAAGGTAAAGGTTCCCCTTGACAAATTGTCCAGTCGTGTCCGACCCTAGGGGGCAGTGCTCATCCCCGTTTCCAAGCCATGGAGCCAGCGTCTGTCTGAAGACAGTTTCCGTGGTCACATGGCCAGCGCGACTAGACACGGAACGCCGTTACCTTCCCACCATGGTGGTATCTATTTATCTACTCGCACTTTTACATGCTTTTGAACTGCTAGGTTGGCAGGAGCTGGGACAAGCGACGGGAGCTCACTCCGTCGCGTGGATTCGATCTTATGACGGCTGGTCTTCCGACCTTGCAGCACAGAGGCTTCTACCCATAGCGCCACCACGTCCCACAACAATGTGGGGAATTAAGAGTAGACAACCTTTTTTTGCCTTGCAAGCCTCTGTGCAATGGGTCAGGGGCTGCACATGTGCGTGCAGAATATTCAAGACCAGACTCAAAACACAAGTGTTCACCCTTCCTCCTCCTCCTTGTTTCTGAACCCCCTTCTTAGGTATACAATCACATTTGCATACACATACACACAGAGAGCTGCTTTCACACATGCTTCTCTCACACACTCTCTATGTCTGCTTTTGGGGATGAGAAGGTTTGAGCCTCCCTTTCTGTAAGCTAAGTTCAATACATCCCTCCCTCTCAACACTAGTGTCCAGGGGTTAGGTGCATAAAAAATTGTGCAACTGTGTTCCCAACAGTTGGGAGGGGAGGTTTAATGGGGAGGGGACCTACTTTGTGCACTGTCTTCCCCAACAAAACTGTGGCAACGATAGTAATACAATGAGGAGGCTGATTCTGGAATGGGTGGTGAAAGCAGCTTGTCAACTCCTGAGAGGCTGTTCAGAGGATATCAGAGGAAGACATGCGGCCCACAAGTGGCCTATTTCTGCTGTGTATAATGCAGTCTTTAGAAGTTTCTTCTTCTTTTTTAAAAAAAAACTTACAAAGCACATGCTGAAAAATCCTACTTCTGCCCTCTTGTAGAAGTACAAATAAACTGGCTGACATTATAGTTGCAGAGAATTTGTTCACGGCATTGGCAACCGCTGGTGAATATCCCCCTCTTATTCCTGCTTTCTGTTATTTCACTTACTGTAGTGGTTCTGAATGTCAGGACAGAATTAGACAATTAAGCTTTCTCTGAAAGGTGAGCAAGTAATATGTACAGCAAATGCAAGCTCTTGTAGTTTCATTCCCCTGAGCCCATGGTGCTCCTGGAAACCTACCGATGCAGCAATCTTAAATATCAATGAAGAAGAAAAACAGAGTAAAGTTGAGAGGCAAGATAGCAAGTACTTAGTATTCTGTTTGGAGGTCTTTGTTCTGTGCTCTTCATTATCTCATATGGATCATCTTCGTATCTCTAAGGAGGGGAAAGCTCCCTCCTTTCCCATTATATCTGGTTTAATGTAATAACCACATTCAATATGTTACTAACATATTTAGTGGTATCATAAGACACGTGATGTTTGTCCACATCCATGGTCATTTAGTTGGTAGCACACTTCATCAGAATGTGTGTTTTTAAGGAAGTTGTGAGGCCAGCTATAAAAGTTATATCCTACTCTATCACACTACTACACACTATCCCCTGCCTCCCCATCAGGGTGGTTCCTGACAGTTTCTGAAGTACAGTTTTTGTGAACAGAACACATTTTTAAAATATTTTAGCAGTGGAGGATGAATGAAAGTAGATGCCTATTGATGGATTTCAAGTATGGTTGCAGTATCCCATCCATGGAGTACGATGGCATATCCTGCCAAATGGTGATTGAAACAGCATCATCAAAACACACATTTAGCTTCAACCGTATACACACTCCCAATTCCTCTGAGGCCCAGACACTAAGGTTCTGGTGTCTCCCACCATCTGATTTAAGAAGCAACTGTAGAACTTTTGCAGTCATTGCTTCTGAATAATTGAGCCAAATATCCAATACATTTTCCAAAGGCTTGATTGTACTTCAATGTTTGTGCAAGTGTTGCTGCTCCCATGACAGCTTACCTCAGTGGGATGAATACAATTGAATCTGATTTTTAAATAGGAAAGAATGGAAACTGTAGTAATTCTCAGGAGAAAAACATAATGGTTGGATCATAACTGGAGCCAGACTGTATAAGAGAACAGAAGAAATATAATGAACAGAAGGACGGTGCATGGAACCCTTGAAGATGAAGGACTAGTCAGTTACTTTTGAAATTCAAACATCAGATTTAGGAGTCTGTCTGATTTTCATCTGAAAATTTTTGGTTGGAACAGACTTAAATTTTAACATGAAAATGCAGTAGCTCCAGGAGAGGGAACCGTACCTATGGGAGAAGGCACAGGTTTAGAGAGTAACCTCAAGCACAAAGAAAAAAGATTTGAGAGGACATCATACAGGCAAACAGACACTGTTGTTATAAGGGAGCCACCGCAAATTGGAAATGAGCACTTCAGTAAAAATCCAAGACCATACCCAAGTCGTGGCAAACATTAAAACACTTTGGCTGCCTATAAAGCACATTGACTCAGAGCATGGTTCTGTCTAAAGATTGCAAAAGGCAATTTCATCGTGCATGTTCTTCTGTTTTCATGGCATGTAAGACTGCATTAAATTGGATGTCAACTGTTTGCATATTAAGAGCCCGGTGGTTTCTTAAAATCAATATTGATTTCTATTTCCTCTCTAAACTTTAATAGTTAAGGATGCTACTTAGAGCTTACTTGAGACAGGGCAGCAAGTGAGAGGCATGTGGAAGCAGAACCCAATGCGTTATTCCCGAATGTATACTGTGTAGGACAATCAGGATTAGACGTCAGGAGCTGAAGGTCACTACAGGACAGGGAATCTGAACTTTGGTAATGAAGAAACATTGTTGTATTTGAGTTTTATTGCCCTGAAATGCACCACTCAATTTAATTTATTTTTTATTCCTTAGATACAGACACCAGATTTCCACATTTATACACACACCACATTATTACTGTTTCTGTAATTTGCTTGCCTTTGAAAAACAAAACTCATACAGTATATACAGTAAGTACATAAGGATTGGTGGGTTGTTGGGGGGGGGGGTGGAAGGCAGATAACCTGTCTGACAACTCTAATCCATGAAAATGCATGCAACAAAAGAACAGCCACTTTCCTTTTATGCAATTTATAATACACGAATAAAAGTGTTATTTTGCTTTAATGATTAATTGCAGAATTTTGCTCCCTTTGCACAAAAGAACAGTTCTCTTATCAGCCATGTCACAGATACTGCACCCTCTTGTGGCATGGGAGTATAATTTCTCATTTCCTCACCCTTACATTCAAGAATGAAACAAGAAAGTGTTCACATCCCTAGGAAGGAATTAGATATACACTCTTCCTTTTCTTTTTCGGTGGCAGCATGGGATTCTCTCTCCCCATCCACAGATCCTGACAGGTAGTCTTGTGACTGAATGCAACAATTTCCACACAGTCCCATGTGCAGAGGATGCCATGGTGGCCCTGACACAAATGTGCATTTTTAGTAAACGGCTTTACAAGTGTTGTTTTTTTCCTTAATTGATTTGAAAGTGTTTGCTTTCAGGAAGCATGAGGCTTCCTCTACCTCCAACCAGAATTTTCCCTCTCCATCTTAGCATCACTACCATGTACATTCATAGAACTATAAACAAATATTATTTGATGTGACCATGGCCATACAGATTATTGCTATTTACATTGTTTGGGTATTAACAACGCACAATAAAATATCGGGAACAACACTACTCTAAGAGAATTTGCATGAAATAGTACAAAATTACTGATTTCGTACAATGTTTTATTTTAGCAACACATTGATCGTGTAGAGGTGAGAATGAAAGTGAAGTGCAAGAAACGAGTGCTGTACCAAAAGAACACATTCCAAAGTGGAGCACAGAGCTGAGTGAAAACAAATATCCTTACCATGTTCCTGACTGGGTAGAATTGTTCATGTGACAAAACAGGGAAACACTGTTCTATATTTATTCCACCAGTTCCAGCTCATCCCTCTAAATATTCAGCACAACTTTAGACTGGCCTGTGAGTTATCACAATGTTCATCTTCTCCAATGGAGATTTTGGTGCTGCAAAAAACATCCCTAAAAGGATGCTAGAAGTTTACTTTTGCAGTTTCCAGTCTCCACAACAATATGGACATATATTTTCCTTGCAGCATAAAGGAAGAATTTGGAATTAGTGGCTGTTTCACAGTCTAGATCAGCAAAGTCTCTTTGTCATGCCTTTCTTTAGATGTTTTTGAATGGTCGTTCTACTTAATGCATCCCTTACTGCTTCTCATGATCTTTCAGAGAAGAATTTGCTTGCATTTTTTTGAGTTATTCAAGAGAATTCTCATTTTGCTTCACCTTAAAAAGTGGTAACTTCAACTGAAGGATTACTGAGTATATTGAGTATAAACCTGAAAGTGGGCATTCAAGATGCCAGAATATGATAATCATTGTGTGCCATCAAGTCAATTCTGATTTATAGCAACCCTTTCCAGGGTTTTCTAGGTGGAGAATACTCAGAAGTGGTTTACCATACCCTTCTTCTGGGGACACTCTGGAACTTTGCAGCTTACCCAAGGTCACATACGCTGGCTGTACTTGCAGGAGGCATAGTGTGGAATTGAACTCCGAACCACTGACTCTGAACCCAGATACCTAAACCACTGAGCTATCCAGCCAGCTGACTGCCAGAATATGCCGTCACCAAAAATCAATGGGCATAGCCTATTTACCCACATTTATTGTCAAGTGAAATTAGCATCATACCTAACACAGGAAGAGAATGCAGTAAAATCATAATATCACAAATCAAACATTTTCAAGTCATATTTCATTTGGTCAGAGCTTGGAAATACCTAGTTATAGAAAAGTTGTTGTTTAGTCGTTAAGTCGTGTCCGACTCTTCGTGACCCCATGGACCAGAGCAAGCCAGGCCTTCCTGTCTTCCGCAATTGGACAGGGGACAGATTGTATTTGTCTTCAGTGTGGAAGGGATTGTCACTCTCGAATTGGCCTTCTCAGCCACACTAGATGCTGTTCCAATTCTGAGCACGTTACCATAGTCTCTTGAGACTGAAGGATGCCTACTACATGTTTTTAACCCTTTAGTTTTCAAGGTTTTGTTCCACTCTGTTTACATGGCAGTGCAAACTGATACAGTTCCAAGACAATGCTCTCTTGAGAATATACAGGATGAAGAAGACATCTACTATGGATAGAATAGCTTCTGATACCCAACCCCCCCCCCATGTATAATATGTTTCACTGAATTTCCCTACAGTATCTCTCACGACTCCTGTAGATGCTTCTCAATGCAATATGGATTTATATGTGATTCAAAAGAAGCTAAATGCTAGGATCTTTCTCCTCTTAAGGCTGGGAGTCAGACCACAAATGATTTTTCTGTTTAGAACTGAGTTTGGTAATGCTGAAAAAACAAAGAAAACCTCCTACGTATACTGACATGAATGAAAAGGTAGAGAGGAAGCTTCTAAATTCTTCAAAATAATGGCTCTCTGGTGGATTCTTTCAGGATACAGCATCCCACCTCCTCTAATTGCAAAGTAGATGCTGCAGATTCCATATTGTATGAGCAAGGCCATGCCAAATATTTTAATGAAGGGCTAAAGAGGTTTCCAAGTCCCTTCTGGCCCAAAGCAGCAGCATCTTCTCCCTATTATTTGTTATGATCTTGCAGTAAGCAATTCTGCTCTATGGATTATTATGTTGTCTAAAATTATCATTTTCTTTTGTTTTAATTAAGGAGATTTTTTTAGTTGTTACTTGAATATACATTGTACAGTTTGAAATGTAAAATTTTAAAAATTATTTTGCTACAGTTATGATTCTAAAGATCTCAAAGTAATCAGTTATTATTTTATAGTTACAACATTGAACTAACTCTTTACTTCTGTTTCTGTCAAAAGTAATCATGTAGATACTTTGGAGTGTGTTGTGTGCTGTCAAGTTGGAACTGACTCACAGCAACTCTAATAGAACTTTCCAGGGAAGTGAGATGTTTAAGGAATAGTTTCACCACTGTTTTGTTGTTCTTGTTGTTGTTTAGTCGTTAAGTCGTGTCCGACTCTTCGTGACCCCATGGACCAGAGCACACCAGGCCCTCCTGTCTTCCACTGCCTCCCAGAGTTGGGTCAAATTCATGCTGGTAGCTTCAATGACACTGTCCAACCATCTCGTCCTCTGTCGTCCCCTTCTCCTCTTGCCTTCACATTTTCCCAACATCAGGGTCTTTTCCAGGGAGTCTTCTCATGAGATGGCCAAAGTATTGGAGCCTCAGCTTCAGGATCTGTCCTTCCAGTGAGCACTCAGGGTTGATTTCCTTCAGAACGGATAGGTTTGTTCTCCTTGCAGTCCAGGGGACTCTCAAGAGTCTCCTCCAGCACCACAATTCAAAAGCATCAATTCTTTGGCGGTCAGCCTTCTTTATGGTCCAGCTCTCACTTCCATACATCGCTACTGGAAAAACCATAGCTTTGACTATGCGGACCTTTGTCAGCAAGGTGATGTCTCTGCTTTTTAAGATGCTGTCTAGGTTTGTCATCGCTTTCCTCCCAAGAAGCAGGCGTCTTTTCATTTCGTGGTCACCATCTGCAGTGATCATGGAGCCCAAGAAGGTAATATCTGTCACTGCCTCCATATCTTCCCCTTCTATTTGCCAGGAGGTGATGGGACCAGTGGCCATGATCTTAGTTTTTTTGATGTTGAGCTTCAGGCCATTTTTTTTTTTTTTTGCGCTCTCCTCTTTCACCCTCATTAAGGCAGGCTAAGGGAATCCAGGCTGCCCTTTGCAAAGATGGCAGCTGCAGCTTCCCTACCCTAAATGAAGCTGCAGCCGCCATCTTTGCAAGGGGCAGCCAGTCTCCATTTTTACATGCGTGACTCCAAGACCAGAAGACCTCAGCAGCAGCGATTAAGGTAAGAGGGTGTCAGTGGGGTGGGGTGGCGTGGGGCCTAAGGTAGGGAAAGGAAGGGGGTGGGGGTAGGGGCTGTGGTATTGGGTGGCTGTGTGGGGTGGTGGCTGCCTTTCTGCCGCCGATCAGCAGAATGGTGTGTTGTTGTTTTTAATACAAAGGACGAATAAAAACAGGTAAATATTTGTTCCTTTGTATTCGTGGCGGCCTCTGGAACCCACAAATACGGATCGACAAATATTTAACGAATCAGCTATATTCGTTGGAAAAAGCGATCCGTTTTTATATTCGTCCCCATCTCTAGTTGTAAGTCTTCATAGAATTGGTCAATTTCAGCCTCTTCAGCATCGGTGGTTGGTGCATAAACTTGGATGACTGTGATGTTGAAAGGTCTGCCTTGGATTCGTATTGAAATCATTCTATCATTTTTGAGATTGTATCCCAGTACAACTTTCCCCACTCTTTTGTTGACTATGAGGGCTACTCCATTCCTTCTATGGGATTCTTGCCCACAATAGTAGATATGGTAATCGTCTGAATTGAATTCGCCCATTCCCATCCATTTTAGTTCACTGACGCCCAGGATGTCAATGTTTATTCTTGCCATCTCCTGTAGATCTTACATTCCAGGTTCCTATGCAGTATTTTTCTTTGCAGCATCGGACTTTCCTTTCACTTCCTTTCACCACTGTTACTCCCTAGTGAATTTCCATGGCCAAGTGGGCATTTGAACCCAGTCTCCTGAGACCTGCTCTATCACTCTAGCCACCACTCTAGCCACTACTCCAGATACTCCTCTAATACTTGGTATTCCCTGCTGCTGTCTATTGGATGTGCTCACAGTGATATGGCTGTAGGCACACCTACATTTAGTTACCTGAAAACATCTGAATGCTATAAGTTGTGATGGTATAAAACGCCTTCTCCTTCCCTTCTTCTTGTCCCAACACTCACAACAAAGCACAAGAGAACAGTATGAGCCACAGTGTAAATCAATATTAGGCCATATAAGAATCTTTCACTATCATTTGGTGAGTCTCAGGCCTGTAACTATAAAAGTAACCAAAAAAATCTTGTGGCATGTTCAAGACTAGCACATGAATTTGTTAACAGATTGCACACTAGTGTTAACTACTTAATATTAATCATTAAAGATTATAGATTAATTACAGACTTATTAATATAGTTACACTGCAAATATGATGCTATCCCTCAGCATCTTATAACTGTATTATGACTTCATGGTACTTTTGTTGTTTGTTTGTTTGTTTGTTTATTCATTTATTTATTTATTCATTCATTTATTCATTTATTTATTTATTTGGCTTTTATACTGCCCATCTAGATAAATCTACTCTGGGCGGTTTACAGTCCAAAAAGCAATAGAATTAAAAACATCAATAATAAAAAAAAAATATTTGGAAAAGAAATTAATTACAAACAACTGCTTTTCTATATTTGAATTCTGGTGCTGGAGGAGACTCTTGAGAGTTCCCTGGACTGCAAAGAGAACAAATCTATATTCGTCCCCTTCTCTAGTTGTAAGTCTTCATAGAACCTATGGCCTCTCCCCTTCAAATTGGGAGAGGCCATGATGCACCGCCTGCCTCCAGGCTGAATGCTCAGATGTCAAAGTTTCCCATCTGTTGAGGTCCATTCCTAAGGCCTTCAGATCCTGCTTGCAGATATCCTTGTATTGCAGCTGTGGTCTCACTCTGGGGTGCTTTCCCTGCCCTAATTCTCCATACAGGAGACCTTTTGGAATCCGACCATCAGCCATTCTCAGCACCATAGAAAAACAGGGTGACATATCCAGCCATGGTGTCCCAATTGCCAGCAACTTGTAATTAATTGCATTTTTAAAAAATTGTGTGCTAACCCTTGCCAGCTTTATTAAGAGACATAAAATGGGCTGGTAAGGCAAAACTTTGGTCCATATGTCACCTGACATGGGCCTTGAGACTATAGACTTAGGACCTGTGTAGATGGATGAATTTGAAACAGTTTGGTTCAGGCTTATCCTCAATGTGATCTATCTTATTTCTCACTTGAGTGATCCAAATTATGGAAGATGCCGTAATTTGATTTAAACCAAACCACACCAAAAGTGATCCAAATTGTGAACTATATGCCCATCTGAACAGGCCCTTAGGTGCTATTTTCTCTCAGACTCACTTTCCCGTTGACAAGACTCATGCATATGGGGGAGAAATGCACTTTACTGGGGGCTGAAAATCAAACCCAGCCCAGTGCATCCTAGGCCTCATTGTTGTCATTCTATGCCATCAAGACAGAATCGACTTAACAGTGACCTGAAAAGGGCTTTCAAGGTAAGTGAGATATTTAAGGAGTGTTTTTACCAGGTCCACTCCCCCAGTGAGTTTCCATGGCTGAGCTGGGATTTGAAACCAAGTCTCTTAAGTCCTAGACCATCAATGGATCCACTACACCATGCTGCACATATAGACCTCATTAAGTGACTGAAAAAAAAATTAAAATAAATAAATCACACTTGTTTTTATTTATTTATTTTATTGAATTTCTACCCCGCCCATCTAGACCAAAGGTCTACTCTGGGCGGCATTACAAGTTTAAAAACAGTTAAAACCAATAAACATACACTATAAATCCAAGATGGTAAGATGTGAACTTAAGATACAGCAGGAGGGAAAGCCTGCCCAAATAGCCAGGTCTTGAGTTTGCTTCTGAAGACACCCAGAGAGGGAGCCAGGTGGAGCTCCATGGGCAAGTTGTTCCAGAGGTGAGGGGCTACTGCCGAGAAGGCCCGGTTCCTCGTTCTTTCCTTCCAGACCTCCCTCGGCGTTAGGCCCCTCAGCCGCCCGGCCTGGCTGGAACAAGTGACTCTGGCAGAACTGGGTGGGAGAAGGCGCTCTGCCAGATATCGAGGTCCTAAACCGTTTAGGGCTTTATATGTAATCGTAAGAACTTTGAAATCAACGCGGAAACGAATGGGCAGCCAATGCAAGGCGGCCAGCGAGGGGGAAATATGTTGGTACCTTTTCACCCCTGTAAGAAGTCTGGCTGCCGCATTTTGTACCATCTGAAGTTTCCACGTCAGTCTCAAAGGCAGCCCCACATAGAGCGCATTACAGTAGTCTAATCTTGAGACTACGAGCACATGGACCAAAGTGGTGAGCACCCCCACATCAAGATAGGGATGCAGCTGGGCAATCCGCCGAAGGTAGAAATGTGCGGAACGGACCACAGACGACACCTGGGTCTCCATGGTGAGCGCCGGGTCCAGATGTACACCCAAGCTGCGAACCTCACTCTTGGGGATTTTTATTTCCCTTCATCAAGTACCAGCTGCCCATATTTTGTGAGGTTTGCTGGAACCAACCAGCAGCCATGTTCAAGCAGAATCAGTACTGTTGTGAATAATGAATTCTGTGCCCAAGTCTCTATAACTGATAGTGTATGCTTCTGCAGTTGAAGCAGGACTTATAGTTTAAGAAACAAAGAGATTTGAGCTTCCCACTGGGAGATGTTATCTCAAGAACTGCTAATCTCCCAGTTTATTGTGTTACTGGTTTATTCATTCATATCAGAGCAGTGCAGTATGCAAAAGGACACGCAAGACATTTTTATAAAAACAATTAAAAACCTTGAATGAGGATACATATAAAATGTAACAATATATGACTTACTATATATTAAAAGAAATATATTAGGTAGTTTTTGGCCCCAAACCATGCTTCATTAATTGCATTCTCTCTCCCTCTGACAAGATGCACATGGCAGGACATAGTGAACATTGATATAGTTGTCATCTAGTTTGTTTTCTCCATAGTACCATGTTTTACTCCAACAGATGAATGTCCCCATTTCTCTAAATTGTCCTTGGATTATCCAACACAACTTTGTAATCTATTCAGAGACTTACACGTCCCATCCAGTGTCATACCCTGGTGCAAGCTGCTCAGCTGGTTCCATCCATTCTGCCGGATGAATAGTTCTAGCTCTCCATTGACCTAGCCTGACCTTCTCTGGTTGAACTGTTAGTGCTGAAGTAGCGTGTAACCCCTGCCACCCCCACCAAGTCTTGGGATGGCTGGAAGGGTCTCCTTGGCCATAGGCTACATGGACTCCAGATGCTCTGACAGGTTCCACAAAGCCTTTATTGGAGCAAGGAACCATGGGTCTTGATCCCCACCATCCCACCAATCCTTGAAGGAGCTTAGTTTCTTGCACTATCATCTCCACAGCCTGGAGTCCAAGGCTAGCCCCTCACTGTCCACAGACTAGAGCAAGGTGTTGGGTTTGAGGCACTAAGCCCAGCAACATGACACTCTTAAGTGAGGGTGGTAGTGTCAGGCTGATGAGGACCCTCCTGCTCCTCTTTTTCCCGGGACAGTTGTACAAGCTGCTGGTGTTGCCTCTGCCACCTCTAATGCCGTTTCTGGGTCAACATGGGCCTTTCTGGTCAAGGCTTGTTTGGATGAGTCAGCTGCTGTCTTGAGGGTCTGGGTGGGTGGGGGAAATGGGTGCTCCCCCACTGCAGCCCCTCCCAGGAGCAAAGCTGTCCAAGGGTCTCAGAAGAGGAGTGACCAGTTCTCTGCAAGGGTGCAGAAGACTGAGGGAGGGGGAGGGTCCTTCCACACCAACCAGCCTTCTGGCCCCAACTCCAACTCCAATGATGTCAATGACCTCCCCTCCTTTTCTTCTTTCACCTTTAACCCAGACACTGGACACACACACCCATTTGTGGCCTCACCTTCAAGCTGTGGGTGTTCCTCCTTAAGGCTCCCACATGTGCACTTCTTCCACATTCCTGGGCTGCCCTGCTACTGGAGTCTCTGAGTAGTCCTTGGGGTAGGGGGATGAGGCAGATGATCCACTGAGGATGACAGAGGCACCCCCCATAAATAGCATTTAAGAAGCTCTTCTTAGATTTCCAGCTTCTCCTTGGTGATTGGTCCTCATATAAAGAATAAATTGCATTTTGTGTTACCTTACTACTTTCATGATTAACTATCATTTCCCATCGTACTTCAGGTGGAGCAATACCTGTCACATTCCTACAAGGGTAGTCTACATGTCTCATTCAGTGTTTTTCTTGTTGTTGTTTAGTCGTTAAGTCGTGTCTGACTCTTTGTGACCCCATGGACCAGAGCACGCCAGGCCCTCCTGTCTTCCACTGCCTCCTGGAGTTTGGGCAAATTCATGTTGGTAGCTTCGATGACACTGTCCAACCATCTCGTCCTCTGTTGTCCCCTTCTCCTCTTGCCTTCACACTTTCCCAACATCAGGGTCTTTTCCAGGGAGTCTTCTCTTCTCATGAGATGGCCAAAGTATTGGAGCCTCAGCTTCAGGATCTGTCCTTCCAGTGAGCACTCAGGGTTGATTTCCTTCAGAACAGATAGGTTTGATCTCCTTGAAGTCCAGGGGACTCTCAAGAGTCTCCTCCAGCACCACAATTCAAAAGCATCAATTCTTCGGCGGTCAGCCTTCTTTATGGTCCAGCTCTCACTTCCATACATCGCTACTGGAAAAACCATAGCTTTGACTATGCAGACCTTTGTCGGCAAGGTGATGTCTCTGCTTTTTAAGATGCTACATCTACATATTTAGCATGTGAAGATTTCTAACACCCTGGACAAGTATATTCAGCAGCAGAAAAACAAAGGGCCGGGGCTGACAATTACACAGTTTGGGGATGGGTCCCCCAAGTCAGATTGTGCATAGGCACGCAGATATTAATCAGGACATTGATCCCAAAGGCATTGGAAGCCAGTGCTGTTAATAATAGTAAATTCACATACACTAACAATACTGTCCTGCCTGATTATAAGAGCAGATAATGCAGTACTTTGCAGTTAAAAAAGGCAGGAAAGTAACTCTTTATCATGATTTCTTGCAGGGTAGCCATGTTAGTGCACCACAGCAAAAACAACGAGGAGTCTTGGCACTTTAAAGATTAGAAAATTTTATAAGGATTGAAGCCCAGCTCTTTAGTCATTCTTGAAAAAATAGGCTGCAGTCCATAAACGCCTATATGAAATAATACTTGATAAACTTTAAGTTGCAACCAAGACATCTTGTTGTCTTTAAAGTGAATTAGTTAATTTACAATTTATTTACAAAAGTAAATTATTATTGATCATACTCACACTAGCATAAACCAACAAGTTACAAAGTATGTCGGCAACCCTTGAAGGGCTCCTGATGATGGATATTAAGTTAATCAAAAATATCCCCAGCCATGCAAATAAAGAGGGAGGGGAAGAGATTGAAGCATGGTAGAAAAGGTAGGGTATGTTTTATTTTCTATCTGTTTAGAAGTAAAATAGAAACTTTTATTTCTTAAACCAGAAAACGGCATGGAATGTGACTCTGGTGAGGGACTAACATTACAGGTTTTTGGCTTATTTGGGTCTTGTTGATGGAGTAAAGTGCAAATAATAATAAATTGCTACATTGGGCTTGCTCTGAAGGCCAACTGTAAAGATCTGAAGAAGAAATGTAGAAAGAAGAGTGTTCAGTCTATGACTCAAAGAAGTAGCAGTATGTATCTTTCATCTTAACTGTCATTTTCTTTAAACCAGCCATTTCAACCTTTTTTGGCCACAGCCCTAAAGACAATAACACAGACTGAATCAGGATTGTGTAAGTCACATAACAAACTTTATAAGGGTGTATGTGAAGAATTTTTTTTCCAGTCTGTGGCCCCCTTCAAATGTGCCAGCCCCCCCCCCAGGGGGCCAGATGGCCAGCAATGAGAACAGCTGCTTTAAACAATTGTTTTTGGAAAAGTGTTCTGTGTAACCCAGAACCTTCCACACCTTACATTAGAGGAGATTTCGTAGAATATATCGTTTTCTTAATTTCTTACATTCTAAAAGGCCTCCAATACGACAAGATTGCTTTCCCGCTGTAATTCTGCCTTTGGATGATTTAAGAAGTGCAGTGGCAACCTTGGCCCCTTGTAATTTTTGATTTGTAGTTTAAATTATTGAATTAGGTATCCTTAGCTCAGAATTACACTTTTAAATCAAGGTGGAATTCAATGCATTTGTAATTGCTTTTTAAAAAATTACATTAGCAGAATCTTGGGAGGGAAGTAGGCAGAAAAATTCACAGCTGAGGCAAGCCTCACTCTAATAGAATTTACCTGAAGCAGTGGCTGTTTTGAACTAATTAAAACTCTCAATTATGCTTTTTAATTAAGAGTTTAAGCAAAGAAGAAGAAACTTGTCTGCTGAAATCCACACTGACAAGAATTTCAATACTAGAGACTTGGAGGAGGATTCAACCGAAAAGGGATACAGTGCAGCTTGAAAGATATATTTGGAATACCTTCTAAAATTTAGAATTCTGGATTTAAAGTGTGAGGAAATGCTCTCCTGAGCAACTGTTGCTTCTTCTTTTGCTCCTGCTGCTATGATTGTGAATGCTCATGCTGTAACAAAAAGCAAAATGTGGACAAATGGATATGGAAAACCATTTTCAGCATAACTCATTTATATCACTTAATGCTGCATGTACTATTAGGGCAAGGTGACCACTTAAACATTGCCAGAGAGGAAGGCAAGAAGAAGACAAGGATTTGCGTCAAATTGCATATTCTTATTTATATGTACAAATGTAGAGCTAGAAAGAATGTTTAGAATTTATGTCACCAATTGCTCCTGTAAAGTTCCTGCTAAAACCCAGAGCAAATGCATTGTCCTGTGACATCGTTGTCACCAGCCTCCATTGAGGTCAAGGTGCTCCATGACTCAGACTCTGGGGACACTGCAGAGAGATAAGCTATAGGCAGGAGAAGAGTGTCATACTATTCACCTCTTGCTGCTAATGTATAGTCCCACCCTTTTCTTCTTCTTCTTGGTTTGGTGCACTTCCATGTTTAAGCATCTGGAACTGCTGCTATCACATCTAGTCTGGCCTTTAGTGGAGAAGCATCATTTATATCAAGAAAAGACTGCTATAAAGTTGCAGAAATGTTGGCAATCATTCTTGCTTCTTTTGAAAGAGAGACTACAGTTTGTGCAGAAAAGTAATACTGAAAAATTTTAAGGATAGGCATTTTTTCTGGCCAGGGTCTCCCAAAATGCATCCCTACCATCTGGAGCTGTTATTAGTTGGTAAGTAGTAATGTCACCATTGTGATATATTACTCAATAATGAGCACCAGCTGGCAAAACACATTTCTTGAAGAGTCAGATTCTTCTGAAATATTTAGAAGAAAACTGGACAGTAAACAAATGGGAGTAAATAGAAAAGAATACAAACATGCATCATGTCTTCTCAGTCTCTGTCTTTGAAAAGAAAACTTCTCTAGCACAACAATCATTATTGCATAGATCGTAAGTAGAGATGGGCACAAACCAAAAAACAAACAAGGACGTTTGTCAAAAATTAGTGGTTCTTCAGTTCCGGTTGGTTTTAGTTCATCAAAAGTGATGAACCAAAACGAACTGAACCAACAAACTTTTTTAGTGAGTTTCGAGTTGTTTGGTTCATTTGCCCGTTTTCTCCTCTCTTGCCCCCAAAAGCCTGCTCCTGTCAGTCAGAAGCACTAGGAAACTCTGAGAGGGACCCAGAGACAGGGTCAGGTAGCCAAATGTGTGTAGCTCAGAGGGCTCTGGGGAGTTGTTTGTTCTTATTTATAAGATCAATTCACAGGAGCCATTTTCACCTCAGAGCCACTTCTACTAGTCATAGGAACCCTTCTACCTCAGAACCAGGTTAGCTCAGATCTTCAGCAGCATGTTGCTTCCCTTGTCAGGCTGCCTATCTCTCACCCTGTGTCAGTTTCCACTGCTGGAATTTTCCCCAAGCCAGCTGCTGCAGGGTCCTTTCCCGAGGGGACCTGCTTTGAGGGTGTATAACTTGGGCATCCAGAATCCAAACTTCACCAAACTTGGAAGATTGTAGAGGAGAGCCAGGGAAAACGTCTCTGTTATTTTGGTTTCTCTAGGTGGCTGGGGGCCATTCTAGAGCTCCTGTATTTCCAAACCAAAATGAACTGGTTCGTGGTTCATTGTTTCTGAAAGTTGAGAAGTCTGTAGTTCATGGTTTATGGAATGAACCACAAACCTCAGTGAACCACTGTTTTCTGGTTCATGCCCATCTCTAATCATGAGCTGAATTTGTTTGGGGACAAAGTTTAGCTGGAATAGTACATCTTCTGCAAATGTAGCCCATTTCCCCTACATACAGAATAGACAGTAATAATGTATATTCTGCTTTTATTTTCAGCAAATCTCACTTATTCAGTTTAGTTCCAATAAGAAATCTGGAGAATCATTTCAGAACAAGGAACAAAAAAGAAATTGGTAGAGAAATTGCTGCAGCAACTCTGCTGGCTTCCAATTTGGTTCTGGCACGATTCAAAATACTGGTTTGAACTTGTAAAGCCCCAAATGGCTTGGATGCAAGATATCTTCAAGGACCACATCTCCCTTTATGAGCCCGTCAAAGTATTAGGGGAGGCCTTTCTCTTGGTCCCACCACCTTCACGGGTGCATTTGCTGGGGACACAGGAGAGAGCCTTCTCTGTCACTGGTCCCAGACTCTGGAACTCCTTTCCACAGACTCGCCCCATCTTTGCTGTCCTTCTGCAATTAGGCAAAGATCTTTCTCCTCAGACAGGGTTTCTCTTAGTGACTGGCTGTCTGAGGGATTTTTTCAATAGAGTGTTTTGACTTACTGCTTTAAATATGTCTTCAGTATTGATTTTGTTTACCATTTTTAGTGTAGTATTTGTTCAGTTCCTTTTAATATTTGTATATTTACTGTTGGTAGGTTTTTAACATTGTCTTTTACTGATATAAGCCACCTTGGGTCCTTTTAAGGAAAAAGGTGGGATAAAATATGTTAAATAACTAAATAAATCTGTAGTATCTGTCTTATGCACATATCATTAATGCATGCTAATTAAGTACATGTTTACTTGCTGCTGGATAGCCCAGTGGTTAAGGTATCACCTGGCTGCGAAGCCAGAGGTTGGGAGTTCAGTTCCCTGCTGTGCCTTCTTGACAGCAGCTGGACTCGATGATCCATAGGGTCGCTTCCAGCTTTGCAGTTCTAAGATGATGATGAAGACGGGTAGAAGAAGAGCCTCCAGAACTGATCTGGCATCCCACAGAACCAGGCTATATTTTTTGAAATTAGATATACAGCATCAAATTTCAACAGACACGATCGCTCCTAAACGCCCTCTCAGGAGCAGAGCTCGGCCAGGTGCCTGGTATAACCAGGACCTACGAGCAATGAAGCGAAATAGGAGACGGCTAGAGTGCATTTGGAGAGAGGAACCGACGGATTATAATAAGAAAGCTGTCAGGATCGCAACTAACCGTTACCTGGCTAAGGTAAAGGCTGCCAGACGATCATACATCGCTGACCGGATAAGCGATGCTTCTAATCAGCAGGCGGAACTTTTCCGTATAGTTCGCGATCTATCCGGAATTGGTCTGGGTGATGGGCCTCCCATTAATATCTCACCTGACCAATTTGCAGCATTTTTTAAATCAAAAGTGGAGGCCATCCGCCGGGACCTATCTCCTTTTTTAAATACAGTGGATCGAGCAGAGATGTCCAGCGCTCCGCCCTGCCCGGTGACTCTTGAATTCTTTCAGCCTGTGACGCCGGATCTGGTGGACAAAGTGCTTGATCGCTGTCGGGCCACCACCTCCTCCCTTGACCCTTGCCCGGCCTGGCTAATCAAAGCAGCCAGGCCTGTAACAACGGAATGGGCCACAGCAATAATTAATGGGTCTCTCCAAGAGGGCAAGGTTCCTCTTGCCCTCAAGGAGACACTCATTAGGCCCATAAGGAAGAAACCAAATTTGGCGGCGGATGATATTGGAAATTATAGGCCCGTCGCCAATGTTTCTTTCCTTAGCAAAGTGGTGGAGAGGGTGGTGGCAGACCAACTTCAGACACTTTTGGACGAAACCAACGCCCTGGACCCATTTCAGTCGGGCTTCAGGCCGCGTTATGGCACAGAGACGGCACTGGTCGCACTGTTGGATGACCTGTTGAGGGAGGCCGACAGGGGTAATATGTCCTTGTTGGTCCTCCTCGATATCTCAGCCGCCTTTGATACCGTCGACCACGGTATCCTCCTGGGGAGGCTCTCTGAGTTGGGAATCGGTGGCCTGGCGCTTGCCTGGCTCCGATCCTTCTTGGAGGACCGTCCCCAGAGAGTACAGCTTGGGGAGAATGCTTCGGCCCCATGGAGTCTCAGTTGTGGGGTTCCGCAGGGGTCGATCATCTCCCCAATGCTGTTTAATATCTATATGAGGCCGCTGGGTGGGGTCATCAGGGGGTGTGGTGCTTCGTGCCATCAGTACGCTGATGACACGCAGCTCTACATCTCCTTTTCATCTACCTCAGTGGATGCCGTTCTGTCCCTTCAGCGCTGCCTGGAGGCTGTACTGCAATGGATGCAGTTGAATGGGTTGAGGCTGAACCCGGACAAGACGGAGGTCTTGAGGGTGGGAGGTCCCTCCATCGGCGGTTTGGGCGACTCCCTCTCTTTTGGGGGGACGACCCTTACCGCAAAGAGAGAGGTTCGCAGCTTGGGGATACATCTGGACCCGGCGCTTACCATGGAAACCCAGGTGGCGTCCGTGGCCCGTTCCGCCTATTTCCATCTATGGCGGATTGCCCAGCTGCGACCATATCTTGATGGGGAGGCCCTCACTACTCTTGTCCATGCGCTCGTAATCTCGAGATTAGACCATTGTAATGCGCTCTACGTGGGGCTGCCTTTGAGATTGATGCGGAAACTTCAAATGGTGCAGAATGCGGCAGCCAGGCTCCTTAGTGGGGTGAGGAAATATCAGCATATCTCTCCCACTCTGGCTGCCTTGCATTGGCTGCCCATTCGTTTCCGCATTGACTTCAAAGTGTTAATGATGACGTATAAAGCCCTAAACGGTTTGGGACCTCGATACTTGGCAGATCGTCTTCTCCCACCTAGATCTACCCGAACCACCCGGAATAGCCAGCAGGGACGGCTGAGGGGCCTAACGCCGAGAGAGGCCCGGAAAGAAAGAACAAGAAACCGGGCCTTCTCGGCAGTGGCCCCTCGGCTATGGAACAGCCTCCCTACTGAAATTCGTCTGGCACCCTCGCTGGGCGTTTTTAAAACTCATTTGAAAACCTGGTTTTTCAGGCAGGCCTTCCCTCCAGTCAATAACTGATTTTACTCTTATCATCTTGGTACTGATTTAATTTAATATAAATGTTAAAATTATGCTGTTTTAAATGTTATGATGTTTTAATGTTATGATGTTTTTATTATGTATGTAAGCCGCCCCGAGTAGACTTTGTCTAGGGGGGCGGGGTAAAAATCTAATAATAAATAAATAAAATAAAATAAATAAATCAAAATATGAAACCGAGAATCAAAATGTGAAATCAAGTTAAGCACAACTTTGTCCTGCACATATTTCTGGGAAAGATACTTTGTATGAATATATTCTTCTCTTTCTTTATCTTTTCATTATCTTTCCATCTTTGTCTCTTCTCTTCTTATTTTCATGTAAAAAAATTGCATACTTTGAAATAACATATCTTTTATGACACCTTTTCTCTCATTTTCGCTGCATTCTTCTAATATGGATCCCTTTATTAGATCAAAGATTACATTTATTATATCAAACCTCGGTCCATTTTCTTTGGGAGCCCTTGGTCTTTAGAACCCAATGGCTTAAATTCAACCTTGCCCTGATTCCCCTCTGCCAGCCCAGCAGAACTTTCTATCCCCTATAGCCATCCACAGCACCTGAAATCATTTTTGGGGGTAATCTCAGAAATCTGGAAGAGTATTTGGAAGTTCACAGGGAGCTGAAGTGGAAAAGGAGGACAAGCCCTCTTTACTTCCACTGAAACTTCTTGCCAGAGCTTAGAAATGTTCAATCAATTACTTGTGCGTTGAAAAGGGCCAAGGTATCTGATTAAAGATAATGTCTTTAAAACAAAGTTTCAAAAATGACATTAACATTATTTTTAGTTGTTAAATCTCATTATTTATTCCTGTGCACTCTGAGAGGGTTCTTGTTCAGGCATACAATTGTTTCTGAAGGAGAGACCACACATACACATCTAACAAAGATCTGTAAGCACAGATTCTGACATTTGGACCCTGGGTGTTTTTTCTAGAGTTCCCTAGAAGCTCTAGCCAACACAGGAAATGGCAAGACTTATTGCAGGTATAGCATAAGAACAACTAGGACCCCAAGCTTGGGACATTGGCTTTCTAAAAATAAGAGGAATGATTTCTATGACATTTGACATTTCCTCTGCGCCCTCAAGTCAATTCTGACTTAAGACAACCCTTTTCAGGGTGTTCCAGGTAGAAAATTCCAGGGATGGCAGCAAGTCTTTGGTTCCGAGTCTCAAGTCTGAGTCTGAGTCTTTGGTACCAAGTTCCGAGTCTTTGGTACCTAAGCCCCAAGTCCAAGTCCCTAGTAAAAACATGCTTTTTTCAGCAGAAAAAAAAAAGGGAGGGGTGGATGGGTTCCAAGTTGCAAGTCAAGTCTGAGTTACTGGAAAACAGTAAGTCGAGTCACTGGTGTGACTTAAGTCCAACTTGACAGCGAGTTCCACAACCCAAGTCCCCATCCCTGGAGAATACTCAGAAGTGGTTTATCCTTCCCTTCCTCTAGGGGTGCCCTGGGGCTGGGCAGCTTGCCCAAGGCCACACAGGCTGGCTCTACTCATAGGAGGCAAAGTGAAGCATCATATTCTCAACCTCTGGCTCCACAGCCAGCTACCTAAACCACTGAGCAGGAAAATAAATCTTTGCCCACTTTATTTGAATTTCATTCCAAAGGGAATGATTTCTTTTGCAGAAACAATCCTAGAAAAGTTGTGGTGGGAAATATGGTGAGCATAGAGAAATCACTGCTCTTTTTCTTCCGTAGCTATTTATGGTCCCAGTAATCCATTTCTTATCACCCCCAGGACTCTAATGAGGCAGTGAGACAACTGGAAACTACTGTCTTTCAGTCTCGCTTTGGCCATTTGCATCGCCCCTCCCCACAGACGGCTAACATTGTAGAATAGCATTGAATGTCCAGTTTCCTGCACAATTCTTGTTTTTAGCAGTGTAAAAGAGTGCTAATTGTATTTATTTGACAAAGAAAATCATTACCTTTGGAATGTATGACATACAAAGAAAAACAAGACTGGCAGTCCAGTCACATTCATACCCCACCCAAAATCTTTGCTTATGGCAGGGGCAGAGCAAATGGTCTCCAATTCCCCCCCCCCCCAATATATGGTCTCCCACCCACCCCCACCAATTTCTTATCTGAGAAATTTGAATTTAAGCAAAACCAGTCTTTGGGGGATATATGTATCCCCCAAAGACTGGTTTTGCTTAAATTCAAATTTCTCAGAGCACTGCTTAAACAAAATTATTCACAGGAGATTGAAAGCCAGTAGCTTTCATTTACGTGCCTGTTCTCACAAGGTGCTGGGTGTGATAAGAAATTGGTCACTATGACCTGAAATAGCCATGCAGGGCAGGGAGCGGCATTTTCCTTTATTACTCCACTGCCATGTTTTTCCACAAAGATTTTTCTGGTATAATGTTAGAAAAACCTACATGAAGGTGGGAAGGGAATGTTGTGTTTAATGTAAGTGTATACTCTGGGAGATGTGTGAGTCTATATCAATAAAATGTGTGTTTTAGAGCAGGCAAGGCTTTTTAATCTTAATTTTCTGATGTGTTTTGTGCAAACATTCGTACTAATTGCACAATGGAGCTTGTAGTCTACTCAGAAAGAGGCTTCTGATTGGGAAAATAAGTCGAGAATCCCACTGTTTATTTCAGAAATAATGATTTAAATGACTAATTATAGTAAAGTGCTTTCACTTTTAAATGTTAATAGCAACAAGTTAATTTTTAATTTTTGCATTTCCAATATTTAATGCCAACAAATAAATTTGCAAACCTACCATTCCCAGCTCTGCCTCCTGCTCTGTCAGTCAAAGTACCTGATTACCTACTGCTTGCTTGGATTCCTATGATTCAATTCTTCCTATTAGAAGCACTTTAAGATTTATCTCACAGGGATTCTGCAATTAACTGTGATTTTAATGCAGTTTCTTTCCATCTCCTTTGTCTTTTCTTACTGACTCCCCCCCCCCCCCGTTTATTTGGACTGCAACCCTACAAGCACTTTTTTCCTTACATTTTCCCATTTTATTGTATAGTGTACTGTTCCTTATTGTCGGGGAATATAAAATAAATAATAGCAGTCATTTATTCTAAAAAAGAATAGTAGTAGCAGGGATCCTGCCTTTCATGTGCTTGATTTCATTTGACTGTGTCTACTGTTGTCCATCACAATGATTCATACAATGCTTTGGTATGAGCAGTGGCCCACACAGATTTTTGAAAATCAATTGACTTAAGAATGTGCAACTGTATGTTGGACATAGATCAATATGTTCACATTCAATAAATTTTGACATTAAAATCTTTGACATTCTTGATAAATAAAAACAAAGTTTGGGGCATGCTCTCAAATACCATCAAGTTATTTCAAATGTGGACAGCTGCCAGTAGAGTTGCACAATTACAGGTCTCCTTGTCTTAGGTTGCACTCCTATATCAGTTTACTCCCAGATATATTAGAGCCATTGAATCAATCACAAAATGGAGAGTAAACACATATAAATCCCATCAAAGCCATAAGTCTACTCCAGTTGAAATTATCAACTGGATTCAGGCCAAAAGGACTTATATTTGAGAAGACACATATAAGATTGTGTCATTAATCTTTTAATAAAATTCTTTCAAATGTTCAAACATTCACAGCAGAATCTAGACACAAGTCTCACTTAACCAGATGAGCTACCCACCCTCTTTGTCTCTTACCAAAGTGTAGCTGTGGCACAATTCTGCTTTCCTTCTGTAATTCCTTAAAAACAACTTATTATAAAGCTATCTCTGGGTCCAGCCAAAGCCACTTCAAATATATCTGCATATGTTCATGAAAAAAATAAACATTGGGTTATATACTATGTTGTGAGCTGTTTCTTCACTGTTCCGTTTCTTCACTGAACTTTGAAAAAGAAAACAAGACATTATAGAGAGTATATAATCAGAATTGTGAGTACATACGTAAGTGTTGTAGAGCTGTGACTGAAACAGTCTTCTGTATTTCAGCATGCATCAAAGGAATCTCATGCTTAGGTCTAGAAAACCAATGTTCAAACAAAATAAATTAATTTGCAAACCTTGGGAGAGGGGAGAAATTCCTACCATCACACACACACACACACACACACACACACACACACACACACACACACAAACAATCATTCATCAAGATGTTTGTTTCTTCTGAAGATGGTCTTAGGGCTTTGATCCCAACTGGCCTTCCATCCAAATGCTTTTGATTGTCATAATCTTGCAACCACAGACACACACAAAATGATGCTTGGGAAAGCTAGAGGGAAATGAGTAAGCAAGAGAAGAACAATGAACTCCCTGATTCTTCTCCTGCACATTTGGGAACAAGCATTTCCAGAAGCAGTATGTTAGTTCCAAAGTGGATGTACTGAACTCTCTCCCATTGTAGCCAGTGCAATAAGCATAGGGGAGGGGGCTTTTACAGGACCATCGTAACTCCTTATGCATCTCTGTTTCTGAAGGACTTTTGCATTGGTCCTTTTATTTCCTTTTATTTTACTGCCAGCACTTTGCCTAGGGGGAAAAAACTTTCCGAATAAATCTCTAGCATGGCAAATGCATGGAAATGCTGCTTTGAGACTATTTTCTTAAATCCCAGTCAAATCAGAGAACATCCTAGGAAATCATCCAGAAATGTATGTGTGGGTAGAAATATCTCCTATAGAGCATCACCACTTTTATGGCATTACCATGAGATTAAAAGACCATCTTGACTTCCAAGATAAACAGAAAACCACAGGGTGCTCTGATGCATCATTTCCACGGGTTAAGTGTGACATCTCAAGTACACTTAGTCCTTGCTGAAATAAATGTTCCAAGTTCTATACTTTGTCACAGCTTTACCTGTCTCATAATGACTATAATATTGCTGCAGTGATAGCTATAAATCAGCTACAGCAATAACAATCTGCAACTACAAAATAAAGACCTTGTACTCTGTTGTTAAAGATATATGCCCTATTTGCCCAATCTAAGAGTGGCTACTGAACAAAGGAATAATCCTGTGATGTATTAGATCAAAGATTGTGCATTGAAGGAGGAAAAACTCTTATAAGATAATACGATGCTTAAACAGCTGCACCTGTATTACCTTACTTCTCCTTCCTTTAGAGACACAACAGAGAATTTGGTACAAACACATCCAAGACTCCCTTTCCCTCCCTTCTTCTGTCTCTCACACAGCTTCAGTTACTGTACAAAGGCATTTCCAGCTGGTGTTCACAAGGTTTCAGATTTAATATATCAGACCTTTGATACACTTGATTTAATTGAAATCTCTGACACAGAACGTTATCTATATCCATTAGAAGTAACAATAGATGTCCTGCTGATTTCACTGTTCCCTTGTTCTTAATAAGATATATGCAGCAGACTAAATGCCTAGGCTGCCCTACATAGGCTATAGAGGGAAGAAACCATTCAGGGAAGGTGACGGTTATTACAGGCTGGCCACGTACATTAAGAGGGAGTGATTAATTTTAACCAGAAATGACATTTTCCAAATTCAAAATCCAGAATTAATTTGCGCCATGACTTCTTGGTTAAAGGGAGGATATATAATCATGGCTAGCATCACACAACCAGTTGGCAATCAAATCACAGTTTAATTACCAGGTATGTAAAAAAGAAAAGAAAAGAAAAAAAGAAAAGAGGAAGGAAGGAAGGAAGGAAGGAAGGAAGGAAGGAAGGAAGGAAGGAAGGAAGGAAGGAAGGAAGGAAGGAAGGAAGGAACAACCCCAAATTCTTTATTCTCATCCATTTAGGCTGTCCAGACTCCAGGGTTCATTTTCCAGTTTTGTGAGATGTCTTGCATCCAGCTGAGAGTGAAACAAGAAGCGCTACTCTTTTCTCTCACTAAAGTATTTGTAATTTGTACAAATTGTCTCTGTAGAAAGCTAGTATCCTTCCCCTTTGAGAAGCAAAGCACAAACTCTCACACACACACTGAGCAAGCACAGAAGAACTACTGAGAGTTATTTTTTTAAAAAATACACAAACAAATCCGCCAATGCATCTAACCCTTGAAGGTCCATGCAACAAAGCAACAGCCACATCATTTTGTGAAATTTGATTGATTTTCTGCAAAACGGGGGGGGGGGGGCACCATTGTTCTTGTTCTCTTTTCAAGAATGCCACAAAATGCCTTGCCCTCTTAGGGTTTGTGAGGACAATCTTCATCCTCATATGTGAGGATAAGACGAGTGAAGAGTTATACCCCTAATAAGCACCTGTTGCAACCTATACACGTCACATTGCAACCATAGCTGCAAATTCATGAAGTATGTGAAATTATGAAAGAGTCTTGAACAGGGGTCTCCAAACTTTTGACTGTGAGGGCCACACCAGATATTTTCAACATTTTTGAGGGCCGAAGGAACAGGAACGTGTGCTCGCACATACATGCGGCCACACGCACACACACATTGCCCCTCGCCCCCACACACGGACACCTGCCTGCATGCATGCACACGCACACACACACACACACCCTGTTCTCCACAGTTCTAGTCTGCCACTCTATCTACTACACCATTCTAGGAATCCCATTTAAAGAGTAGGTGACATGATTTTTCTCAGCACTCAGATGTAAAAATACATAAATTTTAAACCCATCCTCCATGATAACATTTCATTCGATTGCTTCAATTTACTCTATATTACCTTAAGACTTGATCACTGTTTTTAAAATCTCTTACAATTTTTGCCAATGACAGAGTATTAAATCATTAAATTTGCAATATACAAAGATGGTTTCCAGCAATATTGCTTTGTAGATCTGTTTTTGCCCATATGCTTACTAAAGAATTCCACATTCTGGATAATTTATGGTTACTCTCGCAGTGATACCGACAATACATTGATCCATTTATAGTTCTGCTGCAGAAATAGACTATACTTTTCAGGAGTTGTTCATATATGCATATATATATTGGCCCTTTGGCATGGGCTAAATGAATGCCAAAATATTTAAACCTGTCAGAAAGGAACATGGTTGAATAGTTTTACTAGTATTGCTTGATAACATATCTTCATTCACACCTGCCTGCAAACTCAAACAATGCATCTGACATATAATGCTCTCTACATAGGGTTGCTGTGGGACGTGGTGGCGCTGTGGGTTAAACCGCAGAAGCCTCTGTGCTGCAAGGTCAGAAGACCAAGCAGTCGTAAGATCGAATCCATGCGACGGAGTGAGCTCCCGTCACTTGTTCCAGCTCCTGCCAACCAAGCAGTTTGAAAGCATGTAAATGCGAGTAGATAAATAGGTACCACCATGGTGGGAAGGTAACGGCGTTCCGTGTCTAGTCTCGCTGGCCACGTGACGACGGAAACTGTCTACGGACAAACTCTGGCTCTACGGCTTGGAAACAGGGATGAGCACCGCCCCCTAGAGTCGGACACGACTGGACTAAATGTCAAGGGGAACCTTTACCTTACATTGGGTTGCTAACGGAAAGTGCCAGAAAACTTCAGCAGGTCCAAAATGCAGCAGCCAGATTGCTAACTGGGGCTGATTAGAGTGATCACATAGCTGGCTACCGGTTTGTTTCCGGACTGAATTCAAGGACTTGGTTCTAACCGATAAAGCCCTAAATGGCTTGGGCCCAAACTATCTCAAGGACCGCATCTCTTTTTATGGACCTGCTTGGGTGCCTTTCTCTTGGCGCCGCCACCTTCTCAGGTACATTTGGTGGGGACTCAGGAGAGGGCCTTTTCTGTTTCTGCTCCCAGACTTTGGCAAATGGACAGATTTTGAGCAGTATTCAGAGAAAGCAAAAGAAATGTGGGTATGTGTACCTTAAAAGCAATCTTCAAGATTGTTTACGATTATTTGGAAACCTACAATGGGTACAAGATATCCCCAGTCTGCAGGCACAGTGCAGTCGTCACCCTAGCCTCCTAAGTAATGAGATACACCATGTTGCCTGCAAATGATCAAGAAAACAGGTTTTAAAGGCACTCTTGTGGAATGGCTGGCAACATTTTTAGGAGGAACTTTTGAAAAGGAGGTATTACAGGACCCAAAATGCAATTAAAAATAGAAGTCATTATGAAGCACTGTGAAACATGCTCCTACCAAGTTCTTGGGTAACCTGAAGGGGACAACAAACATGGAAATAGGCAAAACAAAACAAAACTGGGAAATCAAGTTTTGTGGGAAGCTACTGTGGGGTAGATGCACATGGCTTGAGACCCTGCATAGCTTCTGACCAATGACCTCTGTTCTAGGCTAACCTCAGATTAGATCTCTGAGATTACTGTCATGCTACTTTTCTCATGACAAGACACAACAACTCAAGTGACTGAAGAAAACATCACTAGAGTCAGTGCTGAGTTCATATACGCTGTGCAAACTTTCCTAAGAGCTGTTCCAAGCAAAGGATATTAACTTGCGGTGGAATAAAATGGATGTGGGCTACAGATATACTGAGTGCTTCATGGGGTGATGATCTGCCTAGAAATACAAGGCAACTTCTCAGTCCCATGGGTGAAATTCTTTAGAATGAACAGGTGTTGAGGGAATGTATTGCCAACCTTGCTAGATCTGAATAGGGCAGTTAAGGACAGGACATTTTGGAGATTGGTCATTCATATAGTCACTATAAATCAGAGATGGCTTGATGGCACATAACAATAGAATGCCAAGAAAGAACATAAAGGATGCAAAGACGTTCAACATACTCAGGATGAGGTTAAATAACAACACCAAAAATCTATTATTTGGCCCTCTGGAATGAGTAAGTGCTCCCCAGGAGTTCCTGGCTTCCTGAATGGATTCTGGCTCAGCGATAAAGTAAGATAAAGGCCATGCTTCTGAAGGAAGATCTGAAAAAGATTTTTAGGCCTCAGAACTGTTGGATACCTTGTAGTAAGCCCACTGGCTTCATGAAAGAAGTATGACTGAAGAAAGATCTTGAAACAAATCCAGTAGCTTAATGCCAGATGAAAAGGCATGAAAGTTAGGAAGAAAAAAGCAGTAGGACAAAGATGAGATATGAACAAAAGAGAAAACAAAAGTGGAAAATTTTGAAAACAAGAAATCGAAATGCTACAAATGAATTTCCATTGCATACCAGTTGTATGCCAGCATTTACTCCCCTTTCCTTAGGCCATTCAAGGCAGCTAAAAGGCAGCAACCAAATACAGAAATTCAATAAAATAAGCAAAAGTTTCAAGTACAGTAAGATATGCTGAAAGCAACAGTGTAATAAAAGATGTGTAAGGACCGAATAATCTAATATAAATAACTACCTTCCTCTGCTGCAGGTAGCTATGAGACTAAGAAAGAGGGATTTTCCTTCTTCAACCTCAACTCCATTTGGGTATTCTCCACTCATTCAAGGACCAATCATTAATTTTTGGGTATACTCCACTTTCTCAGGGCAGCCTTTTGGGTAAACACATCACTCATTCTGGACCAACAGTTTTTTTTTTTGGACCAACAGTAATTTTTGCTTACTTCTGGCCTTTCATAGTTGTTGTGTCAACATTCTGAGGAAGATCCTCACCTTTGTCCTTACTAGCCCTGTGACCCTGAAGGGGACAGGTCTCATCTTAACCAGAAGTCGGTAACATGTGGTTCATGAGGTGCACAAATAGCTGACAGTTACCATGACCTTGGAGGTACAGATTTTTTTTTTTAAAGGATAAAGCAATGAAATGGCTTTGACTGTGGGATTTCTTTTAATTTGGAACGTTATTTTATGATGACTATATTCCTTTTCCCTATGAAATCATTTGCAGCAAAAAGACAGCGATTTCTCTATCATTCTAAACCTTCCTAATATCAGACAACCTTGTATAAATCCTACACTCACATGGTTATGCATGACTTGTTCAGCTTTAAAGTCCTGGGAAAGGAAACGCTGGGCATGTATTGGGGGAAACTGTCAAGAGCTACAGCTTCTAACTATCCATTACTGTGAAAGTATTACAGAGTAATGGGCTAGGACTCGGGAGAAGTGGCTTCAGGTCCTTGTTCAGCCAGGGAAATGTACTTCCCACCATGCTGGCTGGGGATTCTGGGAGGTGCAGTCCAAGAAATACCTTTTCAAGCTCTCCAAGAACACACTTTAAAGAATGGCCAACTGGTAAGGTTGAAAGTCAGCTTGCTCAAGCTTCCGTCTTAAGAATACGTTTAGACCCAAATAGAGCTCAGAAGCTTCCTGGGGGGTGGGGGAGGAAGATGCCATAGGGCTAGAAGTCATGTGCTTTGCTTTGCATGCATGTGAGCTGTGAGAAAGCATGCTTGCTTTTTTGTTGGTGTTATGAAAAAAAGATATCATGGTACCCATAGGTGCGATGGTGGGAATCTTTGCGTCCTCAGATATCTAAATCACATATAGATACATACATCTGTCTTCCAGAATCATACATGTAGCCTGGAATTTATGATGTGAAGCAGTACAAAATTGATGACAGAAATGCCATCTAAACCCTTGATGAGATATGAAATAAAATTTAAGAGAAAACTGTGGCTTAAGCTATTTGAGTTTTGCCACTCTGCTGAATGCTGCAGGGAAAAACATTCAGGCTTCAAGAAGGGGCAAGAATGGAGATACTGAACCTAGGGGTGTTCATATCTGTCAAGTTTAATCTCATGGAAATTGTAATTTCTTCAACCACGAAGTTTATTTTGACTCAGATCCACACTGAACTGCAAATCATATGGAAATGTGCACATACATCTGTCCATAATGGATTTTTCAAAAATATACATATCTATACCTTTAGCTAAAGTCTATTATTATGGATTTTTCAAATGGATGCAACTGTTACGGACATTTCCCCCCCCCAAATCTACACATTTTTCCAACACATTTCTTTGGGTGTGAGAATCAGAACAGATTTGTGGCCACAAACTGCCTCTGGGTTTGTTTTCAACTCTGAGATGTACAAATTAAATTGCTGCAATTTAAAATGCAAACCAGTTTCTCATTTGTCTCTGCTTGAAAAGCTAAGGCAATAGCAAGGAACACTGGAGGAAAGGTTTGGGTGAGCTAATAATATTGGCTCGACATGCTCATTTCGATGCAAACATTTGCAATGTGTCATCTGTCTATTGTTCTGCTGCAGCTCCTTCCAATCTCAGATGTGATCATATAAGCACCAGGTAACCACACTGTGCTTTCAAAATGTATGCATCAATGAGACAACCAACCCACCCTCCTTTTCAACCAAAGTCCTGAGAGACAGCAGACAAATATAGCATGACATCTACTGGTTTAAATTCAAGTCTTCTTTTTCTTTTCAGGTACAAATGTGGCTTCCTGAACAGAAGCAGAATAGGGAAGAATTTAACTCTTTAAGAAGGTAAGAATTATGTTGCTGCAAGAGAAACCACGGGCCTGTCTAGCTCACCACCTCTGGAAGCTCAAGATGCAAGGGTGCTGCCATCATCATGCTGTCACATTTGTTGAGCATGCACATGTGCACCAGCCTAATCAAAATCCTTACTATGCCCTTCTGCAAATAAAATGCAAAACCTAATAAGAAAGATCACAGAAAAACCTTCTGGCAGCAGCTGAATCTGTTTGCAGCCACTTTTCATGAAACAAAGCCTAAACCAAGGCAATTGGCTTGTTCATTAGAGGTGCTTCTGTAAATGCAGGTATTTTCATTTTGAAATTATAAATGACTTAGAATACAGAGGGATTCTTATAGGGAGGAATTTACTCAAGCCTGTTACTGAGGAAGAGACACCAGTTTTCTTTTTCCCAATTAATCATCCCCATTTCATCCTTTCTATTTAGCTTTATTCAATGAGGTGTAAATTGCCAGATCAGAGGCATAATCCAGGAACAGTTGCAAATTAAATGTTCTTCTAATGTTGCACCTTCATGTAACAGGTACTTTAGTGTGTCACTACTATCACTAACATTATATCCCTGATGGGCAAGCACCAAGCACCTAAGATAAAACAACAACAACATCAAAAATGTGTTTTATGGGAAAGATCCCACAATCTATTCTCTCTCTCTCTCTCTCTCTCTCTCTCTCTCTCTCTCTCTCTCTCTCCAGGCACACAGACAAACACATTCAGCTATAGTGAAGAGAGAGAGAGGGAGACAGGATGCATGAATGACATCTGCTTCACATTCTCTTCTTGCTATTCTAAGTTGGTCTTGCTCAACAACCTGGCTGCCCTTCTGTATATTATATTTGTTTTCATCCTTCTATTCTATTCTGTGTCTCTGCTTATCCACAAACTCAAATTTCTCCTCCATCAATCCTTCCTGCAGTGACTTGTAGACTTACCCCAAAAATTTCAGGAGCAGTGCCTGCTCTACCTATGATTCTTCCTCTATGGTTCCTTTGGGTAGAGGAGGTACAGAAATTATCTTTAAAAAAATAAAACAGGAAGATTATGAATGAATTTATTTATTACGGTCGGGTGACCAGCTCATAAAACATATTTATGGCTAAAATATACAAAATGCAGTTTAAAAATATACAACCAATTCATAAAACATTATGTGGCTAAAATATACAAAATGCAGTTTAAAAATGTACAATCAGTTCATAAAACATATTATGTGGTTAAAATATACAAAATGCAATTAAAAAAGTGTACAGCCAGTTCATAAAACATATTATATGGTTAAAATATACAAAATGTAATTTAAAAAGTGTACAACAAATAATTGTGTACTGGCTGTAAAATATGGGGAGAATCAAATACAGCATTTTTATAGCTATCCTTTGAACCATTGGATCGTCTAGGGTGAGGAAGATTAAATTTTGTACACTTGGTATTCCCTGACACTGATGGCCAGCATAAACCCACATTTCCACAACCCCTATTTCACATTCCTGTCCACTGAACGGGGCAATGCATCATCTTGATTGTTTTCTCACATTTAAAATCTATATCTTCCATGCGAAACTCCCCTCCGACCCCATCTGATTCCTATTTATGTGACAATACCAACAATAAATGAATGATACGTCTGGTACCTTTGATGATGATGATGACTAAGATAATTGTTACATTGGCAAAGAAAAAATGTAACATTTTAAAGACTAACATTTTTATTTCAGTGTGAGTTTTAATGGATCAAAATGCACTTCTTCAGACATGAATGTAAATACGTGGCTGTTATGTACATATCCCCATGACCATGTGAAGTTAAAGGTAAAGTTAATAAACAAAGTTTTATCAAGAATATCAAGGAGTTAATTACTTTAATTAGTAGGTCCTAGCCAGGGCAACAACAGTAGGACTTGGCCATCACAGGAATGCTTATTAGGTTACCAAACTGGCTAAGTTTGCACAATGTGCCGAGTCTCATTTTTCCTAGACATGGATGTGCATGCCACAGACTTTTTTAACTGTAAAACTTGTCAGGACAAATAGAGGTCAAATACAGTGGAAGAGAAGAAATAGATTCAGGCCACAAGATGAGCCTCCAAGAGGAAATGACAGCAATATAGCTCTAAACAACTCCCATCAAAATTACAGAGAAGACATGAATGCCCTAACCTATAGAGAGAGCCAGAAAAATTAAATCATCTTCTTTTGTTTTTATTCTAAAAGGATTGTCTGGAGGTCTGGGAAAGGAAGTATTCTAGAATGATCTGCCTGTCATCTTCCTGTTTAGTAAACAGCCCATTCTATGTCCATTGTCCCTGGATTAGCCAGGTGGGAAGATAA
Organism: Intellagama lesueurii; assembly: GCA_037013535.1. Lineage (NCBI taxonomy): Eukaryota > Metazoa > Chordata > Lepidosauria > Squamata > Agamidae > Intellagama > Intellagama lesueurii. The sequence goes on along the minus strand of JBAJHW010000003.1, from coordinate 190,647,400 downwards.
TACCAAGGCAAAGCTGGACACATGATCTCTAGTCAGCCTGACCAAAAATATATATAGAAAGGCATAAAGCAGCCATATTAGTTGTTCAGGCTCGGGTTCAATTCAGGAACGTTTGGGGTTGAATCTTCTTTCTGCATCTCTTTCTGCCTGAACCCTTCAACAGATTCTGCCAGCTGGAGTTCCAACACTTTGTAGCTCTGAGACAGTCTAACAAGACTAAGGAGAGGCAGTCTTTGCCCTTTTCTATCTTCTGGGAGTATTCTCCCCACACATTGGTGACTCCCCAATCTATCCCCACTCTCCTGTGTGTGTTTGTGATCTAGGAAAAGATCCTCTCAGCCATGCGAGTTTGCTTCTTTTGAGCCTGTATTTCTCCATATTGATTATATACTTCATTGTGAATCTGTGCTATATTCTAATTCTTTTGTTTTCAGTAAAATTTCCTTTTGAATAGCTCTGTGTGAGTATGATCTACTCCGCCAAATCTGTGTCAAGATTCACTATTGCCATAGTTCAAAGATCCTTATGGGTGTGTCTCCAAAAATGTTTGAGTTCTTGCATGTGTTCTGAGAACATACCTGGTAACAACTGGTCATGGGGGTACATACACATAAATAAAATGGTTAGTCTTCAAAATGCTACAGTATTTTGGTTTTTGTTTCTTTTAGTTTATTTTGCCCACAAGCTGAGAGAAACTAATATGACATGGGTGCACTGAAAAATGATGTTGGTGATGATGATGTGGTTACAAAATATTTCAGCCCTTTGGTTCAATCCCAAGGTTGATTTAAAAAATAATTAAGCTGAACTGAAATTCTTTAACTGTTCAAGCACACGAAATGCTACACTGGGTGCTTTGACAGACAACATTCACATTACATGCTCACAGTCATTATACTTTACTTCAGGAAAAGTTGATGAAACGTAAACCATTTTGACATGTAGGGACTATCACAGAAGCTCAGCTAATGGAGGCTTTCATTTCGAACAACCCCAGCATTCAGTCATGTTACTCAGCTTGAATCCTGTTAGTGCATTACAGCACAAAAACCATTTAATACTGTCATTTTTCTATTAAGGCTATGGAGTGTGTTTTGATGTGATAGGGATTTTTTTCTATCAAGCTATAGAAACCTTTGTTGACAATATGTGAAATATTTATTCTACTTAGTTATTACACCTTTTTAAAAATAATGACTATGGTTTAGGCAAATACTTAAGACCTTTCTACATCACACATGCCAAAAAGCATGGAAATTGTACATTTACAGTGCAATCCTAAGTGAGTATACATGTGAGGTAAGTTCCACAACATTCTAGGAATTGTACTCCCTAGGAAATATTACTTTCAATCTAACATATCAGTCTTAAGTTCTCTAAAAGTTAAGCAGGAGACACCGAGGAGTCCTGTGTATTGTTTTTGTTGCCTTGAACTGTTAGCATAAGGAAATTGTATGTTATTATAAGTCTCTCAGATCAATTAAAAGCAAGGATACCAGTTTACATATATTAAACACCCACCCACATGGCCTGTACTGAAACCTCATCATCTTCCAATGAGCTATACAGGTACAATACCAGGTTACAATACAATACTACCAAATTTCACTCTTCTATTTTCTCCTTTCCTAAGTTTGGTATGATGGGAGAGTAGGATGGCTTAGAAAAGACATCCAAGTTATCAAGATGGGAAGAAACCTTTGCTATCTTTTGCAAACCATAAAGCTTCAATGAATTCCATTGCCACATATATTTATTATCTCCAGTTAAAAAAAATATGCACAGATATTTCATTACAATCACAGGTATACATCTTAGATAGTGCCACTAAAATCAGTAGTGTTACGTGCTGCAAATCCATACCTGTTACTAAGATACTTCAACTGTTTTTAGACCTGTATAAGGCATGCCATTCACAGTGTTAGAAAACCTGTGTGGCCATCTAATCCAAGAGAAGAACAACATGTTTACCCTGGGATAAAATGTTAAGAGGAGGTTTTCAGATTCAAAAGGTAACGGTTAGGTATATAACTACTATTATACAGGGTTCTTCTCCTTGAAAGGTTTCCTTTATCTATTTCTGACAAAAAATAAAACTCAACACTCATACTCTTTGGAGATACCTTTGTAAAGTTTAACAGCTGCCTGCCACAAACTGGGTAACTAGATGTCGGAGGAAAGCACACATCTCAGAGGGCCAGGACATCAACCTGGGTGGCCTGCAATTTATGAGATCATTTAATCCAAAATCTTTTTTACATAAAATTGTTCTCTTTGAACTTTTAACAGACAAAAACATTTTCAAAAAATAAATCCAGACGTGAACCGGTCCCTTTAGACTCCCATGAATATTCTGCAAAAGGCAGCCAGTAGGAGAAACCGAGGAAGTTCCAGATGTGGGACAAAACTTACATATGGAAAAGTGTAAAGAAAGGATGCCACCTAAGCGGGGATTATGCATTAGCAGATAACCTGCCATCAACTTTTTACTATGGATTATCTGCAAACAGCATTTTACACATTAACGTGATTCCCAACATTAAAGCAGGATGTGGGACAGCCACCAGCCTGCTGGCCAGCCAGTGCTGAAAATTTTCTTGTTGCTATTGACCACAACGAAGTCAGGGCAGAAGTTCACTCACTTGACACGAGAGAAGGCCTTCTCAGGGGTCACTCCCAGGCTTTGGAACGCACCGTCCTGAGAAGCCAGGTTGGTCCCCTCCCGCTTGTCCTTCTGTTGTCAGGTAAAGAAATTCCTTTTCAGGCAGACTTTTAAGCAATAAGTGGCAGCCTCAGGAATGCTATGTTTATTCAATTTAGAGATTTTTAAAATGGTATAAAAATGGTTTTAAATCTGGGTTTGAATATTAATAAATGCTTCATTTTTTAAAATACAGTTTTGTATAGTATTCTAAACTTGCGACATTGCATATTTTCAGTTATTATGAGTTGCATTGGGACCCTTATGGGGAGACAGGTGGTGTATAAATAATATAAATAAGTAAGTTTGAAAAAGTCAATAAAAATGGAGCTACTGGAGCTCTCTCTCTCACACACACACACACCAAGCACTGGCCAGGCAGTGATGCTCTTCTTCCCTGAGAGACACCTCCAGCAGTTCTGTTTTTGTTGCCTGCTGAGCAGATGACTCTGCTGCCCCCAACCCTGGCACTGTCAGTAGCTGGGAAGCCTGTGAAAACTGGAGAGTGATGGAAGCCTGGAGTGGCTTTTTAAAGTGCATGTTGATGCCATTTTTAAACTGCACCAGGGCTTGTGTCGTGTGCAGCAACAGGAGTCACTGCGAATGCCCTCCGGGTTTTCCTAAACGTGTAGTTACGGCAAGAGCTATTTTCTAATGTTATTAAAATGAGAGCAAGAAAAAGCCCATCTTGGCCACAGTTTCCCAGGAAGGAAGGAAGCAAGGAAGCAAGGAAGGAAACACATTTCTCCCACCTCCTGCTATTACTTGTTGTTGTTTAGTCGTTAAGTCGTGTCCGACTCTTCGTGACCCCATGGACCAGAGCACGCCAGGCCCTCCTGTCTTCCACTGCCTCCCGGAGTTTGGGCAAATTCATGTTGGTAGCTTCTATGACACTGTCCAACCATCTCGTCCTCTGTCGTCCCCTTCTCCTCTTGCCTTCACACTTTCCCAACATCAGGGTCTTTTCCAGGGAGTCTTCTCTTCTCATGAGATGGCCAAAGTATTGGAGCCTCAGCTTCAGGATCTGTCCTTCCAGTGAGCACTCAGGGTTGATTTCCTTCAAAATGGATAGGTTTGTTCTCTTTGCAGTCCAGGGGACTCTCAAGAGTCTCCTCCAGCACCACAATTCAAAAGCATCAATTCTTCGGTGGTCAGCCTTTTTTATGGTCCAGCTCTCACTTTCATACATCGCTACTGCTATTACTAGGAAAATAAATATTCCCTGATTTCAGGGGAGCAGCTCAGAGGGAAGAAATCATCATGAAACTGAGGCTGGGGTTGATACAGCACAGTCTGGAGTGTTTTATTGTAATCTTTAAGGCTAATGATGCAGATTATTGTTGCCAACCTCCGCTACCCCTGTTTTCGAACAACAATCAGTAAACTGTGCCCAAAATATGCTTTTCATGCACTTCACCAAAATGATTTTGTATGCAGTTCAGGCCTTTGCTGTGATACGCAGAGCTTTTGTGGCTAGTTGTTTTTAGCCAAGGGCATTGTTTTATGGGAGCTATATCCAAGAGAGGGGAATGCACAGAACATTATGCTGACCAGTGAAAAATAGTCATTGAAGTTTATGCATGAGTGTGTTGCATCAAACTATCTCATTACATACTTTTTCTATGAATAAAAGGTCGGGAAATTGAAAGCTATCAGCAAGTGACACATAAAATTACTATATCTGGACCAAAGGAGAAAAAAAAAGGATACAGTTTCATTTATCAATATAAGCTCTGTACTAGCTACTTCCATGTATATGCTCATAGGTCGGAATTCAGAATGGGCTTTTGTTAGATTGTGCTCCTTTTGGCAGTGGAATTGAGGAGAAGGTGACATTATTTCCACAAGCAGCCCATGTGCACTCAAAAAGCCTGTTCCTGAGGAGCTGGAAAACCCTCTAGATAAGGGTGGCTCATGATCTGAGCAGGAGAGGGCCTTGCCCCAAAATCTAGGAGGTGGACAACCCTTCTCCAGTCACAAGCAGGTTTTTAGTGCCCCTAAATACTGCAGGAGGGGTGAGAAACACAGAAATAATGTCCTGTATCCAAAGGGATAAGCAATGAAGCCCACTAGAAATACACTGCTGGATCATTCCTGGCCATAGTTACAAATAAATGTACATTAGTAGCACAGCATACATCATTTTAAGCACCTCCACATCAACGTAAGTACCAAAAAGTATCCGTTGCCAATGGATTTTGGATGCAAGAAGGTCCCTGGTCTCCTCTGATACAGCAAACCAAACCTTGAAAAATCACATGAACCTGAAAAACAGATGAAAACAGTAGATTCTGTGGGGGTGCCTCCAGGGGATTGGAGAAAAGAAATATATTTGATAGTTTTGTGTTTGTTCTTTTTTTTCTCTAGCTCTGGAAGGGGCTCAGAATAAACAGAGGGAATGGAGAATGTAAAAAACAGAAGCAAAGGAATTGCCATGTCCAAGTTGTTCTTTTTGTTATCCGGGAAAGCAAGACTTTTTGAAGTTCTTACGGACTTTGTAATTTAGCCATGGTTGGCAGAGCAGAAGAAGGAGCATTATCTGAAAGGTGTTTACCTGGGTGTTAGTGTGTGTATTTCAAAATGAGAGAAGGAATTTGAGAAGAGATATGACAGGAACATGAACAAATATGCACCTTTACACTCAAGTTGACATTGTTCATGTTGTAAGAAAATATACACTGTGAAACTTGAAAATGTTATGTGGAGCATTTTTGGCCAGTGGAAGGAGGGGAAACTTTCAAGAAAAAAAGTAGGGGGCATCCATGTAGTCGTGCTTCCACCTCAGATGAATCCTGCATACTAAGAGAAAAAGGTGGCATGTGTAGTTTTGTACTATAAAGGGTCCCACTTCCAAACGGAATTGCTTTATCAGGGTTCATCTTTGTACTTCTCATCTTTTTGGGCAGGACCCAGAAGGAACATAATAAACTGTTCCAGTGATTTGTTTTGACTGCTTTTTGTGGCTGCGGCTCAACCTAGATGAGGTGCTCATTTCACCTTTAGAATCTGAAGCTGTATTTTTGTCATCCCACAGTGTGTTTTCTCCAAGATACAAACCTTGACAATCATACTTACAAATTATGTCCATGTTGACCCTCCAATAGCCAACCACAAAACAAAGTTTGCTGAAAAGCCAGATGTAGGCTGTGCCAAATTAAGTGCTATAACAAGCAGATGTCTTTCAGCACACCTAAGGAAGTCTTGCTTCTACTTATGTACTAATTGCATTGTCAGAGCTGCTAGCAGTGGCAAATAGCAGCAATCAGTAGTTTAAGCACCTTGAACATTGCTGACTAGAAGATGCCTGGTGTCCTTTCTCGACTGTGCAGTCGTGGTTGGTACTGACTCTCCAGGCAGGTACCCAGAGTATTACTTCCCAACCAGAATAAAGACCCAACTTCACCCCAACTCTTCCACCTGGTTCCCAATTGAACAAGCACAGGGGGTATCACCTTCCTAGGGATAGGAAATAATTTTGGTGGACTCAAAAAGATAGCCACAGAAATTACCAATTTCATATCTCCCAAGACTTGCTGGGAGAAAGGGTTCCTTCCTTGCCTCAAAATATTGCACACTTGCAAGGCTCTCCTGTACATTTCAGAGAAATAAAATATGCACAAAACCTTTTTTTTTTAAAGTGAACTGGTAAAATGTGAATAATTGAAAATATGTACAAACACTCTTTAGCTGTTGGGGAAAATGTGTAAAAACATATATATATGGAAATGTGCATAAATGCATATATGCATATATGAAGGAGAGAAAAACAGACAGACTGCTGACTGGGGTGGGTTACAGGGATCACATAACTCCCTCTGTTACAACAGCTCCATTGTCTGCTAATCTGTTTCTGGGCACAATTCAAAGTGCTGGTTTTAACCTATGAAACCCTAAACGGCTAGGGCCCAAGCTACCTCAAAGACTGTGCCTCCCATTATGAACCTGCTCGGGTACTAAGATGCTCAGGGGAGGCCTTTCGCTTGGTCCCACTCCCTTCACAGGTGTGTTTGATGGGGAGGGCCTTCTCTGTCGCTGCTCCCAGACTTTGGAACTTCCTCCCACAGGAGGCTAGCCTGGCCCCATCTTTCTTGTCCTTCCACAAGCAAGTGGAGACCTTTCTTTTCAGGCAAGCTTTCCTTCAATCCCTGGCTGCCTGAGTGTGACCTTTTGAGATGGATTGTTATTTGACTGTTTTTTTCAGTACTAAGAGGGGCATTTAGTTTGTTTCTTTTTACTATTTCTATACTGATTGTTTTCAGCTTTAAATATTGCCTTTTAATGATGTATGCCACCTTTGCTGAAGGCTGACCGCCGAAGAATTGATGCTTTCGAATTGTGGTGCTGGAGGAGACTCTTGAGAGTGCCCTGGACTGCAAAGAGAACAAACCTATCCATTCTGAAGGAAATCAACCCTGAGTGCTCACTGAAAGGACAGATCCTGAAGCTGAGGCTCCAATACTTTGGCCATCTCATGAGAAGAGAAGACTCCCTGGAAAAGACCCTGATGTTGGGAAAATGTGAAGGCAAGAGGAGAAGGGGACGACAGAGGACGAGATGGTTGGACAGTATCATAGAAGCTACCAACATGAATTTGACCCAACTCCAGGAGGCAGTGGAAGACAGGAGGGCCTGGCATGCTCTGGTCCATGGGGTCACGAAGAGTCGGACACGACTATAGGGACGTGGTGGCGCTGTGGGTTAAACCGCAGAAGCCTCTGTGCTGCAAAGTCAGAAGACCAAGCAGTCGTAAGATCGAATCCATGCGACGGAGTGAGCTCCCGTCGCCTGTCCCAGCTCCTGCCAACCTAGCAATTCGAAAGCATGTGAATGCGAGTAGATAAATAGGTACCACCACGGTGGGAAGGTAACGGCGTTCCATGTCTAGTCGCGCTGGCCACGTTACCACGGAAACTGTCTACGGACAAACGCTGGCTCTATGGCTTGGAAACGGGGATGAGCACCGCCCCCCTAGAGTAGGACACGACTGGACTAAATGTCAAGGGGAACCTTTACCTTTTACCTTGCTTCGTTTGGAACTCCAAGGCCAAACCTGCCTGTTATTCCTTTTTTTCTCTTGACTCCCTACTTTAGTATTCAAGTCCCCTATAATGAGAAGAAGATCTTTCTTTAGTGTCAATTCTAGAAGGTGTTGTAAGGCTTCATAGAATTGGTCAATTTCAGCCTCTTCAGCATCGGTGGTTGGTGCATATACTTGGATTACTGTGATGTTGAAAGGTCTGCCTTGGATTCGTATTGAAATCATTCTATCATTTTTGAGATTGTATCCCAGTACAGCTTTTCCCACTCTTTTGTTGACTATGAGGGCTACTCCATTTCTTCTACGGGATTCTTGCCCACAGTAGTAGATATGATAATAGTCTGAATTGAATTCACCCATTCCCGTCCATTTTAGTTCACTGATGCCCAGGATGTCAATGTTTATTCTTGCCATCTCCTGTTTGACCACATCCAGCTTACCAAGGTTCATAGATCTTATGTTCCAGGTTCCTATGCAGTATTTTTCTTTGCAGCATCAGACTTTCCTTTCACTTCCAGGCGTGTCCGCAGCTGAGCGTCCTTTCGGCTTTGGCCCATCCACTTCTTTAGCTCTGGAGCTACTTGTACTTGTCCTCCGCTCTTCCTCTGTAGCATGTTGGATGCCTTCCAACCTGAGGGGCTCATCTTCCAGCGTCATATCTTTTAGCCTTTTGTTTCTGTCCATGGAGTTTTCTTGGCAGGGATATTGGAGTGGCTTGCCAGTTCCTGCTCCAGGTGGATCGCGTTTAGTCAGAACTCTCCACTATGACCTGTCCATCTTGGGTGGCCCTGCACGGCATAGCCCATAGCTTCTCTGAATTACTCAAGCCCCTTTGCCACGACAAGGCAGTGATCCATGATATTACAGGGCCACAAACTGAGGATTCCTTACAATATGATAGGGCATGCCCCTGTAATGTCACAGAAGAAAAGAGGCATGTTTTATTTGGTGAAAGTTTTTATGGGATGCATAATTGGCTGCAGTCCACAAAACCTGATGCCAAATACAACTTGCTAGTCTTTATGGTGCCACAAGATTCATTATTGTTTTTACTGCAATTGATTAACAAGGCTACTCTACGAGCGTTTTTAAGTTTCACCCTTTTAAAGCCCCTAAACAAAGTTGTCTCTTTTTATTATGTTTTAGTAGACTTTTTCTCAAAGAGATTCAGAGTAACTGTTTCTAACATGCTAGACTTGACATATAGCACCTGTCCACTGACTGGTTCTGCAGTCATTTTTACCTAGGGTTACCAACTTTTGAATCAGCCACATTTGTCCTCATTTCAGGCTGCAAGTGCCAGTAAGTGTGCATTCCCTGCATAGCTGGTAAAAGGAGAGTCCGGAGTCAAGCCAGGTCAGTACATAAGGTAGGAGCCATCAAGAACTCAGAGAGCAAGGTACAGTCAAACGTCAAGTTTGAATCATGGCATACCTCAAAGCCATACCAGGTTTGCAGCAGAAAGAGAGCAAGCAGAAGCAATGTCAGTAGGTAATTTGCAGTGGGACATCAGGGCATTATTCAAGCAGGAACACATGGAAGACTTAGAGCCAGGAGGGCAATGCTGGAAAGTTGCTCTCAGTGCTGGGCTCAGGTTTGAGCAGGTGCACAGGGAGAATGCTACAGCCAAGGCATCCTTTGCTGGAACTGTGCTGTCCATTTCAGCTGGACCCAGCTGTCCTACACTCCTAGACACCTTTCTTTCTGGAACATGAAAGAGGTTTTGTTTTGTTTTGTTTTGTACAGAGGCTCCCTCCCATCTGGAGGAGACAGATTCACTCTTGAGAAACAGACACTCCCCCCTCCACCTCTGATATCTCTGGAGAAGAGCTGCACAGCTGGGGCCATGAGTTTTTCTTCCACCTCCAATACATCCAGCTGAGGCATGCTATCCTGACATTCTTCTTGAGAGGGGAAGACTCCTGGTAGGGCACAACACAGTTAAGTTAGCCCTTAACCTGTAGTAGCACTTTGATCTACAGAAGTCAGTAGGTGACTGAGAGCTTTTCAAACCCTCACATGTATTCAGTGAATATGTGAGAGCAGTAATAGGGATCCTGTCCACAACTCAAACCACTTTAGTGCTGATGCACCTGTTGGCCAAGGCTTCAGTGGCTTCATGTTAAGTTTCAGTATGAAAAAAGAGCTCATGGGCAGCTCTTCCAAATGACCAAGAATGCAGGCTAATCATACCTCCCTTTGATTGCCCTTTGGCTGCCAATGAATTATAGCAGTAGTGGGCAAGCTATCTTTCAAGGAAGGTAATCACCATTATTCCTGACTAGCTTCTAATGGAACTCTGAGTTTCTCTGAATCTGACCCTAACTAATGAAATCAGCTGAAACCTTTCCAGAAATCTACATCTCCACCTGCCATTCACTCTGCACAGCAGTCTGTAAACTACATTATATGAAATGTACATTGTTTCTACATGGTATCTCTGTAACTGAATTAATTCTGCCATCCAATGAAAACAGATTTAAGGTATTCTTTTATCCATCTACCTCATGTAGACAGCAAAGAATGCATTTTGAATTAGACCCCATTAGTGACATCTGTACTGGACAGCTGGAGATGTTAAACAGATAATTACCTCAGCATGCATCATAGTTCATTGCATTGTAGAGATACTGATTAATTGTGTTTAAAAATATACTGAATAACATTGAAAACTATTTTAAAAAGTAGTTGTGTAAAAAAAAAAAAGTCAAAGGATTGGCCTCCACTAAGTGTCTTCAGTCATATTGTACACCATTTTGACACTGTTATCTTGAAAGAACAGAATGGAACAGGCTGCTTCCAGAGCAGAAAGAGGCTTCGTTCTTATGGCTGAAAAAGCTTGAAAGCATAAGAGTAAGAATAAGCTGACTGCAACTTTCCTTATTTCTGTATCGCTTATTGGACTGAATATACCTCCCAACAGGAAAGAACATCAGAGCATGGAGTTAGTTAGGGTTGGATCACACATGAAAGCTAAGGAGTGTTTTTCCCTTTACAATGTTTTCACTCTCAGCAATGCAAGTCTTTTAGTGCTCTTTGCCTCGGACACCAAATGTGCAAATGAAGTTCTACCCTCTCCCAACAGAGCAATTAAAAAACAAAAGCAAACTAATTCACCAAATGAGGATTGAGGAAAGCTCATGTCCGAAGAAATAAGAAGGCTTTTTCTCTAAAAGGAGCCTTGTTTCTAGATATGGAATCAGCGTCTAGTGAGACCCTGTGTCAGTACTTGGGCCATGCCGGAACCATGCAACCTTAGTTCATGCAGGATCGGCCCCATCCCTCTGGGGAGAACTACTCTAGAGATTACAAGACTGGGTCCTTTCCCTGCAGCTGTTGCCCAGCTCCTCAGGAGTGCCACCTGTGGAAGCTGAGGACTGGGCTATATGAGAACAGGCTTTCCTTACAGACCTTTGCCTCAGCAACGAAGGTCTTTGGCTGTGCTGTGATTAATGTCTCGCCTTGCCTGCCAACCCTGTTGTTTCTGCCTTGCCTCCTTGTTCCTGCCCTGCCTGCCTGGTCCTGCCGTGTCTGTTTACGCTGTTGTTCCTGCCTTGCATCCTTGGACCCTGCTGCCTTGATACTGTTCCTCCTGACTTTGATTCCTGGACTGTCTGACCACAATTTGCATCATCCTTCTACTTGGCTGCTGTTTGGACTCAAAACCTTAGCTGGTTGGTCCCTGCTTGGGCTTGGGGTTGTTCCTCACTTGTTCCTGTGGTCTTGCTCTGGACTGGGTTCTGGTGCCTTTTCTACTGAACCCTGACACCCTGAGCCAGAGTCTTGCTCCAGTCTCACTGGCAGCCTTCCAGCACTTCAGGCAGGGAGCTTCCCATGCCTATGTGGAGATGCAGAGGATTGAAACTGGGACCTTTCACATGCAATCTGTCTGCTCTATCACTGAATTACAACACCCCTGAGGGAACAATATAGCTCATGCAGATATGCAACAGACACCTCTCTCTGACATTATTTACTAGACAATTTTCCCACTCTTTGAAGAGTATGATTGAGGACCTTCTGTCCATTAAGTAGACTGCAGGGAGGAATTCCAGCTGAAACAGTAATTAAAAGGCCAACACATCTGACTCCGAATGAAAGGCAAAAAGCATCGATCCAACTGCAGAGCAGAGAACCTTATTTTCCCTTCACAATTAAATATTCATTGGCCATGTCTCCTGCATCTTGGTTGCTGTGGGTAACCCTAAAAAGTCATTTCAGTGCCACAGGAATAATTAGTTTCATCCAGCTTTTTCAGGAAAATACATGCCAGATGTGTGAATCATAAATGCAAATAGCCTGAATCCTTTTAATTAGAGTTACTTGATTCTTTTGTAAGAGCAGCAAAGAGGTATTAATTGCTATATTGCACTGAAGATGGCTTCACTTCCCTTGACTTTAGTAACCTTCTCAGGTGGATTGCAGCTCCATTCATGGCCCAAAATCATCATTAGTAATTAGAAGGATTAGCCTGGAAACCATTATAACATTCCAATTATCATTAAGTCCCCTAATGTTAAATTATGAAAGCTTTTTCTCTGCTGTGGAAACAAAGGAATGCTTATTCTATCAACTTGGATGGAAAAAGTTGCAACTCTTAACTGGATGTGTGGCTTCATGGTCAAATGTCCAATAAATATCATTGTTCTGAAACAACTGGACTATTCAGAGTCAATGAGTTTGCTCAAAAACTAGTTTCAAAATAATCTTCCAAATATCTGGACCTTGGGAAACCATAGGGCCAGACTATTGTGATTTCATGCTGGGCTACTTGTATGAACCACAAAGCCAGATGTTTGGCCACATATGACTGAAATACAGACAGTTATAATTAGAGATGGGCACAGACCTTGATTCAGAGGTCCCACCCAATTTGTCACCATGCTTGCACAGGTGTTGTGCAGGCATGGAACACACACCCTTCTTGCCTCCCTTGTACGCTCACCCATTCCTTGGGTAACATGTGCTTCCCTCCCCACCTCCCCAGTGTGACTATCCATTCATCTTTTATAGTGTCTTTTCCTTCTTCTGCCTCCACTGTCAGCCACTCATTCAGAAGAAGAGGCAGGTCAGGGATTCCTGCAGTGCTGCCTTTGTGCGGGTGGCTGATGGAGAAGGCAAAAATGGTAAGAGACACTACAAAAGTTGAGTGGGTAGTCATGCTAGGGAGGCAGGAAGGGATGCACATCACCCAAGGAATGGGCAAGCATGCAGGGGAGGCAGGAGGGCACTGTGCCTGCACAACACCTGTGCAATTGCTGTGACAAATTTGTCCGGACCTCCGAATTGAGGTTTGTGCTCATCTCTAGCTATAATCCTGAGTAGAAATTGGCAACCAACCCAAAAGTGCATGCATAAATTCTGTATTTCTAGTAATACCACTTCCTCCTATTTGAAGAAGTTATTTGACTCATGCAGATGGATACTTTTTTTAAAAAGGCATAAAATAGTCCAAAATGGATTTTTGCATATGTTTATGTCTCACACAAAAGCTTCCAGTTCCAATGACAAAATTGGATACTCTGTGTGTGTGAGTGCATATGTGCACACACATGCATGCATGCAGATTTACCACTGTATAGCCCTGTACCTATAGGAGCACCATCAAGCAAACTGTAAAAGAACACTATACTTTCTACATAAATATATATATTAAAATAAAGAAGTGACCTGTTTATCCTGTTTCACTGACATTCCAGCATGCCTACAGTAATTCCCCAAAACCTTTAAGAACCATCATAGTGCAAAAGCTCAAAATGATTTGATTTTAGATATCTCTTCAGGCACATAGTTCAACACCATGTAAATAGCTGCCATTATTTAAATACTGCTTTAATCTTGCACATATGATTACTGCTAAAAACATTTTGTTTCTGTTTTTAGCTAATTCTCTTATATAGCTTACAAAACCCATTTACAAGACATCCCTCTAAAGGAATAGTGCAACTTTGTGTGTATGTCTATATCTGCAGGGGGTACTATTATGGAGTATTATCTGGATTCCTTAATTTCCACCTCACTCTTCTTTACTATTTGATGCTGCTATTAGTATACTAGATGGAATAACTCATTATAAATGCAGGGCCCTAGAGATAGCTATGAATTTCAAGCATATGAAACAAAGTGAATGAGTCCTTCAGAACTTCCCTTCACATCAGTGTAGCACTATTAATTATTAACTGCACGATGACCTAAATAAATCATAAGACCACATTTCTTTTAAATGCCACTTGTCGTACATCAAGCCAGCCCTGTACGAAAGATTCTAATACCTAGACAGAAAGGAGCTTCACTTCAGGTCCAATGAAATAATCCTAGCTATGTAATATTAAACATGAGACATCCACCCGTGATTTAGAATCATGTTGTCACTGAGTATCAGTTATACAGTGGTTCTTAACCTTTGTTACTCAGGTGTTTTTGGACTGCAACTCCCAGAAGCCTTCACCACCAGCTGTGCTGGCTGGGGTTTCTGGGAGTTGCAGTTCAAAAACACCTGAGTAACAAAGGTTAAGAACCACTGAGTTATAAGATGGCAATGGAATTCACCTCATAATTAAGTACCAATTGTCAATTTCAGGTGAATGGAGCAGGGGAAAAAAAACAATAACAAGCTGAAAATCAACTGCTCCTTGATGGACACTCGTTAGTGAGCCAGTTCTGTATGTGTGCAGTGATTTAGTAGTAAAAAAATAAAAGCTCTCCTCCTCTTGGCCAATATTTCAGGAGAGCCAATTAGAATGAAAGGTACCATCAGCCTTCGTAGCATGAAAGAAAGGCTATTGAATCACACCTTTGTTAACAGCGACTGCAACTTCACTTCCATGGTGAAGCAAGTTTTAAACTATGGCCGCTTGAAAGGTGTCTCTTAATCTGATAAAATGAACACCTTTCAAAATGTGCCATCTTCAGTATTACTACTGGTGGTTTAAAGAAACTGAGATGGAATGTTGTTCGAACAAAATCCATCCAAATTACTTGTAAATCTCATTGATTTTCAGAGGCAGTTAAATTCAGTATATATTGCTGTTCTTAATTCGCCTGCCAATCCTGGACACAGTCCCCAAAGAGGAACTGGATCCTGTTGAACTCAATGTACCTCATGATTTAGTAGATACAGGATTGGTCTATTAAATGTCATATTCAATTGCTGTTGCTCAGCTAAAGAACACAGAGATAATTAAACATATGAGTTTTAATCAATTACTATATCACTTGAGTTTGCACGAACTTGAATTTGGGTAAAACAAGAGTGTTAAAGCAAGAATACTTTCTTCGATTTTAAATGAGGCATGCATATTTTATTACAGCCATCTTAAAAAAGGCATTCTCTCCCATGAAACGGGGAGAAGCAATTCCTCTTTCAAAAGGTACTGATGTATACTGTTTTTAAACATAATTATATTACAAATGATATATGCTGGCTCATTAATGGATGGCATCCTTTTAGTTGAATGGAATGTTTAATCTAATCATTGATAAAACAATATAATCTTATGCTCAATGGACCAGCATATTGGGGTTGCATAGGAAAGATCAGGGCATCCTATTGTCTTAAAAGTGGAGCAGAAAGGAAATCACATAAGCATCTTCCCTCTACTCTGGCAAGCTCCTTGTTGCACGCCCACCCTCACGCTTTTTGTAAGATCAGTCATGCAACTGATCATGCAAATCTTTTTTAGACACCATTCTACTGGCCCGGGTCTCTTCCTCAATGGTTAGATGCAGGATTCCGACTTCAGAGGTGATGTAACCTGAGACCCCCTTCCCTGACCCCACATAATGATCCATGAATATTACCTTTTTGATACTAGAACTCTGATAAAGGGAGAGTCGGGGTGAGGAATATGCAAAACAAGGGTCCATGACCACACCCTCAACTTAAGGAAAAGCTGCCAATGGGGGAGAAATAGTTGTAAAACAAGCAAAAGCAAACACAGGAATGGCATCGAATGCAGCTCTTGGCTCATTTCCATGATGGTGGGAGGAGCTTAACAGGGTTTTGGATTTGCCAGGTATTTTGACTCTGGAGAATTCCAGCAACAACCAGAAGATTTGTAAATGCAGCCATTCTGTGTAACCTATTCTAAGATATTCATATCTTTTCTTTTCTTTTCTTTTTGAAAGATTTTTCAAGTGACAGGGAAACTTTACTAACACTGTGCACTTGCTTATCCTTTTCAATTCACCTTCCCCATTACAAAACTTAAAAGGCCAATGCAATTCCAGTTTGATAGCAATGTTCTCATGAAGAACACTTGTGTGGTGTTTAAATTATAACAAGAAAGGAGAATACTTTCTTGTTATAATTAAAACACCACACAAGTGTTTTTCATGAGAGAAATTCCTTTTCTCAGAGGTCTGTGACAGTTTAGAACCATGCTCTTCTGTCTACAGGCAACATTTATTGACATATATCTCAAGTTTATACCAAAATATGCTGTTAGATGTCTCCCATTTTTCTCATTTTCTCATGTCATTTACTGCCTTTTTGGCAACACAGAGATCATTCCTCCTCGAAATTAATTGTTCTACTGAAATTTTCTTTGCATTAATGATTTAATCATATTCTGTAGAAACAAGTGGATTTTTCATTCTAAAAAAAAAACCCTTTACAGTTTTATTAGAAGACCAAATATGAATGTCATTGTCACATTTGCCATATCCATATGGGCACCTACGGGGGTCATAAGGGGCATGGTTTCATTTAGCCTCTGTGCTCCAAGCTTTGTGTATATCTGTGAGACAACAAGAGAATGCACTCAGGAATATCATGATGAAATATGCATTATCATCTTCCATTAGTGTTAATGGGACCTAAAGTACATGCTCCCCAATGGGAGAAAATAAAACCACTCCTCAGAGGTCTAGCAAAAATCTGTCTTTTGGTGGGAAAGAGTTTATTGCGAAGGAACAGAATAGACGCCACAGCAGTTAACCCGGAGGCTTGTTTTAACACATCACTGCATCTGTCTGAAGTGAGAAAAATACTTCCTGATATGTTTCTTACCATACTGTCTCTCTCTGAAGTCCTCAGACTATAAGCCAAAACAAAACAAGTTAAGAAACAACGTGTATGTATGGCACATCTGAAATTGTAACTTCACAACCAAATCTTTAAGCCTAAACCATACTCTGCTGCTACAAACTATGAGGCCAAGCATTCATGGACGGAACACCTGGATTACAACAACAGCAACAACAGTTACAGTAACCACTGTCATAATTCACAATGATGTCTCATAATCACAATTCTTCTATGAACAGTCTCAACATATGCAACCTTTGTAAAGTTTTACACTTGCACAGGAGGCTGGTGGAGAACAAAATGCTACGACCCACAAGCCACTTACTTAACTGATTCTAAAATGTAGTAGTCACTCTATAGTTATTAGGCCCCTTCCAACTTAACTTATCTATGATTCTATGAGTTCTCAGGCAACAGACAAACAGAACAACAATCCATGTTGTCTCATATATATAATGTGAATAAATAAAGCCAAAAGGAACACAATAAAACAAGCAACTAAATGCAGCAATAAGCTTAGTAGACTACTAACTAAATGCGAATCAGCAATGTGATTGTATAGCAAAAAAGAAAAAGCTAATTCAGTTCTAGGCTACGTTAACCGAAGAGTAGTATCCAGATGGAGGGAATTTATCGTACTGCATTGGCAGGAGTTTGGACTAGATGGCTCGTAAATTTCCCTTCAAGCAACATTTATCTGATCCTCTGATTCTACATATTTTACTTCTTGTGCTTATGGTTTCCTCATGATAAAAAAAGTTTTATTAACCCTGCAGTTTTTAAAGGAAAGCTTAAGAAATGTGATATTTTCATATTCCTATTGAAATATCTTGGAACACACCATGCCACTGATAAAAACCTAGCTATCCAGCCAATGTCATGACTTTCTATTAAAATTTGGCCTGTGATGCAGATTCAAGATATCAAAACATGGATTTAAATCTGGCTTCAATGAGGCCTGCCCTGGTAACCTCCCATTCTGATTACAGTAATGCATTGAATTTCAGTTTGCTTATGAATGCAGTCCAGAAATTTCAGTTACTACAAATGATGGCCATTAGGGCATTGCCCAGAACTTGGCTGGCTGACTGGCTGGCTTGGATTTATATCTCTTTCATAAATGTAGATAAGAAAACTGAACAAAATACAGTTAATGCAAATGCAAATATTAAAACATAAGAATATAACTCAGAACTGTGAAAAAAACAATTTAAAAGGGGAAAGAAAGCACCTTTACCACTCTTTTGGCTCTGGGGGCTACTTTCTAAATTTGTTTGTTCAAAATATTTTTACCCTGCCTTTCTCCTTAAAAAAGAACCAAGGTGGCTTTCATCATTAAAATATTTAAAAGCTAAAAATGGTATGTGTACAAATATTAATAGAGAATCAAACAATACCACACTAAATATGGTAAACAAGATCAACGCCAAAGGTTCGAAGCAACAAGGCACAACACAAATGAGTGCTGCCAACACCATAAACTTCTCAAAGATCTGAAAATTTAAATGGAATAACAGAAAGAACAATAATACAAATTCATCCCACACTGAATTCCCTCCCCTACAAAAATGAAACAAAACGTAAGCCCATGAATTCCCTGTGCAAACACGGCACCAGAAAATAAAGTCCCTGAAAGTCTAATCAAAAGTGTCACAAACCTAATCTTGAAACAGTTCTATTTTACAACCTTTCCCCCTTGTACAAGGATCGAAGGCTCAAAGGAAGTAGTTCTGGAAACAAAATCTTCAAGGCCCTAAAATAAATACAAGAATACATACGGATACAATGATCACTCCAAGGATTTGCCCTTCCCTTGGCCTTCCTGCACACATGTATTGACCTTTTAATCCACCCATGCCGATGCAGAAAATCTGCAGTTGAAACATCTTTTCATTGTGTGTGTGTGATTTTTGTTTTGGTGGGGAGGCGGTAGCATTGTATGTGGAATAAATGCAACATCTGTTTGGAAACCTCCAAATAAGTAAAGTCTACTACATTCCAAGATAGTCATTCCAGTGCCAAACAGCTCTTACTGTTAGTACATCTTTCTTTTCATTTGAATTCATTGCTTCAGATCCTGCCCTCTGGAACTGCAGGAAACAAAGGTGCTCCATCTGCCACATGAAGGGTCCTTCACATATCTGAAGACAGCTATCACATTCTTCTCCAACTTAAACATATCTAGTTTCCTAGCCATTCCTCAAAAGAGTTTGGTTCCAGGCCCTTTACCATCTTAATTGTCTTCTGAGAACGTTCCACCTTGTGGAGATCCTTCCTAAATTGGGGTACCCAGAACTACATACAGTATTCTAGGTGAAATCTGACCAAAACGTCCCTTAATCTAGACACTGTACTCCTGTTGATGCAGCCTCAAATGATTCATTGAGCTAAATGTAAATGAGAAAGGCATATAAAATGACAGATCACAGTAACTACTACTGGTTGTGCCTTGTGCCACATCAAAGTGGATTCTCTAGAGAAGGTTCATAAAATGCTTCTTTAAAAATAAAATGTAAGGTACTCGAAAGCAGAGACTCAGTTTTTAGTTCTCATTCACTTCCCAAGTGAGAAATGGAAATGAAACCGCAAAAACATTTAATACAATAAAAAGCGGGACTATTGTTAAACTGTGGTATGTTTTGGGCATGATTAATGAAACTGACTGTGTTAATATGCCTCGCAATGAATAGCTTTCATGCAACCTCATCCTTTATTATGCTTGTTGGCAGAATGGCTATTAATAGCACTGGTGTCTATACTTGTACTTTGAAACATTTGAGATACAAATAATAGAAGATTTCCAATTAAAAAAGATAATCTCCCGTCAGAAGGAGAGCAGTAAGCACAGTGAATAATTTAAAAGCTACGGGGATATAAAGATTTATTAAATTTCCCAACAAGCAATAAACTCAAAGCTTTGATTAATGGTAGAAAACAGAAAACAGGAATGAATCAAAGGTGACATGATCTTTTTATGGATTTCTTTTGAAGCATGGTTACAATTTTGGCATGTTCTTCCTGTTTCATGAAACTCTTTTTTAAGAAATTGAAATAGTTTTGTTAGAGATTGCCAAAAAAAAAAAAGTTCTTTCAAAATTCACATTTGATTATGCATACTTCAGTCTCGAAAGACTATGGTTAAAATTCACATTTATTTATTTGGAATATTCAGACTACAGATTAACAGCTGGCAACATTTTCAGTTGAACTTTCTCAATCTAAAAATAAGAAATACCTAGGTGTATGCAGATGTGTGTTTTTGAACTACAATTACCAGAATTCCCCAGGCAGCACCTCCCAGAACTGGACTGAAGCTCCCAGAATTCTCCAAGAATTCCCCAGGCAGAATTCTGGGAGTTGCTATCCAAAAGCACACATCTGCACCAACTACTTTCAATTGCACTACAAGATCCTTTCCTTAAGAGTGCTTCATCTCCATTATTCTCTTGTTCACTTTGCCTTGTCCTCAAGATATAATAAGATTATCCCCCACTACCACCCTGTACTTACTTCTCCCAGCGATGGAAAGAAGTTGTGCTCCTAGGGACAGTGATGTACTGCCCAGAACCAAAATACATGGGGAAGTAGTTTCCAGCAGGGAGGGCAATTAGAGGCACATATGCACCAAGGTAGCAGAATTGGAGGGGGGGGGGAGATTGTAGAAGATTATAAGAGGCCAATTTTAAGAGGCCAATTCTCCCACCTCTGCTGGCTGCTCCTTTAATTCAGGGGAAAGAAGCCAAGGGAGAAGTGGCGGCAGCTCCTAAGGCACTGTGAGTCTGCCCCTGGTCCCTTAAAACCTATTCTATCAAATTATTAGAAGCTGCATGGGGAGGCTGGAACATCCCAAAGTTGTACATTGATAGATGTAATACCTCAAGCAACTATAGAAATAACACATTCTGCTCTTGTCCTATAAGAATACATAAGAAAATATGTGGGAATAATGAAAACCTGTGCTGATCCAAAAAAAGCTGAGTTGGTTTCTTTAGCCGTATCTTAGTCTGAATAATAATGATACAAAACTATGCTAATTTTTCCCTCTTTGGATCATTATCGCCTCAATTTGCTTCAGTCCTACATCGTATTTTAAAGCATGAACAGCTTTCTGATGTGGAAAGACTTCTCTTCCCATTAGCAGCATTCTGTTTGCATCTATTTGACATCTCGTTAATATGTTCTTGTCAGATCAAGTTGCAAAACATAATAATAGTTGTATTTGCCACTCTGTACAATTTAAATGAACAATGTTATAAAGCTTTCTTTGGCCATTATCTGTTAGACGAATATATTGTGTGAGACCATGAACGCACCATTGTACAATCCAAAGTGATCTTACAGCTTAGCAAAAGGACGGTCCCTACTGGAACCTTTATAGGGAGGTTGCAGCAAATGGCAGAAGACCAACCTGTCATAACGGTCTAGGTTATCTGCAAATGCAACCTTAATGTGAAGCGATACTAATGACAGCTTTCTATGACTGGTAATCCCACCTACTGTGAGGATTTGGGAGTCCAAATCTCTCAAGATGCTGATATAGTGTCTTGCAAAGCGAGAAGTGGACAGACCTAATTGAACCTGCTCCCATATGGTTGCTGCAAGGAATGGACACTTCAGCAGCAGTGGCTTGACAGCAGCAGCCCCTTGACAGCAATAGCACAACAGCAGCAGCAGCAGGACAGGAGCAGGAAGCCCCCACCAGGCATAAGCCAAAAACTGAACCATGAACCAGTTTGGCTTTCCAGTTGGTTTGTGGTGGGTCGTGGGTTGTGGCCAACCACAAACCATTATGAACCACCATTTTTCAGCTTCATGTCCATCTCTAGTGGTGAACCTTTGGCATTATTGTATTGCTAATAATAAAGAACTATAAAGGTAGGGTTCTCAGGTTAGCAACATCCTGTAGCCAGAGAATCCAAGGCCCAAAGGTGCAACTAGGGTGTGGGGTGTTGTGATTTTACAGGCATGGATGCCTTTGTGGTGAAGTCTCACCAGTTACAATTCTGGAGTTTCACTCCCTGCATTGCTCCAAATAGTGTAACAGGCCCAAGCATATGCACTCACTGGCTGTCTCTTCAGCCCATGTCCCTTATTCCAGGCTTTTGGGGTACTGACATTGCACAGGAGCAAGACACATAGGAACATCATCATGCTCAATCAATGAGTCCTGGCACCAGTTGGGAATGAGCTGGAGTCACGGGACCAGCCTTGACATACATGAAAATCAAAATTTCTGCCCACCTGAGACTGGTAACCCTTTAAAAAAACTTTTATTCTGGAGCGCACAAACAGTAACCACACATCCAAGCACAGCTGGCCTTTGACACAGGTGGGCATTTGTCACAAATAGTGAAGCCCTGGGCTTTTTATCAGTACCCACTAGAACTACGAACACAGGAAATTCCACACCTTCATCCTTGGTGTGGTCAGGCCTTGTCTTCCACAAGATCTGCATGCCAATAGCTTACAGGGCTCCCACACTCATCAGACCACCAATGAAAATAAAAAAGAAATGGGGTCTATTTAAATATCAGAGGGAAAGTGGTGAGTAAGCAAAAGAAACAGTGCAAAAAGATATATAATGCAGTGAATCTGTAAGCCTCAGTCTCTGGCACTGGTGCACACACACACACACACCAGTCCCCTGAGTTCATGGGGCACAGCTAGTGAGTAGTCTTCACCTCTGAAAAGAGAAATAGCACATTGTGTTTTGTTGTGTTTTTTAAAAGCTGAAAATATGTATCATTTTCCTAGCAAGAGATGGACTGCTACCAAGAGATGGCTCGTACCTAACAAGGACTGGGAAGAATGTGTTTGACCACAGCATGAAGAACTTCATCGGAGGCCTTTAAACTGAACTGGAAGGGGAAGGGAGACATAAGTACAGAGGTAAAGATAGATGAAGCCTTATACACAATAAGAGGAATGGACCAAACAACTCTAATGGGAGTCAATAATAACATTAACATTAATAATCATATTAATATAAATGTACAAAGAAAAGCAGGCACCATATCACACAGTCTCCGGTGTCTATACACGAATGCCAGGAGTATGGGAAACAAACAAGAAGAAACTGGAAATCTCACTTCAGGAGGGTAAATATGACTTGATAGGAATAACTGAAACTTGGTGGGAAGACTCCCATGATTGGAATACAGCAATTGAAGGGTATAAATGAGTAAGGTCCTATGGCAGGAGATCCTAACAAGAAAAGGAGTCCAAGAAGGGCAGGAGTTTCTAAAATGAGAAATTCTAAATGCACAACTACAAACAATTCCAACAAGGGAAAAAAAAGGTGGGACACAGCAAAAAAAAAAGGCCAGTGTGGCTTCACAAAAAGCTCAGAGAGAACCTGGGAAAAAAAAGGCATGTATAGGAATTGGAAGGAAGGCCAGGCCACAAAGGAAGAGTATAGACAAGTAGAAAAGAATTGCAGGGATCACATTAGAAGGTCAAAAGCTGAAAATGAGCTGAAGTTAGCTAGAGACAGTAAAAGCAACAAAAAGTGTTCTTCAGGTATGTGCGTAGCAAAAGACAAAGAAAAGAAACTATGACTCAACTTCTCAATGGAGATGGAAAATGGGACCAGAAGACAAATAAAAGGCAGAAGTGCTCAATTCCTGTTTTAGCTCAGTCTTTTCCCAAAGGGCAGACTTTGACCTTCCAGACAATTGTGAAGTGAAGGTGGAGGGGACAATATTGTGACCAGAGACTGATAAACAAATAGTCAAGGAATACCTCACTACATTGAATGAGATCAAATCTCAAGGGCCAGATGAACTGCATCCAAGAGTATTGAAGGAGCAGGCTGAAGAGCTCTCAGAACCACTATCCATTATTTTCTTGAAATCATGAGAAATGGGTAAGGTGCCAGATGATTAGAGGAGGGCTAATGTTGCCCCTATCTTCTAAAAAGGGCAAAGAGGAGGAACCTGGGAACTACAAACCAGTCAGTGTGACATGAATCCCAGGGAAAATTCTGGAACAAATTATAAAATGCTTGCTATGCAAGTACTTAGAAAACAATGCAATAACTGGAAGCCAACATGGATTTGTCAAGAACAAATCCTGCCAGACTAATCTGATCTCACGTTTTGATTGGGTAACTACCTCGATAGACAAAGGGAATGCTGTAGACATCATATATCCTGACTTCAGCAAAGCTTTTGATAAAGCGCCCCATGATATTCTGATTAGCAAGCTAACTAGGTGGGGGCTGGATAGAACAACTGTCAGGTGGATACACAGTTGGCTACAGGATCATACTCAGAGGGTGATGATTAATGGCTCCTTCTCAAACTGGGAGGAGGTAACAAGTGGGATACCCCAGGGCTTAGTCCTGGGCCCTGCACTCTTCAACATTTTTATTAATGACCTGGATCGGAGGTGCAGGGAATGCTAATCAATTTTGCAGATGACACAAAATTGGGTGGAGTAGCTAATACCCTGGAAGACAGAAACAAAATTCAAAATCTGAATAGGCTTGAGCACTGGGCTGAAAACAACAGAATAAAATTTAATAGGGATAAGTGCAAAGTACTGCATCTAGGAAAAAGAAACCAAACACACAGTTACAAGATGGGGGATACCTGACTCAGCAATACTACAAGCGAGAAGGATCTTGGAGTCATTGTATATCACAAGCTGAATATGAGCCAAAAGCAAATGCTATTTTAGGCTGCATTAACAGAAGTATAGTCTCCAAATCCCACAAGGTACTAGTTCCCTTCTATTTGGCATTGGTTATGCCTCATCTTGAGTATTCTGTCCAGTTCTGGACACCGCACTTCAAGAAGGATGCTGACAAATTGGAACAAGTTCAGAGGAGGACAACAAGGAGGAGGGCAACAAGGGGGCTGGAAACCAAGCCCTATGAGGAAACACTGAAAGAACTAGGCATGTTTAACCTTGAGAAAAGAAGACTGAGGGGAGATATGATAGCACTTTTCAAATATTTGAAAGGCTGTCATTCAGAGGAGGGGCAAAATCTGTTCTCGATCATCCCAGAGTGCAAGACATGCAACAATGGGCTCAAGTTACAGGAAGCCAGATTTCAGCCTTGATTTCAGTTGAATATCAGGAAAAACTTCCTAACTGTTAGAGTGGTACAGCAATGGAACCAATTACCTTGAGAGGTGGTGAGTGCTCCAACACTGGAGGCATTCAAGAGAAATTTAGACAACCACCTGGCAGATATCCTTTGATTTGTATTCCTGCATTGAGCAAGGGGTTGGACTTAATGGCCTTATAGACCCCTTCCAACTTCATTATTCTATGATTCTATGATAATATTCAATGTGAACACAATATGACAAAACAAAGTTTTAAAAATTGACAAATACACTACATTTTATGTTCCAAAGCTGAGTGTGGTGCTTATTTTCCAATCATATGCTGAATGTGAGCCCAGCACTCTTGGTCTCATCGCTAATGTGACTTGGCAACCTTATAATGTAACTTATCTATATCAGAGGTGCTCCACAGACAGCAGACATTGAAAGAATTCTGGTGGCACATTTATTTTTCCTCCAAGTCAAGAAAAAATCATCTGAAATTCTGGGCATGCCTGTACAGCAAGTATTCACAACTAGCAGTAGCATTTGTCATGCCACAACTAGGAGTTCGGGAAATTTATTGTGCAGTAAATATGCTCCAAACGTCTACTCTTCTGCAAGGAAGGGGCAAGCACCAGCTATCTCAATGTACATTAGTGGGAAGATACTACTGTTTCTACCAGGCTATACATAAATGATTGTTGTAAAGCAGTGCTTCCTAACCTTGGGTCCCCTGATGTTCTTGGACTGCAGTGCCCAGAAATCCTGATCAGCTTAGTTAGTGGTGAAGGCTTCTGGGAGTTTTAATCTAGGAAAATTGGGGGATATAAGCTTGGGAGTCATTGCTGTAAAGGATCAATTGCTTTAGGAGTAAACATTGGAAACAATCAATTATTTTGAGATCAAACAATAAAAAGATCTCTAATCTGTGCTGGTTGAGGAAAGCATGAAATAGTTCTTGACTGAAAGCATGTCTTCTGTTCCATTACTGTACTGTGGGCTTATTTGTCTTGAATTCATCTGTCTCGTTCTAGTGTAACTTGGAGAACATCTAAAGTTAGTTACATAATGATACCAGTTCATTTCACTTAGTTGCTGTGTTATCAGCGCATTGATATAACACTTCAAAATAAGTAATCTTGAGGTAAATGGTGCATAGATAAAAGTTTCTTTTTGTGTGTTATTCCTCCAAGTGCCATTCTTGAACAGTATAATAACACACCATTTTCAATGTTTTATTAATACACAAAATATTCAATACTGTTTGTGCATTTGCACTTGCTGAAGGAAAGATACAAATGCACAATAAGCAACGGAACTAAAAATTACAGAAAAGGGCACTTGCATAGTACTTAGAGCAACATTTAGGTTTTAAAAAAATCTTCCCTACAGAGGGATTAGAGATTATGATGAAAAATACAGACTAGAAATGAAATAAATGTGGAAAAGGCAGGATACAATTTTATAAAGAAGAATTTGCAGTCAACAGTACCATATTCAAATGGCCACCAAAGAAACTGTATATGTGAAAAACCCTGCAAAATGTCACTAACAAAAATACTGTAACATCTCAAACAGCCTGTTTTATCAGAGATACTGAAACATTGTTAAATTAGTGAAAATTTATCCCACAGCTGATATAAACGCAGCTCATAATCCTGTTGTCATTGGAGTTTGCATCAAATTACAGAACCTGAAAAAAAGTAAAAATATAGAAATTAAATAAGTCAGTGATCCAGCTGTGTGTACTATGGTTAAGGAGGGAATTCAAGAAGGCATCAGTAGGATCATATACTCAGATTGCTCAGATATTACGTCTCCTAAATTGAAAGAGAAATCAGCAGATATAACAAAGAACAACCTCAGTAAAGATGTGAATGAATAAAAGATGTAGATGACAGCACATGACTAGAGATGGGGACGAATATAAAAACGGATCGGCTTTTTCGATGAAAATAGCTGATTCGTTAAATATTTGTCCCTTCAAATTTGTGGGTTCCAGAGACCCCCCACGAATACAAAGGGATGAATATTTACCTATTTTTATTCGTCCTTTGTATTACAAAAAAACCCACACCATTCTGCCTACCGGCCGCCGATCAGCTAATCGGCGGCCAATAGGCAGCCAGCCACCCCCACAGCCTACCCCCTTCCTGTCCCTACCTTAGCCCCCACCCCACCCCCACCAACACCCCCTTACCTTAATCGCCGCTGCTGAGGTCTCCATCTGGTCTCCCAGCCACGGCATGTAAAAATGGAGACTGGCTGCCCTTTGCAAAGATGGTGGCTGCGGCTTCATTTAGGGTAGGGAAGCTGCAGCTGCCATCTTTGCAAAGGGCAGACTGGATTCCCTTAAGGCAGGCTAAGGGCGGTGGGGCAGCAGTGGGGGGGTGGCAGCAGGGGGCATGGCAGCAGTGGGGGCAGGGTGTTGTTTTTAATAACCCCCATGAATCAATGAATAACTTTGTTATTCATCACTTCATGGGGGCAACTTCATGCTTCATGCTTCGTGCAACCTTTGACGACTCACAAAGCGGGACAATTTGCCAAAATCACGAGTTGTCCCCATCTCTACACATGACCAATTAATTCAGAATACCAAATTCTTGTGGAAGTTTGTGGTGGGAAAACATTCGTTCCTTCCTATATAAATTATACGCAATTAGGGTGGATTCTAGCTGAAATTTTCCATGCACGTAAGGACACTTCCAGAAGCATGTTTTATTTCTCAAGGCTTCCTGTCATGTGGATAGTCATGAAATCAATTATGTAACTAGAGGAAAATCAAGCATGTAACAGGATAGCGAGGAAAACTGCTCACATCACTCCTGTGATGGCCCTCATGCAACAGTGCAAGTATTTTGAATCTTCTCCTTTGCTCTAGCTGGCCTTGTCCAAAAAGTGCCCAGGCTTTGGTCAAAAAATGTATGTACATGCATGTACACACAATCTCCCTCATTCTCTCATTCCCTCTCCCCCACCTCTCTCTCACAAAACATACTGGAACATATTTTATATTTCTTCAACCATCTGTGATAGAGAAGAATTCCACCTTTGCTATCATTCCACCATCAGGATGAGGATCTGATCTAGCAAATGGTTATGCTCATCAACACACTTCAAAATGTACTGTGAAGTTCTACCAAGCCATCAGCAGGGTTTCTGAAATCAAATGGAAGATTTACAATGGAATTCTAAAAACTGAATACTTAGGTAAAGGTAAAGGTTCCCCTTGACAAATGTCCAGTCATGTCCGACTCTAGGGGGCGGTGCTCATCCCCGTTTCCAAGCCGTAGAGCCAGCGTTTGTCCGAAGACAGACGTGGCCAGCGTGACTAGACACGGAACGCTGTTACCTTCCCACCGTGGTGGTACCTATTTATCTACTTGCATTTGCATGCTTTCGAACTGCTAGGTTGGCAGGAGCTGGGACAAGCGACGGGAGCTCACTCCGTCGCGTGGATTCGATCTTACGACTGCTGGTCTTCTGACCTTGCAGCACAGAGGCTTCTGTGGTTTAACCCGCAGCGCCACCATGTCCCACTGAATACTTATGTGGGTTTAAATTGCATTGACCTCAATCAGCCTTATGAACATGTGAGGGAGGATGGAACTCTTAGTCACACAGTGGTATCCAAGTGACTTGATTTGCACTTCATTTTGAAATGCTCTTGAGCAAATGTAAATTTTGTCAACTGAAAGAATATAATAATTTTACCACATTAGTGGTAGCCCAATGAAAGAAGGGTAGATAAACATTTCTAGTAGGGAAATGAATATTATTTGTTCAACAGGAAAAAAGATGCCTGTAACATTTGGAAAATGAGAAGGATGAACTTATTAATTGTCCTGGGCATTTGAACATCTCTCCTTGATGCACTTTAAATATATGATTAAATAGTACAAATGACATATGACAGGATTTGTACATAAATTCACAATGACAAACAGGTAGTGCAGCATTTCACTTCCCATTAACTGTCTCATTTGTAAGACAAAAGGATCTGTTCATCCAAAATTAAGTAAATAATTAGACAGCTTGCAAGTAATACTCTTGCCCTTCTATTTCCATTTCATAATGAAGCAGGAGTCTGCCTTTGTTCTTTCAGTTTGGTCGGAAGGGACACAGATGCACAAATCTAGTTCACATCTCCCAGTAATTTCAGCAAGGCCCCTAGTACTGTTATCACAATGCATCTTCATCCATTAGCAGTTCAAAAGAATCAACAGAGGAATAAGCTTGTGTTCACCGATGATGGAAGATGGTCATGACCTTTCAAATTTCTTATTTTAACCAGAAGACACATTTTACTTCTGGGATGACTCCTTTAGGAAAACATGATATATATATATTTTTAAAGAGTGCATGAATGTTCCATATACGGATTTAGGCAGAGGGACACATTGTGGGGAAGCAAATATTTTTTTTCACAACATGAGCAAGGAGCAGAAGGAGGCATTTTCATGACAGAGGGAATAGATTGGAAAATGTACTAACCCTTCCCTGACCCCCTGATTTGCCCTTGCAAAAAAGGAACAAACTATTCCTTTTAAAATGTTTTCCCTGTGAGGCTATGAAACAAGAAGTAATCCCAGCTAGGTTGAAAGCAGTCTTGACAAATGTTTGAAGGTGCAGTAGGAATGAGAAGGGTTAACCACTCTCCTTTCACTGTTACAGTGTACTGCCAACCAACATATGGCAACCCTATGGCTGGTGTAGCTCACTGGGTTGACATACATTGGATACAGAGCTCAGAGTTGGGAGTTCAAATCCCCATTGTGTCTCCCAGTACAGAATTCAACCAAGATAAACCAGGATAAGTGTGTCTGATAGAGTTATGTGTTTTGACAACTCTGCAAACTTGGACAGGCTTCATGGTCCCAGAGTGCTGCCATAATCTGGAACTGACCTGATTGCACATAATCATTTATTATGAATTAATGACCCTCGGATCCTACAAACTAGGTTCAGATCTTACGAACTGAGGCCACTGGTTCCTTTATTGAGCCACTTCGGCTCATATTAGGTCTTCCTATTTTCCTCCTTTCACTTCTCTTAGTATTACAGTTTTTTCCAGTGAGTTTTGGCTTCTCATCATATTTCAAAAGTATGACATCCCCCATCTGGTCATAGAATCATAGAATAATTGAGTTGGAAAGGGCCTATAAGGCCACCGAGTCCCACTCCCTGCTCAATGCAGGAATCCAAATTCAAGCAGATCTGACAGAATAGAAATTCTAGTCACTAATGAGACTTCACACTACGTATTTGTTTAAACAGTTGCTTGTCCTTTGCTTGAACAGAACAACATTCTGTTCTCTGCCCAAGGAATGGCATTGCACCTAAATGTCTTAGAAAACTAACAACAAAACAAAGTTATTTATAACTGGTTACTTCCAAGCTCTGGCCCAAACCTGAGCTTCTCTTTATTTCTCCGGACACTTGAGATCTGATTCACATCTTATTATGATCTGCTTCTCCTTGCTCCAGTGGCACAGAACACTACTGACAACTTTAGTAGTGCCTGCTGCTACCGTGTTTCCCCGAAAATAAGACAGGGTCTTATATTAATTTTTGCTCCAAAAAACGCATTAGGGCTTATTTTCAGGGGATGTTTTATTTTTTTCATGGACAACAATCTACATTTATTCAAATACAGCCATGTCATCTTCTGGTTGCTGCACAATGGTGGAGGGCCGGGTTTCACTTAACTGGGCCTTATTTTTCGGGTAGGGCTTACATTACAAGCATCCTGAAAAATATACTAGGGCTTATTTTCAGGTTAGGTCTTATTTTCAGGGAAACAGGGTAAGTCTGCTCTAATTTTTGCTGAGAAAAGTGATGCAACTGTATCAGTTGTGCTGACCTGCACCAAATATAGTCACTTGCATGCAGTGGGACCAGAGCACCTGCAAGTGACTCTATGTCCCATGAACAATCTGTGAAATTAGGCTTTCTATAAATGGCTAGTTGGATTCAATGAATGGCTTTCTTTAGCTGGGTTGAGCCATGACAGTTGTGTATTTCGGACAACACCTTCTTAGAATATCACTGCCATAAAAATAAATCTAACAGTAGAAGTAAATGTCATCTTTATCAGATATATTCAGAGATAAGAAATGTCCATGTTCTTGCATCAAGGTCCAAGCCAGAAGTTTCTTCCATAAAAAGAGCTGCAGGTTATGAAGTTGGTTAAATTGCAATGCTTTAATTTTCTAATCTAGGAGGTTTCTTAGACTGAATTATTGTTTGACTGGGCTTTTGCAGGGGACAGTGTAGTAAACCCAACAATTTGAGTAAGACTTAGCAACACAATCCTATTCAGTGGTGCTTGTTTTCAGTAAATGTGCTTAGATCTGCCACCTTAGTTTTTGTAAAATATTTTAAAACTATGAGGTAGAGTTTTAATAATTATTAAGACTAGCATTCCTCAGAGCGTGATATGTATATGATCATAAAGTCTACAGAGGCACACACACGCTCCAGACTTTTACTTTTCTTCAGCTTCTTAAAAGTGAGAAATAAAATCCTCACTAGACAGTTTCAAGCGATAGGAACACATTGACACTAAACCCTGTTAAAAGGCATTCAATAAAATTCCTTTCACACTTCATGTTTTATTCACCTAAATAAACAAAATGGAGAAATTCCAAAGAAACACTAGGAAACCATTTATATGGGCCTGGAGAATGTAAAGCATATTTTTAGTGTCAAAGTTGACACAGCTCTTGGCAATATACACCAGACCTGGCAGCAACAATAGCTTTTGAAGTTCTTGCTGTGGCTGGACATCCAGATCCCAATGAAATAGGGCCTGAAATAGCTGGTGCATTAAATCCACATTTGCAATATTTTTGAAGTTCTGTTTTGTTTTTAAACCAGCAAATAGCATCATGCTGGAGAGAATGGTAATTCTTTAGATCGCTGCATGCAGAGAAAGAAATGTAACCCTTTTCTTCTCGGCTAAGAATTTGAGGAAAATTTCAAGGCAGAAGTGGAGATGGGGAAATCTGTCAGTTTCACTTTCTCAGGCATTCAATTGGGAAAAAAACTCAAATTCTTTTCATTTTAAATATCAGCTTTCAAATCCTGACAGTCATTATATGAGAAGCCCCTGTGCCACCTTCTATTGAAAGGATCAGTTGTGAGCAAACAAAACTCTTTATTCTCATTTAACAGGAACTCAAATATTGCGTAACAAAAAACGGTCTCTTTAAGGGCCCCAGGGAGTTTAACGTTCTCCCAGATGAACTAGTCCCAGTTTTTTAGCAGCTTGGGAGGTTGGAACACCACCTCTCACATCATCTCTAACACATCCCTCAAGTGTGCAAGGTGCAGGATGTTACAACAAGGATGCCAAATGCAAACTTGAAAACTTCCTTGCATTAGGGTGCACTAGGGCTTCAACGCATACCCTACCAGACCCTGGATGGTGAAGGCGTAGCTTTGACCTGATGCACCTCCCTTGAGGTGTGCCCAATGTCCTGCCGGACCCAGGAAATCTCGACTTCCTGATGTGGTGCAGATGAGATGGGGTAGCTGGTTGACCTGGCAGGTTCCTCTGATGGGAGCCTGGCGCCGAGAAAGGATGGTGCTAGGGTTGCTTTTGGTGGTGGTGTGCCTGGTGTTGATCCCTCTAATGCCTCACTTCTTGTTGCCTTATCTTGTTCCAGCGCAACCAGGCAGGTTCCTCTAGAGGAATACAAAACTCCACCCAATGATCAGAATCCATCACACAGTGGTAGATTGTCTCCCAGCATTCCTTGGAGTGTCCTGCCATCACAGTCGCCTCCTGCACCTCAAGAGCATCTACCAAACTGTCCTCCTGCTCTGATTCTGTCTCCTCCTTAAATTCCTCTGCCCCTGCATTCATCTGCGAACCCTCCAAGGTGTCACCTGCCTCTCCACCCCAGTCCAGAGGCGAGCTGCAGGTGTGTAGGCACTCTGGCTCATGAGGAAGTTGAAAGCCCACACTCCCCAGCATGGACAGAGCTATTGGGATCACATCCTAAAAACCAGCTGACATGAATTTCCCCCATTTGCACTAATCAAGAAGAGATGGCAACTCTAATTCAGCACTAAAATTGTTTACTATACAAGTTCAGCTTCTAAAGCCCTGGGCCTACAAGGATAAAACAGAAGCAGCTGAATTTATCCCACAACTGACTTCTTCAAACTTCAGCTTCTTTCCTTCATAAATATAAAGAAATCTGTACATTCTGATTAACTTTTATTTTTTAAAAAAACTGTTAAAATGCAGTTCTAAGTCATTTTCCTTCCCCCACAGAAAAAAAACCCAGTTCATTTGGGGCTCTAAAGCTTTTCTGGTAAGAAAGTATTTGAATGGGAGGGTGGAGTCTGTCTCAGTCTGTTGCAACAAAAGCAACGAATAGGTTTATGGCACCTTAATGACTAAAAAGCTCTGTTTGGCATAAGCTTTAATGAATTGAAGTTAACTTCACCAGAGTGAAGTTGGAATGTACATGGAATGTACCCCCAAAGGCAGAGATTTATACATAAGTGTATGTTGGTAGTTAGGAACAGAACAGAATGGGTCACTAAGGTTAAGACTAGTCATGCTGGTCTTTTGCACAGAAATGCAAAATGTGTCAGCATGGCTGGTCGGAGCAATGGTGAGTCTTTGAGAGGTGACAATGATGTTTTGGCACAGAAAGTTGGAGTAAGCTATGTATGCTGATTGTGAATACTTTGTGGCTTCAGAAAAAAGTGTCAGAAACAGGTGAAGTAAGTTTATTTGTACATTCCTGGAATAGATACAGGAATGTTCAAGAAGCCCCCAGTAACACTTGGTTTGGTTAGAGTGCCCCTACAAATCACTGAAGTTTGCTCTGGAATTTTGGAGGATAAAATGCTGATGTTTGAACAAAAATACTTGGTGCCAGTTGCTGTACCAAAAGGAGGAGGCACCAAAAGAGAAGCCTGTCAGCTGAAGCTCCAACAGAAGACAAATCTTTTCCTGGAAACTCCAGTAGCTGAGCCCTGGTGAAGGACACAGACTGACATCGCCACCCTCTGTTCATTCTCCAGGTATGTGTCCAGGTATAACAAAGAGAGCAGGGTACATTGCTTCTTAGACAGGCTACATTCTAGAATTCTCTAGCTCTTTTTTTCCAGGCAACTACTCTGGGTCTTCATTAAATTTACCAGAGAATATATGTGATTATGGGAGGAATAACTAACTCTTCTGCTTTGATAACTGACTCTCTTTGATTGAGCAGGCCAATGGTTCTTCTGTCCTCCACCACCACTGCCATTTTCTACTTTCTTTTATTTTTAATGCCTGCTACATTTTATTTGCAAAATCATTTTCACACACACCTTCTCCTTGTTATGAGCTTTTGTATGTTCTAGAGTGGGTGGATACCAAATGTGGAGAACACTTTCAGGTAGGCAGAGAGTGGATGACCGTGGGCAAACCATGGTTATTGACTGGAGACACTAAGGCAATATCTTTCACATACCCAACACACATTTCCCCTGAAAATGGCTCCAAGGGATGGTGTCATGAAGGAAGGAAACCAGTAGAAGATTGGAGTACCAGTATGTTTCACAAATATACAAATACCTACAAGTATCTGCAGAAGCTCAACAACGAATCAGTTCCGGTCACCTCCAATTTATATGGCAAATATTTGGATATAAATCAGATTAGGTGGTATTCTCACAACTCTTAAGGTGTCTATTCCAAGTACAAGTTGCAGAGTTTGGAGTGTCTGCTAGGCCCAAGGGAACAGAAGTGTTAACATTATGGATGAGGAAAACTGCCAAACCAAGCAAAAAATACTGATAATGGACATAGCTCTGTGTTTTGCATACACTGCATACATTTGTTCACTGGTAGTTGCTATATTCATTCAAGTCATTTTTAAAATTATGGTGACCTTAATAGTATTTTTGAGATACAGTATATGATATGTTCAAGGAGTGATTTACCATTCACACACACTAGTGAATTTTCATTGCTATGCAGGGATTTGATCCCAGCTTTCCTGAGTCTTAGTCTGACACTCTATCCACTACACACTACTGGTGCTCATTTACTAATATTGCTTATTAAAAGAGCATCAAGTAATAGGGCTAGGAAAAATCTCTACTAAATATCTCAGAGAGCAGTTAGATTAGACCGTACTGGGTCAGATGGACCAATTCTCTGACAGCTTCGCATGCTATTGCTATGTCATGCTGTGCAGTTATAGAAGGATGCTGCATATAGTATGGATATACTGTCAGAATGGTATGTAAAAATGCTAGTGCTCCAAATGTAAACACAGTCTGTTTTCCTATTACTTTTTAGATCTTGTGCAATCTCTTAGAAAAGCTGTAGGCAACTTGTAATTCTGCCAGACAGAGAATCAGACATATTTGATTTTCTGCTGCTTGCATCTCTCCTGCTGCAATGAAATAACTGTCAGATTTTTTGAGAGGATTTGTATCAGAGGTTTAAGAGACTTCAGTTAAAGCATTGACTTGTCTTTGAGAAAGCTGACCACACTTGGAAAAAAAAACAATAAGGCACAAGAATAATAAGCACTGCATATGATCCCAATCTAATCTCTGTGTTCTCACTAGCAAGATGTCAAGGGATAGAGAAGGTGACAGAGCACTAGCATGCTGGAATACATGAATACAATCAGCACAGGCAGATGTCAGCCACCAGGATGGTGCAGCCCAGCCATAGAAACAGGTTATTAACAGCATGGCACATCATTCACACTTGTTGAAAAACAGCCCTGACAATTGCTTTGTGTTTGAATGAGAAGTCATTCAATGAAAAAAGGAGTCAGGTTCTGGTTTTCCTTGCTTGGTGTCACTTTGTGAATGGTAGTGAGCACAAGAGGGTATCCTGTAAACCATCCTGATTGCTGCCATTGGTGTTGTCAGCATTCAGGTTGCCCTTTGCTACGTAAAGCTCAGCATCCTTTCTCCTGCTGGCAATGCGGACCCAATATTGTGAAGCAATATTGTGCCCGCATTGCCAGTAGGAGAAAGGATATATTTTTCACAATATTGTGAAGCAATATTCTTCACAATATTGTGAAGCAATATTGGGCCATTCTGTGGCTTTTCGAATTGTGGGTACAATATCCCACATTAATAAACCAGAGAGGTTTTGCAGAACTGAATTTAAATAATAACAGCAGAACTAAACTCCCTGTTCATTTTCCTTCCACATTCCCCACAGCCATATCATTCTTGATATAGAGAAGCATTTTGAAAAGGCATGTGATTCATGAATCACAAAAATAAATTTTGTATTCACTCACTAACCTTGAGAAGTCCACACCTGTAAAAAAAATAATTTGCTTTTCAAAGTGCTTAACACTATGGTTATGCCCTCAACAAAGAGAGAGAGACAAACTGTGTAAACTCCAAACAACCTTCGTTTTATTCATCCTTGATTTAAATGCAGTGCCTCTCAGTATACATTTTAACTAGCATCTTCTAATGTGCAGCCTGGAAGTCTCTAATTAGGTAATACTTCACAAGAGAAAAAATCATTATCATTCATGCCCTTGTAACAGCGTATCCGTAAGTCCTACTTTTTGGTGACATGTGTCATCCTTTTTGGTGATGTGTAAGTGGTCATTCTGCCCCCAGTGAGTTTCCCTTCCTGAGCACAAATTTGAATCCAACTCTCCTGATTCTGTGTCTGATACTCTATGAATTATGCCACACTGGCTATGAGCTGATACCTTTGTTAGACCAACAAAATCTCAAAAACAGACCATGTTCTGAGTCCTGCAGGACTCTTCCTCAGACTGGGAATGCAAAGCTGGAGAGGAGGGCATTTTATAAGAAAAGAAGCAAGCCACACACACAGGTAGAACTACTGATGAAAGGCAGGAAGCTATGCCAAGGCTTGTCATTGCAAGGGCTGAATGTTTTGAAAGCCCTGTTCAGATCATTCCTCTGAAATAACTGCTTGTTGCCTAGCCAGATATTCCAACAAAACAATAGTGGTCTCTGATTATTTTCTTTCTATATACATTCATTTTCAGTAAGCTGCAGAAAATAGAAGACACAAGAAATGAGTTATTAAACACAATGCCTTTTTTATTTATTTGATTTGTATCCTATCTTTCCCCTTCACGGATTGCTGCCTTGTCGTGGCGAAGGGGCTTGAGTAATTCAGAGAAGCTATGGGCTATGCCGTGCAGGGACACCCAAGACGGACAGGTCATAGTGGAGAGTTCTGACTAAACGCGATCCACCTGGAGCAGGAACTGGCAAGCCACTCCAGTATCTTTGCCAAGAAAACTCAATGGACAGAAACAAAAGGCTAAAAGATATGACGCTGGAAGATGAGCCCCTCAGGTCGAAAGGCGTCCAACATGCTACTGAGGAAGAGCGGAGGACAAGTAGCTCCAGAGCTAAAGAAGTGGTTGGGCCAAAGCCGAAAAGATGTTCAGCTGCGGACGTGCCTGGAAGAGAAAGGAAAGTCCAATGCTGCAAAGAAAAATACTGCATAGGAACCTGGAACATAAGATCTATGAACCTTGGTAAGCTGGATGTGATCAAGCAGGAGATGGCAAGAATAAACATTGACATCCTGGGCGTCAGTGAACTAAAATGGACGGGAATGGGCGAATTCAATTCAGACGATTATCATATCTACTACTGTGGGCAAGAATCCTGTAGAAGAAATGGAGTAGCCCTCATAGTCAACAAAAGAGTGGGAAAAGCTGTACTGGGATGCAATCTCAAAAATGATAGAATGATTTCAATATGAATCCAAGGCAGACCTTTCAACATCACAGTAATCCAAGTTTATACACCAACCACCGATGCTGAAGAGGCTGAAATTGACCAATTCTATGAAGACTTACAACACCTTCTAGAACTGACACCAAAGAAAGATGTTCTTCTCATTATAGGGGACTGGAATACTAAAGTAGGGAGTCAAGAGATAAAAGGAACAACAGGTAAGTTTGGCCTTGGAGTTCAAAACGAAACAGGGCAAAGGCTAATAGAGTTTTGTCAAGAGAACAAGCTGGTCATCACAAACACTCTTTTCCAACAACACAAGAGCCGACTCTACACATGGACATCACCAGATGGACAATACCGAAATCAGATTGATTATATTCTCTGCAGCCAAAGATGGAGAAGCTCTATACAGTCAGCAAAAACAAGACCTGGAGCTGATTGTGGCTCTGATCATCAGCTTCTTATAGCAAAACTCAAGCTTAAACTGAAGAAAGCAGGAAACACCTACTAGTCAGGTATAATCTAAACCAAATCCCTTATGAATACACAGTGGAAGTGAAGAACAGATTTAAGGAACTAGATTTGGTGGACAGAGTGCCTGAAGAACTATGGATGGAGGCTCGTAACTTTGTACAGGAGGCAGCAACAAAAACCATCCCAAAGAAAAGGAAATGCAAGAAAGCAAAGTGGTTGTCCAACAAGGCCTTACAAATAGCAGAGAAGAGAAGGGAAACAAAATGCAAGGGAGATAGGGAAAGTTACAGAAAATGGAATGCAGACTTCCAAAGAATAGCAAGGAGAGACAAGAGGGCCTTCTTAAATGAACAGTGCAAAGAAATAGAGGAAAATAATAGAAAGAGAAAAACCAGAGGTCTGTTCAAGAAAATTGGAGATATTAAAGGAACATTTCGTGCAACGATGGACATGATAAAGGACAAAAATGGTAGGGACCTAACAGAAGCAGAAGACATCAAAAAGAGGTGGCAAGAATACACAGAGGAATTATACCAGAAAGATCTGGATGTCCCGGACAACCCAGATAGTGTGGTTGCTGACATCGAGCCAGACATTCTGGAGAGTGAAGTCAAGTGGGCCTTAGAAAGCATGGCTAATAACAAGGCCAGTAGAGGTGATGGCATTCCAGCTGAACTCTTTAAAATCTTAAAAGATGACACTGCTAAGGTGCTACACTCAATATGCCAGCAAGTTTGGAAAACTCAGCAGTGGCCAGAGGATTGGAAAAGATCAGTCTACATCCCAATCCCAAAGAAGGGCACTGCCAAAGAATGCTCCAACTACCGTACAATTGCACTCATTTCACACGCTAGCAAGGTTATGCTCAAAATCCTCCAAGGCAGGCTTCAGCAGTATGTGGACCGAGAACTCCCAGAAGTACAAGCTGGATTTCGAAGGGGCAGAGGAACTAGAGACCAAATTGCTAACATGCGCTGGATTATGGAGAAAGCCAGAGAGTTCCAGAAAAACATCTACTTCTGCTTCATTGACTACACAAAAGCCTTTGACTGTGTGGACCACAGCAAACTATGGCAAGTTCTTAAAGAAATGGGAGTGCCTGATCACCTTATCTATCTCCTGAGAAATCTATATGTGGGAAAGGAAGCAACAGTTACAAGTGGATATGAAACAACTGATTGGTTCAAAATTGGGAAAGGAGTACGACAAGGCTGTATATTGTCTCCCTGCTTTTTTAACTTATACGCAGAATGCATCATGCAAAAGGCTGGACTGGATGAATCCCAAATTGGAATTAAGATTGCCGGAAGAAATGTCAACAACCTGAGATATGCAGATGATACCACTCTGATGGCAGAAAGTGACGAGGAATTCAAGAATCTCTTAATGAGGGTGAAATAGGAGAGCACAAAAATGGTTTGAAGCTCAACATCAAAAAAACTAAGATCATGGCCACTGATCCCATCACCTCCTGGCAAATAGAAGGGGAAGATACGGAGGCAGTGACAGATTTTACTTTCTTGGGCTCCATGATCACTGCAGATGGTGACAGCAGCCACAAAATTAAAAGATGCCTGCTTCTTGGGAGGAAAGCGATGAGAAACCTAGACAGCATCTTAAAAAGCAGAGATCACCTTGCCGACAAAGGTCCGCATAGTCAAAGCTATGGTTTTTCCAGTAGCGATGTATGGAAGTGAGAGCTGGACCATAAAGAAGGCTGACCACTGAAGAATTGATGCTTTTGAATTGTGGTGCTGGAGGAGACTCTTGAGAGTCCCCTGGACTGCAAAGAGAACAAACCTATCCATTCTGAAGGAAATCAACCCTGAGTGCTCACTGGAAGGACAGATCCTGAAGCTGAGGCTTCAGTACTTTGGCCATCTCATGAGAAGAGAAGACTCCCTGGAAAAGACCCTGATGTTGGGAAAGTGTGAAGGCAAGAGGAGAAGGGGACAACAGAGGACGAGATGGTTGGACCGTGTCATCGAAGCTACCAACATGAATTTGACCAAACTCCAGGAGGCAGTGGAAGACAGGAGGGCCTGGCGTGCTCTGGTCCATGGGGTCACGAAGAGTCGGACACGACTTAACGACTAAACAACAACAATCCTATCTTTCTCTCCTATGCTGTCTGCCAAGGCTGTTACCTGGTCATAATCTTATGCAATATAGTGAGAAGTAGTGTATTTTCAATTACATTGTAGTAACAGTGTCCAATCGTGATATTTTCATATGGAAGTTTAAATTAGCATATGCAAATATAATGCAAAATTGGCAATGATGCAGTGGCCACAAAAGTTTGAAAACATAATACAATGCCATCCTTTTTTTTATTTTTTTTAAGGGAAGGAATATTCCAGAATGCAAAGACTAATCTATTCAGTGATGGAATTTCCCCATTTGCCCTGTAGCTCAGTCTACCAATACTGTGTATTCTTTTATTTCTTATTTCTTCTTTTCAAATTACTGAGCTTTTTTTGAAAATTTTAACCCCATGAATGCCAAATGGAAATTGAAGGATCTTTAGATGTATTGCTACACCCCACTCTGTAGTCACCAAATAATTGCACAAATACCTCTAACTCAGTCTCTTCTACCACCACCCTTTTTTTGCACATTTATAAAGACAACAAACATCCCTAGTGTGTATGAGTGTATGCCATTTGTGGCACTAAACAAGCATCATATTTTTGAAACCAAAATACAGCAGCTTACAGGACTTAATTGCAAAACTATTTTAGTATCAATAACAGCTGTCAACAAAGTTCAGTAAAGTAGGGTGGGAAGTAATTCTATACACTTGTTATCATGCTACATACCGTATTTGCCAGCGTATAAGACGACTGGGCGTATAAGATGACCCCCCAACATTTCCACTCAAAATATAGAGTTTGTTATATACTTGCCGTATAAGACGAGCAATTCAACTTTCTAACTATAAGTGGCGCCGAGGCTGCTTCTTGGTGCTTTAGGTCTGTCGGCCATTACTGTATAGGGTGTGTGGCAGTTGAGAGAGCTCTGGCTTTCCGAGTGAGCCTGTGTGTGTGTGTCTGCAAGGAGGTAAGCTGCTGTTTTCTCCTTTTAAAAAACTTCTGGGTGGGTTTTGGCTGGGGCGGATATGTTTCTGTGCTGTTTTGTTGGTGGCTTTTTTTCCCTTAATGCCTCAGCAAGGGAGCTGAGTTTACTGTGTGTTGTTGGAAGTTTTAAGTGCCTTCCGTTTCTTCGGCCTGAACGGATTAATTGGTTTTCAATTCATTCCTATGGGAAATGGTGCTTCAACCTACGAACATTGAAAAAGAGGACGAAATGGCTGAAAAGCCTCCAGGCAGCCATGTGGCTGCGGCCATTTTGTCTTCTCCTCCACTCCTCCCCCTCCCCCCTCCCCTCTCCCGACGATCAGCTGATGGGCGGGCTATTAGCAGGCTTGCTGAGGCTTTCTCTGCACTGGAAATTCAGGGGAAAAAGGTGGAAGCTACCGGTATGTCTATTCCAACTGAAGTGCACCCGGCGTACAAGACGACCCCCCCCCCCACTTTGAGGCATGTATTTCAGGGTAAAAAAGTAGTCTTATACGCCGGCAAATACGGTAATTTATATGTCTGATACATTTCCATCTTTTTTCCAGGTCGTAATGGAAAAAAGGGGGAAAGATCAATAAATTATTATTTATCTCATTTTTAAAAAAACAATTTAGGATAACTTAAAACAATTTAATCGTTTTTTAAAAACAATTTAGGACAACTTAGAACCACATCATTGTTTATGAATATGAGAGAAAATCTTCCACTTCTTCCCTGGATCTGGGTACATGTTAGAGTAAGTTAAATTCTCAGAATGGGTCACATTATGCATCATGCCATACCCTCCCCCCACAGGCCCCATGAAGACTGCAATTATTCCCATCTAAGAAGCTAAGCCTGGTCTCTACATTGGCCATGAGACTTTTGGACTTTAATAAAAGCATATAATTTTGGAACTACCCATGAGAACTTGGTGCCCAGCCTGTAGAAGATGAATTATCTTTGAAAGCTGGCTTTCCTTTTTTGTTTGTTTTATTTTCTTAATGGTCCAATAAAGGTATAATCTGTTCCTGCATTTGTATCATGCATCATGTCATTAAGATCTGTGTTGTTGCTTCCAACCGAAGTAGGGGAAGAGCCTCCAACATGCACATTTTTACTTGCAGTCATGTAATGGGATGATTCTTTAGTGGAGGACTGTGGTATATTATTATCTCTGTTCCTCCCTCTACTTTCCTCCTCCTTTCCGTTTCCACCCCTTCCAAACTCCTTTCCTCTCCCCTTTCCTTTTCCATCCCTTCCCTCTTCCACCCCTTCTAAACTCCCTTCCTTCCCCTTTCCTTTTCCACTTCATCTGAACTCCTTTCCTCTCCCTTTCCTTCTCCATGACTTCTAAACTCCTTTCCACCCCCTTCCCTTTTCCACCCCTTTTATACTCCCTTCTGTGCCCAAAAGCATGGTAATCTATGCACCTGGGTAGGTGGGGCTTGTTAGCCTTGGAAGGCAGCCCATCTAGGAGAAGGAATACTCTGATTTCAAACCTCCACTGCCTTGTGGCTATATCCACCAATGGAAAAGCCTTCAGGAGTTCACCTCGAGGCAAAATCTGGAGCTGGAGTCCCGGAGGCAGTTTGTGATGTTCTGGAAACTCCTGCGACATCGCTGGAACCAGTTGTATTGGCTCTTGCCTTTCCATTGGACTATTTCAGCGATGTGGAGAGGGGGGATTTTCTACATGGGTAACAGTCTATCCTCCATATTATTTTACCCAGGCTTCATGTACCTCAGCTCAATGACCTCTGACACACTCTCTCTAGATGTCAAGCTGGATAAACACATTGGCAAAGCAGCTACATGGTCTCTAGACTCACAAAGAGAGTATGGCTTAATAAGAAGCTGACAGCATATACCAAGATCTAGGTCTATAGAGCCTGTGTCCTGAGCACACTCCTGTACTGCAGTGATTCCTGGACCCTTTGTGCATGGCAGGAGAGGAAGCTGAACATGTTCCATATGCGTTGTCTCTGACGCATTTTTGGTATCACCTGGCAGGACAAAGTTCCAAATAGAGTAGTCCTAGAAGGAGCTGGAATTTTTAGCATGTATACATTACTGAAACAGCGACGTCTACGTTGGCTCGGGCATGTCGTGAGAATGGCTGATGGTCGGATTCCAAAAGATCTCCTGTATGGAGAATTAGTGGAGGGAAAGCGCCCCAAAGGGAGACCACAGGTGCGATACAAGGATATCTGCAAGCGGGATCTGAAGGCCTTAGGAATGGACCTCAACAGATGGGAAATGTTGACATCTGAGTGTTCAGCCTGGAGGCAGGCGGTGCATCACGGCCTCTCCCAATTTGAAGAGACACTTGTTCAGCAGGCCAAGGCAAAGAGGCAGTCCGGAAACCAGCACAACGAGGGAGCTGGACAGGGCACAGATTGTATTTGTCTTCAGTGTGGAAGGGATTGTCACTCCCAAATTGGCCTTCTCAGCCACACTAGATGCTGTTCCAAGACCTCTATTCAGAGCACGTTACCATAGTCTCTCAAGACTGAAGGATGCCTACTACTATATTCTCTCTTTTAACTCTGAATGCCAGGGCAAGTTTAAAAACAAAACAAAACATGGAGACTATTTTCCAACCCATTTGGTAAATGTAAGTAAATGGCAAAGAATGCCATCAATGGAGGACTTTAAAATAGCTTTTGCACTGCCAACTGCTGTTAGAACCAAGGCACATGCATACACGCACGCATACACATCATACTGAAGAAAAGAAACCAGTACAGTGGGCTTCTGTTCTGAAGGCACTTTCCACTTAACACTCACAAACAGAAGTAGCTGCTCCAGCAGTTAGTTCTATATTCTTTGAACTGCAAATTCCGTGGGGAGAATCCAATATGTTAGGAGGACAGACTGTAAACTGAACTACTTTGCAACTGGAATAAATGATTATGTTCCAGAAGTGGAGCTGCAAATATATCACATGAACCGACAGTATGTGTTCTGCAGAATACAGTAAATAACATGAGCTATGGCCCTCATTAGGGAAGCTAATATTTACCTTTCAGAAAGAGTTCAAGTGGTAGTACATATTATGATGCTGTTGTTGATAACAAAAATTAAAACATTTCACACCAAGGTACCTTTGCTCAAGGCCCTAAGAGCCCCCAAATATATAAATAAGCACCTTCTTACATAGGTATTTCTATTGTCAGGGTGGAGTATCATACAAAAAGGAAAAGTTATGAGAAAAGTGACAGTGGAGATCTCTAAACATAAAAGTATTGGTGATCCGAAAGCCGGAAAAGAGGAAACTAAAAAAGAATTGGAATAATGGAAAAAGTCCTAAAATGTCATATTAAAGAATTAGGAGACTCAGGGTGCAATCAGATGGTGCTTTAGCTCACTTTTTGGAGTGCCTACAGCACAGTCTGGTTTTATCTATTTGCCAGTGACCAAACAACATACATAAGATTGCAAGCCAGCCCATCTCCATGCCCAACCCAGACATTTTTTGTCCAGTGGAAAGGTTTCTCTCTTTTCTGAAGCTGAGTTGGAGAGATTGGGGCCAGATTTTATGTGGACAGAACAGCTGCTTTAAAGGCTCGCTTTAATGATTGCACCCACAAAGTGACCCTTTCCAGTGGGATCCGAAATTT
This sequence comes from Intellagama lesueurii, assembly GCA_037013535.1. Taxonomy (NCBI): domain Eukaryota; kingdom Metazoa; phylum Chordata; class Lepidosauria; order Squamata; family Agamidae; genus Intellagama; species Intellagama lesueurii. The sequence goes on along the minus strand of JBAJHW010000003.1, from coordinate 190,602,691 downwards.
GGAAGGATTCCTATAGAGATTAGGTGACGTGAGTGGTGAGAAGAGCTTTCTCCCTCTAGTCTTTGTGTTCCATATGAACAACTTGTCTGCCTCTTTCAATATCCAAATCTCTATCTCTCTTTTAATCTGTGAGATATCTATAAAAGATATAGAAGTAGAGTGATTGCTACCTAGCTAAGAAGAGATATATATCTATGGAACATGAGAGAGAGAGAGAGAGAGAGAGAGAGAGAGAAGAAAGAAAATAGGAGTAATTCTGGATGGTTGTAACTTGAATAATCTGGAACTAATAAATAGGTGTAGCTTATTTGTATGAAGCGAGAATCTAATTTAGAGTGTATACATTGTAGAAATCTAAAAAGGTCCAGGAAGCACAAAAAGTTATTTTGCTTTGCACTTTTCTTTTCAGCTATGGTGAAAAATTGAAATGGCAATATGAGTTTTTCTTTTTCCTCCATCATATATTTCTCCACATTTAAACCTAGAAACCATGCATCTATTTAATCTGTGTCTATTTCCCTGCAAGATCTGATTTTATAATTACAGCAATAGGCACCAAAAACAAAACAAACACACCGATATTACAACCTCAGGGGAATCGCCTCAAACTATTCAGAACTGCGACAGCGGATGAAATATGTGCACCAAAGTCACAAGTTCAGGGAAATTTTGTTTTGTTCTGTGATTTTTGAAAAAAGCTCTAAGCAACAACTTTTTCATTCACTTCTCGGCAAATGTCTATTGCTCTATCAGTTGTGTTGCTCTCAAGGAAGAAATTAATATAGCATACAGAATAATTAACAACCTCATGGTTCAATTCTATAGGCATCTCTACTAGAAGTAAACCTCACTAAATTCAATGCTACTTACTCTCAGGTAGGTGTCCATCAGCTTGCAGTCTTAAACATGGTTTGTAGAAATAAAGTCTGTTCAGTTTTACAGCTGCAAATGCATGACATCATAAAGATGGCTTCAAAATTTATTTTCTATATCCTCTCTGTAATAATTAATGCGTTCTTTGAAGTTTTGAAGCTTTGACTATCCCTGCATACACAAACATAGTGGGGATTGAAATTATAGGAAATAACTAACATGGTTAACTGAGCAACTCCAAGAACATGAATTAATAAAGTAAAAAAAATTGTGAATTATTCTTGGAAATGAAGGGTGCAATTTTAAATATATTTACTAAGCAGGAAATTTTACTGAACATAACTGAACCTGCTTCTGAGAATGCACGTATAAAATTGTTTTTCTAAAAATGCAGCACATGATAATGGAATATTAACGAGATGATTCATTCATTTTTTAAAAACCTGTAACCATTAATCCTTGTGATTATTAATCCCTTTTTCATGTGTTTTTGACATGCATTTTTATAGGGAGCCAAACTAATTTGTTCATTGCTAAGCACAGATTCTAGCCATTTGCAGAAGAGTTTACCCCTTTTGATAGTATTTCTTGATAATTATGTATGTGGAAAAGTTACTCATAATATGTGGCAAGTAACACTTTAAGTTACCAGTTAGGATAGAAGGAAATGCCCAGAAAACAACAGTTTAGCCTACTTTTATTTATGTTCAACCATTTATGTGGTTTTTATACTGCTTTGATACTGTTTGATTGGTTATGATTCTAAGTTTATGAAATGTACCTATGCTTTAAACATCTACAGCCAATATTAACACATTATATATTTAGCCATTTATGCTTTTTTAAAATATTCATTCACTTGTTAATTAATTAATTAATTAATTAATTCAATGTATATACCACTTCATTAGTGCAAGCACTAGTCTGGGCAGTTTACAAGATTAAGACTTAAAACCCTGAGGAGAGGCGGGGCTTGTCGCAGCGCTGTCAGCAGCTCCCGGGAAAAGCTGGAACCACCCGGTCTGGGGGTCCTTCAGAAGATGAAGGGCCAAAGGGGAGACTAGGAGAAGTCTCCCTGAAGCAGTTGGTGAGGAACAGAGGAGAAGGAAACTGGGCAGCAACCTGGTATTTCTTCCCTCTGAAGAAATCACCCGAGCACAGATAGGATGCGGGAGCCATCTTGGGCAGTTAAGCTGTGAGTAACCCACCCCCTACGGAGGAGAGGAGAACAAACAGATACTGCATTGAAAACTGACAAGAATAAAGTAAGTTGAAGCCTTTAATTTATGAACAGCCCCATAAAGTGGAAAGAGAAACTAGAGTGCAGAATAATTGGTCGAAAGAAGGGAAGAAGTGGCTAGCTTACTTACCGGTCCTGCTGCATCAGAAAGCGAAACTAACTTCTAGCTTGCAGGCTGGTCAAGGCCGAACACTGAGAGACTGAGAGAAAAAAAACTGATTCTGGAAATAATCCCAGGGTGACATAATACAACTACGGACTGGATTTAAAGCTGTTATCAGTCAGGGAAACAGAGTGAAAAACATAACATCGCGTTGCCAGATTTCTCAACAGTATAGACAGAGTGCCATCAAAACTTTGGAACTGTATAATATCCCTGGGGGTGGGGAAGCTTTGGGAGATCCCCCTCAGATGCTACGGCTGTAAAGGGCTATATTATATACTGGGAAAAGCTAACTCATTCCAGGGGAGAGAGATATTGTCGCTGAGGGTGGACTGTGGAACTGGGAAAACCAGGATTGGAGTTGTTGATTGGATTTATGGATTAATGGAAGGAACATACGGTGGATTATAAGGACACCTACTGGAGGAAAAGCTGAATGACAACCTCAACACACCTCTTATATTGCCTAAGGAGCAGGTTGGATTACAAATATATCTGATTTGATATGTGGAAAGCCTTTTGGGACTCTGGAACATCGCACTGAGGTTGGAACTGTACAAATATTGAGGTGGGAAAGCCTCAGATTTTTCCTAGTTTTGATTTGATATGTGGAACGCTGTTTGGGACTCTGGAACATCGTATTTAGGTTGGAACTGTACAAATATTGAGGTCTGAAAGCCTGCGATCATTGTTAGCTTGGATTTCCTCTTTGGATTGTGTGGGATTCTGGTAATAGAGGTTGAGAGACATAATAACTCTGCTAGGCTTCTTGAGAAGAAGGAACATTTTTGCCACGGTTGTATTTTTAACTGTTGGGCTAAAAGCTGATTTACATACCTGTGTAAGGATTGGAGGAAGAACCTGGGGGAGGGTTTTGGTTGTTGGTTTTGGTTGTTGATTAAAACAGTGGAAACATCTGAAAGAGCATGTGGTATATTTGAGGGTTGGACATTCCGGTGAAGGATATAGTATAACTTATACAAAGTCCATTCAGAGAGAGTAGGAGGAAAAATTGAGATATTGACATTGAAAAGATCGAAATGGCCTCCAAAAAACCAAATCCCCAAATGCCAGGAACCTCTCCTGCCCAATCTCAAAGTCTGGGAAAACTAGTGGCACAAGTACCAGACAAAGAATGGCAGACTACTATGCAAATTTTACTAACAGCAGGATTTCAACAATTAAATGAACATCTCAGCCAAATAGAAGATCAGATGAAAGAGATGACACTAGAGATTTCAGATGCCAAACAACAGATAGCTGAAAACAAAACAAAGAAACAAGATCTTGAGGAAAAAGTGAGAGGAACAGATGCTAGAGTGAATCAAACTGAAGAAACATTAGAGGCAGTGCAGAAGAATCAAAAACAAAGTGATGACAGATTAATAATGCTAGAGATGGAGAGAGCATCAAAGATGCTTAGATTTCAAAATGTGGCAGAAAATGAAGGGGACGATCTAGAAATATTAATAAGTAAGTCTTTGGCTGCAGAAATAGGGATGGAAGCAGCCAACTTGCAACAATATATGGAGGCAACCTACAGGGTGAGTTCAGCATATGCAAGTAGAAATAATCACCCCAAAGAAATCCACGTGAGATTTACGAAGAAATCAATTAGAGACAAGGTTTTAAGAGCCTCACAAGATAAACAATTGATAATAGAAGACAGGAAAATTAATGTCCTAAAACAAATTCCCTGGCAAATGAGGCAGAGAAGGAAGCAATACTCCTCCCTTACATCTTTACTTCAACAGAATGGAATTTCATATAGATGGCTGACACTGGAAGGTTTATTCTTTCGAATTGATACACAGAGATACAATATAACTTCACCGATGAAAGCGCAAGACTTTATGGAAAAAAATGAGAAGAAACTGACAAAACAGGGAGAAAGAAAGAAGGAGGGGAAATCAGAAGAAAGACCTCAAGAGAAATCAGACCACTCATCACAATCAGAATCAGACACAGAGCCAGAAAAACAGGAAGTAGCTGAGCCAAGACATACCAGAGGCATGACGAGGAAAAAACAGAAAGGTAGTAACCAACAACAAGATGACTAAAAAACAAATGAAGATATTTTCAGGCAATATAAATGGCCTGAACTCACCTCAAAAACAGAAAAAGACCTTTCTACAACTGCAGAAACAGAAATCTGATGTAATTTGCATACAAGAAACCCATATGAAAAGAGCAGATCAGAAACTGCTGGAATGTTCAAGGTTAGGAAATTGTTTGCAGCTTCGGACAAAAGTAAAAAGAAGAAAGGTGTGGCTATGTATATAAAGAAAGAACTGGAGCCAAAACTAATTTTTGCCTCAGACAACGGAAGGATATTAATGGTGGAAATCCAAATAGAATAAATGAAAATGCTAATTATTAATATTTATGTTCCAAATGGGAATCAAGATAATTTCTTTAAACAATTACAACTAGAACTAACAAACAAAGATTATGATCACTATTGTGTGATAGGAGATTTAATGCTGTTTTTGACAAAGAACTAGACACAAAATCAGATAAAATAACCAAAAAAAGAGAGAGGAACAATCTCAAGAAATTTTCTACAATTGGCGGAAGAAGTAAATATCATAGATGCCTGGAGGACGTGTTACCCAAAGACAAAAGACTATCCTTTTTACTCCAACAGACATAAATCGTGGTCAAGAATTGATGCATGTTGGATCTCAACAAGCCTAATGAAAGAATTGGAGCAAATAGATATTTTACCTAACACATTTGCAGACCACAATCCCATTTCATTACAACTAGGTAGCAAATCAAGAGAATTTAATTGGAAGCTCAATACTTCACATTTAAAAAATGAGGAGTTTCTCAAGCAAATAAAAGAAGACATGGACTTCTTCTTCAAACAGAACATGCGGCCAGAAACACCAATGACAATGGTTTGGGAGGTAAGTAAGGCATTCTTTAGAGGAGCAGCCATAAGATTTGCATCAAAACAAAAAAGAGAAAGACAGAAAAAATATAAGATTTTGGAAAATAGATTAGCCTCAGATGAACTACAGCTGAAACAAAATCCATCAAATACAGAACTGAAAGAGAAGATAAAGTTAGTACAACACCAGATAAATATATTGCTCACTGAGGAAACTGCAAAGAAGCTTAAATTTGCAAAGCAAATTTTTTTTGAAAACACAAACAAGCCAGGGAGATAGTTAGCATATAAATTAAGGAAAGAGAAGGAGAAAACAATAATACAAACACTGAAAGATGAAAGAGGGACTGAGAAATTTAAACAAGAAGAAATAAAAAAGATTGTTGAGGACTTCTACCGAAATTTATACAGTAAAAAGGAAGTAGACAAAGAATCTCAGAAAGAATATGTACTGAAATACAATAAAATGAACCTGACTAAAGATCAAATGCAGTCTTTAAATGAGCCTTTAACATATGCAGAAATTATAGAAGCCCTCAAAAAGCAAAAAAATGGGAAATCACCAGGCCCAGATGGTCTTCCAGCTGAATATTACAAAGAATTAGAAAATCTATTGCTTAAACCATGTAAGAAACTCTTGGAATTTGTTGAAGAAAAGGGAGAATTGCCACCAACGTAGTCCGAAGCAATAATCTCTCTCATACATAAAGAAAACACGGAGGGTAAAGAAATCAAAAATTACAGACCGATCTCATTACTAAACGTGGATTACAAAATATATGCAACCATGTTGGCTACTAGATTGAAAAGAATCTTAATACAGACAATATATCAAGACCAATCGGGCTTCCTTACAAAAAGGCAGATGAAAAATAATATAAGGATAATCTTAAATACTTTGGAATACTATGAAGCTCACCCGAAAAAGCAAATGGCTATGATATTCTTGGATGCAGAGAAAGCTTTTGATAATCTGAATTGGAATTTTATGCTACACCAATTGGAAGTGCTACAAGTTGGAGAAAGATTTTTGAAATTAATTAAAGCAATCTATACCCAGCAAAAGGCAAAAGTTAGAATCAATGGAGAGCTGACGAAAGAAATACAAACACAGAAAGATACAAGACAGGGGTGCCCACTCTCTCCATTACTATTTATTCTTACTCTAGAAATATTAGCTGAGCAAATTAGAGATAAAAAGGAAATAAAAGGACTGAAAGTAAAAGGTCATACTTTTAAGCTCCAAGCTTTTGCAGATGATCTAGTTATTATATTGGAGGATCCAATGGACTCAATTGAAGACCTGATGGAGATGCTGATGAATTTTGGTGATATGGCAGGAATGAAAATAAACCAAAAGAAAACAAAAATACTTGTTAAAAATATGAGAGATCAAGAACGACAGAAATTAATAGAAAGGACTAACTTTCAAGAAGAGAAGAGAGTCAGATACTTAGGGATTCAAATCACAAAGAAAACTAGTACATTATTTAAAGACAATTATATGAAGTTGATTAAAGAGATACAGAATAGCTTGGAGAGATGGGACAAATTACAGCTATCGTTGATGGGAAGAATAGCAACCATCAAAATGAATTTTTATTTTTATTTTTATTTCAGACAATTCCCATAATATTAAAACAGTCATTTTTTCAAGAACTTAACAAGATAATCATGTGATTTGTGTGGCAAGGTAAAAAACCAAGAATTAAAATCAAAGCAATGCAAGATGCCAAACAAAGAGCAGGTTTTGGTCTCCCAGATTGGGTAGTGTATTATAGAGCCTGTGTATTAGTCTGGATAAAGGAATGGATAACTTTAGATAATGATAGACTTCTCAAGTTGGAAGGACATGATTTACAGTTAGGTTGGCATGCTTTTCTATGGTACAAAAAAGATAAAGAGCAGAAAAGTTACAACTCGCATATGATAAGAAGAGCCCTACTAGGGACTTGGAAAAAGATTATCCAGCAGATTTACCAAAAAAACACCAGGCTGAGTATCACCCATAGAGGCCTTTACACAACCTAACCTCATGACAGAAGCGAAACTTTTAAGATATCAAGATCTATTAAAAAATGATTGTGAGTTAAGGTCCAAAGAAGAGTTAGAAACGCAAAACATATATCTAGACTGGTGGTCCAGAGCACAAGTGGAATCTAGGTATAGAAAAGATAAAATAGAGGGCTTTTACACAGAACAAACGGTCTTCGATAAACTTCTGCTGGGCTCAAATGATAAAGTAATTAAGAAAATGTATGATTATTTGCTTGAAACTAAAATGCAAGATGAGATGGTAAAAGAATGTATGATTAGGTGGGCACAAAATATAGGACATAATATTGATATTGATCAATGGTTGCAAATATGGAAAAATAACATAAAGCTCACAAAATCGGTAAATTTTAATGAGAACATATATAAGATGTTTTATAGGTGGCATATGACTCCGAAAACATTGTCAAAGATTTATACAGAGGTGTCAAATGTTTGTTGGAAGTGTGAAGCATAAGAGGGAAGCTTTTACCATATGTGGTGGACTTGTAGAGTAGCGAAACAGTATTGGATAGCAGTACATACTCTGTTACAAAAAATACTGCTTTGTAATGTTCCACTAACCCCAGAATTGTTTTTGCTGAGCATTATACCAGATAATATATATAAGACAAAGAACTACCTAGTTAAATATATAGTCACTGCAGCCAGAATTCTTTATGCTAAGAACTGGAAGAAATCAGAGATACCAAAACAAGAGGAACTCATTGAGAAGATATGGGAAGCGGCAGAAATGGATATTCTATCAGAAGTGTTGAAAGACTGTCCAATACAAAAGGCAACTGAACGATGGGATTTATTATATAAATGGCTTGAGTCACCAGATAGTGCTTGAATAACATAGAATTAAACTAAGATGTAACTGTAAGTTGAAACCTGGAGGGCAATCAAATTGTAGAAAGGTGAAAAGTGGACTTGATATCGCAACGTGAACAAACAGATTGGATGACAGTACATTTTGTGTTCTCCTCCCCCTTCTTTTCCCCCCCATATCCCCCTTTACCTTTTGTACTCCTTACCTTTTGTTTCTGTTCATGGGGTTTTCTTGGCAAAGATACTGGAGTGGCTTGCCAGTTCCTGCTCCAGGTGGATCGCGTTTAGTCAGAACTCTCCACTATGACCTGTCCGTCTTGGGTGTCCCTGCACGGCATAGCCCATAGCTTCTCTGAATTACTCAAGCCCCTTCGCCACGACAAGGCAGCAATCCATGAAGGGGTGCAGCAATCCGTGAAGGGGCAGCAATCCGTGAAGGGGTGAAACCCTGAGTGCTCACTGGAAGGACAGATCCTGAAGCTGAGGCTCCAATACTTTGGCCATCTGATGAGAAGAGAAGACTCCCTGGAAAAGACCCTGATGTTGGGAAAGTGTGAAGGCAAGAGGAGAAGGGGACGACAGAGGACAAGATGGTTGGACAGTGTCATCGAAGCTACCAACATGAATTTGACCCAACTCCGGGAGGCAGTGGAAGACAGGAGGGCCTGGGGTGCTCTGGTCCATGGGGTCACGAAGAGTCGGACATGACTAAACGACTAAACAACAACAACTCCTTACCTTATCCTTAGTTTTTAAAAATAAAAAATAATTTAAAAAAGACTTAAAACCCTCAAACAAACAAACCAACAAACCCAGTAACTAAATATACATTCAAAAACAATATGGCAATATACAGACAGTAATGAATTCATAAATATAAATAACCCTATAAAATCTAAAAATTGTTAAAAAAAACTTTTAAAGGATCTATTCTGGATAGCTAGTCAGTCAGGTATGGTTGGGAGTTCAGTTCCCCACTGTGTGTCCTAGGGGATGAACCAGCCTGTGTAGCCGTGAGCAAATTGCATAGTCCCAGGGTGCTCCCAGAACAAGAGAAAGATAAACCACTTCTGAGTACTCTGTACCTAGAAAACTCTGGAAAGTGTTGCCATAATTCAGAATTGACTTGATGGCCCACAATTATTATTCTTCCATTACTTATTCAAAACTAAAACACCACTGAATAAAAACTTAAAACTAAATTATATGTATGCAATTGATGCTATAACCATGTAAATGATTTTAATTTATTAGCATTTTAATCATTTAATTGATTACATTTAAATACTAATACCTCACACCTTGTGTCTTTTGGAGGAAGGAAGGATGTGAAATAATTTATAATTCATCAGCTGAAATCTATTAGTAAGTCACAACTAGGGTAGCCCCACTGAATCACTGGGGATTTTGTGCATCAACAGCTATGTAAGTTGCAGTAATTCAATGGACCAACTCTAGTTGTGACTTACTACTGGATTTCAGTCAATATGTTGGCAGGAGAGGCTCTGTTATTATTACTATTGCTATTATTATTCAAAAACAGCAGACGCAGTCAATCAAAACTATAAAAACATTGCCTGGTATTATATAACAGATATAGGTTTTAACCAAAAACCTAAGTATCTGTTAAATATCCATGCAGTATGTATGCTGTTCCTAATATTGCAGTTCTTAATGTTCAGGCTGTCTTGTATGTTAGATTATATGTTATCCATTATAAAAAATAAAATTTGGTTACAATAGTTATTGAAATAACTTGCATTCTTGTCCACTACCATTTGACTGATGAAGCTCTGAATGGATTAGACCTCAGACTAAAACATTAGGCTCGTGCTGCGGCTGTTGTCATGTTGGGTAGAAAATAAGGAGGTAACTGGAGATTAATGATGGATGGGAGGCAATAGGAAAAGAGGAAGTCCAAATATGGACTGGGCTCCCTGAAAGAACCACAGGCTTGAGTCTACAAGAGCTGCGTAAGGCAGCTGAAGACAGGTGCATTCATTCATAGGGTCATCATGAATCAGAGGCAACTTGATGGCACATAACAACAATATCTTAATGGTTTGACTTTTACCTATCAAAATTTAGTATAAACTTGCCATCCTGGTTGTTAGGTGGAATGGTTATAAAGCTAACCTAATTTTAATAGCAAAAAAATGGAAATTTCTCCCCACCGAAACTAAAAATATTTTAGTTTTCCTCATTTCTGTTGCACTGTGTGTCTATCATGTATGCTTATGTTTACTGTTCCATTTAAAACCGCACAGGCATTGTTCACCACCCCCAAGGATTTTTCTTGCTAACTACATGGTCACCAATCAAGCCTTTTGTATCCTGTACGGCAACTTTCTATCAATACATGGGTATTTTTAAAAAGGACAGGACAGTCTGTGACATGCAGAGTGAGGAATTATCAACCAACTAAAGAAAGGCACATCCTATTAGGTTTTTTTAAAGAAACAATACATCTATCTATCTCCAATTTCAGCTAAACCCAAAATGAAAATTAGAAATGTTTTGTATAGAGTGGGGATAGTTAAAATACATTAGAAGAAGTTGATTGGTGTGCCATCTGACATCTAAAACATAGTATACCACCCAGCAAGCAAAACCATTATTCAGTTGTCATCTGCCTCTTACGTTCTTATACAAAGTAATGTCCTACTCACTTGAAATGAAAATGACTAGTTAATTCTTATTATCGGATTCCTCCGTAAATATATTTGAATTATGTAATGTAATAAGATAATGTTTCAGTTGCTATGGCTACAGCATAAGATATTCAGCTTTGGTGTGAAAAAACAAAATTAAAACGCATCAGTACATTTTAAAATGCCTCATTGAAATTGTTGCTGATAGTAAGAAAGAGAATTAATATTTCCTGAGGCCTGAGGATAGGGATCCAGAAAAAGGTGAGTAATACCTTTCTCACACCACTAAAATATTAAAAGCAAGGGAGTTTTTTAGTCTACCAGGACTGGGCATTGCAGAGCTTGGAGATGATGAGAGAAATAGAAAATTTCCCTAATCAAACTAGAAGTTGCAGTGTCAGGATCAGAGTTAAAGTGATCCTTTAACTGAAGACTACAGATCAGGTTCTACTCATTGATCTTATGGTGATCTGCAATAGATTGGTAAGAGTTTCTGAGACTTCCAGGTGTTTAGCAGTAGCAACAACCAAAAGGCTACAGAAAAACTGGGTGTGAGTGTGAACTCAGCTCTGTCAAAGAAAACTAGTTCTTAGTACAGTAACATTGAGTTACACCCACGTAGCTATTCAATAGGATTTCAGCCAATATTTTCTAGTTACTTTCAAAAGATACTATTACAGCTCATTTTAATGAATTCTTAGAAGCATGTTGAAAGGAGTTTGTCAAGTTTTATATCAATATCTTATCAATCCTAAATTGAAAGTATTGAAAGTATTACTTTGTTTCACCACCTGTGTTATTGTAATTTCATTTTTTCAAAAAGCAGTATCAGAACTGGTTGGTAGTTGGAATTATAGAGTATTTTCATGTACAGTTCTTGCATGTGGGCAGCAATATGGCAACATGCTTATAATGTACTACAATCCAAATTACTTTTGCAAACCCAGTAAAATTAACAGGTAGCTTGGCCATTCCAAAGTAATGAGTAACTTTTCCAAAAGAAAAAAGAAAAAAAGAAGAAGTTGCAATCCCTGGGTGAGACTACATGTTATGCTCAACAAGTGAGTGCAGTTTGGCCTTGAAGACTGAAAATACTGTCTACTGAAGGCTGTTCTGCCAGAAGTCACAGAATACTGCTTGCCTGGATGGTCATTTTAATAATGGAAAGATGGTGCTAAGAGATGTCATACTTTGCCCATTGTTTATCTCCATCTACCTCTGTTCCTAGTGGCCTGTGCCTGTTGTTTATGTATCATGAATATTCCAGGGAAAACAAGATGGTAGAGATGGAAGAGACATTTCTATTAACCTATTAACATAGTTAAAATGTTTCTATACCTTGGTCCAATCACCAAGCAAGATGGAGATGGCAACCAAGAAATCAGAAGGCTACTGAGACCAGAAAGTCTGGTTATGAAGGAACTAGAAAATGTCCTTTAGTATAAGGATGTATTGCTGGAGATCATCACCAAGATCATATTGTGGCATTCTCCATTACTATGTAGTGATGTGAAAGCTGAGAAGTGGGGGGAAAAACTGAGAGGAAACATATTCAAAATGTGGTGTTGGAGGAGAGCTTAATGGACACCCTTGACTTTCAGAAAGAAGTATAAGCAGCTTCTAGCTCAAATCAAGCCTAAACTCTCAGTAGAAATTAAAGCAACTAAACTAACCATCCTTGGACATATCAAAAGAAGACAAACTCACTGGAAAAGGCAATAGGGTTGGCAAAAGTAAAAGATATTAGGAAAAGAGGAAGACTTAAAATGCAGCCTTTAGTTCTCAAGAGCAGAGCAGGGCTATTAATGATAGGATCTTCTGGAGTTAATTTATTTATAGGGTCGCCATAAGTCAGAAGTGATTTGATAAGAACAGGAAAACATGCATGGTTTAACAAGATCATTTTGGGCATGGATAAAATTATTGTGCATAAATTTATTGACTATAAGAAAATGAAATGGAGAAATATTGATTGGCTGAGATCTTTATCTGTATCCATATACAGCAGAGAATGGACAACAGGAATGATGTGAGTTTATTTTTCCTTCTATGTTTCACAAGAGAGGGGAAGCCAAAGAGAAAAACACACTGTCCAACAGTACTAAAAATGGTAATTTTAGCACCCAGCTGCCACAATAAAACTGGAAATATTCTGGTGGCAGCAGCCAATTCTTTGGCAGAGAAGAGGTACAAGACTGGAAGGTTTGATTTATCTTTGGGCCTGTCATGTGGTTAGTCAGTCAATAAGCTTACTAGGTCTCTTTGTCCACCTGAATGCCATTTCCCTGACTTATCTTTCCTTCTAAAGAACATAGACACATTCACCTTCAGCAGCTATGCCAAGAATTCTGCCTGACTATGCATAAGGAACCTAAGGAAGGCATAATTAGTTGCATCACTAAATTTATTCAGCCGTTTCCATCTGAAGGAACAGGGAAGCTTAATAAAGATATACCGCATTACAGTGATACAATAAACTAGGTAGATTAGTCAACAATGAAATCTACTTAACTACTTTTCTTGAATAAATTTGATTGAACCCCCCCTTAGGTTAAGCTTCTTCTTTGTGATAGTACAAGCAAAGTATGAAACAGTTTAAGCTTCTTACATTAGGGATGTGCTTGTTAAATAGTAAGTTAACAAGATTAAATACTGTAGGCCATATATTAAATAATGGCAAGCATAAAAAATCAAATGTACTTGTGATATACACAAATGACCAAACAGGTTCTTGTTGATTGTTTGTGGAACAGTGTTTTAGAAGTGAGTATAACTAAGGAGAGCTGTATTTGAAGTCTGTACAGTGCTCTCTGACATGGATAGAAGTCATCCTCAAATGATACACTAAGGGACATTAATGTACCATGAGAAAGAAAGGAATTAATTGATTAAATACTCCCATTGTTATCTAATGAGCTGACTGCCCCTCTATGTCTCTGCAAGAAATATTGTCCAAGCCTCTTTTGAGTGCCCCAAAATGTCAGAACGATGTCTTCTGTGAATTACTTACAATCAAAAGATTTGACAGGATGTATTTATTTCAGGCCAGCTGGATAGCCCAGTGAGTTAGATGTTGACAGTTCAATTCTCCACTGTGCCTCCCGAGAGAAGAGCCAACCTGTGTGGCCTTGGGCAAGTTGCACAGCCTCAAGGTGCCCCCAGAAGAAGGGAATGGTAAAGCACTTCTGAGTAATCTCTACCTGGAAAACTCTGAAAAGAGTTGTCATAAGTCAGAGTTGATTTGATGGCACACTATATTATTTTATATTATTTTATTTTAATTAATTTATTTATTTATTTATTATCTATCTTTAAAAAATTAACCCTCCTTTCTCCTTAAAAAGGACCAATGTGGCTTACAACAATTAAAAGACAGAATTTAAGTTAATAACAATGGATATCCAATACTAAAAGGATGAATGAATACAATACCAAAAAAGCATAAGCAACATCAAAACACATTCAATGCAGTAAGGTACAACAACCCATTTTAAAATCCTCACTTGGCAGCCATTCACTCAGGGAAAGCTCACCTGAAGAGAAAGGTCTTTGCCTGCTTCCAGAAGGGCAATAAAGATGGGGCCAGTCTAGCCTCCTGTGGGAGGGAGTTCCAAAGTCTGGGGGCAGCAACAGAGAAGGCCCTCTCCCATGTCCCCAGCAAATGCACCTGTGGGGGTGGTGGAACTGAGAGAAAGGCCTCTCCTGGTGATTTTAACATTCAAGCAGGCTCAGAAAAGGAGATGCACTCCTTGAGATAGTTTGGATCCAAACTAGGGCTTAATAGGTTAAAAAGTAGCACTTTGAATTGTGCCTGGAAATGGTTCAGCAACCAGTGAAGCTGCTGTAATAAGGGAGTTGTGTGATCCCCCTGTCCAGCCCCAGTTAGCAATCTGGCTGCTGCATTTTGTAGTCACTGAAGTTTCCTGACACTTTCCATAGGCAGCCCCATGTAGAGTGTGTTACAGTAATCCAGCCAACATATAACTAAGGAATGTGTCACCATGACCAAATCAGACCTCTCCAGGAATGGGTGCAGCTGACACACTAGTTTCAACTGTGAAAATGCACTCCTTGCCACAGTCAAAACCTGGGCATCCAGACTCAGAGATAAATCCAGGAGTACCCTCAGGCTACATACCTGGGTTTTCAGAGGGAGGGTAATCCCATCCAGCACAAGCTGCATTCCTGTTCCTTGATTTGCCTTTCAACTGACCAGGAGCTCCTCTGTCTTGTATGGATTAAGTTTCAGTTTATCACCCTCATCCAGTCTATTACTGACACTATACACTTATATAGAGCTGAAACAGCTTCCTCAGATTTAGATGGTAAGGAAAGATAGAGCTGGGTGTCATCCACATACTGGTGACACTGAACCCCCAAACTCTGGCCAAACTTTCCCAATGGTTTCATGTAGATGTTAAATAACATAGGAGACAAAACAGAACCCTGAGGGACCCTGTAGGCCAGTGGCAAGAGTAACAAACAGGAAGCTCCCAGAGCCACCTTCTGAGTACTGTCCTACAGGAAGGACCTGTAGGACAGTACAGTACTTCTGAGTAATCTCTACCTGGAAAACTCTGAAAAGAGTTGTCATAAGTCAGAGTTGATTTGATGGCACACTATATTATTTTATATTATTTTATTTTAATTAATTTATTTATTTATTTATTATCTATCTTTAAAAAATTAACCCTCCTTTCTCCTTAAAAAGGACCAATGTGGCTTACAACAATTAAAAGACAGAATTTAAGTTAATAACAATGGATATCCAATACTAAAAGGATGAATGAATACAATACCAAAAAAGCATAAGCAACATCAAAACACATTCAATGCAGTAAGGTACAACAACCCATTTTAAAATCCTCACTTGGCAGCCATTCACTCAGGGAAAGCTCACCTGAAGAGAAAGGTCTTTGCCTGCTTCCAGAAGGGCAATAAAGATGGGGCCAGTCTAGCCTCCTGTGGGAGGGAGTTCCAAAGTCTGGGGGCAGCAACAGAGAAGGCCCTCTCCCATGTCCCCAGCAAATGCACCTGTGGGGGTGGTGGAACTGAGAGAAAGGCCTCTCCTGGTGATTTTAACATTCAAGCAGGCTCAGAAAAGGAGATGCACTCCTTGAGATAGTTTGGATCCAAACTAGGGCTTAATAGGTTAAAAAGTAGCACTTTGAATTGTGCCTGGAAATGGTTCAGCAACCAGTGAAGCTGCTGTAATAAGGGAGTTGTGTGATCCCCCTGTCCAGCCCCAGTTAGCAATCTGGCTGCTGCATTTTGTAGTCACTGAAGTTTCCTGACACTTTCCATAGGCAGCCCCATGTAGAGTGTGTTACAGTAATCCAGCCAACATATAACTAAGGAATGTGTCACCATGACCAAATCAGACCTCTCCAGGAATGGGTGCAGCTGACACACTAGTTTCAACTGTGAAAATGCACTCCTTGCCACAGTCAAAACCTGGGCATCCAGACTCAGAGATAAATCCAGGAGTACCCTCAGGCTACATACCTGGGTTTTCAGAGGGAGGGTAATCCCATCCAGCACAAGCTGCATTCCTGTTCCTTGATTTGCCTTTCAACTGACCAGGAGCTCCTCTGTCTTGTATGGATTAAGTTTCAGTTTATCACCCTCATCCAGTCTATTACTGACACTATACACTTATATAGAGCTGAAACAGCTTCCTCAGATTTAGATGGTAAGGAAAGATAGAGCTGGGTGTCATCCACATACTGGTGACACTGAACCCCCAAACTCTGGCCAAACTTTCCCAATGGTTTCATGTAGATGTTAAATAACATAGGAGACAAAACAGAACCCTGAGGGACCCTGTAGGCCAGTGGCAAGAGTAACAAACAGGAAGCTCCCAGAGCCACCTTCTGAGTACTGTCCTACAGGAAGGACCTGAGCCACTGTAGAACAGTGCCTCCAAGTCCCATCCCAGAAAGATGGGCCAGAAGGGTACCATGGTCAATGGTATCAAAAGTTGCTGAGAGGTTCAGTAGAACCAACAGGGACATACTTCCCTTGCCCAGTTTTCGGTGTAGGCCATCCACCAAGGCAACCAGAGCAGCCTCCATCCCATAACCAGGCCCAAAGTCAGATTGAAATCAATCTAGATAATCAGTCTCACCCAAGAACCCCTGGAGCTGACCCACTCCAGCACCTTGCCCAGGAATGGGATATTAGAGACTGGCTGTTAATTCTCCAATACCGTGGAGTCCAAGACCATTTTTTTTTACAATAATGGTCTTACTACTGCTTCTCTGAAACTACTATAGACAGTTTGCTATTATGCAAAAGCATAATTCCCATGGAAGTAAAGACTGCTTCCTTTACAGGAGTAACAGCTGAGATATGCACTGTAAACAAATCACGTTTCTGGGGTGAAAGCACTGTAAGAGCAGTAAAAATTGTGATGCATATTCCCCTGGAATTTGTTTCTACCCTCAGGTTTGGAATTACTGTTCTGGGAGACAAGAATGGGAGGGAACAACTGAGAATGTCCACAGAGCAGAAATCAAGTGCCAAAATTCCACCAATGATTCTGAAGTCCACTGAAAACCTTCAAGGTGAATTTTTGCCATTGACTTTTTATGGTAGAAGTGTGCAGATTTGTGGTGGTGTATGTGAGTGCAACTCCTAAAAGCCTGCTTGGCAAATTCTGGGAGCTGAAATTCAAAAACACAAATCTGCAATGCCCAGTTGATGGACTGCAGAGACACAATGTACTGCACATTTAAATGTAAACATTTGGTAGCACATACCTATCAGCCACAAGTGCACACTTAAGGTCCATTCTGTGGCTAGGCTAAAAAGGAGATACACATATACATCTCCCCACTAAAGTCTGATCAATTGATCTCAGTGTGTTCAAATGTGGGAGGGGGAGGGGCATCTTTTTGTGGACACTAAAATTAATTATGCAGTTTATTAATCCCCCATGAGAGGAGCAATAAAGAAGGTGGGTAAAACTAGGTATTCATGAGAAATGGGAATATATAGCACACAAGATTTTGTGGAAGATGAGGTGTTTGCTCATTGTCTCCTTCCTGATAATACTTTACAACTGTCTCACATTAATGTCTTAACAACACCCTACATCTGTGAACTGGATGCTTGTAGACAATTTATGTAAGAATTTTTACCAGGGAAGATGCAACAGTAAGATTTCTGGTGTGTGGGTATACATGGTTGATTGATAATATTAAATGATCAAACTCATTAAAAAGTAATTGATCAGAGAAAGGAGGCGGAGGAATATTTCCCATCTGGCACTCTTTCATGAGTCAAGAGCCAGATAATGTGGTGTCACTATTAAGTTTTCAGTTTTACACAGAAAACAAAATTGATTGATTCTGCTCTTTCTTCTTGCAAGTGACCTGAGAGGATGATTATTTCATGGAGCCTCACACCTAAGTACTGCTATTGGGTTGACCAAGAGAATGCACCACACAACACCCTGCTCTTTATGCCTGAATTTCCAAGAGCATGGATCAAAAAGAACCAGCAGCTTAGAATCACTAGTTATTTGTAAATCTGTGTCAGGTGAAGAGATAAATAGGAAAAGGGAGTTTTCTTGTACTAGGCATGTCCTGGTCAAACCTAAGTAGTTTACTCGAAGGATGAATAAAATTCGTTGTACACTCACTGTGGTGTTTCCTCTGTACTGTATTAAGCAGCACAGGCCACACCTCAGTGGTATATGTTGTGTGTGCCATTTTCTGATGCTGTTCTATGAGATCATCTTATTTTTCATATCCATTCAAGGAACAACAGAGTGTGTAGGTTAATTCAACAGTCCAGACAAAGTGACTCATCTTGTTTAAGAATGGGTGACACTTTTATTTCATTCATGTCTGATAAACATTTCTAAATAAATTCCAATTTACTCTGTAAACCATACAGAAAGAACTTAAGATTTTAAAAATTCTAACATAGGAGAAAGCAAGACTGAGCCATTCACTCATCCAAGACTTGGAATGCATATTTCTTTAAATCTGACTTTGAATCGCTGTGTAATCATTATCCCTGCGGTGCTAAATTGCCACCTCTCCCCACCACCACCACCACCGGCAGGATTCTCATCTTCAAAACTAACATGACAAGCAGGTCTGTCTCTCCCAATCTTGTTAGAAAAGAAGTTGCTATTCATTCAGTCTTGCCCATCCAGAGAAATTGGGAGAGGCATTCCAAATCACACCATTAGAAGTAGAATTTGAAACCTATACCTCTGACCCAAGTCTACAGCTCCCATTTTGAAATTTACTTTTAACAAAGGAACATGGCACACTCATCTGCCCATGCTTTTTGGACTGTCTATGTATTTTCTGTGCCAATAACAGCTCTGAGGTGCCCGGCCTGATGAACAAGGTAGGAAGCTAGTTTGTTAGTGATTTTAGTGGTCTAACAAAAGGCAGCAGCCATCCTTGCCTTTAGATTGGTATTAGTGGGCCAAATTGTTAGAAAACAGGCTTAAATTAGATGAAGGCAATGGCCAGCACTTTACACCTATATTTAGGCTTGTTTGCTATTTAAACCAAAACAAGATAACTTTGAATGCCAATCGATTTAATTATAACTATGATCAATTAAAATACTAACAGTTTAATGATTAGCATTACATAACAGACTCTAACAGAAACCCTCAATTAATGTCTCAGGACTTATTTTTACAGGCTTATCTGATGCATACTTAACTGGGATGTACAGCAAATGTTGCGGAGTTCAGTCAGACTTACTTGTTAAGAAGTATACATAGTCTTGTATCCTTAATGTTATCAAATGTTAATCTAAAACATAAAGATTAAAGATGGGCATGAACCGAACTATGAACCAGAAAATTCCACAAACTGGGATGATTCGAGGTTCACTTCTCGGCTCAGTTTGGGGATCCTGTTTTTTCAAAATGAAATGAAACACTGAACTTTTTCCCCTGCAGCACTTCATTTTGCTTCAGAATTCGGAAAAGTGTTGGGTTAATCTGTACTCTATATCTTGTGATGGAGACACTGAAAAAAAATGTTTGGTGTATGCCTGATACCCAGTGTGATATAGCAGATACATTAACAGACTAAGACTCAGGAGACATGAGTTCAAACACCCCTCAGCCATAGAAATTCACTGTAAGAGTGGAACTGGTAAAACCGCTCCTTAAAAATCTAATTGACCTTGAAAGCCATATTGGGGTCACAATAAGTCAATTCCAACTAGACGGCACATAACACACAATAATAAATAATAGTTGTGTGCATGCAATTATAGTGACTACGGAGGTGAAGAGTCATATTGGTAAACAAATACGAATATCCCAGTTCCAGCTGCACCTAATGCTGCACCCAGAACCAGCATATCCACTCATGCATCCTGGCGTTGCCAACGTCCTGCTCTTCCCACCAATTTCAGCAGTAGCTCCTCCATCTCCTTGCTCAGCTGACCACTCCAGGCAGGGGGCGAGAGGACAAGTCTCCCCGCATGGCTGCTGAGTGGCCAGCTGAGCAAGGAGATGGAAGAGCTACTGCCGCAATTGGTGGGAGGAGTGGGACGCTGGTGGCTCTGGGACACATGAGTGGACAGGCCAGTTCTGGGGGCCAGACCCACATTAGGTGCAGCCAGGACGGGGTTATTCATATTTGTTTATGAATATGAATATCCCCATCTCTAATAGCAACCCTTTGCAGGGCTTTCTAGGTAGTGAGTACTCAGAAATGGTTTACCATTCCCTTCTTCTGGGGGGCATCCTGAGACTTGGTGCAGCTTGCCCTAGGCTACATAGACTAGCTGTGCTCCCAGGAGGCACAGTGGGAAATCAAACTCCTAACCACTAGTTCCAAAGCCGGTTCATAACACATAATACATGCGTAAAACATGCAATGGAAGAGGAGACTTCTAGAAAACTGGTAAACACATAGTCCATTCTTATCAGTGATACTTAAAATTTATTTAAAAATTCTGCCTTCAGCCAATGTATTTTCTGTATAATTTGTTTCAATACATAAATGTATGGAAAAGAAAACCTAAATATATGTCCCCAAAAAACTTCTTTTTCCTATTTTACATTGAACTGGGCAGCTTAGTAAAGTATCTTCATTAAGACTTTAAAACAGTCCTACAGAAAGAAGATCCTATTTAAGCCTTGTCTATTTTCATTTAAATCAGTTCTCAAATAACATGTTCATTTTACCATTATGCTGCAGAATACCATGGCTTATAATTATTTTCAGAAAAAACAAGTAAAAAGGCATTGAAATTAGAAAAATAAATAACTTTTTACTCACTAATAGCACTAACATTGTATCTAAATCTGATAAATAAGGAAGCCTTTTCTCATAGTACACAAATATCCTTGTGGAGAAGAAACCATCTTTTCCTACTCTGTGCGTATGTTCGAGCCACTGCTAAGCTAAAGCTTCGGCAGCGCGGCTCGCCTTTGCCTCCCTCACCGGATGACGTGAGACCCTAGGTCTCACGAGAGCAGTTGGGCGAGAGGGGGGGAACATTAGGTTATTTAAGGGACGTTCCCCCCTCTCTTCGCCCTCTTCCTTTTCTGGCAACGGTGAAGGAGAGAGCTCTGCTGTTTGGTTTCCAAACAGCAGCGTCACGGATCGAGGCCTTTAGCGAGCAGCATCCAGGAGGTCAGGAGGATAGCATCGACTCCCTCCAGGGGTTGGGTTTATAAATTTGTTAATTATTGGAGATAATTTTAGTCAAGGCATAGTGATTTTGTTGATTATCGTTGGTCGCCAACAAGGAAGGTCAGTGGGGGGTGGCTGCGGCAGTGCGGCTCGCAGTGATCGTGCATAGGCGCGACCGGGGTTGGAGAGTACATTGGGGTTGTTTAATATATATATATTAAAAAAGACTAAACAAGTAAAATAAATATACTTAGATAAGGCACCTAAGGTCCGGAAAAGCTCTTGGCTGCGGATGGTGACGTGGCTCCGTTGAGTTCCAGCCGTTTGGGCATGTGCTGTGCGCCGCTCGGCTCTCGGGCCGAGGGCTTTTTTTTTCTTCCTCCCCCCCTCCCTTTCCTTCTCCAACAGTTGGCGTGGTCTACTAGTCCCAGGAGAGCCGGTTCGGCAGTGGGGCATAGCTGGTAGCAGCCTGGGGTTACACAAGATATAATTAAAATAAAATAAAATAAAATAAAATAAACTTAAATAAAATAAATAAATAAAAAAAATCAATAAAATAAATATATTAAAATTAAATTGAATTAAATTTAAGAAAAGAAGGGAAAATAAAATAAATAAATAAATATATACATAAATTCTTATAGTATTAATATTAATTTTATTTGATTAATAATAGATAATTAATAAAACTGAATAATTTGGAATATTTTGAATTTTAATAATATATATATATAAGAACAATTAAGATAGGGTATTTATAGATTAAGAAAATAAATTAATTAAAGGGTCTTGTAACGCTGGTGGACAGATTATGGATTAGCATTAATTAGGTGTTATTACTGGATGATGGCAGAAAGTGAGGAGGAATTAAAGAACCTCTTAATGAGGGTGAAAGAGGAGAGTGCAAAAAATGATCTGAAGCTCAACATCAAAAAAACTAAGATCATGGCCACTGGCCCCATCACCTCCTGGCAAATAGAAGGGGAAGATATGGAGGCAGTGACAGAGTTTACCTTCTTGGGCTCCATGATCACTGCAGATGGTGACAGCAGCCACAAAATTAAAAGACTCCTGCTTCTTGGGAGGAAAGCGATGAGAAACCTAGACAGCATCTTAAAAAGCAGAGACATCACCTTGCCGACAAAGATCCGCATAGTCAAAGCTATGGTTTTTCCAGTCGTGATGTATGGAAGTGAGAGCTGGACCATAAAGAAGGCTGACCGCCGAAGAATTGATGCTTTTGAATTGTGGTGCTGGAGGAGACTCTTGAGAGTCCACTGGACTGAAAGGAGAACAAACCTATCCATTCTGAAGGAAATCAAGCCTGAGTGCTCACTGGAAGGACAGATCCTGAAGCTGAGGATCCAACGTTTGGCCATCTCATGAGAAAAGAAGACTCCCTGGAAAAGACCCTGATGTTGGGAAAATGTGAAGGCAAGAGGAGAAGTGGACGACAGAGGACAAGATGGTTGGACAGTGTCATCGAAGCTACCAACATGAAATTAACCCAACTCCGGGAGGCAGTGGAGGACAGGAGGGCCTGGCGTGCTCTGGTCCATGGGGTCACGAAGAGTCGGACACGACTAAACGACTAAACAACAACAACTGGATTTGCGTTTGCAGCCTGAACTCTTTAATTAAATTGGACTAAGGGCCTTATTTCAGTGCTAGTGCTATTTGGATTGCACTTATAGCAGGAATTAATCAGGAATTTAATTGTTGGAACTCTAAATTAATTAAGGTAGATTAGTAATAGCAACTGGGTGCCTAGTAATATCAACTGGGTGGTCTGCTTAGCTGTTTGTTACTATTTAGTCAGGCTTGTGTTGCCTCATAGGAGGAACATAGCTGAGAATCATCTATTTTTTTCCCTTCATTACTTACGCATAGCATAGGTTATCATCAGTCTGGGCACTGGAGCTGTTGAGGTGTGTTGTGCTTTCCTTTGGTTGAGAGCACTAAATACAGAATGAAATCGCGCAAGGGTCAAGGCACAAAGAAGAAACAGCCTGCCAAGAAAAGGCCAGTTCCCCAAGTGTCCCCACCCCAGTCCTCTTCCAACGAGGAATCCTAGCCTGTCTGGCAACAACTGCAGGAAAAATTTCTGCACTGGAGGCTGAATGGCTGGCGAGCCAGGCTCCACAGCCGTGCAAGGCACAGCCACGCAGATTGGCCAGGGATGCCAAGGGCCATCGTAGGGCCAAACTTAAGGCTTTGGCTGATGATCTAATGACTAGATTTGCTATTCTTGAGGCGGAACAGCAGCCCGAAGTGATGCCCGGACGTGATGCCGAGGCAGCTTCTTTGACACCAAGGCTGCGGCGTGCTGATAGGGGAAGAAGATCATCAACCCCAGCAACACCTGAGCCAGCAACCACAATTACAGATAGGCAAGATGAAGCAAACGAGGCCAGCCCTGACAGGCTATATCCCAGGGATGAATCGAGCGTGGTGACAACTTTGTCACGTGAGTCGGCCGTTGCACCAGGCATTCATTCACTGATCCCTGCTTGGCCTTGGGCTGGCGGTGGACAACTTAATTCCACATTTTGTACACCATATGACATGCAAAGTGGTAGGGCACACAACATTGCATGGTCATGTTCCAGCACGCAATTTGGTGGATGGGGTACACCTTACACCCAGGTTGCATTGCCTGCCCAGTTTAGCACTATGGCGGGCGTAGGGGTCTGGCCTTACCCATCTGTTCCTAACACAGGTTATAATACTGTGCCTTTACGAGTGTTACCATACGGTGACTACTCAATGCCCCTGGGTGATCATCTCACCCCGGCGACACAGGAATAGATATGGTACACAGGAATAGATATGGTAAGGCAAATATGTGGATTAATTTGAGTTATTAAATAGAGATGTGGAGGAAAAGGATCTGGACAAGGAGGACGACAAAGATAAAGAGAGACGTAGGAGGAAGAAGCCGGATAGGACATGGTCCAACTGGCTACCTGGGTTTCTCATTTATGCTGGAGTGGTAGCCAAAGCCCAACCATGGCGAGCGCAATCCCTTTTTCAATACCTGGACTTTATATATAAGGCATACGTAGACTTTGCGTGGCTTAATTATGATGAATCATTCCGTATGCGGAGCGAGATTCACTCGAATCATCGCTGGGATGAGCCACTGCTGGGTCTCTGGCTGCAGCATATGACACCTGCCAGACCCAATTTAGGGGATAGGTTTGACAGCGGGCATCTGAATAGGAAAGCCACCCTGGGCCAGAACCCCCGCGTCAGAGCGGGGCAGGTGGTTCAACCCCACCTGCTCTGTTGGGAGTACAATTCCAAGGGTGCTTGTGCCAGGAAACCATGCCGGTTCAGGCATGAGTGTTCAGCATGTGGGGGACAACACCCAAACATCTCATGTTTCAGGGCTGGGTCCCAACGCCAGAATAAGGGCACAGGAGGAGGTAAAAAGCCCAGTAGTGGCGGGAGTACCCCTGGAAAAGGGACCCAGCCCAATTAAGATTACAGTCTTAGAAGTGTGGCTGAGGGATTACCCCCCAAAGAAGATGCTAAGTACCTATTGGAGGGCTTTAAGTATGGCTTTAGGATCCCGGCGATGGGTGAACGTAGGACATTTTTTGCGCAAAACCTCAAATTGCTGTACAGGATGGAAGGTGTCATCCGGGAGAAGATTGCAAAGGAAGTGAAGGAAGGGAGAGTACTGGGCCCCTTTGCAATGGCCCCTTTGGAGAACTTGAGGGTTTTGCCCTTGGGAATAGTACCTAAAAAGGCTCAGGGTGAGTTTAGATTAATACACCACTTGTCTTACCCTGAGGGAGCATTGGTCAACGATGCTATCCCTCAGGAACTTTGCACAGTGCGATACACCTCCTTTGATGAGGCGGTTCGCATGGTAAGACAGTGTGGTGTGGGGGCGAAGCTGGCAAAATGTGATATAAAATCAGTGTTCCGGATTTTGCCAGTGCACCCGCAAGACTTTGACCTTTTGGGATTTCATTTTCAGGAATGCTTCTACATTGATAGAGCTTTACCTATGGGCTGCTCGGTGTCATGCGCAGCATTCGAACGTTTCAGCTCATTTATCGAATGGAATCTTAGGATTAGGGTGGGCTGTAAGTCTACAGCCTATTACCTAGATGATTACCTTTTTTGTGGAGAAAGGAACACAGGAAAGTGTAGATTTATTTTAAATAATTTTCAATTAATGGCAGAGGAGTTGGGTTTACCCCTGGCTGAGGAAAAAACGGAGGGACCAGCTACATCCCTTACTTTCCTGGGCATTGAGCTGGATACTGTACAACAGACATCGAAGCTGCCTGGCAGCAAGTTAGCTGATCTTAGGATCAGGATAGCCGCACAGCTGCAAAAAAGAAAGGTGTCTCTGTGAGAGCTACAGGAAATTGTGGGACACTTGAACTTCACTTGTAGGGAGGTGGCACCCTGGCACGCAGTTTTGCGCTGGCTTTGTGACACCAAAATATTGATTGATGCATAAAGCTAAAATGCCCCTTGCACAGAACCAGGGTCACGAGAGGAATGAGGGAGGATCTACAGGTCTGGAGTCAGTTTTTAGCAGGTTTCAAAGGGATATCTTTCTGGAGAGGTGAAATAGGGCTAAAGGCTGACTTTCAGGTCCACTCAGATGCAGCAGGGTCTCTGGGGTTTGAAATTTATTTTAGAGGTAGGTGGTGTGCCGGCATGTGGCCTGAAGAGTGGCATCGGGCTGGCATTAACAAGGATTTAACATTCCTAGGGTTTTTCCCAATAGTTGGGGCATTGTGGCTATGGGCAGAAGAGTGGTCAAACTCTGTGGTGCGATTTTGGTCCAACAATCAGGTGGTTGTTTATATCATAAACAACCTTACGTCGCATTCAGAACGAGTCATGGCATTGGTTAGGGCATTCACTTTACGGCCCCTGCAGTTTAACATCTTAGTGTAGGCCTGCCATGTACCAGGTATAGAAAATAGATTAGCTGATGACTGTCGCGCCAACAGATTGAGCTGTTCATGGAGCTAGACCCCGGAGCCAACAAGTTCCCGGAAATTCTGCCACCAGAGTTCTGGCAAATTGGCGCGAAGACGCGGAAAGAGCAATAGGCTTGGCTCTTGCACTGAGGACATGGAAGGGGTACTCGGCTGTGAGTATAGAATTCCAGGAATTTAGGAAGCTGGTCAACCTGGAGCCGGTTTGGCCGGCGCCAGTGGATCACCTGCAGCAATTTATTGTGTATTTGAATAGAAGGGGACTGGCGCCTGGAACTATATTTACATCTTAATATTTACATTTTAACATCTTGGATTTTTGCATGTTTATTGGTTCTATTGTTTTTAAATTTTGTAATGCCACCCAGAGTAGACCATTGGTCTAGATGGGCGGGGTATAAATCTAATAAAATAAATAAATATATATATATACAAGGTAGGTTGTCAGCACTTGCTTTCTATGCTAGGGTTAACGGCTATCAGGATTATTCGTCGGACTACCATATTAAGAAAATGATTGATGGTTGGTCCAAAGAGAGGGGTAGGGTCCTGGATACCAGGGCTCCCATATCACCTGTGCTGTTAGATCGCATTTGTAGGCAATGGGAGCTTTTGTGTAGGGATGAGTATGAAACTGTTTTATTTAAAGCGGCGTCCTTGTTGACGTTTTTTGGAGCCCTCAGGATTAGCGAGGTAGTTGCTGCTGGAAAGAATGACAAGACTAGGGTAGCTTTGCAATGGCAGGATGTTACGGTTGTGGACGGGATGGTTCGAATTCATATTCGACGATCCAAGGCTGATCAACTAGGTAAGGGTGCACAACTCACCCTAGCGAGTTGTCATATGAACAACACCTGCCCTGAGAAAGCCACAAATGCATATTTGGAGGTTAGGGGACAAAACCAAGGCTATTTCTTTCAACATGAGGATAATTCGCCACTGATGAAGTATCAGTTCTGGAAATTGACAGACGTAGCACTGGATAGGGTGGGTGTGCGAGGTCTGAGATTTGGCACACATTCATTTAGGATCGGTGCAGGTTCCACCGCAGCAGCCCTGGGGTATAACACAGCCGAAATTAAATGTTTGGGTAGGTGGTCTTCAGCCAATTATCATAGATACATCAAAACATTTCCTAATGTCTAGGCAGGGGCCTGGGTTTTGTTATATCTCCGCAGGCCTCGTAGCGTCGGTGAGAAGGAAGTGCGTTTTGATTTTGGGCCACAGCTATATTTATTGGGCAGCGCGTTATGCAGCTGCATCCTCATGGGGGAGCAACCTGGGTCTTGGAGCCAGAGCTCACATCGATTGGAGAGGACTGCGTGGAATGCTGTGGAGCCAGCTATGCAGGGCGGTGGCCTTTGGCCAATTTTCACCAGATTTATTGGTAATACATCTCGGTGGCAACGATTTGGCCGGGCATCATGGAAAGGCATTGATCCTGGATGTTGTACGCGACCTGAAATGGTTGAAGGCCATGTATCCGGCCATGCATATTGTGTGGTCAACGATTATCCCTTGGTTGGCATGGAGGGATGCCAGGAATTTTTTCTCCATTAACACAGCAAGCAGGAGTGTTAACCAGGAGGTCTGCAGAGTGGCCTGCAGCGGCCTTGGATCGGTGATTGGTCAACAGAGGATCCGAATGGATAGGCCTGAGTTTTTTCAGAATGATGGTGTTCATCTGTCCGATTTGGGTTTGGATGTCTTCCTCGAAGACATCAAGGGGGGGGCTGCTTGTTGAGCTTGATCGGCTCAATGGTGGGCATGGGACTTAGCAAGACTAGTCCCTATGCTGGGGCGGGTAGTGCGGATATATCAGTTTTTTTCTGGTGAGTCCCATTGCAAACTCAGGTAAGCTAACAGCCCATCGGACCTCCCAGCGCTGCGGATCGTGCGATTACAGTGCTTGGGGGAAAAGATGCGCTGGGCCACAACCGGACCAACAGTCAACAAGTAAAAGCTGGCTTGAGGTCTGGGGGCGGTCAAATTGCGGCTGGCCAGGTTCTCTCTGTCTTTAAGACCACGACAACTTGGGGCCGGGGACTCGCCCATTGGCTGCTTAAGGGGTACTTGGTTACCTCTGTGATTTACCTGATTCCACACTACAGCAGGCCCCCCTTTGCCAAAGGATGGCAACATTGATTATGATCAATAAAGTGTGGCCAGTGATTTGAACCCATAATTCTTGTCTCGCGTCTTTATTCCGGGGTAGGGAGGGCAATGTATAGAATAAGCTAAGCTCCTTTGCAATTTAAAAATACATGTTCTAGACAAAATACTGCTTCATACCTCAGGGTTTATATATTCTCTTAACATGTGACAAATATTTTAAGCACAACAATGCAAGCATATTCAAACATTATAGTTTTCATGACTGTAAGACCCACACTGTTCAATAAGGTAATCATATGCCAAGAAGTTCTAAACAAAGTTAATTTGTATTAATGATGGGTGATGCCCATTTTGCCCAAAATAGGTTGATCCAGACATTAACAAAACTCTCCTCCCCAAAGCCAAATGCAGCTTGGCTGCATTGCTGAGCCATCTGATTTTGGAAGTCAACCACACCTTTCCCACAGAGCCAGCTGTGCCTGTTTCCCAAATCTCCAGATCACTGAGTCTTCTTCCCACTCTTAACATGGCAGTAGCAGGAAAGGAGCTTCTTCCCCAAGAAAAGTGGAAACTACTATCTTTTTCTATATTTTGGTGTGCTGTTGAACACAAGGAAGGAAGGCTCCAGATACTGTTAACAGTTGTAATATTTGCAAAAGAGACTGAATTATTTGTCAATGATTACAGGGGCCTTTCCTCACTATGTGGGGTTCAGCAGAGAAGAAACAACAAACCACCATCTTTCTTTTATTTACTTTCATTATGACTAGAGTATTATGGCTCCTGCTGTGCCATGTGGTAAATGTGACTTAAATGGAAAAAGGGGAGGCATGGGGCTTGGTAGATCAGAGAACCTGTGAGCAGTATTGAGGAGTTAGCTAGAAATTCTTCTATGGCTTGGCTGAGCCAATAATTCTACAACCTATAAATCTCATCTCTGCTTTGAGGCAAGTTTTATATACCCATGCACAAATGTCCATACCAAAATCTTAACTCACTAGCCCTTCCAACAACTCTTCACAAGCTGCTTATCCAAAGGATAGGCCTTTATACCAGAACACCAGTACAATGAAATTCATTGCCAGTCTGTTCAGGATCCATGGCAATCATTAGCAAGTCTCTTATCTGGCAAGAACAGCAGCATCAACACCCAGATGACAATTGTGGAGCACCTGTAGACCGTTTCAAGCAACCAGTTTATACAGTTGCAAGGCTGGCAGATGGTACAACATGGCAGGAGCAGAAGCTATAAGCCAGACGTCCCTGGTGTATGCCAATGACCTAACATCAATCTAGTGATAATTACAAAGACAATTTGCGAAGGACTATTAAATTCCATCATTTGCACTTGCCACATCAATAACACGGAGTGAACCTGTGGGAAATATATGGCTATCTGATTGCTATTCTGAACTTTTGTTTGTGCATTCCAGGACAAAAGAGGAAGTGGAGATTTGCTATTCCTTCACACAAAGATAGGCATGTGAGTCACTTCTTTGATGCTGAAAAGTGGGCATTGATGAACCACTTTTTCCCTGTTTACCACTAACTGAACCTTTTCAATGAATGTAAATCCAAATTGCAATAGACTTTAAAGCTGAACAATCATATGCTAATCAAGAAAGAGAGCCAAAATGATGGTCGTTCAGATTATAGATCAAAATATCCATTTGTATAACCCCTCACTGATGTCACTAAATCTTGCTTAGTATTGATTGATTACAGATTGATGTCACCAGATCTTGCTTATTATTTTAGCTTTGCCAGGTTAAATAGAAAGAAGGAAAACATTTGTTTTTTATACACTGTATACACTAGTTATTTTAAGTCAGAAATGCACAGAAAGGAAAGGAAGATTAGTACATCATACTGAGGCCTAGACTGGCAAACTATTCCCTTCCTGATTCCTAATTAGCAGTGGCAGAGCAAGAAAAGATGCAGGGGAGCAGCTAGTACCCAACAGGAAATGTCTACACTGACTTCTTGACTGGTGGCAATTCACCAGTAAAATTCCTGATGATTTGAGCTATGCTGGCATAAATACATAAGAGGATTCTGGCTATGAAATCTGGTTCATACAGATACCTAAAATGTGGTTCTTTTTACTATCAGTAGTTGCTTTCTACTGTCCTAACCTCACCATGCCCCCTGCTTGTACCATACAATCTTGACTTTAACTTAACAGAGTTTGCAAAATATTGATTGATGCATAAAGCTAGCTTAGGTGATCTAAAGGTAATGTAATCCATCACTGCACACTGCAACACACTATTCTGTCATTCCAACATCTGGCTTATGGATCTCTGGGTGATACTCTGTGATTCAGTTCCCTGGATATCTTCTCTTGTCACTTTAGCATATGCCATCTGAACTATGATACAGGGATTTTCAAAGAGGCAATACTATTAGTCTGTTTCAGTATATGTAGCAACAACAGTGCCTCCTATGAGTAGAGTCACCCTGTGTGATCTTGGGCAAGCTGCACAGTCCCAGGATATCCCCAAAAGAAGGGAATGGTAAACACATCTGAGTATTCACTATCTGGAAAACCCTGAAAAGGGTCACCATAAGTCAGAAATGACTTGATAGCACATTATTATTATTAGTAACAACAGTGAAAGATCTTGTGTAGACATGGGCTGTTCGTATTCGTATCCCCAGGGATACAAATAAGAATAGCGGCACCACAGATACCACAGAGGTCCACTCCCTCCCCCGAGAACCAACCAGTCCACTCACCAGTCACTGCACAGAGCTGGGGTGCTTCATTGTCATCATTGTGCCAATCACAGAAGGAGCCCAGAATCCATCTGGCTCTTCCCCGCCTCCCCACACAGTTGACCACTCCACTGAGAAGGCAGGACAGGGAGTCTCGCCACTCAGCTGATGACTGGTCAGCTGAGCGGGAAGGCGGGGAAGAGTCAGCTGGGCTCCTTCCGCGATTGGTGCGATAACAATATCCGTAATGTTGAAGTAAGTTGTTCGACTGGCTTCTGTACATGGATTGGAAAAGTTTAACATCTTGACCTTTGCTGGAAGCAGCAAAATGTTGTAAGGTGACCCTGGAACAGAAAGCTAAGAAAATAGGGGGCAAGTCAGAAAGTTGGTCTGGATTCAAAGTCCACTGAGGTATTGTGTTCTGTCAGCAGAGAGAGGGTAGAGAAGTGACCTTGGGAGACTAGAGAACTGCAAATAGAAGAGTCATAAAGTTGGGTGTACAACTTTGCATATTGACTGAAGCACTGATTTCTAGCCAGTTTATGGTTTTAAATTCTCAAGAATTCAAGCGGTTTGATGCAGAACAGCTTCATGCCAATAATTTCTTTCTTCTACAATAATTTCCTCCTAATCTGCCAATAATGCAAAGGCACAAAAGTAATTTAAGACAGAAAAAAATACCAAACAATTGTAGAATATAGCTTTGTACAGAAATGTGCATTGATTTGTATTGGCTTCCTTATCGCAAGACATGCCAATTGGCTTGATTCAGAAAAACCACTGGAGGTGGGGTAATCCTGGAAAGAACTTGGCTGCTCTGGACCTTCCATAAACCTGGAGTAATTTATTAACTTCTTGAAGGGCTACAGCACTCTATTATCTTGATGAAACATATCTTCACTGATTAACTTAACAACCTTTCCCATGGAGAAATCTCTTGAAGGATGCACAATTAAATTATGAACTGATTAGCAGAATAAATGCATCATACAGAAAGGAAACAATTGAATACATATCCCCTCCAGAGCTTAAGAGCAAGTTGAAGCATTGAATTTTGCGACTAATGCAGCACTTTGCTTTCTCACATTTTTCATTTCTAATTAATGTTAGAGTAATAGTAATTAGATTTTGTACAGTTTTGAGAATTTTACCAGGAAATGGCTGAGATCTTAATTCATGTTGAAGTGCATATAGAAATATGTCATATAAAATTTGTTAGAAAAATCAGCTCAGATGTTATCATTATTAAAAATCACCAGCTTTGTACATATTGCATTGTAGAAGTGTCTGCCTCTCATTCTGTTTTCATGCCTTGCTAAAGAGAGTCAATAAACAAATGAGCGAGGAATTCTTCCCTTTTGCTGAAATTCTCATGGAAGCAAAACAATCTTGGGTAATTGACCCTTGTTTTTGTGTTATGTGCTTTCAAGTCACCCTCAATTTATGGCAACCCTATGAATGAGCAATCTCCAAAATGTTCTCTCCCCAACAGGCCTGCTCAGCTCTTCCGAACTCAATTCTGTGGCTTCCATTAGGGAGTCAATCAATCTAATATTTTGCCTTCCTCTTTTCCTGATGCCTTCAGCTTTTCCCATCATGACTGTCTTTTCCAGAGAATTCTACCTTCTCATGATCTTCCCGAAGTAGGGTAGCCTCAGTTTCATATTTTTTGCCTCCAGAGATAGTTCAGGTTTGATTTGATCTAGGACCCACTTGTTCATCTTTCTGGCAGTCCAGGGACCCACAAAGCTCTCCTCCAGCACCACATTTCAACCAAATAATTTTTTTTCCTGTCAACTTTCTTGTATTACATTATTTTAAATTTTATTTTTTTTAAAGCACAAGGAATTGTTCTTGTTACAATCATATCAAAATAACTTTCCTGATTCACAAATAAATTTAACAGTTGCAAGTTAATTTGATAAGGTATTGCAAACATTTGTTGTTGTTCTTATTACGACGACAATGACATTTACGACTACCGCTACTACTTATAGCCATACCCTCAATTTCCATTATTAGGTAATGCTAAAGGTAACTTACTGTAGCGGATACCCCAGACGTCACCTGTCCGTCACTACGGAACCTTGGCAGAAGAACCAATGAAGAAGACAGAAGGCGGAGTCAGAGAAGAAGGAGGGGTACAAAAGAGAGAGATTGACTAGAGATGGGAGGAGAGAGAGATTTTGAAGGAGATAGATTTGAGATTTGAATGATTGGAAAGTGAGAGGGAAGTGCTGGAAGGGTTAGGGAGCTGAGCTGTGGGAGTGGAAATAGAATCAGTAGGGTCAGAGCAAGATAGAAAGAACTAACAGAAAGATCTAATTGAACTGAAAATTACATAATACCTGTGATTTGCTTCCTGTGAATGAATATACTATTTCCAACTGATTATCTACCCCACACTGTATAATAAACTGATTGTGTTTAGCAGCATTAGTGTCCAGCAGTTGATTGATGTTATGAAGTAATAACATCTGGTGGCAGCGTGAGATGGAGGAAAGAGCGTGAGCTTTTGTGAGGGCCAAATAAATAGGGACTACAAAAGCGAGACCGCGACACTTACAATCAGAAAGCATAATCAAAACAACAGTACAAGCAGATTCAAGTGTAAAATCATTAACATAAAAAGCAAGACCATAAAAGTAATTAAAACAAATAAATCCTCAAACAAACAGTTAAAAACATCATAATAAGTTAAATGTTATCTAAAGCCTATTTAAAAATATGTGTCTTTACACCTTCCTAAAAGTACTGAGAATGGAAAGTGTTCACAAGTCTGAGGAGAGTACATTCCACCATCTGGGAGCGACACAAGAGAAAGCCATCTCCTGCATGACCATCAAGCAGGCCTCTGCACCTGTTTGTAAGGTTCAAGAAAGTCTCCTTGGAGACTTCAACATCTGGACATATTCATTAGGAAGGCTTTGAGGTTTAGCTAGACCTAGCTCTGCCTAGCTTTCTGTTCAGACAGAAAGCTCCCAGCTACCACTGGGGCAGGAACAGGAAGCTTAGGTGAAGCTAAGCATAGCTAAGCCTGAAAGCATTTCTTTCTCCCAAGTGAGCCACATTTAGGTATCTATAAGGTGTCTGTCTTGTAGAATTCCCAGAATGGAGAATTATAGGCTCTGTACTCCAAGAAAGATATCCTATCCCTATTACTTTTATACTGCATCAGCAGCATGCATATATTTACTAAACTCACCATTTGAAAAAAAAATCTATTCATTAAAATAAAGTATTCTACACCTTTCTAGCTTAAAAAAAAATCTTCCAGAACTATGTTCTTGTAATTTGCAAGTGACAATAAGGTTTTCTTACACTTCTGTGACCTGGATAAAACAATTTTCTCACCCATCCTGCTACTCCAAATGAGAATGCAACTTCCAGGGATGATTGTTTCTTTTGTAAACAGTAAGCCCTCACAGGCTTACACTGAAAAATAATTACACAGAAGAAGGTTGAAAGAAGAAGAATTGTAACACAATTTCATGGATGGCTGTTATTCTCCAGGGATTTCGCGCAGCCCTTGATCAAATGGGTTAGGAATAGCTGAGGAATAAAATTCCATTGGATTTTTCATAACTAGTGAAGCACTCTCTCTGCAATTGCTAAACTCATTTTCTCTGTTAGAATAAAAGCATGTCTTTGCATTTCCAGTTAAGTGAAGTTTAAAGCAAAATGATGGTGAGTTGCTTCAGAAGAAGCCAAGATCTTAGAGCTGTTTCAAGATTCTGGGTCACACCCAGTATTGTGTGAGCAGACTTCCACTTGTACATCGAGATTTTCTCTTTTCTTCTTCCCACTGCGCTCTCTCAGTTCTCCAGAGGGTACCTGAAGGCTTCAGAGCAGAGCTGCAGGGTGTATGTGAGGTGGCAGACTGGCACTGTCTTCTTCTCAAATTGGTTCACATAGTTTTTCTGTTCAGTCCAAAAAAAGGGACTCTGTTTAATTGGCAAACTCTGGACCCACTGAGGGATTATGCAAAAGGAAGAGGGGACAGACTGCAAAAGCATCAGGCCTGTATTGCTGTAATAAGGCAAAATATGACTATCCACATGTAACTTCTCACTATTACGTTATTTAGCTAAACAGCTTTAATCCATTATCCTCAAAATTGAATCCTAGAATAGTCAGATTTATCACAATCAGATTTTTTGCTATTTGCAGAACTTTCTGCCCCAGGCTACCCATTAGAAGGAATGCATAGCTGCATCCACACCATATCTCCTTTGTTGCCTTCCAATGATATTTAATCATGCTAGGGATATGAACATCTCTCAGTTTTGATTTGTGTGTATGTTTGCATGTGTAATTCCCTAATGTGCACATTTGTTTATGCATTGCACCCAATATATGCATTTCTTTATAAATTATAGCCACAGTGCCTAGTGTTTCTGCATATATTTCCCCATTTGTATGCATTTTTGCCATTTCCATGTTGTGTGAATTCATGAAGGAGAGTGCATTTCTTCTTGTGATCAGTCTCAGGAGGTGCGGTAAAGCAAATTCAAGTGAAGAATTTTGAGTATTTTCCATTCTTAGGGAAAGAGAATGTGTCATATGATATTCTGAGGCTCAGAACAAACCCACTCTACCTCACCTGCAGGCAAGGAAGAAAAGAGCAGGGGATGGAGAAATTTTGAGCACATTGACAGCATGTCATGCATCTTTCTTAACTAAACAGTATAAGGGAAACTAAGGATATTGTAATTAAATGTTCCTTGAAACATTTAAATTTGGGATTCAGTCTATATATACATTACATTCAGTGAGGTGAATGAAAGCTGGTTCATATCAATGTGTAGATATCTTGGTAAACTGAAAAGTATTGAATATGTAAAGATTTTTTAAAAAAAAATAGTTTTGTTTTCAGCTGTTGTTCTGTGTAAAAATCCTCTTAGAAATTCAGTCACAGGCAATGCCTTGCATTTCTCTTTTTTCTCTGTAGCCCTGCCAGCTGTATTTGTTACTTCCAGATCAGTTTGCAGCTACAGTTGATAAACAAGAGACCACAAGTACCCATACAACACATTAATGTTCCAATATAATGCTAGGAAATTGTTAGTAGAGTTCCATTCACCCTATCTGATAACAAGGTAGACTATCCAAAAAAATCTAGAACATGTTACAGATATGTAATGATATTCCTCTCTTAAAACAAATGTTTTCCCCTGAGCAAAGCTGCTGCTTAACTTACCATTTATGACAAAGAACATGTGTGGAAAAAAGAATTGAGGGATTATGATTATAAGGAAATCCCAAGCCATAATAAAAAAGCCATTAAAATGTTTTGTAACAGTACTCAACATGCACCTTTTGAATATGATAATTTCAATTTAATAACCCTTGAGCAAATTATGTACTTAAATGGAAAGTTCCTTTTCGGAAGCATTAGACATTATGCCAGGTTAGAGGCAGAGAAATGTGACAGTGGTCATAAAATATAATTAAATAGCATTCAGTGAATCATGCTGTAAAATACTAATAAAACTGAGCAGTCAGACACACTGACAAGTCAGTAAAACATAGGATTATTTGGAGTGAAGGGAAGAAAGAATTGGAATGCCAGCAGTGAAATGTAATGCTAAGGAACTACATTTGTTTACTTGGCTTCATGCAGAAGTTCCAAGCTACCTATAAAAGTGATTGTTGTGTGTCTCTGACTGATGTAGGACACCTTGGAATCTGAGTAAAATATAACAGTGAACAAATTCAGTAACAATTGTACCAGCACTCTGTAGTAATTTTGCTCTGGCATAATACTGGCAATGCCTTTGAAAGAGTTTTGTGTTAGTACAGATGTGATGCGCAAAGCCATAGAATTTTAAATCTGGAATGCTTTGGGAAGCATTTCAGTATGGCTGTCAAACCAATCTGAAAAATGTTTTGCTGTAATGCCACCACTATTCAATGAGTTGTTCAGAGAACACTTTAGTGTAGGGATGGGGAACATGTATGAAATAGTAGTGCTGATCGTAGAATCTTAGAGTTGTAGAACTGGGTCACTGAATCCAATCCCCTGCCAAGGTAGGAAATCCATAGCTAAAACATCTCTTGACAGCCATCCAGCCTCTGTTTATAAAGCTCCAATGACAGAGGACTTTCTGACCACCTTCGGAGATAGTTCATTCCATTATCAGCAGGTTCTCCCCAATGTTTAGTTAAAACTTTCTTTTTTTGTTTTTGAATCTTTTAGGGATTTATGGAGATGTCCCTCTCTTTTTACAAACTATGCATTCCAAATTTTCCCATTTTTTCCTTCTATTCAATTTGCTGCATTTAATCAATTAAATGGCTGTTCCCCAACATAGTGCTTCAGGCACTAAATGTGCTTATGAAGACCTCCATCGACACTTATCAGGGCTAGATTCAATGCAGTATTGGTGGAGGAAAACAGTGCTCTAGTGGAGCTCCATTGATTTTTCTAATTATGCAAGCCATAGTGCATTTATCCTTCTAATCTCCAGCCATGTTTATCACTTCTACAATATAAGTAGTTGTGCAGCTGGTAGTGCAACTGGAACTGATTGTGCAACAAATGGCAAACTGTGTTAGATTCAATCCTTGCATATACAGTGGTGCCTCGCTAGACGATGTTAATCCGTTCCACGAAGATCGCTGTCTTGCGAAAACATCGTCTAGCGAAGCACGTTTTCCCATTGGAATGCATTGAAATCTCTTCAATGCGTTCCAAGGGAAAACTCAGTCGTCTAGCGAAAATCTCCCATAGGGAAACATCGTCTAGCGAGTGCGGGTCCCCATCGGAATGCACTGACAGCTTTTGACCACTAGTCGGCGCATTCCTATGGGGAAACCTCATCGTCTAGCGAAAATTCCCCATAGGACACCATCGTTTTGCGAAGCGCAAACGATCGCAAAAAGCCATCGTCTAGCGATTTCCTCGTCCTGCGAGGCAATCGTCTAGCGACGCACCACTGTACTGCATGTTGCATATATATCTCTAAAGCTAGCACTAACTTGATCCTCTGTGTGTAATTGAAGCAGAATCAATTTTTCGGTTAAGCTGAAGCTGTACAGAGTTCTTGTTCTATCTCCTTGTCTTTACAGAGCAGAGACTTGGACTGTCTATCAATGCCGTGCAAAAAAGCTTGGTCATTTTACTCTTACCTGTCTTTATAGAACTCTCAATATCAAAGAGCAGGATAAAGACCCTGACACTGAAGTCTGGAGAAAACACAAGTGACTAGCATTTTTAGAATCTTATGTATGTACAGATGTATGTATTTATGCATGTATGTATGTATTGTATTGTATTTATTTATTTATTTATTTTTGTATACTGCCCCATTAGTGCAGGTGTACTACTCTGGGCAGTTTACAATCAACTAACACAATACATATAAATAAAATGAAACACAAAATAACAACAAAAAATCTTGAAACAATTACAGCTTCAGTAGCCTGGCCATGTAACTAGAATGTTGGATATCAGACTCAGAACTACTTCTGAGTTCTTTTCACCTAGAACTTATATCTGAGTACTTAATACATGGGAGGATTACCCTAAGTTAGAATCAACTTGACAGAACATAATCACTATTATTTTATTCACAAGTACAACATTATAACGCCAATTAAAAGTCATTGATGGATACTGGTCATATCTTGGACAACCTTAAAGTGAGTCACTTGCTTTGCAGCTCCTCACCATCTTCATTTCATATGAGTACATTTATATGTGGACCTAGAGGCATTCCTGGGGGATCAAGATGGTGGGCATTTTGGTTTTTGCACTGTGCCAACCACCTGCTAAAACAGACCCCATAAGTTAAATAAATTTGCTCTCTGTTGAGTAGCTTAAAAGAGCATCAGGAACTGGCAGCTGTGATTCGAGAGGGCTGTGGAGGGCCTAGAGTCCTTAGGAATGATTTGGAGTTAATGATCTAGGGAGAGATAGCAAGGTTTATAAAGGTAGCAGAGTCACTAGGAGGCAATCAAAGAAGACTGGAGGGCAACTGGCAGGCTGGCAGAGAGGGCCAAGCAAGTTTCAGAGGGCTGCAAGATAATCAGGCAGCTGGAGAAAAGGGCTGCAGCATGACTGAGGGTGGCAAGAAAAATTATGGATGCATGACATCTGGCTGTCCAGCACCATTTCTCAGCCAAACTGTTCTCTCATCCAAAATATAGCTGCTACCACACCCACCCACTATTTTACAGCTGCCTTTTTTAATTCTATACATATCTATCAGAAATAAATTCAGCAAAGCCTCACACATTTGATGAGGATCCAAAGATTACAATCCCACCTTCCCCTCCTCATACAGGGAGTTTGTTTGTTTTTTGCGTGAGGTATTTTTCCAGAGAAATCTCACAAGAAATTGTTCAGGACTTCTCAGGTGCTTGGTCTTCATTCCCACCACCCAAAAATTAACCAATATGTGCAGAATTATTGCAATCCCAGGAGAGGGCAGTGAGCTATGCAGAATTTGGCATTTTTGTGTGCAAAAGAAGAGCCAAATGAACAGGAAAACCAAAAGGGACAGTCTTGGGTTTGGTTTGGTTTTTTGTGTGTTGTTTGTTTGTCTTTGCAGCATGCAGGTGAATCTTGCTGGTGCAGGAAGAAGTCTTGCTGTGGAGCGTCACCATGGCAAGACTCAGAAAATCACTGGGAAGAAGAAATGTTTTGAGTACTTCCCACATTCTTAAAGTTCAAAGGGTCTTACTTCTAGACCAAAGTGTGTATATTATTGAGCCTTAAACAGTGAACCAGGATGTAACCAAAAAATATCCCCCAACCCTTTGAACACATTCTGGAATGCTTCCCTCAATGTACTTAATGAATAAAACAAAGCAAGCTCTAGGTTCTGGAAGATGTATTCTTAGATATATCCATCAGCTCTCCCATTTCTGGTTCTCTTTGCACACTCCCTCTATGGAAACATCCTACTGGTGTGAGGAGTGTACACTTTGAAGCATTCTAATGTGCTAAGGATTAGGATTGTTGCCTTAAAGTAATATTTCTCTTATGTTTTATCCTGTCTGCAGGTAGGATTTATACAAATCAAGATACTGAATGCACATAACATTATGAAAATGGGATAAGAATATATACCAAGTATTTAGCAGACATGGTTCACTTTTTGTATTCAGTATTTTAAAGTACAGTTCTAATTTCAATTCCCCTCTGACCGTACTCTTCATTCTTCCAGGTCTATGTCATGCTTTTGGACAAAGTTCCAAACAGAATAGTCCTAGAATGAGCTGGAATTTTTAGCATGTATACATTACTGAAACAGCGACGTCTACGTTGGCTTGGGCATGTCGTGAGAATGGCTGACGGTCGGATTGCAAAAGAACTCCTGTATGGAGAATTAGTGCAGGGAAAGCACCCCAAAGGGAGACCACAGCTGTGATACAAGGATATCTGCAAGTGGGATCTGAAGGCCTTAGGAATGGACCTCAACAGACAGGAAACCTTGACATCTGAGCGTTCAGCCTGGAGGCAGGCGGTGCAGCATGGCCTCTCCCAATTTGAAGAGACACTTGTTCAGCAAGCCGAGGCAAAGAGGCAGTCCCAAAACCAGCAAAATCAGGGAGCTGGACAGGGGACAGATTGTATTTGTCTTCAGTGTGGAAGGGATTGTCACTCTCGAATTGGCCTTCTCAGCCACACTAGACGTTGTTCCAAGACCTCTATTCAGAGCACGTTACCATAGTCTCTCGAGACTGAAGGATGCCTACTACTACCTATGCCATGCTTTTATTGTGACATGGGATATGGACTTTAAAGCACTTGGACCCATACATAAACAAAGAGACTCTGTGGTAAATATGAATGCCTGGAAGATATCCAAGATATCCAACATCAACCAGCTGGCAGCTGATTTGGGACATCATGAAATAGCAGCCAATTGTTCTTCAATCCAAGAAGCCAATCTTTTGATGTATTTTCATTATATCCCCACCCCTCCCAGGACAGACATTTGCCAGATTTTCTGCCAAAACAATGTATCCACTCTTGGGTACAAAGCATCTTGAGAGGGGTCCTGGGAGCGTATTGTTTGCTGTTTTCTCTCAGGCATCAAAATGTTTTCAGGCAGCCTGATTAATTACAGATCATGTATGTAGCTTGTAAGATGGCTGTCAGTACCAATAAATGATGGCTTACAAAAGCAGCAAAAATTGTATGATATCCTATGACAGAATTATATATGACTTCAGAATTATAATCAGTTATAACAACAAAGAAAGGAACACTGAAATAGTCATTTTCATAGTGAGTCTAGTGGTATTTTATGGCTTTGGATGTGGATCTCTAGATATTATTAATAATCATCATATTAGGCAGAGATGGAAGGGACCCTATGGATCATCGAATCCAGACCCTAACAAGGAGGCACAGTGGGAAATTAAATTCCCAAACTCTGGCTCCACAGCCAGATACCTAAACCACTGAGCTATCAGACTGCATCTCCCATCATTCCTCATCTTTGCTGAAGCTGATGGAAGCTGCTATCTAGCATCATCTAAAGCAGTGGTTTCCAACCTTGGGCCTCCAGATGTTCTTGGACTACAACTCCCAGAAGCCTTCACCACCACCTCTGCTGGCCAGGATTTCTGGGAGTTGAAGTCCAAGAACATCTGGAGTTCCAAAGTTGGGGACCACTGATCTAAATATGCTATTTAGGGCATGATCTCAAACCAAAGCTCATTGGAAATACAGGTTCGTCAGAAATGAATGCATTTAATTAAGAAAAAAAGCTTGTATTTACAAGTACTTTATTATAAGGAGGACACATATGCACATTATCTGTCTGTTTCTTTAATTTTTTCCAAAGGCATTAGACATACTTAATTACCAGAAGCTGATAACTACACATCTTTCATAATCAAGCAGCAGTGTAAAGAGTCCAGTTTTCTACCCTGTAAAGCAAACAGGCTGTCTCTGTATCACACAAGGCAGCTCAAATGCATGGTTTCAACACAAGTACCAAATTTCCCAGACTCATTCTACCTATTAAGGATTCCTCAACAAAGAATTTTACAGTAGAGATTAGGGAATTGCCAGACGGCCTACTCCACCCACTCCGCCCTCCCCCAAACTCACCTATCACTAGGAGCACAGGAAAGTTCATTACTATTTTTGCCAAAATTTCTGAATATTAACAAAATATGTGTGCCACGGCGGGGGGGAATAGACAGATGTGTACATCCCCTTTGAATAGCTACGGACTGTGTTTCAGTTCATTTTTCATCAGAATTTGCTGAACTCTCAATTCTTGAATGAAGGGGGAAATGAAACTCAGTGATGCACATCCCAATCCAGCATCCAGCACACTCCCCCAACCCTCTTTTGCAATCCCCTCCTCCCTTTCATCTCACTGCCTTGGTTGATGCAGAACTGGTGGATTCTGAGCAAGGGAAGGGATGGGAAAAGAAGAAGGGCCAACAAGGCTGCACTGATGGGATTGGACAGCTATACACAGAGATAACCCTTGGGATAACAGGAGGCTGAGTGAGTTTCAACTACTCTACCAACCTTTTCAAGAATTTTTTGCCTCAAGGGTCTTTAGAAAAGCTGATTTCCTGCCATCATTGCTTTTGGGTGAGCCACCTTTCTCTGTCCCACTTAAGTTAATGAGGTTTGCCTACAGGGCAATCTCCATTTTACCTAGGTGACTCAGTGACTCTACCTATCTTATTAGTGGTTTAGGTGTCTAGCTGCCAGGCCAGAGGCTGTGACTTTGATTCCCAACTGTGCATCCTGTGAGTAGAGCCAGGCTGTGCGGCCTTGGGCAAGTTGCACAGTCCCAGGTGCCCCAGAAGAAGGGAATTCTAAACCACTTCTGAGTATTCTCTAACTAGAAAACCCTGAAAAGGGTCACCATAAGTTAAAATTGACTAGATGGCACATAGTTATTATTAATGCAAGGCTGGATGACAGGTAAACAACTCTGTGTTACCTATGCAACAGGAAATATTTTTGTCTTCTGGCTCTCTGCAATGCACAAACTTTTTCAGTTTCCCTTCAATCTTTGGTGGAAAAGGATATAATCCAACTTCACAGCTGACAAACAATGCCAACAAGTTAAGCAGTCTGTTCATGCTCAGGAGGAACTGGTGACTTCACAAACCTTGTGGTTTCCTGAGTCAATGTAACTTAATTCAGCTGCTTGTAATACTAATTTCCTTAGGCTCTAAACATTAAGATGTTTATGTAAAGTAAACAGTTTTGCCCTAGACAATTTCCTATGGAATATTACAAGTTTTGACACGAGCATGCGATTAATGTTTAAAGGAAATGAATGCACTATCAAGATGAGTGGATGGTGATTGTCCATGGGCAAGAGTGCCTCAGTCACTGACCCCTCATAATCCTAATGCTCTGGTGTAACCATTCCAACACCAGACAAATCTTGACTTCTTTGTTGCATTCTAGATCACTATATATTTAGGAGGAAAAGTCATCTGAACACTACCATGTACTGACAGCAGATATATGTTCATACGTCCATAGGCCCAACTCATATGTTCTGTCCTCTATCAAAAAGGTGAGATGACCATGATCCATCAACAAAACTCTCAAATAGATGCCAGTGAAAATATTAAACAAAGTAGGTTACAATGAGCTGAAAACCAGCAGAGAAAAACCCATGATGCATCTGATCAAAAACAAGTAGAAGCTCTCTGTTGTGATTATTATAGGGTGGTGACGATAGCAATGAGGAAATCATTCCCCTCCATTGCCTTTGGCCTCACAGCATCATCCAGCAGAACTTTTCTGAGTGGTTTTGGGCCTCACAGTGACACCTATTTAGTGTAGTGTGCTCTGAAGTGTTTGCTAAATCAGCCTCTCAGCTATGAT
Organism: Intellagama lesueurii; assembly: GCA_037013535.1. Classification (NCBI taxonomy): domain Eukaryota; kingdom Metazoa; phylum Chordata; class Lepidosauria; order Squamata; family Agamidae; genus Intellagama; species Intellagama lesueurii. The sequence goes on along the minus strand of JBAJHW010000003.1, from coordinate 190,558,740 downwards.
CAGATGCCATGGTTATTGGATGGCTTTCACTTTTAAAATACATAAGCAAGGCAAGGGATAGTATGGCAGACTAATCCTTCAGTCTTATTCTCTCTCTCTCTCTCTCTCTCTCTCTCTTTGTATGTATGTGCGCAGCTGAAGGTAAGAAGCAATATATGACTCTTTGAGAAAGAAGTAGGTCTCATCCATCTTAAAAGGAGCAAGCTAACCTACCTTGGATGGATAAAACACGAACAAGCAGGCAATGGCTAATGTTCCCACCTTCAGCAAGGTGGTCAAGTGGCTAGATACTGGCCACCTCTAAGCACTCAAGAATGAAATTTATTCTTCATCCATATTAATTATATTTTAGGTCTGGTTTGGAGCAGGAAGAGAAACTTCTCTGTATTCCCTATAGGGTGACCTTTGTCAGATGAGAAATGAGTGGAGTTTGATGATGCTAATTATCTTGGCCTTGTAGCTACTTTGAATACCATCAGCCTTGGTATTTGTCTGAATAAACTGTGTTGGGAGGTTCAGATATCTTTTTCATGGTTCCACTCACTGGGTGGCTCATGTTGCAAGGAGACTGTTGATCATCTTGACATTTGGTTTCTGAGGTTGAATCAGGTTCTGTTCTATCTCCCATGCTGTGTAACACAGGAAATCATTGAAGTCATTTGAAATTTGGCGACCTCAACACATGATCCAAATATAATTCCATTTCTTCTTTTTGTCAACTTGGTTGAGGTAGTAAAATGGTAAATGAGTGTTGTACTAGATGAGAGCTAATAAACTGAACACAATATGTACAGTACTGAAGTGCTTAGTTTGATTGCCAAGACCAATGGTACTGCTCAGTCTGTTGCACTTCCTCTCCCCTTCTGCAAGAATCGTGTACATAGTTTGGAGGACTCATACATCTGTCTTTGTTACCAGAGACATAAGTGGCTAAGAACATCCTTTATCAGTTTAGGTGGCTATGCTAGCTGCGTTCCTACTTTAACAGAAATAACATTCTCTCCATCAGCCACGTTCTACTGGCAAGCTCTCATTAAGATTACTGTAATGCATTGCAACTGAAAATTACCTGGAACCTTTAGTTAATCCAGAATATCCCTGTGAAATTGCAAACTGGAATTGGACAATATGAATAAATGTGTTGCCATCTCCACTGATATCCTACCGTTTCTTAGTTCATTTCAAATACCCCAGTGCTGATAATTTCTGGCTGCAACCAAAATACCTTAAGGATCTCTTCCTGTACACATTTCTACCAATACCTTGGGATCTTCTGTACAAGTCCTTCTCAAGATGTTGCCTCCCAGTTGAACATATGTAGTTGCTGATGAAAGGGCCATTACAACGTGGAATACTTTGCAATATGCAATGTGGTATGATTATTGAATAGGACCCCACAGAGCTTACCTAGAACCAGATTTGTTCTCTTTAAAGGGCCATGCATATATGATTTGATTTTCCCAGACCTTTTAAATGTTTTTTAGCTTGTTAAAGCTAAAATCACATTCATACCTTATTTATTTATTGTTTTACTTAGATTGCACATTATACTTTGCCATAATATTTACTTAATCTTCACTTGTATTTATGGGATTTGTGGACTACACATTCAAAAGTTCTCCATTCCAGGAGTTCCAACTGACAGACAGACCACAGACAGACCTCTATAGACACCTAAATGTGGTTCATCTGGGAGAAAGGTCTAAAGTGGAAGGATTTGTGGCCTAGCCTGTTCAGAAGGGAAACTCCCAGCTACTAGTGGGTCAGCTTCCTTTCTGCACAGGAAACTAGTTGGAGCTAGGCCTAGCTAGGGCACAGAACTTTCCATCTTAGGCCTTTCTCCCAGGCAAGCTACATTTAGGTGTCTGTCTGTCATTAGGACTACCCAGAATGGAAAATTATGGGATTGATAGTCCATTAAAACAAAAAAGACTATTAACTTGTTTTATTTTATGATCTAAGTCCCCCTGACAACCTGTGTGTATACTAACTGGAAAACTGATACAGAATGCATATAGGATTATATACATCAGACACTCATAGTATTTCAAAATGGTGCACTAAAATCTAGAAGAGACTGAAAAGCTCATGAAGTGCTTACTCCAATACCACTTAACTGACATTTTACAGAGGCATTTCCCTGCAACATGAATAGATCAAAACAGCTGAAGGAGCATGCATGTATGTCTACATGATGTACTGCAACATCTCCCTCCATATGGCTCCCCTATATTTCCTCAAACTGAGGTCTAAAAAGAGTTCTGTTGGCATTATATTAGACAAAATGCACTTACCAAGCTCCTGCAAGCAGTCCATAACCCTTTCTCAATTGCTGGATGTTTATAAGCACATTCAGGCAGTCACATTTAAAGAATCACTTCCAGCTCTTGGAATCCTATAAAACAGATGAGCACATGAGAAAGTTGGGAGTGGGGCTTAGTTGCAGACCTATGTTCTTTCCCCTGTTTTTGATTCCTTGTGTTGCAAGTAATAGTCTGCATAGAGGTTTAATCCCCCTACAAGCAAAGTTAATGATGCTCAGATGAAATGTCTTCAAAAACACAACCATAATCACTGGCATTCTCTATCCTGGGGTGGGATAGTATGGCAAAACCACTCCAACAAGGCTTTATGTGTGTAGGCACACAACCATAGTTTACACTGTATAATTTGTTCCCAGTAAGAACCAGAGATATAAAGTGCTATGGGTGAATCTGGCAGCCCTTAGGTGAAATTTAAGCCATTGTTCAATGAAGATGGTGGTAAAATGTCCTATTGATTTTAATCAGTCTAAGAAAGAGATGCAGGATAAATTTGCAGGTCCGATTTCTTGTGAGAACATGTTGGCAAAGCTTGTAAGCAAACTAGTATGCACATGTGCATCAAAATTCATACTGTTCAGAATTTAAGAACCTATTTGCAATCCTGAAAATGTGCATTAAAATGTGTTACGTCAGGGAAAAACGTTTGCAAAAAGTACACACACTAGGATAGGTGCTTGAAGAATGACATATATTTGGAAAAATGCACATAAAATGCAAATACATTTTTGTAATGGACATTATTTGACAAATTTTGCTTCATCCATAAACAGATGCAAATATGGCCTAAAATAAAGTTGTTGTACGAGATATGAGAAATTTAGCGAAGAAGAAATTCATAACCACATTACATGTAATATATGCTACACTGGATTTTTTTCCTTACTTGAAAGTAGGCATGTACACTGTCTTTAGATAAATATGCAAATATGGACTGTATTGGGGTATTTGTGTAATCAGAGTGATTACAGGGTGAAACAAGGAGCCACGATTCACTTCTAAGGTGCAGCAATGCCATAACAAATCCTTTTCATCCTGTTTGGTGTTCAAAGAGTTAAAAGTATGGTGACTAGAAATGGGAACAAGCTCGCTGGCACAGATGGCTGCCTGACTGGACCCTCCCCCCCTGAACCAGGTGTCCACTTACCACTCGCTGCGCAGCCCACATGGTTGGTATTATCAAAAGTGTGCCAATCACAGTAGTAGCCCAGCTGGTGCTGCCCCACCTCCCTGCTCAGCTGGCCACTCTGGCGAGGGGGTGGGATGATGAGTGTCCCCACTCAGCTGCTGAGTGGCCAGCCAAGCAGGAATGTGGGGCTGCACCAGCTGGGCTACTGCCACGATTGGCATGCTTTCAATAATGCCAGCTGCATGCACCGTGCGGTGAGTGGTAAGTGAACGCCCAGTTCAGGGGGTGGGTCCAAACGGGCCAGCCACCTGTGCCAGCAAGTTTCATATTTGTTTCCCCTGGGAGACATATATGAAGCTCCCATGTCTAATGGTGAGCTATCAAATTGAGGAAAGGGGAAATTGAAAGCAATACAGTATACTGAGCTGCTGGCAGGAAAGGAAAAGGTGACTGACAGCTCTCACACACAATAAAGCCCAAAAGCAATCCTGGACACTCCAACCACTGTGGTACAAAGGAGGGCTGAAACTGAAGTCTCCATACAGGAGAGATATCTCCTTTCAATCACTTTGCCAGCCATTTCTTGGAGTTCTAGGACAAAGATGAAGACTTGTTATCACTGCTTAGTTAGCCTTTGTGGAAGGTATCTTGGAACAGACTTCTTTCTATTTCTTCTCTCACTCAGCTTAGTTTATTAAACCTTACTGAAATATTATTATACTATTAGATTTTAATGTGGGTGTGACTGTGAAAGTATAATTATAATAGCGGCTTTGAGTGGATAGGTGACATATTTAGGATAACATGTAGGTCCATACATGTTATCCAGGTCCTACCTATTTGCATTTCTCTCCAAGAATATCTCTACCACCATTGGCATAGTAAGCCCCATTCTCACAAATTTTAAAAAAATTGTGTGCCACCTGCCCATTGCCAAAATGTGCCCTTACATGTGAGTGCTGGCCCTTGATTATGTCATACAGATTATGTCATGAGGAAGAGAAATCATGACCCCAAAATGGAAACTAACCATAAGTGCATGGAGGAAGCAGATTTGGGGAAGCACGTTTGATTATTTCTAACAGCTATAGCATCTGCACAGAAATTTATTTAATGCGGTATTCATATTATTCAATTATCTTGCAAAAACTGAGCACTTTAGTGGGTGTGGGAGAGATGGCATAGTGTATTAAACAAGACCACGGCATGATATTTAAGACCCTTATGCAAACAAGACTTCATGAAAAGCATCAAGATGCCAATATGATGGATATCAGGACTCCTGCTGTTTACATTAAAAGAAGCCAATTTGTAAGGCATCATTTTCGTTACAATGCTGAAAGATGAAAAACATAATTGTTCTTATTTTCCCATTAGTGACTGCAAAACAAAACAGTCTTATCATAAGTGAATATGTAAAATACTGCTCGTATGCAACTGCTGCCTATCTTGCACTATATTTAGAAATAATTTAACACAAAGGGAATGGCATTTAGATGTAGTTGCATTAAAAATCCCATGGTAGATAAGAATAAGTTACTCCATATTCTCACCTTTTTTTTTCAATAGTTCAAGAAAACTGAAGATTTTTTTTCCTCTGAACATTATTTATCTTCTATCAAATCCGGAAGATGCGTGAGACACCATGATCAAACAATTGATCAGCACTCTCAGTTTAGTTCCCATATATAGATTGTTCATGAGCTTTCCATTCATTTTAGCAGAGGAGTTTTTAGTGTCTGTCAGAAATATTGAATCTCATTTCTGGGTAGATACCTTTGCTGGATCTACAGAACAGCTGTCTCACAGCAGGAGAAAAAAAACATTGTTATACTTGGAATGTTGTTAATGAAGAAACATTCATGCACACCAGCAGTTTATGTTACAGAATTTTGACTTTCTGGTTAAAATTCTCCTTTTGATAGACAGCAGAAGTACAGAGATTCACAGAGGAGAATAGCTTCAGGTTTCTCAGATAGTCAACCACTTTCTCATTAACTAGCACTTACAGTTTGAATAATTTACTCTGAGATATTAGCAGTAGAAAGAATACAAAATTTTAATTACTTACAGTTGGGAACAGATAATGGCAAACTAACAACCAACTAATAACCGGCTTCAACAGACAAAGGAGAGGGAAATATAACACTCAGCAGAATGGCAGGGCTCTCTTTGAATTTTGAGGCAGAGAAGAATAATTGGTTAGTGCTCATAGATTAACAGTCACGCCAGCCCAGAAAGGTCCCTCCCAGCCAAACAAACTATGGGCAGCATGCAAGGTTGCAAGTAAAACTCCAACAGTTTAGCACGTACAAACAGGCACATTTGAGACTTGATGCACATCCCTCTCCTTCCAGATAAAGGCAATGTGAGGAGAATGCTTTTAGCAACCTTTATGAGTAGGTTTGGAGAACATGCAGCCCTACAGATGTTGCTGAACTGCAACTTCCATCAACTCTACCAGCATAACTAATAGGCATGGGATACTTCAAATGTGTCAGCTATAGCCCCTAGAAGTCTGCAGAAATTCCCCAAGTCAGACTTTAATTAAGGCATAAGAGTCCTGACAGTTTTTTTTTTTCAAGTTCTTAAGCTAACAAATGCAGATTCTGGCAGCCATTTTCATCCTGTGGAGACAACAGTGGAAATGGGTGGGTGGGGCTCTGCTCCATGGTAGCTATAAGGGATTATAGATCTAGTAAGTTTTGTTCTCTGTTTGAGGTGGCAAGATTTACTGCAAGGTTTTTTTGTTCTGCTCAAAGAAAAGATGCAATTGTGTAGGTGGGGGTTGTGCATTTTGTAAAATGTGGGGTCTCAGAAAGTGTGTCAACTATCATCTTGTTGCATGGACTTGTACAGTAGGGGCCCCATATTTGTGGGGGATGGGTTCCAAGCCCCCTCTCAGATGCCTAAAACCAGAATAGAATAGTAGCAAACACTGCCTTCAAAATGCAAAATAACTTCAAAATGTAAATGATGAGCTGGCAGAAAGCAAAGAGGTGCTGAGGAGTCCTTGAGCCACCAGGAACCTGTCCCATTGGAGGAAATAAGGACTCAGTTCTGACCCTTGAAATAGACCCTGGCAGGATGTGCTGCCACTCCTTGGCCCAAAGTGGCAAACAAGGAGAAGTGGCTGCCATTCATTTTGGTCAGTGGTCGGCCTTGGTTAAGTGCAACCGTGGTAACTGAAACAGCAGATACGGGGATCCTACTGTAGAAGGAGTAGTAATAGCACTTGGGTGGTTTTGTATGCAACGAGTCCCATCCCATTTATTGCAACTGTTCATTTATTAATACCACTTATTATATTCATTCTTCTGGAGTTTTTATATTTAAAAAAGATAAAGATTAAGGATATTTGTAAAAACCCACATTTCTATCACTGGTCTTAGTTCAATAGAACAAATGCAGATCAGACAGTTCTGCTCTTGATGTATATGCATGTAACAGATTGACTTCTTTTCCCACTAAATGCAGACAGTGCCACATGAGTCCCAGTTTGGGGTAGGACTCCCACATGGTGAGGGGAAGGGTTATAACCCTTCTCTCCCACTCCAGTTCCTTTACTTAAATCCTCCTCAGGATGTAGAGGTGAAAAATATAAAGACACAACATGGATAACAATGGGCCTTAGTAACAATAAAAGAGAGCAACCAAATGTACTGACAGTTACTTTTCACAGTTGTACTAAATCCTATACAGTGGTGCCTTGAGTTACAAACTTAATCCGTCCCAGAAGATGTTCGTAAGTCAAAACGTTTGTAAGTCAAATCAGCATTTCCCATTGAAATGCATGGGAACAGGATTAATCCGTTCCAGCATTTCAAAAAAAAATAATACCAAAATAAAAATAAAAATAAAGAGAGCAAGTCCCACGCTGGACTGCAAAAAAAAAAATAAAAAAAAATCACCAAAAACAAAACAACACCGACCCTCAATCCCCCCACCACCACCAACAAAACAAAAACTTTTTTAAAAAGCAGCACCTTACTGGTCCGAAGCCTCGTCAGCCTCCCGGGCTTCCACCGCCACTGCGACCGCCGCGGCCGGGAGGCTTGAGCCTGGCCGGGGTGCTTCGGCCACTCGCCTCCCTGCTCGCCTCCCACTCGCTCCTCGCCTCCCTCTGCGGACCAATGCCGCCGCTGGTGCCCGACGCCAGCTCCAGCTCTGGAACCGGTACCAGCGGCTGCTCACCAAGGCGGCCACGTCGGTCCTCGGTGCTCCTCACTGCCGTCTGCAGGCCGATGGCGGGAAATTCAAATGGCAGAGGGCAGCAAGGAGCACCGAGGACCGACGCGGCTGCCCCGGCGAGCAGCCACTGGTGCCGGTTCCGGAGCTGGAGTCGGCGTCGGGCACCAGCGGCGGCATTGGTGCGCAGAGGCAAGGAGCGAGCGGGAGGCAAGCCGGGAGGCGAGCAGCCGAAGCACCCTGGCCAGGCTCAAGCCTCCCGACGCTGGGCCACCCCCGCCACCGCCGCCACATCCCTTTCCCGAACCGTTGGGGCAAAAGAGCTAGAAAGAAGCAGCCTCTTCGCCACCAACAGTTAGTACATTTAAATTTCCCACCCTTTTCCCCTGCCTTTTTTTGTTCGTAAGTCAAAGTTCCGTTCGCAAGTCAAAGCAAAATTTTGCTAACGGAGCTGTTCGTAAGTCAAAATGTTCGTACGTCGGGGTGTTCGTAAGTCAAGGCACCACTGTAACAATCTGAAACAGTTGAATGTACTGACAGGTGTTGCTTCTTAAGCTGCATATAACTGTTTATACTATAGGGAGGGAAATGAAAAGAGCAAAGATATTCATTTTTCTTAGACAACTGCATCCTTTAAAAATGTAATGCTGTGATTTCATTATTTTTCTTTCTTAACTACGTTCCCATCACAAAGATAAACATTTCATCACTTCTTAAGTCGCAGGCCAAAATGAATGTTTTATTTTTAATTACTTCCAAAGTGCAAAATGTATTACTATCAGGCATGCATTCTTTAACTGTGATACATTCATTTACTTTGCTAGGGCTTTTTCCTGGGACTTGTAATTAGGCTGTGTAACCATGCAAACCTTCATCTGGTGTTTGCTGTTTTTCAAACAGTTTTGTTCTGCATTTTAAAATGAGGAGGAGATGCTACAACATACCATGAAAATTATGCAGTATTCTCTTTCATTTAAATACATAATATAAAAAACCACTTGAGAAATGATTGCTATATTTTTAAATGCTGGCTAAGTTCAGATCTGAAAAAGATGTCTGTTAGTATCTGAGTATCTAAGGTACTTAAACCGCAGAAGCCTCTGTGCTGCAAGTTCGGAAGACCATCAGTCGTAAGATCAAATCCACATGATGGAGTGAGCTCCCGTTGCTTGTCCCAGCTCCTGCCAACCTAGCATTTCGAAAGCATGCAAATACGAGTGGATAAATAGGTACCACTACGGTGGGAAGGTAATGGTGTTCCGTGTCTAGTCGCGCTGGCCACGTGACCACGGAAACTGTCTACAGACAAACGCTGGTTCTGCGGCTTGGAAACAGGGATGAGCACCACCCCCTAGAGTCGGACACGACTGGACTAAATGTCAAGGGGAACCTTTACCTTTACCTATCTAAGGTACAAATCACTTCCTTTTAATTTTAGCTCTTAGGTGTTCCTGGGGCGAGTCTTGGTGGCACATGGTTAAGCAAGTACAAGTTCTGAGCTCCAATTTAGGGAGCATATTCTTAGAAGTCTTCCTAAGCTGAGCAAACATGTGAGGTACAGAGCACTCGAGCCCTATACTTCTCCATTATCATGTATTTTGCTCTCCTCTGCTGATTTCAAAGGGGAGAGCCTCCTGTGCCCATGTAGGCTCTCCATGTGAATTAGAACCCTGAAAAAATAGACCATGTAGAGAACCCCTGTCCCCATTGTTTCCTCAAGGAATATCTTACAAGCAGAATGGGCCAAAGAACAGGAAGAACCCAAGGATCCAGTTGACAACATGCTCAGGGAAGCCTTGGGGAGGCAGATTCTGCCAGTGAGGGATCAGATGATAAGGAAAATCTAGCAGATATAAGGCCCATTTGCCCAAGAGAAAGACAACAGCTGAGAAGATTCAAGCAAATACAGCAGCAGCATTTCAAGTTCTCTTGTTAACAGATTGAAAATAGTCAAAGACCCAGGAGAAGCATGTCGAGAGCTATACATTCTGTGAGCACCATCAGTCAGATTGTGTGAAACAATTTGTTAAAGCCTCTTGCTCATTTTTGCCTTTGCCTGGACTCCTCCAAATGATTTATGACCTGCACCGTTGGATGACCAGGTCCCACTTGCCCCCTGTGATTTAAGTTGACGGTTACTTGCACTGTCCCTTTTGGCTTGACCATGGATACTGAATATACTTTTGAGAACTGGACTGACATTGAGGATGTGGCTGGGAACTTGCTGCCCCAAACATTACACCTCCCACAGGATCTCTCCTTCAAAGTCTCCATGAAGAGGAGGGTGACAGAAGAGGAAATGGGAGTAGAGTTCTCCCCCTCCCCATATGTTTGCTCAACATTATAAAAAATGCCCGAATAGAAACTTCCTGCATCTGTACAACTCTGCATTAAAAATTCAGGTAGTTATATTATGCTAAAATAGTTTGTTCACATAGCCGAGTGGTGGGAAACTATGGTCCTCCACTTGTTTCTGGCCTAGCCCACATAGTTCATGGTACAAGTAGAGATGCAATTTAAAAAAAACCTGCAGGGCTACAGCTGCCATTCCCTGATCTACTCCTAAATATGTATGAGAGATTCATTTGGTTTGTTTGGTTCTCACTGTAATATTGATGATGATTATGTTGATGTGCCATCAAGTCAATTCTGACCTATGATGCCCATTTCCAGGATTTTAAAGGTAGAGAATACACAGAAGTGGTTTACCCTTCCCTTCTCATAGGGGTGCCGTGGGACTGTGGAGCTTGCCTAAGGCCACACAGGCTGACTCTATTTGTAGGAGGCACAGTGAGGAATTGAACTCCCAACCTCTGGCTTCGCAGACAGATACCTAAGTCACAGAGCTATTCAGCCAGCTTCTCACTGTAATGGTGGTGGTGAGATGAGTGTTGTACTGCCATGTGGTCATTCTAGGAAGGGTGAGACACAAATTGATACATAAAAGAAAACTGGGCATATCCATTGAATATGAATCACAGAATAATTGGGTTGGAAGGGGTCTATAAGGCCATTGAGTCTATATGGGGTGGCTAAATGGTGAAACTAAAAATCACTCTCTGGTTTGAATTACGGCTGTGTGCCAGCTTCAGCCAAATCCTGAATCCCAACGTGAATCAATTTAGGCCAATCTGTGTGGGGTCCTAATAGAAATGCAATGGCTACATTCAGTGCTTGCCCAACATATACTGCCCTGAGGCAACACACCGATTTGGTGATGCAGACACCTAAAATGAATGGGGGACAAACAGACTACAGGAAGAGATTCTTCCAAGAGAAATGACAGAAGAAAAAGAGAAACAGGGTTTTGCTCATTGGCAGTTCTAAGATGTCATCTGAGGCAAGAATTTTACCACCATTCTGCAATCACAGTACCTGCAGACAGCACAGGCACAAACTCTGCCACATCCTGAAATGGGTAGAGAAGCATCTCCTTTGCTGTGGGCCACACATCACCTCCTACAACAGTCATCAGGAGGTGGGAAGAGGTGGCAGAGGCACTGGGACCTTTCTGCCCACTGTCATCTTCCTGCATAATTGCACTACTCTATGAATAATGCCTTGGCTTCAAGGGTCAACGTGTACAGACTGCCCCTCCTCTTAACACTTTGGCTCTGAGGATATTATTCATAGTGGTGGCTGAGGGAAAAACAGGCGATGCAAGCAGGAGGTGATGGAGAGAAGAAAGGTGCCACTACTGCCCTCCTCTTTCTGGTTCCTCTTCTAAGAAGCATCCAGGCAACATAGGTGCCCGAGCTGTGGGTGGGGAGAAAGATCGGGCATAACTGAGCACTCAGCCACGTGTACATGCTTTTAAAGGACTGTATCTCGTGTTTTGAAAGAAGCAAATTTTACAAAGTGCCTCGTATGCAAACTCTTGAAGCCAGATGTTCACAATTTGGCAGGTTACTTCCCTCTTTAGGACCTGTCACATTTCCAAATTTGATGTATATTGGTACAAAAATAAAAGAAGTACTGCCATTTTGATTTTCCAACTGAAGGTGTTTAACAAAGGTTGCATATTCTGTCAGGGATACTTTAGGTAGTGATTTCCTGCTTTGGCAGAGGCCAGGACACATGCAGTCCCCTCCAGCCCTAGTCTTCTATGATTCTATGTTTCAATCCTAGTTCACTGAGTGTTAGCAACTGGAATTGGCAAATCAATTTGGATCTGGGGCACAGTCAAATTGCATGGGAACTAAATCATTCTGGTGCGGTTTAGAACTTTGGGGTGGATCGCTAGCCTGAATCTCACATCACTAGGTGATCACAAGCTACTATCTCTCCATCCAGTGCTGGAGCAGTAAATCAGGATTGTTGAACAAAGTCAATGTGATGGTTAGAGTAATGGATTAAGATTAAAATAGACCTAGGTTTAAATCCAAAGTAAAGGTGACAGGGGAAAATAGTGTGCTAGCAGATTTCCATTATTTTTTCCTGTTGTCCAGACAGTAGCTCATTTGATCCATAAACACGCTACCACTTGTGCAATCTGTTCTGCAAGTGGCTGTTTAATTGTTAGCAAAAGACAAAAAAAAATTAAGACCAAAATATTGTAGGCCTTGAAAGACTAGCAATTATATTTCTGTTTCAGCTTCTGTGGATCAAAGTCCACTTCTTCAGATGTCCTATCTGAGGACGTTGGTCTTTAAAGTGCTACAATATGTTGGCGGGTGGGTGTTTCCTTTTCTTTTTTACCTGCATGCAGAAACAGACTAACATGGACATTTCTTTGACAGTTGCACAATGGAAACTGTTGGATGCTGGCTCTGGTTTAAATTAAAACTTGAACCAAAGTTTTAAACCTCCTCCTCCAAGAGTCCATCTGGAAATGGCTGGTTTGGGTCATAGTCTTTTAAAAATTTAATAGGAAGTGCCCAATACGAACTTTTGATTTCTGGTTTTGCTTCTTGGGATGGGCCTTATCCATCCACCATTCCAAAACTGAGCTGTGAGGATGAACAACTCTTTAGTAACTCTTAGAGGTCTGCTTCTTCATAATTACAATCCTTATAATCTCAGATTTCTGCATAAAGCTCTTCTCAAGCAATGGTATACAACAACTAATCATGGATATTACATTTAACATGTAGAATCTGGGAGACCACAAATTTACTCAGCAAATGCCGCAATTAATCTGAATTTTTAAAAAGATGTTGTGGCACCATGGTTTCTATTTATGATCTGCGTGAAAGCTCTTCAAGCTTCTGAACACATTCCAATCAGATCCAGATGCATTTCCCCCATAATTAATTCTTCTAAAGAACTTACATCCAAACTCTCTAATGAGCTTCTACTCACATTGTTTTACTCTGATTGTCCCACAGACTTGCCTATATTATACTAAGGACTGCAATCAGATATATTTCTGCCCAGTTAGGGATCTTGTTGTATTGTCACATGAATCATTCCCCTTTGTTGGCTGTATTTCTAAATACAAAAACAGATGCATTTCAAAATAAAATTCTACACTAAAATTGTTGTGGTGGGGGACAAACTGAAACTATAGCAAGTAACCTTTTGCCATCATCTTCCAGTGCAGCAGGAATGATGTCATTAGTGGTGGGAGGCTGCACCAAATTAAAAAGCTCCGTTTTAAATTTGGGGGTGCATGCGACTTTGTCTCATTGTGTGCAGGTCACATCAACCCTAAAAGGTGTCAGCTGCATTAAAATGTCATTTTGTGCCATGTTGTTTACTTTGAACAAACATTTGTTCTCTTTCTCAAAGATTGCCTCCGCTTCCAAGAAAATTTGTCACCCAATCAGAGGACACAGATCTGCATAAACCTTACCTATGCTAATGTATAGTTGCAAATTAAGAAAGATTATTATATTTTTAAACAGAAATGTAGTACATTTCACCACAGTATGGAAGACTGTAACTACAACTCTGATCTGCGTGCCCTACTCAGTCTGCTGTCCGGGTGCAAAAATTGATGGGTAACTTCCACCTCTTCCACCCACAATCCCCTTTTTTGGTTTTCTAACACAGATTTAGACCAGACACTCTTCAGAGTAGAAGACATTTCCGAGCATAGTTCAAGAGCTGCACTTTGACAGCTTTTCAAACAGAGGACTGCTCTCTGTAAAGCAGGACATGTGACCATCTTACTGCTGAATCATCACTTAAACAACATTAAAGTCCAGATTGTGGCAGTACATGGTACCTCTCTAGAATCCCACCAAGCCCTAAATAGAACGCAGCTGCTAGGCAGTTTTATCAGGTGATGAAAACTTCTTACCAACCTGGGGTTATACCAGACAGAAAGTCATCTTGAATGCTGCAGCAAACTCTCTTTCCTCAAAGAGTGAGAAAATCATCAAACTTTAAGGCTACAAATAGGACGACTGTAAAATACTGATTCCTTAACAATGTCCCATGTGCTTTCTCAGTGCACGCAATCTCTTGCTTGCTCCAAAATATATTCTCCAAATTTAGCATGCTGCCTTAAACCCGGAATAGCCACGGGACAGTTCCAGAAAGGCCAAGGGTGAATGCTGAACGAATGCCTTAAATAGAAATAAATGATACTGCACTTGTCATACAAATGTAGTGCTTTGTGCCAGATGGGTTATTTAAATTAGATGTTTGCTTTACTGCTGAAATAATTGAAAAGGCTGTCTCATGTTCAGAATGCCATGAAATCCTGTTGCTTTTTATCCTCTTCCTTCTTTTTTTTTTAATAAAGCAGTTTAAATCTAGAAGTTATGCACGGCAACATGGGTGCAATATATGAGCTACTGTATAGAGGATGGATAGAAAGATGCGTTTTCATATGCCACCTGATTGCTGTACGCTTTTGTTTCTCAAAATATGGGATATTTCCTTGTGTGGGAGAGAGTGCTGGTAACTTATGGTATCTAATCTACTATCTAATCACACATTTCTCAATGAATGGAACTACTTAATTTTCAGAATAGTCAGTTTATCCATGAATGCATATTGAGCATTTGCAGATGGCAAAACACCACCTATATCACTCTGAATGTACCAGATCTTGCCTGGTTTCAGAAGCTAATCAGAATCAGGGCTGTTTCATACTTGGATGGTACACCACCAGGGGATAACAATGAACACCAAGTAGGGCTAGGAAAGAACCCAGCCAATGGAATATTGGAAAGATGCTGCCTGTCTGTGTTGGCAGTATTAAATTAGACAGATCACAAGCCTGACTCAGTTTAAGGGAATGGGTTACTATGTGAGTTTCCTTTTTCTTCTTCATTTGACTGTTGTTGTTTTTTAAAAAAATCAAGGTCTTTCTGTTCCATTTGCAAAGACATTTGGAAACTCTGGTAACCAAACAAAATTGCTACCCATCCCTAGGCATGGTTGAGCATATAGAAACCAGAAAGTGATAGTAGTATCCAGCTTTCTCAGGACAGGGTTCATTTTCAGACCAAGCGTGTGTCAGAAAACACACATCTTTTAAAACAAACTCATTTGTATGGTGATAGCTCTGCTATTGGGACCCACCTTTAATCCAGTTGCAACTCTATAGGAGATCCCACCCACCTATTGGAGAGCAGTGGCTCAGATCACAAGCAACTTCAGCAGTACTAGCTACAGCGGATGAGATTTGTAGCACAAGAACATCTGAGGGGCCACATGTTCCTGATCTTAAATATTCCTGGTGGAGAAATTGTTTTGTGATTTAGCAAGTACTGCTGAAGTTGATTCTGATCTGAACCACTGCTCTCCAGCCAAAAACAAGTTCATGCTTTCAGAAACAGGAAAGTGTACAGGGCCAGATGATGTCACCATTTATTTTCCTAACACTCACCCGTAGGTTCACTTCTAGATTTTGGCAACCTCTAATTTTTGGTGCTCTGGGGCAGAGTCCCACTTGCTCCAGCTGAGTTTCAGGCCTGCTATGTAGGACACCCTAATATTCTCAGTATCTGATATGATGTTTCTGCAAGAACTCTAGTACTTCCCTCTATTTGGAGATTTTTGTATTTGTTATGCAAATTTTCTTTGGTTCTCAACTGAGTTTCACATTTAGCCAGTTCCTTCACTTTATGCCACATAGGAGACTGGAGCTTTTCACAGTAGATGCTATATCTTGAAAAAGTAACACCAGTTCTCGTGCTATTATCAGAGGAAGGATTACACAAATAACACTGAAATATACATTGCTGGACGTTGCTAATCTATAGAATTTGCAGTGGATCTTTTAAATCATATATATTCATTTTGCATGCACAGATGTGGGCATGAGATATATTCCAGTAGCCCACTGCTGTATGCCTATGAAGCCAGACCAAAACTTTATATATAAAGATTTTTGTTTTTGTTTTCCTTGCAAAGATATGATAAGGAAGGAACTATTTTGCACATACATTTTCCTATAAATTCCAGCTTCAATAAAGCATGGGCAACTTCCTGTTGTTGGCAGCAACAGAGACTTTCTAAGACTGCATCACAATCACAGCCAAATGTAGTCAACAAAACTAAGGAAAACAATAGAAAACACAAACAAGCTATTTATTGTTTCAGTGTATTTCAAAGCCATTCGTATAACTGAATTCAACTTTCTGCCAAAGTAGGAAATATTGTAATGTGTATAATGTAAAAGTTTGGAAAATTCTGTTCTGTGAATTACAGTTCCCATAATCACCTCCCTCCATTACTGTGGGTCAACTGCTTTCTATATGCCATTGGTAGAAAAACAGTGCAGGCAGGTCTTGAAACAGCTTTCAGATGTTTGCAAAAGGAAAACATGTGCTTAACACTACACAGCATTTACCCATGAACTATAGAGGATTTCATTTGCTGGCTGATCACACCAAAAGGCTTGTTTCTTACAAATGATAAATCAAAACAGTGACTGCACTTTTTGCCTTCTATCTCTGATTGTGTAAGGGCTAGAGACTTAACGTTTTTTAAAAAGCTTGGAATATAGTCCAAATGGTGGTCCCAATGGGCACTAGGTGGCACCTCTAAAATTTAGAGTGGGTACAGCTAAACAAATGAGACAGTAACCTTTATTGCTTTTACTTCTCCCTTCTCCCCTTGCTTTGTTCCCTGTCAAGGGAAGAGGAAGGAAGAGAGGGCATGGCAAAGCATAGTGGGGCAGGAGAGAGAAGGAAGAGAAGGAGAGGAAATGAGGAAGGGAAGACTGCATATTTCACAACTCCTGGTGGCCATTCAACTCTGGCTTATGGATGGGTTGGCTCAGAATATGCATTCAAAACTACAGCACATCCCGTTATACAACCATCATCCACAAAGTCTAACATTACCTAATTGTGTCTATGTTCAGTTGTACATCAATCCCACTGACCTCTTTCATTCACACAGGCAAAATTTCTTTGTATGTCTCAAACCACTTTTAAAGTGCTAAGTGTTATTTTGAGTGATACTATGAAAAACAATAGTACATTTAAATAACATGTATCAAGAGTGCCTTTCATCTAAGCAAGGAACTACCTTGATTTTTTTAAAAAAAGGATCTCAGGACATGTATCTTTGATATAAAGTTAGTATTTTTTTTTAAAAAAAAAGCCACTTAGCAGGGTAATCCTACTCAAAAATAAGTACTTTTGCTTCCAGTAGGGCTGACCTTGGGCAGAGGGCTCAGTGAGTTGTGTACTTGGCTGCAAAACCAGAAGTCAAGAGTTTGATTCCCCACTGTGGCTCTTAGGAAAAGAGACAGCTTTTGTGGCCCTAGAAAAGCTGCACAATCCCAGAGACCCTCCCCCCTAACAGAAGGGAATGGCAAACCACTTCTGAGTACCTCTTACCACGAAAACCCTGGAAAGAATAACCATAAATTGGAATCAACTTGAGGACACATAATTATTATTTTTAAATACACATAGAATGAATTGTGGACTGAAAAACAAAATAGTTTTGAAAGGGTATTCTCAATTTTCTGAAATGGAAAGAAAGTTCTTGGCAAAGAAGGAACGAGCCATGACTGTGCATATCCGTGTGGGTTATAGTTATGATAAAAAAGGCCCTCAAAGTGTCAGTCAGGCAGCCAATGACTTCACTCATTGGCTAAACACAATGAAACGTCTTAGCAGGCTAGCTTCTTGCAAAAGGGGGGGACAAACTACTGACTTCATTATTTTGCCTCATTTTTCAGCTTGTACAAACTTGCTTTTAAACAAACTCAACATTGGAAATAAACACAATATAATGGCTCAGTTGGTCCCCAGGTATCATATTTAGAATATGGATAAAATCCAGCCAAAAGTTAATATGGCAGCCTTAGAGAGGATGGCAAAGGGCTGAAAAACAGAAATTCAAGGGCTCCATCGCTCACTTTGGACTGTGATAAGTTCCACTAGAATCATGAAATGAGTCAGAAAAACCAAAGAAACAAAGCTTTGGGAAAAGAAAATGATGAGAGGCTAACGTGCACATACATCAGATTTGCAGCTGCTGGTGATGATTCAGTTCTACAGTTTTTACTTTGCTACCACCTTTCTGAGTAAACAGCCAGTGAATGCAAATGCCTGCCACAAAAGAGGAATATCTGGAAGGAAATGTTTGAACATTGTGTTAATGCTGCCAGGGCCACAAACAATAAACAAAGGGAATAAGAGGGGGGGGGGGAAACCTGTGCCGCTCCAGGCCCCTATAATGCAGGCAATTTATCACAGGCATGCAATGATACAGGGAGGCAAATTCACTGCTGGGATAATAAGGCACAAGTTTGGAGTCGGGAGGAAAAGATGAAGTGGTCCTTGTGGCACAGAAAAGAAATCCCATGTTTAAAGCCTCAAATGCAGACTGTGAGTCAGGGCGCTTGAGAAATTTGGTCATGGTGAATTCTGACACAAAGTAATCCAATTTGCATCTCCCACAGTAATGTGTAAAGCAAGGCAGATCTTTTCTCTAGCAACAATAAAAAGCCAGTGGTGAGTGAGTAACTATCACTGTAGAAAATGCTATGTGGGAAGCATGATAAATTCCCTATCCCCTCATGCTAGTCTTCTCCATATTGTAGCCTTAGAAATACTGGAAGAAATCACACAACTACACATTAACATGCAATTTCCTAAACTTCTGAGCTTCTGGATTAGAATTCAGCAACTTAACACTTAATAACAAATCTTTGAGGTCAGGCCAGGTAATTCATTGCATGTAACAAATACACCAGTGGTTCCTCAACTTTTTGGATTCGTGGCTCCCTTACT
The DNA here is from genome assembly GCA_037013535.1 of Intellagama lesueurii. Lineage (NCBI taxonomy): Eukaryota > Metazoa > Chordata > Lepidosauria > Squamata > Agamidae > Intellagama > Intellagama lesueurii. Next base: position 190,539,952 of record JBAJHW010000003.1, on the reverse strand, counting down.
TTACTGACCACTGCCTGTAGCTCCCCTTGCTCTGAGGGGCCACCAGGGGTCTCAGTGCCACTGGGGGCAGGATCTTGACACCCCTCCCCAGCCATCTCCTCTCCTCTTCTCCCTGAATATCCCTATGGGCCCACTTCCTTCCAGCTTCTGAAAAGGCCAATTGGCAAGCACCTCCACTGGGGACTATAGAGATGAGGCAAAGAGAGGAAAAATGACCACAAAATATCCAAAAATCCTGCAAGACTTTCTGTGAGATATCTCGGGGTGGGAGGTGAGAGCCTCACATAGAAGAAAAGAAGGAGAGTTGCTTCATTTGTCTTCAAGAGCAAGAAACTGCAAGATTCATATCCTTACTTTACAATGTCCCAGATGTAGCATTGTGGAATATGTTTGGGAAATGGGATGGTGGTCACACACATACACACATATCTGGAGGCTATTCAGATAATAGTATACAAAATGGCTTCCTTTTTCAAGATAAAAGGGGCAGGGGTGATTTTTAAAAAATAAAAGTAGTATTGTGGGAAATGTTGGTCTGGATGTAATACCACTTCTGAGCAAAAGGAGAAATAAAAATATGGAATAAATATCTTCTTTGATCACTAGCATTTTATCTATTACCTTGGGATATATGAAATTCTCTAAGGTATACATCAAAGATTTTATATCCCAAAGACGGTATATTTTGAACATTTGTTCAGCATTTTGTCTATTTGTTATAATTGTTTTTAAAAAGCAATGCAGATATACCTTTTTGACCCTCTGCTTGATTTAACAGGGTTCAAACCAAACTTCCATTGAGTTCTAGAAGATAGTCATGAAGGAAAAATATCTCTGGATTGTTGTTATGTATGGCGAAATGTCTTGCCATCCCTGATATGATAATCTGCAACAATATACCTGTTGTATTATTTCAAGTAATTTTTGTGCTTTTCAAGATTCTGGAGAACTAATAATCTAAGCCATGTAAAAGTTTCCATTGTGTTTTTTCTCAAACAAGAGGGAACTGGTTAACTATAGAGCTGATTTGATCCTGCAGAGGTAGGAAGATTCCCATAGAGAAAGAAACTATCTACATGGCTTAGATGAAGTCCACATAAGGCATATAAAAATTACAGATATTATATGAAGAATGCAAACATATTTTGCCAATAAGGCAGTAATATAGATGGGGCAAGTCCAAAAGATTTACTTCCTGATGTGAATGACAAGTTGAAGTCCATGTCCAGTACCATTTGATGTACAAAAGCTGTCCAGTTAGCAGCTAAATCTTACATTAAACACTGCAATGAGATGGTGTCCTCCATTACACCTTATGACAGGAAGCTAGATTAGAAGGTGCAGAGCAAGCCACGTGGCACAGTCTTTCCAACCTCAACACTTCATTTCTGCTTCCTGTCTCCCACCTGAGGCAGCCATCTTGTTTTGCCTAAAGGAAGAGCCATGTGAGAATTCTGAAAATCTGCACTGAATTACCATGTGACTTAAGAGAATATTTGCATAGGAGAATGAATTCTTTGTAGATAGAAAGTTCCAGATTAAATTCTTGAACTCTCATGTTAGAAATATGTAAAGGTATTGGCAGTGTTGGATTTATAAAGGGGCAAAAGGGGCAATTGCCCCAGAGCCCCCTGCTATAAGGGAGCCCCCTCTATATAAAAATATAATAATTAAAAATAGTTCCTTTTATTAAATTTATATTGGGAAACAAACACTTTGCCTGCAATCATCTGTAAAAGTCCCCCGTTTTAACCATTAAGAAAATAAGCATGTGTTTAGGGCCTCAATGGAAGGGGAGGTCCCACAGAGTTTGCCAAAAGGAAGGAGACTAGATCTTTGCTCTTCTCAGCTGAAACAAAGATCTGGAGCAAATCTCCTGCTTCCTTCCACTTAGGTGGAAGGCACTGAGATCCACTCTAGATCTTTGCTTGAGCCAAGGAAAGCAAATATCTGATCTTTTGCAAATTGGGTGGAAGTCACCTTCCTTCTCAGGGCAAAGGCACTGCACTGGTGACTGTGGTTCACATGAAGAAGGCTTTGAAGAAAGGTAATTCAAGTTCATCCTTCTGCTTTAGGGATCTTCCTTTTCCAGCAGAGCTTTCCCTGTGCTGGTTCACTCCCTATTCAGCTCTGGATTACCCATTAAGCAAAATAAGCATGTGCTTAGGGCATCAACAAGGGAAGGGGGCACCACAGAGGGTTTTTTTCAGTGCTGGATTTACCATGGACCATGGTGCAAATGGTGCACCCATCTTAACAAATCACATATATCTAGTCCCTTACCCTTGGCTCCCTCCCTCCCAAGCATAATGGGATTTTTTTAAAGGAATTATAGATTACACAATTTGATCCATTTCTGATAGATCTTAAAGAATTTGGCAATCCTGGAAGTGGTAAGTAGTCATACTTATCATCAACCATCTGTGAAGACATTGCCCTGCTTATGGCAATATTTTAAGAATTATATTGTGGCAGAACTGAAAACTGCCAAGTACTTCTTAATTTCCATAAATTCAACACCAGACCTGGCTCATGTTGACCAGATAACTATCATTGTGTGATATGTTGTTTCTGGGAAGCTGATAGAAAGATTTTTAACTTTCCAGCAGACTGGCTCTCACAAGGCTGAAGTCCTGGCTACATCTCTGCTAGAATTTCTAGAAAAAGAAGATATTAATTTTGAAGACTGCAGAGGGCAGTCTTATGGCAATGCAAGCAATATGCCCTGTCGCTACACAGGAACGCAAGCCAAACTTAAGAGTAAGAACCCAGCAGCAGTTTTCATTCCCTCTGCTGCTCACTCATTGAATCTTGTTGGACAGTCTGCTGCCTCTTGCTGTGTTGAAGCTGTTAGTTATTTTGGCTTCATACAAAGGTTACACTCCTTTTTTGTGCATCAACTCACAGATGGGCAAATCTAAGGAAATTTTTGGAAGGGAATAAAAGAGCACTAACTGTGATGTCCCTGTCAGACACTCATTTGTCAACAAGAGCTGATGCTACTGAAGCCCTTCTAGATGGATACAATTGCATTCAAAATGCCCTCAGAGATACTGAACGTGACTTGAAGCAAACACCTGAAGCAAGACATGAAGCTCAGACATTGGCAGACAAAATGGATTGTCTTGAAACTGTTCTGATGGTGAAGTTCTGGAACTTAATTCTTGAACAGTTCAACAGCACACAAAAAGTTATTCAAGGAGTTTGTCAATTCTGGATGAAGTTGGCCTGAAGAAAGTGGTGGACCTAATTTATTTTCTGGATAAGTTTCTGAAATCACTTTGGGATAGGTATGAAGAGTTGGAACTGGATGCCATGAATTTCTGTGGCAACACAGACTTCAAATCAACTACAAGGAGGCCAAGAAAGGGAAACAAACATTATGATGTGAATCCAACATCAGTCTCAGAGAAAGGTGTCCTTTCCTCAAGAGAAGAATTCAGATGTGGAACTTAGATCAGTTGTCTCTTGCATTAAAAAAATGCAGGGTAGCATATCAATCAGTGTATGACAGGTTCAAAGTCATAGTCAATTTATGCTGTCTACCCAATGCAGAGATAAGAACTGAAGCTGAGAAGTTTATCATCGCTTTCCTCTGTGATTTCAGTAAGGCATTCAAAGACAAAATTCTCCAGGTTGCACCCTTTGGCAAACTCTGGTCATGTCTCACTCCATCTCAACAGGAGGTTTTACTCTATGATGAAGGACTTGCTGATTCCTTTCCAAGTATTAATATAGCTCTTAGAATGTATTTGAGCATGATGGTCACTAATTTTTCAGGACAGAGATCATTCAGCGTATTGGCATTAATAATTATTGGAGAACCACGATGACCCATGAAAGACTCTGTGCCTACTGGATATAGAGAGCAGTGTTCTAAAGAAGATACAGTTTGAGGAGTTCATTAAAGATTTTTCAGATGCTAAGTGTACAAAGAAAGACTTTCTGTAGATATTTTAGTGTGATGCATATAGCTGTAAGCTGGTAGAACTTACTGTATTTAGCTTAGATAAACTTAAACCTTTTGCATTGACAGGTTCAGAGTTTAATTTGGTTGTGTAAATTGTTGAGTAAGCCATTATTATCCATAGAAACTAAAGAGTACATAGCAGCAGAGCTATGTTCTTTGTAATTTGTCTTACTTAAAAATTTACTTCGATTTGCTGGTATGTATTTAAATGTATACATATATTTACTTCAGATATATAATTCATTTCTATGTACGTAGAAGTTCCAATGACATGCAATAAATGGACTCTGATGTGTACATTTGATGATTCATCATGTATTTTAATTCCTGTTTATGAGGGGGGCCCTGAACCTCAAGTGACCCAAGATCTAAATCCAGCCCTGGGTATAGGAGAAAATTTGATACTGCTTTTAAGGTATAGTATGGAGCTCTATCTGTTTGTTTTTTTCCCTCATCCAAAAGTAAATGAGCATATTTGGTTGTTAGCTAAACACGCAGAGCCCACACACATTGAAGGAAAGATGTTAGCCTTGTGTCTTCTGTCACCCCTTTAATCATGCAAAGCAACAGTCTGAAGAGAAGAGGCTGTTCTATCTGTGTAGCCTCCCCACATGAACCAGAACTCCTTAAAATCAGGGTTCCGGTTCATGTGGAGAGACTACACAGATATTTAAATGTTTTTTTAAAAAAAGAAGAAATGTAAAGGACCTATCCTTGAAACTTAGAGAAGTGCTGGTGATTACCAGACAATAAATGAGCTAACTTCCTATATTTTCTTTCATGTATATAAATGTATTTATTAGCTACATTTATGTCCCACTTTTCCTCTAATAAAATCAAGATTGTATGTGGTTCTCTTCCTCCTCCCCACTTTATCCTCAGAAGAACCCTTAGAGGTAGGTTAAGCTCGGAGAGTATGACCAGCTCAAGGTAATCCAGTGAGTTTCATGGCCCAGTAGGGGCTCGAATCTAGATTTTTCAAGGCTTAGTGCAGTAATCTAAATATTGCAACACAGTGGCTCTCAAAAAAGGAACATTTCCAAACTTTAGTCTTCAGTGATTTCAAACAGCAATTCATCTCAGCCCTATCTGGAAATGCTAGGAAACAAACCTGCAAATACTTGCATACAAAGTAGAAGCTCTACTGATAAGCCATGATCCTTCACTGTAAGAGATTATGCATTAAGATTATTTTTTTTCTAGTCTTAATATTGTTTAGATGTTGATTAAACAGTATAGAATGCGCTGAAAAGAATGAACAAGCTGCCATTTTAAAATACAAAACTGGGGAAGGAGATTGCCAGTGTCCTGATGAAAAGGCACTTTATGGAAAGTGTTCTGCATAACAGTACACCAATTTGTTTTTCAGAGCCAGGAACAGGAGGTCTCATTTGTATCTGAACAAATGTAACATGGTTAAAGGGAAAAAGCAATCTTCGAATATTCCTCTCTCCCTCCCTCCCTTTCTCTTACTTTCTTTTTTGGTGTATTCCTGTTTCTACTGGTGCTTACTGAAACACAATGCTTGGTATTTTCTGTAATCTAAGGAATTCTGAGTCCCCATCATCTTAAAGTTTACTTGTTTGCTTAAGGCACACATTAAATAGGAAAACTGCCACAGCAAATGCCGTTACACAACAAATGCCTATAATGATTTTTTTAACGTGGGGCAATTGGCCAGCAAGATTTACACTGCTTTGTATTTTCTGCTCTGTCCAGTGGACATTCATCTCCAGCCACTCTCTACTTGAGAAGTTTGTTTGTATATGTTCCCATGTCTATGTTAGAGAATCGCACACTAAAGAATACTGGAAGGAAGTATTTTCAGAAGTACTGCTTTCAATGATACTTGATACGCTTCTTGAAAGTTAGCTTTCTTTTATAATAGACTAGAGTTGAAGAGATACAGACTGCCAAGTTCAAAACCATCTAAATTGACAAGGCCGTTGCAGTAGCTTTTGAAAGGCACAGAGGGGTATGCCACAGAGTTTTGTTAAGGCCGATATCTAAGTGTCTTTTGTTCATTAAAATGTTGTCCTTTAACGTGTGGTTTTGCTCTAAGTCACTCTGAAGTGAACTAAAGTCACCAGGATGCAAATTTGTCTCACTCTCATGTGCATTCTCTCTGTGTCTGTACTGCCTTATCTGAAAACTCCAACTGAAATCTAAAAATCAAACTTGATTCTTCTACCACACACATCATAAAGACTTCTTCACCATGAAGAGAGATTATACAGTGAGCTGGAGCAATGCATCAAAGCTGCTTCTACTCTAGTTCCAAATAAAGAATGGGAAAGGGTTGCATAGCTCCTATTTTAAGAGCATAAAATAGCCTTTCCTGTTCTTCATCTTATGAAAAAGTGGGGGGGCGGGAGGAAGGGAGGGGAGGGGAAGGAAGACAGTGCTGTGAAGGCTAGTCCATTGGGGTAAATATGGTACCACAGCAGCTGAGGTTCAGGCTATGAACAGCCCGCCCAGTCCTCTCAGGCTCTTTACTGGAAGCAGAGGGTCAGGGTGACACTTATAGTTTCTTTGCCCACCCAGCCCAGAATAAAGAGACGAGACACATGACATGGGGTAACTGGGCCACAATTTTATTTACTTTTATTAACTTTAATTCCCCTTTCACAAGGGGGCCTACCGAAGTGCAATTCTGGTCTGTTCCCAGAGTCTATTATGACTTCCGGTCCAGACTATGTTTAAGTGAATTCCTAATCTGCAAGCGTGCTATCCTACCAAACAGCACGCCCCCGGGCATGATGTTACCAGGATGCCTTGCTTCCCCTCCTCTCAGCTAACTTCTGCTAATACCAACCTGAGAGGAGGGGTGCTTGGCACCCCGATTGCCCCCTTTTCAACCCACTTGGACCTATTCCTTTTGCACTACCCGCCATTGTGACCTATTTAAGTGCAACTTTTAACTTACCATCACCGCCCTTGCTAGTAAGAATGGGATGGGCGAAAAACCAGCTGTACCTAGGGCCAATTCAGGTACAGGTCAAAAATTCCCATCCGGCCCTGAAGCGACCAGCTAATCTCATTCTTACTATATAGGGTGGGCAGGTGGGCCAACTTGTTTCCAACGAAGAGGGCGACGCAGGGCTGAGAAGCCTTTTTAAGGGTTCTTGCCCGCTCGCCCTGATCCCGCAATGTCTTGCCTCCTCCGGACGGGCGGGCAAAACAGCCCCGTCACGGCAGCTGTGCGCCTCACGGAGAGGCCATTCTCAATTCACAGCCTCTGTGTGCATGTGTGTGTGCGCGCACACACACACGCACACACATGCATGTGCATGAGATGGGGGAGGGAGAAGAGGGCAGGCCATCATTCCATTCTCAATAATTTTGAAGAACCTGTTTGCCTAGGGTTCACAAAGATAGCTTACTTTGTAAAAAGATAAATAAACTAAAAAGAGGGTTTCTCAAAAATTTAACCTTCCTTGAAATATGGACTGCTCAATGGAGTTTACCCAGCATGCTGGCTTGAAACGTTAACTCCAGACCACCTACTTATTTGTGTGTGTGACGTTCCCGTTCTGCTGCAAATGTCATCTGACTATCACAGCTATAATTAAAAAACAAAACAAAACGTTGCCTTCTTTGATAGCAGGATCTAGTTTACTTTTAAAGAGAAGGGAAGAATTGTTTGAAAAGGTAGGTTGAAACTGGACAAAATTAACGAAATCGTTAAGAGAATAAATGAGGTGTTTAAGAATTGGAATAACTGGAGGACAAAGGATGAGCTTGAATAAGTGAAAAATGGAATGCCACTAACCCTTGAACCTGGAATATCTCCGTAATCTATTAACAGCTGCACTGGCCAAGGATGAACAGACCAGGTGGTAGAACACAGCTGCTGACAAATCAGCCTATCCTCTCGAATAGGCCAATAGGGAAAGGTTAGAATAAAAATGTTTTCAATATTAATAGAAGAAAGGAATATATGAACCACCTAGGGGCATCATGATGAGAAGGTAAGGACTCCGTTTCCTGCTATGAAAAGCTTAAGTACTTCTGGAATTAAATCAATAACTCTTACGCATATGAAGTTTCACTACAATAAACAAGTACATATAGTCTTCCATGCAGCCTTGATTTGAGTCTTTGCTAGAACTCACCACATGAGATTCCCATAATCAGTGAACCAAAAAGTACCCAACTGTGTGACTTCCCTCCAGTGTCAAATTGCAACTATATTAAGTCATCATCTGGGTTCGTTAGCAAATAAGACATCCTCATCTCATTCCCTCAGTGCATAATTTTTTCACTTAAGCTAACAATACTGGTGCCGTTGATTGTCTCTTAGCTGTCTTTATTTGCCACTGCTCAACAGATGCATAATGAGCAAAGAAAGATCAGTTTGAAGCTCTTGATGAATAGCTGCACAGAGCAGTTTTAGAGAGTAAAAATAAGTACACCAGAATCACTAATCAGAAACTAATTAGTTTGGAGGTCCAAACCATCATTCATTTAATATAGCATGTCTCATCCACTGAAAATGGAGATGGGACTGTGGCCACAGACATGGAGGTGAGAAAGGTGATGAAAATTGTTAGCAGAATTGACATGGTCCAAGAATAAGGTGGGTGGATATTCTACCTGTGGACTAGAGATACTAACATGTTTCGATATGTGTCCACTCAGAAGTTCTATGGAGTGTAACAGGACTTCCTTCTTTTGAATGATAGTGCATCAACACAAGTGCCCTGAAACAGCGGGTGACAACAAAGTTAGCTAGCCAGGTGAACTCAGGTATCTTGTTCTTTACTAAGTACCCTCTTGTTGATATGCAAATTGCAATACTCAGGCTGTGAGTATTATGTGCTGTCAAATGAATTCTGAGTCATAGAATCTCTGGTAGGGTTTTGAGGTATGTGAGATATTTAAGGACCACCACTAACTCAGTGAGTTTCCACAGCCAATCAGGGATTTGAACCCAGGTCTCTGAAGTCCAAGTCTGTCATTCTGTCCACTACACCATTCTAGCTCTCTACTCATGCTTTATTTTCTCATTTTTCTGGGACATCTGTACGGTTTTTGTTCTGTATTTGTTAGAATGCCCCCTGTGATTGTTATCAGCAGACTGCTATACATAGATGCGAACAGTAGGACCTTCTACAATCACATTTTGGGCTTTTTTTTCCTGCACTATCTGAAACAATAACTTTTAAGTTTCCTATTTGTATCTAATTGTGATATTTCCAGAAGAACTGCTCCTGTTTAATATTCACAAGCTCAGCACCCAGCCACAGCATTCTGCTAGAATAAGTACCAAATGTTCTTACACTCCTGTGTAAGTGTACAAAGAATAGCACACAGAGTTATATGAGGTTGTGGAATTGGCAGAACATGCTAAAATGATTAGAGTACAGAAATGATATGCTGCCTTTAATCTGAGTGAAATTCTCATAAGAAACCAGAAATATGAAATTTGCCAAATTCCAAGTCTCTAGAAAACATTGTAATGTTCCCTAATCTAAAGCAAAATAAAGGTTCAGAGATAAAGCAGGATAACATCAAAAGCTGAAATTGCAGTCCATCTAGATTTGTATGGTGCTCTTGGATCAAACATTCAGGGCACTCTCCCCATATGAATAGCTTCATTATTTCAAAATTTAAACTTGTTTGTTCAATGCATCAAGGTACAGATAAGAACAAATAGCAGCAGAGCCGCTCAGAAACAGAAAATTATGTTTCTTTTTCTTTTTTCCTAAAGATTGTTACAGAAATATCATTTGGTGGATGGGGCATATCTCACTGGTACCACATGTGCTGTAAGTGCAGAAGGTCCTAGAAGTAACTTTTTAAAACAATGTCCTTTAAGTAACTAATTTCTTTTTTCAGTAACTAAGGCATAAATAAGTTAGTTATATAACAAGAGATAGTAACTTTACTCCTTGTTATGATGCAAACATTCACTTTTTTAAGTTATGGATATACTGTACTTACAGGTGTTTGTGGCCCCATTCCTTACATGATGTCCGTATCATGGGCCAGCAGATTTTAGCATCCTGCATAGTAGTTATGTCAGGTTTGAATAATAAGAAAGTTAAGCACGACTTTGAAAAACAAATGTGAACTATAATGACAAGCTATGTATATTTGAGGCTTTGAAGTACAACTTGTTTTTGAAAGTAACATTTAAAAGTAACTTCATTTTAAAAAGTAACTTTCCAAACTCTTTCCCAGAACCCATTGCAGACATTGCTAAACAGGACTCCAGATGCCTGGCTGACATGCAAGAAGCAGCTGCCAGTCCCCAATATGCAGTACTAAGCTAGAAGACTAGTGACCTGACTAACTATAAAGCAGCTCCCTGTGGTCTTGCAATAGGTGACCTTTGTGTTTGCGAAGTCAGACATGCTGACAAATAAGAGACACAGGCATTAACCACTGCAAATAGTATCACAGAGTCACAGCTGAAAAGTAGTAGGTTAGATTTCTACTTCTGCATTAGCATAGCGACACATAGTCATTTGAAAAAGCACATAGAGATAATGGGCATAATACTTGCCCAGCTTCCACTCATTTCCATGGAATATCCACAGCACAACCTCTCGGGCCTTTATGGCCTATAGCCATTCATTGTTTTTTCAGATTTCTCTGCTGGGGTGACTGCCAAGCAATTCAGGCAGCACACATGGCCAAATTACCAGTAGCAGGCATCCTCACAACCAGGAACAATCCATTTACACTGTTAGATCATAATAGCTCTCCTGCTTCTGTTGAAACAAATTACAGTAGAACCTTCCAAAGCACTGAAGTCAGCTCAACCAGTATTTGACAGCAACAAACCAAAATCCATTCAGCTGGCAACATTCCAGAAGATAAAAGCAAGCAATCAATGTTCCCACAGCTAGGATTCAATCAAAATGGACTGACCTGAGAAAGCAGAAGCTTTGAGGGAACTCATAATCAGCTGAACACAGCACAGGTGTTGGCATTTAAGCAATAGCACAACTCTTACAACAACCAGAGAGAGAGAAAAAGAGATGAACAAATATGAGAGTCTACATTGGCTAATATGACCTTAAGGTTGAAAATAAATATAGCACTTGTGTATGAACTAGATCTATCTTCTGAAAACTGATTTTCACATATACTCAAAACCCTCTAGCCCTAATGGAGATTGGAAATGTTTACTATTCTGAAGTGATAAGACATCTTGCAAAGTGGTTTAGATGATGTGTTATTTTATCTGTCATGTCTCAGCTCCAGAAGTACTTGGTCAGTATTTATAGAATACCAGTAAACCACTAGTAAGAAATAAGTGAACGTAAAGAAAAGTAAGCTTATGATAGTCAATAAGAAGCACGAAAAAAAGCAGTTGAAGATTCAAAATGAAAGTGAGAAGCATGTAGACAAAGATGAACAGGATCAACTTTAGGAGTGGCCAAGCTAGTAGTTTGCTGTAGCGCCATGTGATGGGGCTTTAAACTGAGCTGATCATTGCCCTCAGCTGAGTTCAGTTGATGTGTTTGTTGGTTAGTTTTTTTGTTTGTTTGAAACACTAGACTGTCCTCTTCACAGTAAAGTAGCCAAAGGGAGGATCTCTTATGAGACAAAAATATTAGAAGTAACAGCTGTGATAGTTCAGTTGTCTTGGACAGTGCACTCCAACTACATATGACTTCTGGAGTCTTGGCTGGTGCTAACTGTAGCACAGTAGCTGAGCAATCAAAGTTTCGGACAATGTTTTGAACAACCATTTCTCACCCTTTGAGCTAAGATCAACTATTGTCATATTGTTCTTGGTGGACAGCCCTTTCTTTGAGAACTGCACACATCCTATGGCAAAGACTTCATTTGGGGTCTTAGAACTAGAGCAGGAGTCCTTTGAAAGTAGAGGATCCTATCAGAGGTACCTCCTGCTGGGCCCCTTTTTGTAGACCAGAGGAAGTCCTGGAAGTAACAGGGCCTATGAAACTGCTACATTTTGCAGCCCTACACAGACCATGGCACTTGACAACATCACAAAACAGCAAAGCTGAACTTGGAGAGAGAAATTAGAGGATTTTTTTTCCTGAGCTCACAAAACAAGGGACCCTGTGCAATTCATTCCTGTGTGTACTATTGTCCTTTATTATGATCCAACCATATGGTTCACCAGAATTCTAGGCATTTAATCGTTCATTGCATAAAGAAACAATACCTTAGAATATAAAATGCTACTCCAATGCAAAATGTATTTGTGATGTAATGGGATTGCTCCCTGGCTACAAAGGAGCAAATATTTTACATTGTGTAGAACATAGCAGATGCTAATGTGAAGCTTAAGTGATCCTTTAAAGCATTGGCATACATTCAGTCTGGTAAATAACAGGTTAATTGAATTATTCTTGCTCCTCTGGTTAAATTTAAACTGCTTGCAAAAATCTAGCTTTGTAAGGCTGTAAGGAGTCAGCTCATTAGTTAGACCTACAGCCCAACTATAAGAGAGTCTACCAATCACAATAAAGGAGAATCATCTTTTATGTCTGAGCAGCAGTAGAGTTAAAAATTGGTCAGAGAGGCTTAGAGTTAGTCTAGGCCAAGCATCCAACATTACAGAATTTGTTGTAGGAAAAGAAGAAGCAGGGGAGGAATTAAGGAGAGATTTGGTAATGGAGAAGGCAGCCTATTTGTTTGACAGAAAGAACTCTAGGACTGCTGGAGAAAGTGCTTAAGGAGTGAGCGAGTCAATGTGTCAGATCAGGAAACTGATGCTTGACTCTTCCTAGGAGTCTTACTTTATAGACCTCTCAAGAAAAAATCAAAAGTCTGAATTAATCACAGCTGGCATTTATCCCAGTTAAAGGTTAATTCCAGAATGATACCAAATAATTTCTGACAATCAAATTAATATTCATCTGAGTAATGAGGCATAAGCTTTTTCATTGTTGCAATAATTCCAGGCAATATCAGCTTGTTTAATTCTACAAGCTTTATTTATCTACATTGCTTCTATGTTCCATATGCAAAAAATACTTCAAAGTTGTAAAATACAAATGTCTTACAGCTACAAAGAAAATTGTAGGCACATATACTTAAACAGAAATCCAAACATTTTACAGCTATGAAAAGTTGCAGACATTCAAATACAAAACTAGGCACTATGAAAATTATGTAAGAATAAAAGAGTTTATAGCCTAAAAAGGCACATTTTAAAACCAAAAGGCAGAGAATACATCTCTAAGTAACAAGTGTTATAACTTTAATCCAGCTTTAGCCTTACTCAGAGAGCATGGAAAAATATCAAAGTTGTTAAAAATGAGTATATATTAAGTACAGTAACTTTCCTAGCCTTTAAGGATATTAAAGAAACACAGAGAAAAATAACTCTAAGTGCTCACCCAGCCAAACCAATTAAAGTATATGGAGGAAAATCCATGTTGATTGTTATTGTCAGTAAAGCAACATTATCAGACCATGATTTTGTTCTCAGGGTTAGCAGTAAAACAGCCAATTGTTTTGAAAAGAACTTCAATGTAAACCATTTCCCAATCTGTACTTGTAAATGTACTTTCATTTTTCACTTTTTCTGCATTCCCTTAACCATTTTTAATACCTCATAGACACAAAATTTTAAATGTTGACAAGTGAGTGAATGCCACCAAGGATTTCCAGATACCACTAGAGAGTGGTTTTTTTCCTGGTAGCAGTTAACAACAGGGCAAGATATATGAGAGGTATTAAGTCAGGCCATGAGGAAATAATCCTTCCTGAGTGAGTAGTACAGAAATCCATCAGGAGGCCTTTATCAGAACATTTATGGGCCCGAGAATCAAGTCTTGTGAGAGTGATTTTGAAATCTGAAGAAAATACTCAAGAGAACTTCAGTCAAATTCCTGCTCCCTAACCCCCTTCCAAGAGTAAAATGAAGCACATCTGTCCTCCTGCTTGATCTCACACAATGATTTGTGCTTACAGTCATTCTCCAAAGTGACCTCCAGTTTTCTGCACATGTTCATGAATATCCATAAACTTTAACCCTGCCAATTGTTTAAAATTTTGAAAAATAGAAGCATTTGAAATGCAGATTCATTGAAGGAAGTTAAGAATGTCCTGGATTTAGGTGACCAACATAAAGCAAATGAATAAAGACCAAGGACTCATAAAATGTACAAAAGCTAGATTACGTTAGTCATGCAATGAGAAACAAAAAGTACAGATTGTTACAGCTGATCGTTCAAGGTAAAATACATGGGAAAAGATGTACCAGAAAGAGAAGAACGTACAGGCCAAATAACCTTGCAGAGTTGTTTGGATGCTGTGCAACATCCTTTGTTACACCTGCCACATCTAAATTAGCCTTAATAGGGTCCATCCTCTGATAGAAGAGGAACAAGTCGAAGTAACTTTTAAGAGTATTTAGGCCTTATACCAATGTAGTAGATCATTCATCAGCTGAACACACGAGATGATTTGCAGATAATTTTTAACAGACTAAGTAGAATTTCAACAACTACTGTTTGATTGAGCTGTCAAATTCTCTGGAATCTTGACATCTACACACCTTGGATCTTAACAAGTAGCTGAGCAACAAAGTACAGAATAGCTTCCAGCAACATAAATTATGTAATTTCATGGTATTCAGGCTTAGGATATACTGACTAGGGAAACTAATATCTGAAAGTTTCCATTTCTGCTGCATTCTGATGTCTAAAACTCAAGGTTTTCTTGTCCTAGATTTCTGAATTCATTTTTTAACTTCAAATATATGCTAAAATGAAATGTTTTTGCACTGCAAGATTCAATAGGGACATCTATTCCTAGAACAGTGAGGACCAGGCTGTGTCCATTTGTCACATATGCTAGTGATGAGAGAAATAAATGTCTCTGTGCTCAGGTAGCACTCTATGCATCCAATGAAGTGGGCTACGATCCCCCAAAGTTTATGCCAAATAAAACCAGTTGGTCTTTATGTTGCCAATAGACTCTGTAGCACAAATTAGAGATGTGAATGCTACAAGATATGTTTCCATGCACCCCGTGATTTAAGTTTTGTAAATCTTTTGGGGAGGGGGTATAATTTGACAGCACTTATCTATAACTAGGATTCCTTTTGGACAAGTAAACAGCAGTACTCTTCAAGACCACCTACTGATCTGATGTTTAAGATATGTTCTATCATACTTTTGTCCACTGCTTTATCCTATGTTAATTTTCATGATCTGAATTGGTTATATGAAGGCTGCCCACCACAACCATGAAAAGAGGAATAGGTAGGAAATATCCAAAGTACGCACAGAAATCATGCACTTCATAATAATTATTAAGCACTTTTAGAGGTGGAACCTGCCTGAGACTTTTTACTTACCAAAACCACAAAACACTAAAACCAACTATTAAACATGTTGTCTGTAAAAACAAGAGAACAAACCAGTCTCTATGAAAGCCTGGGGAGAAGGGGGACCATTCATGAAAACTTGATGGAAGCTTATATAAGAACACTGACAAAAAGGCTTTCACCCTTACACTCACTGCCTTACAAAGCAGAGAAATGACAAGGTCCTCCAGTAGACTTTAGAGTACAGGTAGCTGGATTAAGACAGTCCTTCAAGAAACTTTGGCCTAACTGCCCAACCCATTTAGTGGGCACCTAGCTAGCTGACATTTCCAAGCTTTATTTAGGGATGAACCACAACAGAACATTATAACCATAGTCCGTTCTTGAACTCCTGATGTTTAAACCAGCATAAAGTGATTCAATTTAAGAAAGATTGTGAAGGTGTTATTATACTATATATTTTCTTCAAAATCATGAAGGTGAAGTTTTTCTATTGTGCAGTAAGAGTGTACAGTTAAAAGAAGAGGACTTCACAGTAACATTGTTCTGCCATGATTTTTCTATTGTTGAGACAGCGTACTTTTAAAAGTTAAGAACATCATGTTAAAATAGGTTGACAAAGATATTTGTTTAAAGCTGTCTGCAGAAATATAATGGGGGAACGTTGGCTTAAGCTGGGTCAGTTGAACACTCATTAAAAATAAAGCAACCTGCTTTAGAGTTCATGGATCAAATTTTAAAATACGGATGAAGAGCTGGAAGTGCTGTGATTCACACACCTTCTTACTTTAGCGAGAGGCAATGCCTGATGCTGAAAAGTTCAGGCAAAGCTTCTTTGCAGACTTGATACTTGACAAATAATTTATAGACAGATAGACCAAGCCTGTCAAAAAGTGTAAACATTTTATTCACAGAATGGTGCAACAATTGTTTGCATTTCTTTGCTACCATTCTTTCAGGAAACCGAACCTTCTCTTCCCTGACTCCAGAAAGGAAAAATAAAATGATATATTATTTTGACATGCTATGACTGAAATGTTCCAGCCACTTGCTTTTGAGTGGTCCCATCATTTTTAGAACAGCTATTCCAAGGTACAGTGTTTCAAAGCTTTTTTGTGATTCGTGCCTGAGCAAGAATACCCTATATACAAAAAACAGGTTGCAGCTGCACACAGATTCCCCTTCTGATTATGTCATTCAGTGTCTAGGAGGACACTGTGAAGGAAAGCAACAGCACCTAGGTCCCAAGGGACATTGGCGCTATTGCCGCCCCACTCATGCACCACTGAGCATAGCATCATGGCTTTCTGCTCAGCTCTTGGGGAAAGACTTGGGGAATTCTCAGCCCCGCAATCCCAGTCTACCTGTCCAATTGATTAGAGCTAAAGCTAATCATCTGCTTTCAGATGATGAGGGGGCAGCATACCTTCAAATCATGCTGCCTATTTGTTATATCCTGGATCAGTAACACCATAATTCCAAAGAGACAACATTACAATAAAGAAAAAAAGTCATTCCAGTGCATAAGAGTGTTCCATAGACACTTAAATACAAAGTGGGATCATACTAGAGTGTTAGTGCAATTCCTTACAAGCATTCATTTGCATTCCTTCCCAGGTTGTTTCCGAAATTCTATAGCAAATCACCACAGGCCATTCACACCAAGCAAAATGCTTGCTTTAAAGCAGGGGTCTCAAACTCAATTTACCTGGGGGCCGCTGGAGGTAGAGTCTGGGTGAGGCTGGGCCGCATCAGATTTTCCGCCAAGCAGAGCAAGAGCCCGAGGAAGCCGCCCAGGAGTTTCCTTAGCCCGGCTGGGGCTCCGAGGAAGAGAAGGGGCATGCGAGCCCTCGTCGCCTGGCCACGACCCCCTCCGGCTCCTTCTTCACCTCCAGCAGCAGCAGCAGGACAAAGAAGCGGAGAAGGGAGGGAGCGCCGGCGACCACTTAGCGGGGGGGGGCACGACATAAAAAAAAAAAAAAACCTCACAGAATTCACCTTGTCAAAGGAGAAAAGCCCCCACCGGTACCCGCGAAATTAAACAACAGGGCGCCCCCCCCACAGGTGCGTGCACGCGCATGCACACAAACAAACACACACACACACGGAGGTCCGGCAACCTTCCTCTGAGGGCTCCTCCCTAAAAAAAAGGCGCACTCAGCAGCAGCAGCTACCCCCACCACGACAGAGGAGCAAACTTTGCGAGGCGAGCCCAGGCAGCCTCCAGAGCCGAGGCGGCTGAAGCAGGACGAAGAGGAGGAGGAGGAAGCACTGCCGGGTGCTGAGGTGGCTGCTGGCCAGGCTGGTGCTGGGGGTGCCGAGAGAGAAAGAGAGCCGCTTCTCTGGAAGAGGCGGCGGCGGCAGCTGCTGTTGGCAGCTTGGAGGTGCTCTTCGAGGACGGGCCGGGAGCGACTTGACAGCAGAGGACGCGTGGGTGCTTCGGGGGGGGGGAGGCAAGGCGGGGGCCACAAACTATCGTCCGGCGGGCCGCAAATGGCCCCCGGGCCGCATGTTTGAGACCCCTGCTTTAAAGAGTTCTCAAGTGGTTCTTTTCTTTTCAATTTTTTTGTCTTGGTACTACATGGAGCCATGCAGTCCACATATTATATGTTACTCACCCCTATATAGACAATACTAAGCTAGATGAAGTAATGGACTGATTCAGTATAAAAGGACTACTTTCCTTGGGTGCAGCTGCCAGCATTTCATTTGTTGTTACATGAAAAGGGTTTGATATACTGCAGCAAATGTCCTCAACACAATGATAGCTCACATTTATATCTCTACAAGTGGTTCCAGATGAGGGTTCTCTTACAAGTGTGAATTATTTGTCATGCAAAGTACAATAATTTTGCTTCAAGATGTTTTGTAGTCCATCTGATTCTACTTGTATTTGAACATTCCAAAGTATTTGTATGTATTTGGTGTTGGGGGGTTGGTATAGGGGTTTGACCTGGATGGTAGTGGGAGGGGGAGTGACAGTGGTAGTGCTATCAACTAGTGCTCAGCCTTTAATGTGCAGGCAAAATGCCCAACAGTTTCTTTCTTTCCTTACATCACCCCCACTAAAAGCCATGTACTTTATTCAAATTTACACAGCAAAAAATAGAAATAATACCTCAGTTAGTAAGTTTACTGTCCCAGCGGGCAGAGTTCCTGATTGCTGTTTTGTGTGTCACATTTGTGTGTCACATATACCCAGCTAAAACAGAAAAAGGCAAAAATAACAGCCAGCAGCAGGCATTTCACAAAAGTAAAGTATAAAGCAGGGGAAGGGGAAATATATTTTCCTATTGTTGCTGTGACTTATCCCACTCAAATTCCATGCAACAGCACATATTTCACATGCCCAGGTACACAGTCAATTGGTTAAAATCTGCAGCTGTCTAAAAGCAAAGAAGAAAATATTCTCCAACACACATTCACCTCATTTCCTGAAAATTAAACCTATGCAAATATTTCACTGTAATCTCTCCAATACACTTCCAATACAAAATGGCCACAGATCACAGGGACAGGAAATTCCCTCCTAGGAGTTCAGTCATAGGAGTATCCAAGAGAGCTTGGCCTTTTCATTGGTGTTTTAGCTGTCAATCTCCATCTGACTTGACCTTTTTGCTTCTTCCATTATAGCATTACTTTTGTTTTTCAGTGAGTTTTTTTTTAAAGTTCATTTTAACCCCTGAAGCACCAAAGTAAAATTTGGCACTTTAGAGAGTCGTGATTTGATTTAAGAACCTCTTTGACCTTTGTTGCTCTTCACTTCCAACAAATGCACCCTGTTTTGCTTTGGATTCTAAATAATTTTGAAACTTAAAGCACTTCCATGGTTTTTATCATTCAGCCACCCAACATAGAATTAGAAAGGGAGGAATCTGTTCCATTTGTAACCCCAATACATGTCTTCACAATTTCATCCATCATTTTCCTTACTGCAAAATAAGTAAATACATATGTTAAGGAAGAAATGAGTGAATAGCTGTGGAACACATCTCCAGTTATATAGCACTAAGAGCTGTCCATGTAAAAATACCCTGAGAGAAAGACATCTGGTGAAACCCACACATGTACATTGGGAGAGAAAGACATGAAAATTCAACTTCCAGTCTCCTGATGTGGAAAGGAACATTATAAACTAATACTAAATGTAGGCTTTTGCAAGAATGCATCTACAATACATTGAAAGAAGACTGAGACTCTGAAGGACAGCTATGAAGGACCTAGAGAAGTCTTCATGAGTAACATTAAGGACAGCAAAATCAAGATCATCCATGCAGTGATATTCCCGATTATTATGTACAGATAAGAAAGCTGGCATTGGAAGAGAGCTTTACAGATACTATGAATTACCAAAAAGACAAATAAATAGGTGCTAGATCAAATCAAACCTGTGCTCTCTCCAAAAGCAAAAAATGACTAAACTGAGGCTATAATGAAAAGACATACCATGATAGACACATGCTGGAAAAAGTTGAAGGCAGTGGGAGAGCAAGTATAAAATGCATTGACTCAAAAATGGGTCGTTTTGAGGAGAAAGGTGGGGTACAAATATTTAATAAATAAATAAATAAGAAAGCCACAACTTGCAAGACTTAACCAGAGCTGTGAGTGATTGGATCTTCTGGAGGACACTAATGCATTGGGTTGGAAACAACTTGATGGCATTCAGCAACAATATTGATATGCCAAGATACAACATAGCTATATACTGATATTCCTATTATGAAACATGAGATCAAGGCTGCAGGTCTATACAACTGTGCATTAATGGTTAAAATCCTGTTGCATACATAAAGCCTGCAGAAGACATCACTATCATTGGCAGGGGGAGATCTTTTGTAATTAAACACTTTGTGGTTGAAATCCTGTTGCTTAGTGTAATTGGTTGCTCTAGAGTAAACCCTTTGAAGTCTCATTGATTCAACTGGCCTACCCCAATTGCACCTTACTTTAGCCTAGTAAGTCATGGATCAATGGAACTTATGGAGGAATTGAATCACCAAATTCCCACTGATTCAGTGGACCTACTGTAGTGCAACTTATTACACTAAGCACATAATTTCTGCCCCTGTTTCGGTTCTGTGGCTTGTCTGACTTGCATGTGATCAGTTTCTTACATACAAACAATAGGAGCCCCAAGATAGAGGGAGGAAGTCTTTAATTACAAAAAATATCCCTGCTGGAGGATACTATGAGCAGAAGATTTTTAATAATGAAAGACTTCCTTCTTCTGTCCTGGGGCTTTCAGGCTCATGTGCAATGAAACTGATTATACACAAATTGGACAAGCCACAGGACATAAATTGGCAGTGTTTAATTACCTAAAATCTCCACCATTAGTGCCACTCACCCTTCCACAGGTGTAACTTATGCAACAATATTTCAGCCTTATTTGCACTTCCCGTATTGCTGCTTACAGTAAGACCTATTATTAATCTACAGCTTCTCTTGCTTTTTCTTTATTTACTCTGCATGGAGTATGTGGTACACACACACACTTCTGGCATCCAGGTCTTATCATCTCTCATCATTGGCTGTGCTGCATTTTACTGATGGGAGCGGCAGTCCACCAACGTCTGGAGAGCCACATGCTCCCCATTCCTCAATGTAAGAATATGTGATCTTCTGCCTGATCCCTTGTGGCAACAAGAAATTGAATTAATATATTATCATCAACTTGTCATACCTGAAAAAGAGATGCTAAACAACCCACAGAACCTTTTAACTCCACTTCAGTCAAAACATATTTTATGACTTTAAGTAGTAAAGCTCAGAAGCAAGAAATAAGCTGAATTCCCAGATCAGTTAAATACCCACTAAAGCTCAGGAACATTTAGAGGCTGTAGCCCAGTACACATCCCAATAAAACTTAATGGAGGAGCTCTCTAGAGTGCTTTCAAGGGCTCGATCAAATAGTGTTTGGGGATTTTGTTGTGGGGGTGGTCATGTGGAGCTTGTCCCTTCTGTTTATTTTAGTGTCTGTGCTTGACTGAGACATGCTGAATGAGCAGCAGGAAACCACAGGCTTTCCACTGGGAATAACCCCTTGTATTTTCCCAAACAGTGTTCTTCACGCACAACCTACATGAGGTCATTTCTTGGAGTAAATGGACAAATCAGTTTTATAGCTCACATTTGTTCCATAACCTTCCTACTCAAACTGCCTAGTGCTAACTAGTGCAAAATGGAGGCATACAACCGCTGTTACGCGAGACCATCAATTTCTTGGATGCAGCAAACTGCACCTACTGAAGAAACTGACTTCAAGAGTCACACAGTTCAGTAGCCCTTTCTCTGCGGTAATCAGCCAGATTACTGAATACCAGCTCTGAATTTTCAGCCATAACATGTACAAATTTCTTCTTAATTCCTCAGTTTCCTAACACTGAGTGTAATGATATCTTGATGTCTTGAGAATCTTCAAATATATAACATGCCCTTGTCTTGATTCTGACCTATATAAAGTTAATCAGCAGGAAAGCTTTTCTCCCTCATGCCCCATCCTTACTCCAAACTTCAAGTCCTTTCCTTTCTCGATATGAATCCATTGGACATTTTGGTCAGTCCTTCAAACTGAATTTGCAAAATTAACTCATTCTATCTGTACATTGACTGCTAATTAATAGATAGAGCTATTCCAACTATAGAGATGAAACCATGTTGTAGCTGCCTGCTGTAGTGACAAAAAATTGTCTCAAAAACAGAGGTGGCAACTCCTTCAGCGCTAACCTGGCTGAATGCATATAGATCCAAAGACTTAATGGTGAAACAGTCAAGCCCCTGTCCACTGATGAGCGAATCCATCTGTTTCAGTGTTCCACATTCAAATTCTTTGAATCTCAAGTTCTTCCCATTATAAATAAGCACTGTACTAATTTCAGTAATTCCTCCCCCTGCCCCATAAACAAACTGAAATTAAATCCTCATCCATACCTAGTCAGTTGTTCAGAAACAATGAATGGAAACACAGAGTTCTTCCCGTATTGCTCTCACACTATGGAAAGCTTTCCCCACAGAAGTTGCAACCAGGACTGACTGCTGCTGCTCTGTGATGAATGTGAAGCTACATCTCTTCAAATGTCCCTTTCATACTGTTTTTATGTTTCTTGTGGGGATTGTCATCATTGTTATCATTATCGCAATGGTTTTTATGGTTTTATTTTTAATTGTTTATTTTTAAAATTGTTGGATGAGGAATTGGAGGGAAAGGTTTCTCCTTAACCCCACCACAGCCAACTCTTTTCATGACTTTATTTATTTATTTATTTATTTAACTTATATGCCACCCACACTACCCAAAGGTCTCTGGGTGGCTTACAACAATTAAAATGCAGTAAAAAAAATAAAACAATTAAAATACAATTAAAATATATACTCTAAAAAACTTTACAAAGGAGTGGGCATGAAAGGTTGCTGATATCTACCTAAATGACATCTGTTGGGATATATTTGCTTTTGTTTTTGGGATCATGTGTTTTCATGACAACCCTAAGCTTTGCCGTCAGTGTAATCAAGCTTTCAGATAAATATGCTTGGGATCACATTTTTACATTTAATTCTGAATTTTCTGAATAGTCTTGGGCAACCTGATATGTAAAGAACTGAGCAGTTCACCTCAGGGATAGGGGAAAAAATCCTGCTAAATTCAAGTGTATTTCCACTTCCAAAAAGTAATAGATGTAATCAAAATAATTATTTGGTGTGCATTATAAAATGTGCAAGCTTCGAACTAAAATACATTCATTTTGTTTGAAGCCTCCTTTCCACCTATCCTTTCCAAATAAGCTTTCTCTATTGGGAGAGTGTAATAAGAACTGATTTTAGATGGCGCTTAGTTTCATTTCTCTACATTTTCTCCCTGTTCTTGTTTAGAACAAATGAGTACTAAACAAGACTGCCTCTATGTGGAGATTCAAAGTCCAAAATCTGCCATAAACGTCTTTAACACATTCTCCTACAACTCAAGTCAATCATCACAGGATCTAGCAATTAAATTTATGATGCATTTGCATTCCACCTTTCTGTTCTGCCTTTGACCACATACAGAGCTCAAAGGCAGTTCTTTCACTCTGACTAATGGGAGGGCTGGCTATATAATCCAGCCATAGCATAAAAGCTCACAATGCATTTGAACTAAGATGCCCATGTCAACACAAGGACAGTTTTTGAATTTATTGTGCTAAGGCCCATCCAAAGCACATTAGGACTAGAACACTTTATGCCAAATTTTTTTCTTGCATTTATGTTCCTGGTTAAGACCAAAATAATTATATTTATTTATTTATTTAAAATACTTTTACACCACCTTTCTCCTTAAAAAGGACCCAAGACAGCTTACATCATTAAAAAATAATATTTAACGCTATTACCAATTACAGAGATATTTAAAAAGATCAAACAAATACCACTCTGAGAAATGGTAAACAAAAGCAATACTAGAAACACATTCAAAGCAGTAAGGCATAACAATCCATTTAAAAATTTAACTTAGGTAGCCAGTCAATGAGAGAAAGCTTGCCTGAAGAGAAAGGTCTTTGCCTGCTGGCAGAAGGACAGCAAAGATAGGACTGATCTATCCTCCTGTGGGATCTGATTATTGTATTCTCTCATGCTTAGGATAACCAAATCACGATGGCCATTTCTACATTTATCTTCCACTGTTCATTATCTCCTCTCCACCACCTCTTCATTCATTTTGTACTACAGACTTGATTAAGCTCTCCAACTACAGATAGCTTAGCCCTCAATATCACTCCACTTTCACGTTTTTATACATTCACTTGGCTAGATAATACATTACAACTAGACATGGGGACAAATTAAAAAAATGGCAATTGGATCAACCAATATGAATATACAAATATTCTTCGACGAATCGACAAATCGATCCATCGATTCGTCTGCACTTTAAACGGCTATAACACTGGCCCCCGATGACCTAGAGACACCAAATTTGCAGGGAAGCTTCCTCAGACGCTTTTCTACAACTCCTGAAAGTGAACATTGGATCACGGACCCCCGAGTTATATAGTTACAAAGAGGACCACCCCAGGAAAGCTCCCCCCAGGTACTTAGAGACTCCAGAATCACAACGGAGCTTCCTATGTCTTTCCCCAACACACCTGCCAACTTTGGTGAAGACTGGATATTGGACATCCAAATTATTCACCCACAAATTGGGTCCCCCCAGGAGAGTTTACCACACGGCACAGAAGCCCATTCTGCCTACCAGCCGCCTATGAACTTATCAGAAGCCGATAGGCAGCCACACACACACACACACACACACAGAGCCAGCCACCCCAACAACCTACCCCCACACCCCCTTCCTTTCCCTACCTTAGCCCCCACCCCACACCCACCGACACCCCCTTACCTTAATAGCTGGTGCCGAGGTCTCCATCAGGCCTTCGCAGCCACGGCATGTAAAAAGGGAGACTGGCTGCCCTTTGCAAAGATGGCGGCTGTGGCTTCATTTAGGGTAGGGAAGCTGCAGCTGCCATCTTTGCAAAGGGCAGCCTGGATTCCCTTAAGGCAGCAGTGATTAAGGTAAGAGGGTGTCGGTGTGGGTGGTGTGGTGTGGTGTGGGGCCTAAGGCAGGGAAAGGAAGGGGGTGGGGTAGGCTGTGGTATTGGGTGGCTGTGTGGGGTGGTGGCTGCCTTTCTGCTGCCGATCAGCTGATCAGCGGCTGGTAGGCAGAATGGTGTTTTTTTTTAATACGAAGGACAAATAAAAACGGGTAAATATTCATCCCTTTGTATTCGTGGGGGTCTCTGGAACCCACAAGTACGGATCGATGAATATTTAACAAATCGGCTATATTCGTCGGAAAAAGCGATCCGTTTTTATATTTGTCCCCATCTCTAATTACAACTCCTTAGTGCTCTTAGCACCTGAGAGTGGAGAACACAAAGTGAGCCCTCCTGATTCTCATACACTTATCTCTTCACACATTTCCTGGGCTTTACAGTAACTTTTTGTGCCGAATCATACTCTCAAATGCTTCTGCCTCCTGTAGATATGTGAAATGGAAACAGAACAGATCCTCTCAACCAAAGAATATAGTCTGACTGGGTAGCTCTTTGTAACCTCCTTTATTTGAATCAGCACAATACAATTTACAATTATACAGATATATAGAGATATATATTTTAAAGCTCGTTAATGGCTTTCTGCAGAAAAATGTTGATGACCTATGTGGAGTTTTCAAGGAATTTTAGTGCTCCACATTCTTAGCATGCCTTCTACAAGATTAATAAGCTGATCTTTATAATGTGTTTCTGTTCTACCTGCATAATGTATCATATTATTTATTTTATAACTAGAATATGACTTTTTGTTATTTCTTCATGGGTTGCATCTAGTTATTGACCAAACTGATGTTGATTTTCCAGTTTCCCAATCACATCGAGAAGGTCCAGGGCCATTGGAGTTTCTACTATTCAGAAAGTCACCTTATCAGGAATTGCAATGGAGGCACACAAAGCCAGAACCCTCTCCCTCTTAATACATTTACCCTCCACACCAGAAATTGGAAATAACTAGTCACAAGTAACGTAGCTACTTGCTTTTGGATAACAGGTAATGAAGCAAGTAATTGCAGGGTTATAAAAAGTAATAGGTAGTTACAAATTAACTTTTAGATGCATGGAATAACATTCAGTTACTTTCAGTATTTTTAAAGGGCATTTTAAGATATTCTTTGAGGCATTTGGCAGATACTATGCCATTCTCTTACCAATTCTAAGTGGTAAGGATTTTTTTTTTTGCCTTTTTTGTAAATATTTCCAACATACAATATTAATATTGTCCACTAGAGATGATTCCCAATGAATTTGGGGATGTGAAGGGAGACTTGCTGGTAACAATAATGGAACACCCTACTAACACAGCAAATTGTCGTCATCAGAACAAGAATGATGACTGACTGGCTTCCAAAAAAGTAACATGTAGCACAGTGAGTTGCTTTGGAAATTCAATTTAAAGTTCCATGTTCTGCCCATCGCAATGCCTGAAGACAACTGATGAGATAATTTTCAAAGGGAATGAACCAGAGCATTTTCATTCCTTTCCATGAAGCACTGAAAAATCTTTGGAGCTAAAATTCTAAACTGGAGGCACTTCACATGCAGAGTTCACTGATATGTTATGACAGTTGGGCATCAGCAGCCTTCTCATCCACTATCAGCTGCTGCCTGGCTTGAAGGAGGTTGAGTTTTTCAGATTTTTTTCCTTCCAGATAAAACAGACAGCAAATATGTGTCTAGCTTTAGTGCCTTCTTTACAGCACATTTATCCTCTCTCTACAATACTAACAGTGTCATCAGAAATAGGCGTGACCCAGGTTATGCATAACATAACCTGGAACTGAGGAACTGATCCAGTTTTGCATTAATCTTTGGTGATGGGACAAAGGGAACATTCCACAACCTCATGTAGTTGGGTGTTATTATGAGGTCCATTTCAAATGTCACCAGTGACCCATTGTAGGCTTCTTTCCTTTACCTGCAGTTTTATTAACTTATAAATAACAAGGCAGTTTTTTAGCACAGAAGTCCCAAGGGGTGGTTGATTTATTACAAATTCTTCAGCATGGCCCAATGCAGCCATTTTCTCTGTCCTCTTCTTCCACAGTAGCCATCTAGAGAATGAAGAGGGCAAGTGACCTCAGATCCATGGTTTGGCCTCAGATCTCATTCCTTCCCAATATCAGGTGACGACTCCATTTGCATTGCCACAATTTTGAATATGGGAAGCAGCACTCCATATAATATATTTAGCTTACCAATTGAAACCTCTTGGACCATACAGCAACATCTGAATTTAAATAATTCAATCCCTAGCCCCTGAGGCAGTGCTGCAGGCCCCCCAGCTGCTCCCAGAACTGAAAATATTCCATTCTGTTACTCCCACAAGACAAGCCAGCTTGTCCATTCTCCTCCCCTCCCCCTGTCCCACTCTGCTTGAATATTTCAAGGCCTTAAAACTTAAATCAAAGGTGGGTAATGGATGGTCCTCCAGAAGTTGTCAGTCAGTAGTTCCTTCACCAGCAAAGCCCTAACCAGAAGAGCTGGTGAGAGATCATACGAGTTACAGTGCAATAACATTCAAGGGTCAAAAGGTGCCATCCTTGGCTTAAATCCTTTGCAGGGCAAAGCCTAGTTATGCTGACCCAGAAAAAGGTTTCATTGTGTTCAGTGGTCTTATGCCCTAGCAAGTGTTGCAGTCTTAGCGAAAGTGAAGGAACTGTAGAAGTAAAGAAAGGTTATAGAAACTTGTTTCATAAGTAAGATGAAAAGTAACTAAGCACAATGTTCAATAAATTACAGCTTTTCACCTATACAAATTGTGAACTGGGATTTTCACTGAGGACTTTTAAGAGGCCACTGCATTCCATTCTGAAGCCTGAACATTGTCGCTGGACATTTTTCCTCCCAATGAGAGGAAATCTATAATACTATTATATGGTATTTTTGAAGGGCTCTATAATGGTTTCCTTCCTGTTTTCATGTAGATAAGAAGGGCAGTTTCAAATGCTATCTTGCACATCACGGTTAATAATGCAAAATTAAAGCTGAAACAATATCCAAAACAGTAGTGTGTATAAACCTACATTTAAACTTATCATTCATTGCATTCCATGAATATATGTTGTTTCTGCTTAGAAGTCGTATGGAAAAATATTGCTCTCCTCTTCCAGTCCTGATGAATGCATATCTCCAGGCTAAATGCAAAATTTTTTACAGAAATAAATATGCCTTCTTGAAGCTACGAAGCAGCTGAAATTATATCTCCTTGCTCTTTTTAAAGGTGAGGAGATGTTGCTTCCCAAGCACATTGTTTATAGAACAATAAATGTGCACTTTGGTTCACAGGGGAATCTGTCTCCCATTGAAAGAAAAGAAGCCTTGGAGCTGAATAATTATCAGTTCTTTATTTATACCGTTTTATGGAGGCAGCTGGATCTTTACAGAATTTTTTTTAAAAGTTGAAGTCTGCGCTCAACTCAGAATACTGCAAACAATAATAACATGAAATAAAAGGATTAAGCACAATATCAGGAGGCATGGAAAGGAAAAGATGATTCACTGTCGATGGATACCTTACTAAGAGTGTAGTGTGTCAATTCATATATTGCTTCTGATGAAATATAGCCTCCTGGTCCTTAAGCAGGATTAATTTGCCACAATTGTGATTAAAAATAAGTACATTTAGGATGAATGTCATGATTTGCCACTGCCTCCCCATTTGGTCTTGAAAATCATAGCCACTAGGATGACTTTATTAGCACTGGTGATCTTTGGTGTTTAAAGAGTTCCCTCTCCTGTTCCACAGCCACCAGTGACTTCCCAACATTGAAAGAGATTCAACAGAAGCTTTGGGACCTTTGGGAGAGACATTGGAAATGTTTAATTTCCAGAAACGTGCCACTGTTGATGACAACATCAGCCTTCCATGGCCTAAGTTATGACAATAGGATTTCAGCCAGTGGGGTGTGACTTCATTGTTGTTGTTTAGTCATTAAGTCATGTCCGACTCTTCGTGGCCCCATGGACCAGAGCACGCCAGGCCCTCCTGTCTTCGACTGCCCCCGGAGTTTGGTCAAATTCATGTTGGTAGCTTCAGTGACACTGTCCAACCATCTCGTCCTCGGTTGTCCCCTTCTCCTCTTGCATTCACACTTTCCCAACATCAGGGTCTTTTCCAGGGAGTCTTATCTTCTCATGAAATGGCCAAAGTATTGGAGCCTCAGCTTCAGGATCTGTCTTTCCAGTGAGCACTCAGGGTTGATTTCTTTCAAAATGGATAGGTTTGTTCTCTTTGCAGTCCAGGGGACTCTCAAGAGTCTCCTCCAGCACCACATTTCAAAAGCATCCATTCTTCGGCAGTCAGCCTTCTTTATGGTCCAGCACTCACTTCCATACATCGCTACTGGAGAAACTATAGCTTTGACTATGCGGACCTTTGTCGGCAAGGTGATGTCTCTGCTTTTTAAAATGCTGTCTAGGTTTGTCATCACTTTCCTCCTAAGAAGCAGGCGTCTTTTAATTTTGTGGCTGCTGTCACCATCTGCAGTGATCATGGAGCCCAAGAAAGTAAAATCTGTCACTGCCTCCATATCTTCCCCTTCTATTTGCCAGGAGGTGATGGGACCAGTGGCCATGATCTTAGTTTTTTTGATGTTGAGCTTCAGACCATTTTTTGCGCTCTCCTCTTTCACCCTCATTAAGACTTCATAGGTGTGTATTATATTCTAGGACAGCCTTATATGGTTTGAAAAAGCATTTGGCCTGATCAAGTTTGATGACACAGGTGTTCTAGGTTGAAAGGGAGATGAACATGTTTTACCTCCCTACTATATAACTGTTAAAGATGAGATGTCAGGAAAAAAGGTAGAAACCTTGATCCAATATTGTAAAGATGGCTGTGTACACCATGATACTAAGCCAGGCATTTAAGAGGTAAACACTGAAATGCTTCTGCACAGGTGGGTGAATCTTTCAGTTTCACTTTCTCTCACATTCCATTCTTTTAAAAAAATCATATTCTTTCCATTGAATTTGTGAAGATATTTGTGGATGTTGGAAAATTATCAAAAGCAAACGAAATGGAATTTTCAGCTGACCTTCAGAATGTTATCACTTCAAAATGTGCAGGAACAAGATTTACAGGAATGAATGCTTTTACTTGTGCCAAAACATTTTCATCACTAAAAAGGTTAGCCAAAGAACTCAGAAGCCATTTTGAATCTGAGGGTGGATATGCACAGGGCGGCATCAACAAAATTTGCTTATTTTATATCACAAGAGGTCAAGGGTATAATTTAATGGATTTTTTTTGTTTTATTTCATTATGCATGTTTTATTTCACTTTTTAAAATTTGTATAATGCATACTGCTCTTTTTTTGTAATGCTTCCAGTCAGAAACACATACTGCATTTCATTTTATGTTGTTCAATTGATCCAAACACAAAGACATCGCAAGTTTTTTTCTTAAATACTGAGACAACCTTAAGCACTTTTAGTGGTATTGATTTCAGCAGGACAAAGTGAAGCATGTAATTAATGCTTCAATCAATGCAAGCTAAAACTATTTAATGTTGACTGAATTGTGACCTAAGTATGCATATACAATATTTCAATTAGTATGATACATCATATATGGCAAGTTGTTCTTAAATTGTCTCTCAGTCTTGGCATATCTTTTTTTTTTCATGTGTGTGGATTCATCTCAAAAGTAACAAAACAAAGGGAAATAAGTTTGCTATGCAAATGGTACAATAGCAATTACTCAGTTTTTTTCATATGGCACAGTGAGGCAATATATATTTGAAATACCTTTGTGGCAATTCTGTTTCTTTCCCATACTGGACTATTTTCCTCATTGTTTCTCCTGAAATCTACAGATTTGTCAGCAATTCAGATAAACACTTATCTCTAAGATGATAAGCCTTTACTGCTCATCTGCACTCTTTTTGCAGGTCTGTAGCAAGGACATGAATCTCACTCTTGAAGAGAAGCTGAGAAGAAAATCACTTTTTACTGTCTACATCAAGATTCCCCACACACACACCAAATTTTTTTTTTTGAAACTCTTGCATTTCTCACATATTTTGTGGTGTGTGTTTTCCTAGAAGAAATGGCAGGGTGTGCAGGATTATTATAATTTCTGCATAGAATGTCATCTTTCCTGTGCAGGATTCCCCTGGAAATACAAAGGAAACACCAAGCTATACAGGATTGTTACAATTCCTGTGTAGAATGACATTGTTTTTGTGCAGGAGTCATCTGAAAATAGCAGAAGAAATAGAATTCTTACAATTTCTGTGCAGAATAGCACCGTTCCTGTGTGGAATTCACCAGAAGGGCACTAAGGGCCACTGATGCAGGGAGAAATCTCAGTGGGGAATCTCAGCATGGGATTACACTGAAAATCACTAAGAACACAAAAATTTGCAAATACTCATCACATCCCTTTTGTATGTCTTTTGAGGACCCCAGAATGTCCGCTTCACCAGGCATGAAGCTACCGTGGCGGTGTCACAGCGTAATGATGCCACTCTCTGGGAGGGGGGGAGGGATGGAGCAACCCTCCCACCCACTCTTAAAGTAAGAATGAGATTAGCTGGTTGTCTAGGAGCCGGATGGGAATTTTTGGCCTGCATCCGTAATTGGCCTTGAAGGGAGCAGGTGTGTTTTCGCCCATCCCATTCTTACTGCTGGGGTGTGGTTTTTTAATAAAGTTAATTAAAATAAATTAATGGAGAGTTAAAGCCATGTTTTGGTCACAATGGCAGGTGGTGTGAGGGGAAGAGTTTTGTGAGTTCCTGGAGGATACATGGTGTGAAAAACATCCCATCTCCCTGTTTGGTGAAGCCAGCAGGGCTCCGAGGGGAGGTGGCCTTTTCTTTTGGGGGACTTCCTGGACAGCAGTTCACCTAGGGTCATGAGGCTCGGCGGGCTGAGGCAGTGGAGGGTATCCCTATCATGGGGCACCTGAACATGTGCTGGATGGAAGACAGCATGATTCAGAAATAGGAACTCACCCTGCTTTAGAATCCGGAGGTAAAGGCTACACCGGATTTGGATTACGTTAGGCCTGCTTGTAGATGGGGGATTTAGTTTAAATAGTTAATAAAGTTGTGGCCCAAGTTTTAACCCAACAACCTGTGTTGTCTCTTTATTTCCGGGCTGGGTGGGCAAAGGGCTATTTTAGGCCAATATAAATGTTGGTGGATAAGGGGCATAGATCTCCTTGTCTATAATCCTGCAGTCTTGGATTGTCTATATGAAGAAAGCCAAGAAGTGCTTCAAGATCGATGGATATAGCTTAGAATCTCCCTAATGTGCTTGTTTCCCCCTTTCAGACAGAGATTTTGTTTTTTGTCTTATGGTTGCTGTCGTAAATGAGCATCAAAATATGATGGTCTTGGTAAAATTGCTCTCAGACTAGAGCCGACATCATTCTGGTTAAGTATTGTTGTGTATATAGGTGGGGGAAAGGGCAGGGGAAACCTTGTGTACATTTTATAGCATTTGAAGTACTCTCATACACATTGACAAACTCATATTATATTAAAATTAAATGGACAAATATATGACACATTCTTGAACTGTTTTTTTTTTTTTTAAATGAAAGACAAATCTCATAGTAAACCAATAATAAAGTCAAGAGCCTGCTCCCTGGCTACTATTGTGACATCTTCTGTGGAATTGCCTCCTTCAGTCAGACTGGATATTTCTGACTTTTACAGCTGCATAAGAGGCAACAAATTCCAGAAGTACAGCTTTTCCTAATGTGGAAAGAAAAAGTGGTAAGAAAAGGGGGTAGTGGTGGTGGCAATAAATATGATGATGATGATGATGATGATGATGATGACAACAACAGCAGCAACAACAACAATGATGATAGTAGCTTATTTTTCACACAGCTATCAAGAACACAGGAGTTCTGCTTGAAAAAAGTGTGGCCAGCATCCAATAAGAGTGACTACTAGCTATGACAAACTCCAGTTACTGCCTTCTTCCATGCTCCACTCCACTTTACTTTTCCTATTCTAGCATGCATTCTAAAATTTCCTGTTTTAACACAGGTGTAGCTTGAAGTTTACTCCATCTCTGTTCTGGAGCACATTATTCCATTCTACCCACTATTCAACTGCTTTATAACTTTTTGAACCTTCTCTGTTTCCTGGCCTCTATTAAATTTAGTGGCAACCTTTCTAACAGAAGTGCAGAGACTAACTGTTAGCCCACCTTGTCAGCTGAAGCTAGGAGACCTTATATGTGCTGATCTACTGTGACAAACCCTGGTAGAAAGTAAGGTATAAGCTGCTCAATAGAACAGTGCTGCGTGTTTAGGTTTGGACAGAAAAATCCTAGATGTAGAAAGACTTCCCTAAGCATCTTTCATGTGTGTTGGGGATTTAAGCACAAGGAAATGCATTATGAATGCAGAGCACATGTCATCACAGCTTTATCTGCTTTGAAGCCATGATACAGAGTGAGCAAGATAGATGGTGAAACATAAGAACTGTTCTACTGGGTCACGCTAGGGGTTTGTATAACCCAGATTCCAGCACTAAATGCTTCAGAAGAAGAGCACAGCTGGGAGATTGCAAAGTAATCCATCTTGTCGGTCACTTGACACATGGCTAGGGCACCTTGAAAATGCCATATAAACTTCTCAGTTAATAGCTAGCTACTCATGGATTTTTGAGAAGCCAGAAAGCTTCTTTGGCAGTAGCTCAGTTCCTTTTTTTTATTGGGAGACTATTATTCCACTCTGAAACAGATCCCTTAAGCATGTCAGGTCCTTGGAAAATGCTTTCTCTGCTCTCTTAAAAGGTAGTGCTCGGGGCCCCAAGCCTACAAAATGGTTAAAGAACTGGTGTAGCTAAACAAAGAGGGCCATATCCTCTTCATTATTTACATATATGGAGCTTCTACTCTTGAAACTGCCATGGTGATCTGATACAGCACCAGTGCAGATCAGATCTCTGCAGCAGTGCCCACTGTTGGAGTTCTGTGTCTGCGTAAATATTCACCAGGCCACTGGCCACAAGAAGTGATCATAATAAAAGCTAATTAACCAGATTATTATATTAAAGCAAGTACTGACTTACAACAATTTAAAAGCATATTAGAAGCAAGTAAATGAAAATCTCCTTCCTAAGTAGTCTCTAGTGCCCATAGCAGCACTGAAGTTTTTTTAAAAAAATACTTTTTATTTTTGGTTTTTTGCATGTTTAACATAACAATATAAACATAGATTACACTAAAAAGAAAAAAAAGAGTTTAAAATGAGCAAAACAGAACCAAGAGAACAAAACAAAATGAACAGACAAACAAAAGGTCAATACAATATAAAATAGTATGGTATTATATACGTTCACAATAAAGTATCTTATGCATTTACAATGAGTCAATGAAGGGCTTCCATATATCTACGTAGATATCCTCATGGAGTTGCTTTCTGTATGATATTCGTTCAAAAGAGGCTAATTGTCACAGATCTTCTGACCATTGTGTGAAAGGTGGAGGGTGATCATCTTTCCAGGCTTTTAATATAAGTCTTTTTGCCACCATGAGTGCTCTCAGAATCCAATTTCGTTGACCCTTTGTTAGACCCCATACAGCAGGAATATAATTTAAAAGAATGTGAATATCATGAAATAGCAAGGATTTCCCATAGCAGCACTGAAGTTAAAAGGTTTTGTCCAATATACAAGCAAGGTTTGAAGATCTCTGAACAAATCACGACGTCCTGTATTGGTGGGGCCCCAGCTGTGGGCATACATGGTAGTAACAGCAGCTGTTGCAGCCATTTTAATTGCCCAAGATGCTGTGTTGTAACATCTCTCTGCATGTGATTGTGGAAATAAAAATGTCTGTCTGATGTTGCCACTGCCAAGTATATACATGGTTTGTGACACTGAATAAATGGGTCTTGCAGGGATCTGGGGACCAAGGCAGCTTCCCAAGATTATCTTTCTATATAGTAGGTCCCCCATATCCATGCAGGACATGTTCCACGATCTACCATGGATACCTGAAACCGCAGATATATGAACCCTATATATATGTAACATCCAAGGCAGTGGGACAAAGGCCAAGTTGTATGTTGTATATAGGGCTTTGGTAAACTGCAGGAAAGTGAATACCTTGGATACCAATACCACAGATAAAGGGGTCCTACTATACTTAATTAGTCATTTTCCAGTTCCAAATTTTTCCAAAAGAAAGAAGGGAAACAAGAATGATTTCCAGCTTGGCAAGTCCAAGATTTGGTATTTACACAGCTTTCAGAAGACATGGTATAGAAAATTAACATATTACTTACGGTCAGTGTTCTCTACTTCATCTCATTGATAGGGATAAATCATAATTAGTTGAGAAGGAGAATTAATGAGTGAGAATCAAGGGCTAATATATTTGTTTCTTTTTTAAAGACTGTTTTGATTCTGGTTGTTATGGTGATCAGGAATGAAAAGGGTAAGCTGGATGACTTTTCCTTTCCAACAATCAGTAGTAGCTTTTATTTGTTTCGATGAAGTTTATCTTAGAGTGCTTTCAATAGCTAAAATCCTATTGCTCACTTTAGTAAGCAGCAACTAGAATAAGCCGATTTGAATCAGAACTCCTGGAGGAGCTGGCTCACCAATTTCCCACTGATCCAATGAGCCTACTCCAGTTGCAATTCACTACACTAAGCAACAGGATTTCAGGCACTGTTTCAGAAAGACTCCTGTATTGGAATGATTGTTTATGCAAATTATAATACAATTATATTAAAATTGTTTCAATATTGCTTAGTAAAATTATTCAGTAACCATTGCTGTTCTTTAAAAGTATTGCATTTACTATTTAATTGATACATTGATTACATTGTAGACTACTAACATCAGAGAGCTATATATGTTTATTTAGATTTAAGTTCCAACAAGCTTAATGAATTTCACTCCTGAACAAGTGGATATAGGATTGCATTGTAAGAATTCTTTTGTTGATAACCAGAGTGTTAATGTGATTTTGGTTTTCTAGACTCTGAATTGGAAATGACAGAGGGGCACCTCCAAAACAGGACAGTGGTCACTATCCTATTGCCAGTAACAACTGAGAGTAGACTCATTGAATCAGTGGCTAGTCAACACTTGTGAAAATCCCACTGAGTCAATGGGTGTGCTCTGGATGGGACTAGCAATAGAATTCAGGCCAATAATTTTTTACACACTCAAGAAGTAAAGCCAGAAGTATAGGAACTAGTGAATTGAAAACAAGAAGTATTTTCTTTCATTTTAAGGACCTAAAGGTTTAAACCCAGTGCAACTTTAGTGAGAGGAAATAGTCACTAAACTTCATAGCCTTCCCCACCATATGCTTGCAGTTCACACCACACCAGCTGGCTAAATAGTGCATCCCCTATTTGCTCAAAACTCACATTCTTTATCTCATTTTTCTTTATTTAAAGCATTTATTTACCACTCTTCAGCTGAAAAGGTTCTCAGAGTGGTTTTCACATGAATAAAAACAAGACAGCCCCTGTCCTTAGGCATGCAAACTAAAAAAAAAATGAAACTGAAGGAAAACAGGATGTTTCATACCTGCAAGAGAAATTATGAGCAGGTGTATATTTAAATTGAAGCAAACATATTCTTTTTCTAGAACCCCAAACCAGGTAAACCATATATTTACTGAGTAAAATATAAGATATTTACAATATTACAAGAGGGCAGCTATTAAGTGTAATCAAAGTGCGTAAAATGTTTTATTTCCAAAAACATAAGGATGGAACACTACAGGAGAAATGTTGAGGCAGAGTTACATCATTCCCTCTCCTCCAGTTCTGCTCCACAGTTCTCTCACAGTGGCCCACAGGGTTGCTGCATGTCATGACGGATGTGACAGCCTAGCAGACAAGATGGGTCAGTTTCTGCACTGATTTCATCTGTCATATTCCTTCCAATCACCAAACCCTAAACACAGTATATTACAAGCCACACTGCAGCATCGCATGACCAGACATGTTTGTTTGTTTGTTTGTTTGTGTGTTTGTTTGTTTGACTTCTATACTGTCTATCTGGCTGTATAGAAGTCTGGGTGGTTTACATATCAAACATGAACATTTCAAAGCAATACACATAATAATTATAAAATCAAAATAAGCACCAATGACCAACATTTTAAGAGATAATTAAAATAATATAAAATAATATAAATAATATAAAAGCAGGGCAGCAGGACTAATAATATAACATGTAAAGGTAACAATGCTGTGGGCCTCAAATAATATGGCTCTTGGGCACAGTGGAAAAGGAAATGCACATTGGTAAGATATTTGGAATCCCAAATACATTTTACTAGCATCTGCCCAATGTTAAGCCCTATATCCAGGATGAGGGCAGAGCTGGCTGAATTTCAGGGCCCACGTTCATCCCCAACACCACTGTTAGGTCACACCACATCCAGAAATGCCCCAAATAAAAATAACATTTCAGAAGTGCATGCAGTCAGACAGGAATTCTTTATTTTGAGAATATTGGGTTTTGCAGTCTGGGTGCCCTGCATTACCACAATGAAAAAAACTACCATACTCACAGGCTTCCAGAAGCAGAAAAAACAGGGTTTTATGAAACGAAGTTTCTTCATGGGGGGCATCCATGGTCCATGGGGACCTTGGTGCTCCAAAATAATCCTTGGAGGATGGCATGTGGCCCATGGGCACACAATATACAACCCTGATATACATAAGACACCGGGGAGCCTCTAAACATCCCCTTCTGTCTTCTCATTTTGTTGTACACTTCCTGGAACTAGCTTTTGTGGCTGCTGCCTTAGCCAGCCCCCTGACCAGCCTCTGAGTCCTGCTGCTGCTCCTACGCCTACTGCCCTGAAGTTTTTCCTCCTGCTTCTCCATCTGAACTGGGTATGCTCTATAAGCCCCTCTACAGATAGTAGCAAAAGAAGCAGATCCTATTGATGATTACAGTTATGTCACATGATGAGTGCACATCCAGATTAAACATATTTTTTTATTCCAGGGGGAGCAGATGAAGTGTTTAATTTGTCAATATATTAAAGTAGCCCTCTTCTTAAGCCATTCCATGATATGGCAAATTCACAGTGGAAGGAGCCTTGGCAGCTGAAGTTTTGTTTCAGTTCATTTCCAGCAGTTGCACATGTTGGAAACAAACCAAAGTGCAATAATCCTATCTAGACCAAAAAAAAAAAAAAAAAAAAAAAAGGAGAGGCTCCTGACAGGGACCCTGAAAGGTGCAACCAGCTCTGGGGATGGGTTGGTTCACTCTAGCAATTATGTTGTCTGATTGCTATCAAAATGAGAGAACCCTCCCATCCCCTCAATGGACCAAATAGTAGGCTAAATGCCAGTTTGATTGCACCCTAAATATGCATACAATTGAAAAATGTACACAAAGACCTTTATTCAATGGGGGAAATGCATACATTAGGAAAAAGTATATACAAAACATATACTTTGGGGAAAATGTATACAAAAAATGTGTAAAACATCTATGAGGTAAAACAAAGCAACACGTTTTTCCCCTGATACAAATAAAGGTTGGGACAAACATGGAGGTGGGAATTGGAGAAATATAACACTAAGATTTTGTCTGTTATGTTTCCCATCTCATAATATTTATTATTCTGGATTTAAATTATAACAAATTGCCTTGAGTAATGCATGTGCTGGGACCTGTGACCAATGATATAAATTGAGGGAGGACTTATCCCACCATTCTCCTATGATTTCTTCATCAGACCAGAGATCACTATGAAAGGTGAGATATTAATCTACATAATAGGAAAATAAATACCATTCGATAGACTCTTTTTTCAAGTTAGTAAGCCGTAGGACTCTTGAACCCTGGAAAAATTGTGCACTAGACACCAGGTGTCAAGTATTTTATTCTGGATATCAACAGAATGCTACTGAAACTCATAGTGTAGTCAAAGAATATGAGATTTCTTTAAAAAAACAAAAAACAAAGCAAGCCTAAATCTAAATCCTATTGAAACTATTACAAATACCTGAAATAAAGGAGAAATATCATTAAAGATAAAGAAGGATGTGGGAGGAAAGAGAGAAAGAAAGAAAGAAAGAAAGAAAGAAAGAAAGAAAGAAAGAAAGAAAGAAAGAAAGAAAGAAAGAAAGAAGAGGAGAGGTCAATTATTTAAAATTGATCTGTATCTTAAATCAGCCCTTTCTAATACAGCCTTTCCCTTCCTCCTGCTGTTTTGGATTATAACTCCCATCCACTTCTGCACACCTGGAGGGCAGTAGACTGGACAAAGCTTTATTAGATTGTGGAAGAGGAAAATGTATTATTTTACTGCTGGAAAAGAAGTTAAGGAAGTAGTTCATACTGTTGACCCCAGAGGATGATTTACTGACAAATCTGAACCACACAAAGTGTACTTAAAACTACACAAAAGTGTGCTTAATGCAAAAGAGCATGTTTTGTTCTGACATTTGGATTCACATTTTAAAGTGATCTCATAAGATTTCTGCTTATTTGAGATGACCATCAATTTAGAATTCTCAGTATTAGTTTTTATTCTTACACTGTCTAGCTATGAGATGCGTGTAATAACGGGGGGGGGGGGGGGATAATATTTAACAACTTGGTTCTGTAAGCCACAATAACTCTAGACCAGGTCTTTCCAGATTTTTTTAATTAACCAGCAGAAATACTAGATGTAGCATTTAGTTAACAATCATTATTTTTCAGCTTGTTCTTGCGAAAGAGGCAAGCGATCAGAGAGCATTCATTATGCATGAGCTTTGAAGGAACCCAAAACTCCGCTACTAAAACCAATTAGATGCACCTGTTTTTCCCCTCTTGAAAAATGCTGGCACTGCTTTAGCTTTTGTAAGAGAGAGAGGAAAAGAAAAAGAAATTTAAATGGACTGTGTTGTCTTGCAAGGTACACACCCTTGCTTAATGCAAAATTGTAAAACTAACTAGAAGTCACCAACGCAGAACCAAATGGTGAAATCACCACAAGACCTTTCCCAAAGAACTATTTACAGATCCTTTTAGTGAACTTTAGGATCTAGCCTCATGAAATGCAAATACTGTAAGTATTTGCTCATATCCGAGATCTAGCTTTAAAAAAAAAAGGTTTCGTGCTTTGACTGCAATGTTCTATAGTTACAATTTATGCTCTCTTTTGGCCACATGAGGATATGGCTACCACTCTTACTGGTTGTACATCTGTCCACCATTCTGCTTGCAGCACCAGAAATGAAAGAAGTGTAAGGGTAGGTACTCAGAGAGCTTGAAATTTTACTCTTCAAAAAGGAATGCTCTATTAATCTTTACTTATGGACAGGCAAGTTGGCTTTATCATTTTGTTCCCCCATCTGGTAAAGCAATTTATTGCATTTTGCAGTTTTGCCAAGTTGAGTGATCACTACCAGCAGACCAGAAAAACAGAGGGCAATACTCTCTTGTTCCCTCTAGTGGCTAGTTCTGATACTGTACTTTGAAAATACAAAAATACAAAAAAAACCCCAAACAAACAAAACAAAAACTAACACCTCCTAAATCAAAAACTACTTCACCTGGTGCTTAGGAGTGATAAAAGAATGCTATAAAATTTCAACAGTGCTTGTAAAATGTATTTAAATATGACTCAAAATGCCCTTTTGAAAATAACTAGAAAGCATTACTCATTACACCAAAAAATAAGGTAACTGCTCTTATATTGCTTTTGAAATGCAACTCAGTTATATTCCTGTTACCCAGAAAAGTAACTAGTTCCTGGTACTAGCTAATTATAAGCTGTCGCTGCTCACTAAATCAGTTACCATATGTTGCCTCCCTGTAAACCTCCACTTCAGGTAACATGCATGAGAGCTTCTCTTTTTTGAAGAAGAAGAAGAATGGAATCAGAACCAGTTACCTACATTTTGCTATAAGCATTCTTAGGTGATGCATAATTACCATGAAACCCAAAAACAAAGATGGAATATAGTAGGTGACTAAGTAAAACTGCATCCCAACTCATGTTAATTCAGTCAAGAACAGCTCATGAAATGAAATATTTTTTATTTATTTCTTTTAGTTCTCACAAATAAAAGCTTTTAAAAACAGGCAGCATAGCGCTATTCAAGAACTGTCCTGCTTAGAGGGAAGATAAGAGAAAAGAAGGGAAGCTGGCTGGGTTACCCACCAACCTGGTTTCTATTTGAGATGGCCCTTCCTTCACTTCCTGACATATCAAGCCTGGTCAAGGTCCATCCTGGGAGGATAAAAGGTTTAGGGCAGTGCTACCCAGCCTTGGATGCCCAGATGTTCTTGGACTACAACTCCCAAAAATCCTGGCCAGCACAGCTAATGGTGAAGGCTTTTGGAAGTTTTAGTCCAAGATCACCTGGGAACCCAAGATTAGGAACCAATGCTCTGGAGGCTAGTTTGTTTTTCCAAAGCTATAGCTTTCTTGCTTTTACTATTGTATTCTAGAACTACAATTCATGCTTTCTGACAACAAAAAGCAGCATAATAAAAATGGCTTTATACAGTTTACTTCAGAAACAAAACATTAATACCTTAAACTAGTAAATGAATAAGCAAAGAAACTGTTCTTTGTAATTGGTGCAAACCAGCTGAAGGGAGGTTGAGGTAAATTAGTTATGTATCTGGCTGGTCCCCATCTTTAAACTGAAGATTCTTCTCTTTGCTCAGTAGAAGATTTGCTACCTAAGAGATGTCTGTCTCACTAAAGCTAGAGCTATACAGAACTAATAAACTAGGTTGGCGGTATGTCCTCCTTTAGAAACAATGATCCTCCATTTGAGGAATTGTTGTCTTTCCTGGTGTTGAATGTTCTCCTTTTGGGTGATGTAAAAATGGTCACCCTACCCACCCACCCCAGTGAGTTTCCCTCAGCAAGCAGGGAAAGCAGAGGTTTTGATTGGCAAATGTACCTAATCAGCCCTCACCTATTTGTAAAGGACAATGGTTGGGATAGGTGCATATTGTAAGAAAAGACACAAGCCGCACACACTGATACTGATGCCATGTTAATTCTATATGAACTAGAGCTATGAAGTCAGTCCCAGGAGTGGACATCCTGAAAGCACTACCATTCCTCTGAAATAACTGATTGTTGCCTAGCTAGCTATTTCAACAAAACTACAGTAATCTATGTTTACTTTCTTTCTACACGTATTTATTTTCAGCAAGTGGTGGAAAATGCAAGGCACACAGCATTTTAGAGCTAAATAAGCCTTATTTATTTATATGAATCACTTATGTCCTATTTTTTCTTTCAGGATGTGTCCCAAGGTGATTACCTAGTCAAAGTCTTTGTGAGCAGTAGTATATTTCAACTTACTGTACATTAAAGTAGTAATGTCTAATTGTGATATTTGTATATATTAGTCTAAATTAGCAAATGCAGATTTAATACAAATATGTCCTCTTTTTTGTGTTTCCCTCCTTTTCTTTTCTTTTCTTTTTTTCTGAAAATGGAGCAGTGGCCACCTTATAAGACACATTATTATTAGATATTAATATTAGTCCTTAATTACTTGCTGACAGTAGACAAGGCTATATATCCATATGGTCTGTTCTTTTTCTGCTTGTTCATGTGCTGATCCTGGATACCTTCTGCAACAAAGAATTTGAGTTAAAGACCCATGCTTTATCTCCACATTTGTATGCTATACCTCATGAAGGCAAGAAATCTAGGTGAGGAGAATGAGGAAGCATATATAGACTATAGACACTAAATAGAATTAAGTATTTGGTGATAAAGGAAGCCTTCGCATGTTACTGTCTTTGCTGTAATGGGTTTGTGTTTTTAAACTGCCTCAATGGGACTTAGCCTGAAATAACTGGGAACAAACACTGCCACCTCAAGATTATTTAATGGCCATCCCCACTCCCTCCAGGAACTTAGAACAATATAATTCCCCACCCAAGGGAGCTTTGAGAAATACAGTTTTCATAGAGGTCTAGAGGCCCCCAAGTCGAATTCTCACGAGCCTCGCCAAAGAATAATTCTCAAGATTTTTTCCCACAGACTGTCATAAAATTGTTGTGCTGTTTCTTGTTCTACTGCAGTTTTCAAAGATTTTCATCAGTCACTGGGATTGTATAAACTAATTGGATTTGGTATTCAGCCACTCCTTTACATGTTTAGATATCCATTGCTCCCTTATATTACTTTTAAGTGCTGCTTGCTGTTGTAACTTTAGCTGCTGAGTATCTCTTTGACTAAAAATATTAATTATATTAATGAATCAATCTATGTACTACAGGCAGAGTGGCAAGTGTGATGTAGTGAATAGATCGACAAGCTGACAAAACTCAGGAGACCTGGGTTCGAACTCCTCCCTCACTGGGAGGTGGCACTGGTACAACCACTCCTTAAATACCTCACATGCCTTGAAAACCCCATTAGGGTTACTGTAAGTGGGATGTTACTTGAAAGTATATAACAATTTTAGTTAATATATACATGAGTGGTCTAAGAGTAAGTGGTCCTCCAAGTCAACCAGTTCTGCTCTCTCCATTCCCTGAAGGAAATATTAATTCCTTTCACCAAAAACGAAATTTATCTTCAATAACTATGCAAAGGAAATATGTGTTTATTTTAATATGTACTTTTAGACATAGATATTGAGTGTTCATCATTTTCCCCCCTCAGTGACACTTTTTAGACATCTAGCATTGGGCACATAACACCTGGCAAATCCTGCTACATTGCTTTGTACCCTCATATTTCAAAGGGTTACAACTAGAGATGGGGACGGATATAAAAATGGATCAGTTTTTCCGACGAATATAGCCGATTCGTTAAATATCCGTCGATCCTTATTTGTGGGTTCCAGAGACCCCCACGAATACGAAGGGATGAATATTTACCCATTTTTATTCGTACTTCATATTAAAGAAGAAGAAAAAAACCATTCTGCCTACCGGCCGCAGATCAGCTGATCGGCGGCAGAAAGGCAGCCACCACCCCACACAGCCACCCAATACCACAGCCTACCCCCACCCCTTCCTTTCCCTACCTTAGCCCTCCCACCCCCACCGACAGCCCCTTACCTTAATCGAAGCTGCCGAGGTCTCTTGGCCTAGTCCAAGCCACGGCATGTAAAAAGGGAGACTGGCTGCCCTTTGCGAAGATGGCGGCTGCGGCTTCATTTAGGGTAGGGAAGCTGCAGCTGCCATCTTTGCAAAGGGCAGCCTGGATTCCCTTGGCTAAGGGAATCCAGGTTGCCCTTTGCAAAGATGGCAGCTGCAGCTTCCCTACCATAATTGAAGCCACAGCCGCCATCTTTGCAAAGGGCAGCCAGTTTCCTTTTTTACACTCCGTAGCTGTGGAGGCCTGGTGGAGACCTTGGCACCAGCTATTAAGGTAAGGGGATGTCGGTGGAAGTGGGGTGGGGGCTAATGTAGGGAAAGGAAGGGGGTGGGTAGGTAGGCTGTGGGGGTGGCTCACTGTGGGGGGGCTGCCTATTGGCCTCCAATCAGTTGATCAGTGGCCGGTAGGCAGAATGGGCTTCTGTGACATGTGGTAAACTCTCCTGGGGGGACCCAATTTGTGGGTGAATAAGTTGGATGTCTGATATCCAATCTTCACCAAAGTTGGCAGGCATGTT
The DNA here is from genome assembly GCA_037013535.1 of Intellagama lesueurii. Taxonomy (NCBI): domain Eukaryota; kingdom Metazoa; phylum Chordata; class Lepidosauria; order Squamata; family Agamidae; genus Intellagama; species Intellagama lesueurii. The sequence continues at coordinate 190,495,579 of JBAJHW010000003.1, read as the reverse complement.
GGGGAAAGACATAGGAAGCTCTGTTGTGATTCTGGACTCTCTAAGTACCTGGGGGGAGCTTTCCTGGGGTGGTCCTCTTTGTGAGTATATAGCTCAGGGGGCTGTGCTCCAATATTCTCCACACTTTCAGGGGTTGTAGACAAGCGTCTGAGGAAGCTTCCCTGCAAATTTGGCATCTCTAGGTGGTTGGGGTCCAGTTTTATAGCCATTTATAGCAAAGACAGATTGATGGATTGATTTGTCGATTCGTCGAAGAATATTCGTATATTCGTATCCATTGATCCGTTAACCTTGACAGATCATGAATCAAAACGGATCACCATTTTTTTTTTATTTGTCCCCATCTCTAGTTACAACAGAAAAGAGCATAATACTGTAAACCTTGGTAAACCTTTGTGTGTGGGGGGTATTTTTCCCCCAGCCCCATCGCGCATTCGGATGGGGCTGGCTGTGTGTGGGGTTTTTTTATTTATTTATTTCCCAGCCCCATTGCGCGTTCGGATGGGGCTGGCTGTGTGTGTGGGGGGGTTATTTATTTTTTTCCCAGCCCCAGCACGCGTTTGGATGGGGCTGGCTGTGTGTGGGCGGGGTTATTTTTTTCCCCAGCCCCATCACGCATTTGGATGCGGCTGGCTGTGGGGGGGGTTTGATTTTTTTCCTTGGCTGTGTGGGTGTGGGGGGTTTTTTGGATTATTTTTCAGCCCCATCGCCTTCCGATGGGGTTGGAGTGGGTTTTTGTGTGTGTGTGTGATTATTTTTTTCAGCCGGAACAGATTAATGGGGTTTCAATGCATTCCTATGGGAAATGGTGCTTCGACTTATGACCATTTCGAGTTACGCCCATCTTCTGGAACGGATTATGGTCATAAGTCGAGGCACCACTTTATGATGAATCTTGTGCTTCCACATTATTCACATTCATGTACAGCCTTTTTATCATTGTGCCATTTTCAATGGTTATGGTGGCTTTTACTCTCATAGGGCCAGCAGGGCCAGCTATTCTGCCACATAATCATGGGATTTCAGAGGTATATCTCTGTAATATATAATAAAATTTTATTTTATTTACTTGATTTCTATACTGCCCATTTGACCAATGGTCACTCTGGGTATATAGTTTCATTGGCTAGTGTATATTTCTTTAAGAAATACTTGGAATAAAAGGGACCGCACTTTATAGCTCAGAAAACAGAGCACGTATCCTTTGCAGTTCTGGCTTTTTAGTTTCACTTGGGAAAATTGGTGGAGGCACTGAAATAAGCAATATATAGGAATAAGCCATAATCAATCATTACATAATTCTCTATTAACATTCAGTTAGAGGGAACTGGCTGGCCTTGTGCCAGTCTCATCACTTTCTTCTGTGAATGGGGATGAGTCTGAAGAGGAGAGGGGCTTGCTTGCATTTAGAGTTTACATGTGAACAAGAATCCAAGTTTTCCATCATCCTTGCTTCCAGGTAGAACCTAAATATGAGCAGAAACCTCTCCTCTTCAGAATCATTCCTGCTCATATGGAGAAACCAGCAATGGAGGGGGTGGGGCTAGCTGCTCCTCTACAACCTTGTTGACAAAACTGGCTTAGAAAATGACCAAATAGGGTTGCATGCTGAGGAATTTTAGTCATAAGATGAACTATATTACAATATTACTTTCCCTTCTCCCTCACAGAAGTTTCATTGGACGGTATACATGTGCTGAACAAGTATGGAACAGCCCTTATGAAGTCTGTTGAATAAAGTGGCCTGAAATGACATTCTTTTGTAACAAAAGGACATAACCAATATAAAATTTTCTTTCTGAGCTAACTCAACGGTTTTATGGAATATGGTGTAGAAATGGAGAACTCAATCAGCAAATCTAACCCCAGCAGAATCTGTTGGAAAACAAACCAAGCAGCCAATACCTGTCAAAATGCACAAAGTCATTTGTCAGACTTTAGGTTTCTGTATGTAACCCATTTCTCAGCCTTTCTACCTTAAACTTAGCTCACATCATCCCCATGCTGACCTCTCCAACATTACTATGTTTCAGAATAATCCACTGAAATGTTTTCCAAGAATAAACTGCAAAGATTACTGGTCTTGTTGGAATTATTGCACCCTCAGATGTTGCCTTCAAGAGGTTTTGGCTGGGAGGGCTCTTCCTGGACTGGGTGAATGTCAATCAATCCAGTAGCAGTAAAATGTTCCCTCTCTGCCTCAAAATTCTGAAGAGAAAATGTCTCTCTACTCAAGTCTTCTTTCCCCCACTCTTTTTAGTCAAACTGTCTGAAAACAGTCAGAGCTATTTAGACAGTCAGCAAGTCAGTAATGAAGCTAGTTAATTGCTTAAGCTCTGTAGATGTAGTCAGTTAATATTTTTCTACAGAAATCAGTTTTTCATCTTTGAAGAACTGTGAGTAAAACGGAACTTTTTATTTTCTTTTACCAATGTCTCTGAATGAATTATTGAGACAGTAAGTGCCAGTTGAGGAGAACTAAGTGATAAGGGGTAGGCTACTGTGGAGATACTTGAAGCTAATTCTGCTCTATAGGTCTGTGAACTTTTATCCACTGTGTAGCTAGAGGTTTTAAAGCCACAAAAATTTCCATTCTCTGCCAATAGTTGTTCCATCTATTACTGACTTTAATGGCAGGATACAATTCATCTATCACAGCCTTTTCATAAGACTATGAATGTACTGATCATACTTTAATTTATTCAGTGATTACATAAATCTAACCAGATCTAGTCCCTTATCACATGTTTTTACCAAGTATAATTCCCTAAGGCTGTAATCTAATTCAAGTTTGTTTGGGAAGAAACTCTATAGCACCAAATGAGATTTGGTGCAATGAATAAACATGTACAGGATTACATTATCATTGCAGTTATTGTTTTTGTGTTTCATTTTCTAGTTGTTAAATACCAAATATTCAAGTTCAGAAGAAAGAATATACATGGCACCACAGTTATGATTAATGTGATTTATTGAGATTAACTTTAGTAGAAAAATGCTTTAAACTGAATTATAGTAATACGAGTTTGTATCCCTGCAGATCAAATTGCCATATTTGTCACTTTAACATAAATCCCTATGAATAACATACTTAAATTCTTTAAAATTCTTTACTCAATAGCAGTGATCCAGAATGAGTGATAAATCAGACATTGTTTTATATTTTCTCTGAACTGCACCATACATATATGTATTACTCTTTGGAATGTGGCCTGGTTTCAATGTGCTGTTTCTATTTTTGCGGGGGAAGAAACATTTTTGAGGGTCCTTAAGCCATAGATGTTTCATCCTAGCTGCTGTCTGACATAATCTGTCTCTCCATAGCAACAGCTGTAAGGTATAATGAATTGATCTGATGCTTTTGTAAAATCTGACAACTAGTATCCTACTCCTTAAATATGAAGCATAAGGGAAACTGCATAAGTGACTGCCTCACTCCCCTTCCATCAGACAGGCTCCTGTCCCTCGCCCATTCTTACCTTGGTTGTAAGATTAGTAACACAATTCAGTTGCATTGCAAGAAGACTGTGGCAGTAGGGGGAGAAATGCTTTTGAATTTGTTGATACAACCCGCTTCCGTTTTGGTTCTAAAAATAATGTTTTCTCTTGGCACCAAGCAGGTCAACAGCTGAAGAAAGCAATGAAAAGTCAGGTGGCGGAATGCACTGTTTGCATTCCTAAAACCACTGGCCACTCGCCACCTGACTAGAAGATATTGGTTTTGAGTGAAAGGGGCTGTGCTAACTTTCAAGTACTCAATAGGCCCCCTCATTTGGCATGTTAGTAAATTCATTTTGAGGGGTGTTGCAACACATTGGGTTGCAACACATTGTTGCAACTCATTGAGTGAGATGGAGTGTTTGGCTTGTGGATGTTAACTAAGAACTCTGATTTGTAACACTGTCAGTGACACTGTTTTGAGAGGCATTACAAAATGCAGGGTTTGTGATGCAAAATACTGATAAACAATTGCAAGATTTTGGTTTAGGATTTTGAGAAGATCCCAGGTTTGGCAGTTTGTAGTTAACAAAGCTGGACAAAGTTACATTTATAATGCATAGTTGAGAAGGCTTGTGCTGCCACTGCATCTGGATTACAGTTTAGAAATGTGCTTTTTAAAAGTAATGTGTTAATTATATTTCTTGCTAATTCTGCTAAATACAAACTAAAATGAAATTCTCATCCACCCTCCATAGAACTGCATGTACTTTCTTTTTTGGTCCAGTTTCCAGAATGTGAATCTTTGCTTCGTGGAATGTTGAGCTTTCACTAAGAAAAGTCTTGCTGCAAGCAACATGGCACATTGTCAATAGCCTTTGCTATTCTAGCAAATATCAAAAAATTGCATTTTACTGTCTAACAACTGTGTAAAGAGCCGTTCACACTTTCCAATTTAAAAATGCAAAAGGGAACAGAAGAAAGGAACATGAATTAACATAAAATGAATGGGAAAGTCTGATTAATTTTTCTTCATTTTTATAACATAAACTTTGCAATAAATAGTATGTGTTTGCAGCCTGCAATTTGAACTCACCTTTAAAAAACGGACCTGGCACCGACATCTAATACAAGCTCTGGCATTCTGTTTACCTGAGGAAATGCATCCAAACATATTTGTATTTCAGGTAAGAAAGCGGTTTAGAAAATAAAATGTTAACTTGAAGTGACAAATTGAAAACAATATGTGGATTATCACAAGGAGCGGTACATAGAAACATGTACTGAGGGAAATAAAACTGTTTAAAAATTAATCATAATGTACCTATCATTAAGGGATACCTTTCAGTTCTATATGTCATGTTTACTCTTCAGTTACCCGCTAGTTTCAATATAATTCTCATCCCACGCCCTGTAAATATTTAGGCTTATTCAGAAATCTCATGCTGTTAACAGGGACATGTGGCTCATACTGACTCATACTTCTCTCCCAATCTCCCTGGTTGTATATGTCATTGTTGAGAATTTTGGTTAAACGTGTATTCTCAGAACATTAGCAGAGTAAGGAGATATTAGTTTGCGTTGACACTATGACACTGAGAGAGTAAAATATCAACTTAGTCTATTTACATATATACAGAGAGAATAGACATTCATCTGGCAGCATAACACGACATGATACAACACATAGCATAGGAAAAAAGTGATCTGACTTACAGCAGATAAAATGTCCCATTTACACATGACTTATGTACAGTTCTAGGACAATCAGAAAATACATTACCTCATTTTCTGGTTACACAAAGTTTCATCATGTATCACAGCTGTACAACATTAAGTCTCAAACCTTTGTAACTACGCCTGAATACAATCAGTACAATGACTCAGGTAAAATCAGCCATTTTACTTTCAACTATACAACATTTATATTTAATACATATTCACATCAAAATCTCAACAGTCATGACATGTGACATTATTCTGGCTATACATGGCATATGTCACTTTGGTAAAAGAAGAACAGGACATGACACTGCATGGAACATTTTCCTGCTACTGCTCCAGTTCATTGGGGCTTTTATGCAAGGAGGGCAAGGAAATCCTGAACAGGGTAACATCTAGGCACATGTTTCTTTTATCTGGGAATACATGCACTCCCATACACGCCATGACTCTTGCACCCCACTGTACTATCACAAGCCTTCTCACCAGACCAAGGAAACAGCACCAGTGTGAGAATAGTTTTGTACCAGTACTGGCTATTGTATATGTCAGCTGCTGATGCTCCATCCCCCAATCCCATCTGTATCAGTAGGATGATCCAATCCATGTAAAATCTGAAAACATTAGTGCGCTGCTCATCTGAGACAGCACAATCAATGCTGACCCTGAGGGCACTTACTTTTCTTCATAAACTGAGCAAGTTTGCCTTTAACCTCGACATACAGTGTACCTTGAAAAGCACTTTGGATTAAGTTGCTGCTGGAAAACAAGAACTCCAAAGTGCTTCTCTATGTTGTCTTTGTCTCCTTTTAATAAGCCATTTATAATGCTTGTTTCTGAAGATCTGTCCCAACTGTTTCATCCACTGGGTGCCGATGCTGTCAATTTGTAGTGGGGGTTACCTAGGCCAAATCTATATTCCGCAGGAAAAAAACTGATCAAATCTGCAGCCGTGCCTGTCATAACACATGATGCCAAACTGGACTGCAGTTCAAAATGGTGCCCAATCCAGTTCTTTTCTGCTCTGGTTTATTTATTTTATAAATTGCCCACAGTTTCAACTGGTTCAGGACCACCCTTCTGCCCACATGCACCCAGTTTTCTGACCAGCCCTTCCCTACTCCTGTTCACTACCCCACCTTGCTCTTCCTTGTCCACCCTATATGTCTGTCAGTGCAAGGGCATTTCTGTTGGTGTAAATGGATTTCTGCAGGCAAAAGGGACTTCTGTGTAGTCCAGACCCCTTACAGCCAGCACATCTTTGAGTTCAGATTGTACTACAAGAAAGTGATCTATAGACAAACGTTCCCTACAACTCAGAGACACAACTGCATGGGATTTTTTTGTGAAGGAGCTAGATTTCAATGGCTAGCTAGTGCTACCCCTTCATTTGTCATTACTAATAAACACATTGACAGAAAACAGGAGCAGACAAGCAAGTGAGTGAAGGATGGCTGTATCTTGTCAAAGTATTAATTATTAGAACAAGTGAAGGGAGCGTCATTTGTTTGCACAGACAAACTGGGGACAGCATAGTTTATTGCCTCTGGTTTTGTTTACCACACACCAATGTGATTAATAAGGTATAGAAAACCAGCATCATTAAGCCAGTGTTTTGCACTAATGATAAAGATTAGCACCTGTGTGTCATCCTTCACTGTCAGTGACTCATTTCAGATCCCTCACATAATGAAGAAATTAGAGAATGAGAACCTTTTCACTCCCTTCTGCTGGACTTATCGCAGTTCTACAGAGGACAGAAATTTATTTTTTATAAATAAATAAATAAACAAATAAAACTTATTTACAACTTCCTAAGAATGTAACCTGACAAATACATATTTGACAAATAATCCATGGCTTATCCTTGTCCCCAAAGTGCAAGACAAACTGGAGGGGTCTGTTTATCGGGTATGCAAAATTGTTATGATGATTCTACAAATGGTAATAAAGTTTACCACATTAAGAAGCGGTAACAAGTCATGCACCTTTCTGCAAAAACTTATTTACTCCGAGTTGCAATACAGCAGCAGAGAAAGAGAACGTGATTTTATAAAGAAAGATCTATTATATGAACAACTGTACTGGAGGAGCAGGCTCTCTGACTTATAGCACTCTCCTTATAACAAGGCTGGGGAATTTTGTAATTTATCCCCATAAACCCTTGCATTATGAGTGGGTTTTATAGGAATTTAAATCCAAAACATCTGAGAGAGCCAAAGATTCCCACCCCTGCTTTCTGAAATATTCTCTCAAAGATATCTATCTGAACCCTCACATACTCTCTTTTTTCTTTTCTTAGGAAAACATTCTAAAAGGTTTGGTTTCAAAAGTCATTCCAAGCACTTTGAATGCTGATTGCCTTTGCAGTTTTTACAAAACTTTATTGTACTGATTTTATATGAATTTAGGAGTTCATTATTGCTGCACAGGAGTGCACCAAGTGATATTGTGTGGCAGAGCAAATCAACATTCTACAAGGCAAGTCTAAAAATGGGGGCACCGAAAATAAAAAGTTATAACTTTTATACTGGGCTTTGAATCAGTACTAAATTTGGCACAGTAGGAATAGAGAGTTTGATTTTGCTCTGTCCCAAATCTGGTGACATTTGGCTAAACAGTTTGAGAGTTCTGGTTTTTTTAAGTATAGACATGTTACGCACACACCCTCCATGCAGACATAGATGACAATTTTTTGTCACCAGATAAGAAACTGCTGAAATATATTTCAAACACCCAACTTTTTTAACTTAAAAGACTGGTATTTAACTTAGCCTCCTTTTTTCTTTGCATCAAATCCATCCAGTAGTTTTAGAAAACTGTATAACTTAAAATGACTGAAACAGGAAAAGCAGCAATTTCACAACTGTTGAGCATACTCAGTAGAACCTTGCCAGAAAGAACAATGGTTCACAAGCATTTGCTTGCCCTTTCTTTCCATATAGTCCCTTACCAATTGAATGAGGAGAGCAAACCAGACCTGGGCTCTGGTGACGTTTTGCTCTTAAAGGGCCAGGTACTTTTAACAGTCACAAGAGTCTCCTCTCACTCCAATTTGAACAGGCAGAAATTCAACCACAGCAGCTCTTGCTTTACCCAGAAGGAAGACTGGTTTTTCCTCCTATCTCCTCTGGCTGGCTTTTCATTTAAACAATCTCTTTGTTTCTTTTTAAATGTTCCTCCTTTCTTTTCTTCTCACCCCCACCCCCGATGATCACATATAGAATCATATTCTTCTCGACTGTGTGATTATCAATGTCATTTTAGCATGTTAGAATTAATGATTCCATATGTCTAGGTGGGCTTCTTCAAATGTGAATGGATGGCAAAAAAATATAGCACATAAGGAAGGGTCAGTCTGAGCAAAGCCTTCTAGCCTAAACTATTAAAAAGTGAACTTTGGAGAGGGTTCTGATCAAACATGGCAAAGGCACCTGAGAAGGGAGGAGGGAAAGGAGATATTTAGTGGTACTATGCAGTGGTTGTGGGGAAAATAAGTCTTAGGACTGCAGCCTGCTCTGCAGTTACTCATGTGTAAGTCCTATGAAACTCAGCTGAAATTCCAGCTGGCTCTAAGCTAAATTAATAGAATGGATAATTTATTTGATGTGGTAATAAGGGGTTCCTGGCAAGTAAACACAACCTTTATGCATTATTTAATTTTTTGGGTCCCAACCTTACTTCCAGCAGGAAATGAAAATAAACAAGGCGTAAGGGGAGAATGAGAATGAAATAAAACAACAAGAAAGCACCTCCACACTTCCTTGATGCATTCAACACCCTTGTCTGCAAATTATCTATAGAGAAACCTTCTGTTTCAAAACAAAACAAAAATATTAAGAAATAGTTGAGGTTGATCCCAACCATGTATTGTTACACTTTGTACTTGCTGGAATGTGTAGATAAATGTTTTCTTCAAACATGGATCTGGACTGAGCTATGATTAAGATGAGCCTATGCAGACAACTTCGAAGCCTTGCTCCCAGCTCCAGTTTTATGCTTGCCCAGCGGTCCCAGGCTTTGTTGTTGTTGTCATTGTCATGTGACATCATGACAATGACAACAACAGCTTTTGGATATTTTGGACTTTTGGATATTTTCAAACTTTGAAGTATTTTGTGCTTATGGATCATACAAGCAATATAGATGAATAAAGCTTGTAGAATTAGACAAGCTGATATTGCAACAGTGAAAAGACTTACAGTATACCTTGATACACAGATGAATATTGATATGATTGTCAATAACTGTTTGGTTTTATTCTGGAATTAACCCTTTTTCGGGGATAAAATGCCACCAGTGATGACCACAGGCTTCTGACTTTTCTGAAGAGGTGTATAAAGTTGTCTAGTTCTCTTAGGGGGTATGTTAAGGTGTCAGTATCTCTGACCTGACAGGCATACAGACCTCAAGTGGCCCTTTTTTGTTCACAGCAGCTTAATACCTATTTATTTCAATATTGTGAAGCGGCTTAAAAAGAGACCCACTTCAGGAGACTGGGAAACTAAAAGAGGAAGGCTTGCTTTGGTTCATTTCCAGCCATCAAACATACTGGAAATGGACCAAAACCGAGAAACTCTATCTGCACCAGAAAAAAGGTGCAGGTAGGACCACTCTGGGAGCGGGCTAGTTCACATTAGGAGTGAACCAGCTCGTCCTTGCAGTGGATCAAACGGAAGACTAAACACTCTTGCATTCCTTATTTTACAGTAGAACAGAAGTGGAGAGTCTGTGGCCCTCCAGATGTTGTTGGATTAGTCTGGCAATTCCTGACCATTGGCCATGGCAGCTGAGGCTCATGGCAGTTTGAGTTCAATAAGATCTGGAGGGCCATAGAGACCTGTAAATGAGTTGGACAGAACCTTAGAATTAGAGAAGATCCATTGAATCCATTTATATACATGTTGACTTACTCCACAATTGATTCAATGTGTCTCCTCTAGTGGGACTACCAACAGTATTCTGATCTTTATATAATGAATTATACAATGTATGTCTTTAACTCCCTGATGTCTTAAGTGATGGAAATTGAAGATATGCATTAGCCTTCATGTATCAGAACAAAACAAAACAAAACTGATTTGTATCAAGAGAATTCTGGAACATTTTCTGATCCCACTGGAATCCCAGTATACTGAAGGTGAGCACTAAAGTTCACAGTTTAATAAATATTTGTGATCCCTATTGTATCCAAAGAAAATTCCACAGCATTCCTGGAATGAGAGAGACTTATTGACAACCAGAATACATCATTTTGGCTTTCAGCATCATTGTTTGCCAAGAAATGGTGTGGGATGTTATGCTTTTGCCCCAATATATTACATCAGCCAAGAACAAAAAAAAAGTACTTCATTGACAAAATTCAATATTTTGGGCCATTTTTGTTTGTTTGAATGAGTGAGTGAGTGATTATTCTTCAGGTGACAGTGACACAGATCATCCTCCTTAAATGTCTAGGTCTTCATCAATTCTACAACAAAATATGACTGCGGAGGACTAAAATGGCCTGTCCTTGTGTATGAGGGTTAAAGATGTAGAAAAGCGAAATTTATATCTAGATGGCTCTTATATTTTTAGTTCTGCTGAGTAAAATAGATTTTTTTTCTTTTACAGTTTAAGTTGTAAAACCTGGAATCCCTCAAATCAATAGGTGTTCAACCATTGACTTTGGCAGGATGTATATTGTCTCTGCAGCCTTCGCTTTTGTGAAAATGAAGAATAAAGTCTATACTACGGTCTTATTGTTATGAATACCAAGCCCCAGATTAAATTAACTAGATTCAAAGAGTGTCACTATGTGATAGGATTATTATGACTAACCCAGAAAGATTATCCCCCAAATCAAGAGTAGAGATGGGCTATTCATATTTGTATCCCTGGGGATATGAATCAAATACAAATATCAGCACCACAGGTGTTGTAGAGATTCAGCCCCTCTCCCCAAACTGGCCAGTTCACTCACCGGTCACCACATAGCACACGCGACCATCATCAGCATTGTTGTGCCAATCACAAAAGCAGGCCTTCTTCACCTCCCAGCTCAGTCAACCACTCCAGCGATAAAGTGGGATGAAGAGTCTCCCCGCACAGCTGTTGAGTGGTCAGTTGCATGGGGAGGCAGAGAAGTGCTGGCCAGGCTGCTTCCACAATTGTCATGACAATGCGGATGACAGCCCCACGCACTGCATGGTGACCAGTGAGTGGACCAGTTAGTTCAGGAGGGAAGGATTGGGTCTCTGCAGCACCTGGGGTGCCAATATTCATAGTTGTATCCCTGGGAATACGAGTACAAATAACCCATCTCTAATCAAGAGTAAATTCAATTCTTAAAAAAACAAACCCCAGTTTATGAACGTGGGATATTGTGCTTCTGTACCCAAGTTAGGAAATGGCCCAATATTGCTGCACAATATCATGCCCGTGTTGCCAGCAGGAAAAAGAATGCCAAGTTTTACATAGCAAAAGGCAGCCTGAATATTGACAACACCAATGGCAGCTGTCAAGATGGTCTACAGGATACCCTCTTATGTTCACTAGTATCATATAACCTTGTTGAAAAACAGCCCTGACAATTGCCTTGTGTTTGATTTAGAATTGGTGAACAGATGAAAAAAGGAGTCCGCTTCTGTGGTTTTCTCTTGCATGATGTCATTTTGTGAATGGTAGTAAGCAGAAGAGGGTATCTGTTTCAAAGTTTTAATTTTTTGTTTGGGGTGTTCCTATTTTTTAGTTGCTTTATTTAATGCTGATTAGCTCTATTGTACAATATCTATTGCTGCATGAGAATAGTAATAATAAATGTTAATTTTCTTCTTCCCAGTTGCAACTCAGTAATGCAGTATTTTGTTCAAAAACTATTTGTGTATGAAAATATTGTCCATAAATTGGTTATCCAAGAGAACAAGATTTAGTCCTGGTTTTCCTTAAGACTATATCTTTCATGGAGTGGATGAGGTCTAGGGGCCAATTTTTGGTTAGCAGAAACCACCATGGGGCAATAGATGATGTTGTGAGTGCAGGGAAAGTCAAGCACCACTGACCTCTACCAACTTGTTGCCATTGCTGGCTCCCTAACATTCCTGCCAGAGCCAGCTGCCTCCTTTTGCCTAATGACAGCGCTCATACTGCCTTCATCCACTACCTTCCTCTCCCCTTGACTCCAATCCTTTGGCTATGGTGCTGAACATAGGATCTGTCACCACCTTTTGCTGTCTTGGATCTCCACCCTCACCCCATATTTACTCAGAGGACAACAGAAAAGCAACACAGAGACCCCAAGACAAGATTGCAGTGCCTCACACCATGTGCTTTTCGGGCCTTTATGTTCAGTACTGATGGCAGCTGTCTAATGCACCCTAATCCTGACCTCACTTGGATCAAAGAGACATTTGTGTGCTCTGCCATTATCAATTTTGGCAATGTGTTATGAGCACTGTGGGAGACTCAGAAGAGTGTCATCTTGAATAACCACATTACATAAATTCACTTCATTGCTCATGCAACCTTTTTGATAAGCACCAAGTTGAAATGCTTCCCTGTCCCTCTAATCAAGATATATTCTAATTCGCATCCCAGAAGTCTAAGAGAGTTTTGTCTAGAGGTTTAGTCTTTTCAGTTCCCTCTGTAGTTTATTATACTCATGTGCAGAGTGCCAGAAAATTCTTAGTATAGTTCTTCAATTAAAAATGGGTAAGCTCATTGTCCCAGAGATAATTGACTCAGAATCTTATTCTTCTCATGGATTAGAAACCATAAACTTCCAACTACAAGGGAGATTTTTATCTTTCTTTCCACAGAGGTTCACCTTTTAAATAATTAATCTCTTCCATTTCAGGTAGGTCAAAGTTACAATCTGAATGGACAACTTCGTGGTTTTTTAGTTAATGAGTACACAAATTAAAAGACTCGGGCCTCTATATTAGAATCTGGACAACCTTAATGGAAAACTTTTCTAATAGCCAATCAGCTCTTCATTAAACTTCATCTAGTTCATGTGGATGGTGAACCAAAGATATCATCAAGCTTCAGTGGAATTTACAATGTGCAATTAACTCAAAACTTTTTGTGACTGTCTGAAAGTCTAAACTAGATGTGATGACATGAGAATGAGGGTTGTCTGAATCTGTTACTTGTTGAGTTGCTCCTCTTCCCATTGACATTCTTGTTTCTTCTTCTTGCATTGGAATGTGAAACATTCCCACCACCACCTCCTGAAATCTGGGTGTACAGATTTCTACATTTTTAAAATGTAGAGATATTTTATTTGCATGGTCTGTTGCATTTATTATATGCTTTTTCCATTGTTAAAACATATTTGTATAGATTTTTAACTGGACACATTTTGCAGATATACAAATAGTTTCAGATATCCTTTTTCCTCTCTCAGTGGCTGAAAAACTTTCATAGCATAAGCCCAGGTGTTAACGTTCCATCCATTCCTCCTTGGGAAACAAAGCACTCCTGCTGCAATTCTGAAGGGCAAGCAGGTTCTGGGGGGAAAGTATAAACTGAAAATATTTCATCTTTACTGCCTATTCATCTTACTCCAACTCCACGCAAACATCTCTCCAACCTTTCCTTTATAAAGATTCTGCAGACCAACTTGGGCCTTGTATCAATGTGTAGCCTGCATAATTACTTGTGAACTGCCCAGAGAGTTTTTTAAGAGCTATGGGATGGTATATAAGCAGCATGCTTTATAAGCCCACAGCCCTGGTTGTGGGGACTCATGGTCACTGGTGATGAAGGTGGCAGAGGCTATTGATGCTGGGGTTGCTGCTGCCACTCTTTTTGCCTTTTCCACCTCCAGTGTCACCTCTGGATTGGTGTGGGGCCGGCTTGGCCTGGAACAGGCTGGCAGCATCGGTCTTAGCAGCAGGATGGTTCACAAAGAGTCATTTTATTGACCATTTTAAATATAATACTTGTTTAATTTTTTTAAAAAAATATTTATATACTCAGCTTTTTAATATTGTCTTTTAATTGTTGTAAGCTGCCTTGGGTCCTGTTAAGGATAAAGGTGGAGTAAAAATATTTTAAATAAATAAATAATAAGTGCATTTCCTTCCATTCTCTGGTCTGGCTCACTGGGACCCAGACCTGGACCAGATCCCTTATCCAGGGAACCTTACCATACATGGTCCCAGTCACTGTTTTAGCCCCATACCTCCTCGGTGCTTAGAGCCTCCTCCCATTCCTCTCCACATGCCTTCTTCTCCTCCTCTGGCTCTTAGGACTCTCCCTCAGTGAAGAAGAACACCTGATTGTTCAAGGGAAAATAAATGAGGAAAAGAAATGTAAGGAGAAGAATTTACTGGAAAACCATCAAAACAGGTTTTGGGGCAACTTAACACAATTGTTTAGGGCTGCCACATCCAAAGTTAGAATAGCCATGTTTTTGTTAAGTCACTGATAGGAGAGAAATAATAATAATAAGATACATGAGATAGTTGGATGAAAACCAATTTTTCTTGCATTTTAAAAAACCTTATTGACTCATCTACCACCAAATAATAGGAATTAGCACACATTTTGGAACACTGTCGAATGACAACAGCTGAACATCTAAGCACCTGTTTGTATGGTTAGCTTTATGGTTCAATGGCAATTAATTGTATTCCTATAATGTTGTGATTTGTGGCCATTGCACACATTGCGTCTTTTTCTAATGTGTTTAAATTACAAATGATGCGGCAATGATGAAACTGAAAAGGCATGGATGGAGAGACAAAAGAAATGTAATGTATCCTCACTGGATTTTCTTGGCTAACCTTCAAGGGGTAAGAACACAAAGGGCCACCATGCTTGGCTGGACTGATGGTGCTTTCTCGTGTTCATAACTGACTGCATGCCATGAACTACCACAAGAACAACCACAAGGGACGCAATATTTTTGGCATTGCAGCATCCTGGAAAACAAGTTCAGAGAGGAATCTGCTTTATATAAGGTTGGACAGTTCATCCTTCCATCTTAGTGCTCTATACTGGTGGCTGTGTAGCATCTCAAGGGAAGTCTTTCCCACCACCTGTTATCTCATCCCAATGAGAAATGCCAACAGAACTGTAGTAAAGGTGAGCCATGTGAAGCATGGGCCTCAGACATGCAAAAGTGAGGCCACAGAATAAATATACAAAATATTCACTTACTCCCCGAAGCGTACTGTGCCAGTCAACATTTCTACAGTCCTGTTCATCATTCCTTATCCAAGTAAGTAAGACTCTCCCCTCTTCATTGTTGCTTTCTACATGTGGCAGGGGACCAATCTTCAGGGGAAATGTTCCTGCTCACCTGTGTGCTCAACATGCCAACATCTGACATCAGGTTCCAGAAACAGTGGTTGTTGCTTTGTGACATCAAGGAAAGTTTCAAATTTGTTGTTGTTTAGTTGTTAAGTCGTGTCCAACTCTTCGTGACCCCATGGACCAGAGCACGCCGGCCTTCCTGTCTTCCATTATTCAAGTAATAGCTACTTTTATAGCCTTGCCAAGACACAACATGGCTCTGGACACTAGGGGTTAAACTAGGGACCTTCTGGTAAGCAAAGCATTGCTTGGTCACAGAGTTCTGGATCCTTGTTAACAAAGATTATTTGCATGCCCTATACGGTGTTCTTATATATGTTTCTGATCCATTTCAGTGGGAAAGATATACACGCATATTGAGGCTTTTCTATTTCTAAAGAAAATAGGTATCAACTGTTCACATTCTCGTCTCCTATCATAAAACTCATCCAGGGTTCAAATGCATAGGAGTAGAGAGCAGAACTAAATTGAAGGGCTATTTAAAACTTGCAGTCAGTTTAAAGGGGAAAGTAGTGCAGGAACATAATATAGGCAATGTGTTGGAGTATTGTAACTAGAGATGGGGATGAATCCAAAAAATGGCAATTTGTTTTGATCCGTTATTCATCAAGGTTGACGGATCAACGAATACGAATATATGAGTATTCTTCGACGAATCGATGAATTGATCCGTCGATTCATCTGCATTTTAAATGGCTATAACACTGGCCCCCGATGACCTAGAGACACCAACGTTGCAGAGAAGCTTCCTCAGATGCTTTCCTACAACTCCTAAAAGTTTGGTGAACATTGGATCATGGACCCCCAAGTTATATAGTCACAAATAGGACCCCCCAGGAAAGCTCCGCCAGGTACTTAGAGAATCCAGAATCACAACGGAGCTTCCTATGTCTTTCCCCAACAAGCCTGCCAAGTTTGGAGAAGATTGGATATCGGAACTCCGAGTTATTCACCCACAAATTGGGTCCCCCCAGGAGAGTTTACCACACGGCACAGAAGCCCATGGCATTGAGGGAGTTATATTTAGCCCCAGCAGAATGAGAGGTCCCTTTGGCAGAGGCATGCATGAGGCATTGAGTTTGTCTTCAGCTCAGCACAAGATTACATTTGTCAGTGAAGTAGAGTTTGCCCTCAGGAGGACTGGAGGCAAGGAGGTATTTGGCAGAATAGCAGGCTTTTTGGCTCCGTTGGGCACTGAGGAAGTTGGCAGCAGGAAAACAGGCTCTTTTGGCCCCATCGGGCACTGAGGGAAAAGGCAGCAGGAAAGCAGGCTTTTTTGGCCGCATCAGGCACTGAGGTAGTTGGCAGCAGCAAAGTACCATGTCTTGCCCCATCGGGGCACTGAGGCAAAAGGCAGCAGAGCAGACTCTGGTCTTCTTCAGCAACATCAGATTTGCCTGCAAAGGAAAGGTTTTTGCCCCCAGGAGGCAACTGAGGTTGCTTGCAACTTCCAACAGCACCAGCAGCACCAGCAGATGAATAGGGTCGGTGCTACTAACAACAGTTAATCCATGGGACCACGGGGTTGTCGGAAACAGATCAGCTCTGCAATCTGAAGCCGGGCGATGGGGCGACAAAGATGCTCGTTTAGAACTAGAAAGCTGGGGATTGCTTGCAACTGGGCTGCTGAGACCGCCTGGATATGATAAAGATAGCCCTCGGAGGTTTGGGGGGGCTTAGACAGGCCGGCCCCCTTGGCACGGGTTGAAAACCAGACGAGCTCTGCAGTCTGAAGCCAGGCAATGGGGCCACGCCCAGACAGGCTTTGGGTGGGGCAGAGCAG
Organism: Intellagama lesueurii; assembly: GCA_037013535.1. Taxonomy (NCBI): domain Eukaryota; kingdom Metazoa; phylum Chordata; class Lepidosauria; order Squamata; family Agamidae; genus Intellagama; species Intellagama lesueurii. The sequence continues at coordinate 190,478,334 of JBAJHW010000003.1, read as the reverse complement.
ACAGACCTTTTGGAATGTAGCCCAAGTGGAAGGAGCTGCAGGATTAGGAAATTGTTCAAATGGCCAGCAACATTGTTGACTTTTTGCCCCATTAGGCACTGAGGAAGTTCGCAGCCGGAAAGCAGGCTTTTTGGCCCCATCGGGGCACTGAGGCAAAAGGCAGCCACAGGAGACTCTGGTCTTCTTCTTCTGCAAAATCACATTTGCCTGCAAAGTTACTTAAGTTTGTCCCCAGGAGGCAACTGAGGTTGTCAAAGCAGCAAGCAACAGCAGGAGAATAGGGTCCGACTGCAAGGTGCTACTAATGGCGGTTAATCAGGGTGGCCGCTGGGCTTCTCAAGCGGATGATCAGCAGTTCGAATCCATGCAATGGGTGACCTGAGCTCTTGTCCCTTGTTCCTGCTTCTGCCTACCTACTGAGTTAAACTGCTGCTGAGCCACTAGGCTTGTTGATCGGAAGGTCAGCACAGCAGTTTGAATCCGTGAGCTCCCGTGGCTTGTCCCAGATTCTGCCAACCTACTCAGGCAGTAGCCCGAGTGGACTTTGGAGCACCTTGTTGGCATGGGATGGCCAGACAGGCATTGAGTGGGGCAGAGCCCAACCCTCTTGGCACGGGGATGCCCAGACAGGCTTGCGGGGGGCAGAGTAAAAGGAAGAGGCAGAAGCAAAAGGAAGGAAGCAAAAGGAAAGAAGACTCTTGTCTTCTTAAGCACAAAGGTAGTTCAGTTTGCCCCCAAGAGACAACTGAGGTTGCACAACTGCAGCAACAACAGCAAATGAATAGGGTCCAAGGTGCTACTAACGTAATGGTGGTTAATCCATGGGGCCGCTGGTGAGCTGAGCTCCCGTAGTTTGTTCCAATTTCTGCCTACCTACTGAGGCTGTAGAATAGCTAGGAAGCTGGAATGAACAGTCTGCCAGTTTTGGGTTCTTTTGGCACCTCTGGAAGCTTTGGTTCCATGCCTGCCTGCAAGGCCACCGGAGGAGGAACAGTGACACCGGTTATCGTAGATGTGGTTGTGCACATGGCGGTCATGATGACAGTGCTGCTACCTAGCTTGCGTAGCTTCACAGCCTTCTTCCCCTTGGATTGCCCCTGAAGAAATCCCTTCATTTTCTACTGCCTGCCTAACAAACCAACTAAACAAATAGAGCAATGGAGATTGAGGAAGGAAACTAATAGAGGGTCAGAGAGTGTGTGTAAATTTTATTTTTAGAATGATGGTGGTGTAATTCTTTTACTAAAATGTGACCTGCCTGCCTAAACAAAGCCCCCCCCCCTCAGTATAATGTAATTAGGAAAATTCCCCCCCCCAACCCACTGTGGCAGAGAAGCCAAAAAAGTCCAAAAAGAAAAGTCCTGCCAGCTAAGTCTCAGTCAGACACACACACACACACACACACACAAATAAGTTTTAGAAGAAAAAGGAATTATGGATCCAGCCACCCACCAAATTCCCTGAGACACAAGCCACCCTAAAATGAACTTTTGAAAACTGAATAATCCTCCCACCTAGACACACACACACACACACACCCAAATAAGTTTTAGAAGAAAAAGGAATGATGGATCCGGTCACCCACCAAATTCCCTGAGAGACACAAGCCTCTCTAAAATGAACTTTGGAAAACTGAATAATCCTCCCACCTAGACACACACACGCACACACAACCAATTTGGGGAAAGGAAAAAATGATTCTCCTAAAATAAACTTCTGAAAACTGAATATAAAGGAAAAGAGATTCCACAGTCACACAACGACAGTTTCCCCCCCCACACCGGACGATACACACACACACACACAAGCCTCCAGGGGGAAAAAAGGTTTGATTGATTTGAATTTGAAATAAAATTAAGCCCTTCCGAAGAAGTAGCCTAAGCTACCTGAAATCCCTCCCCAAATTCCCAGTAAAGTTGATGATGATTGATGAATGATGATGAAAAATAAAAATATAAGTCTTTGCTTTGCTGCCGCAAAAGCGAAACCGCAAGAGCACCAGCAAGCCAGCGAGCAGCAACTGTTCTCACTCCGGAGAGCATGAACAGAAGTGGGGAACGGCCGGATGGGAAAAGCTTATATGAAGCATCTGTAAAAGTAGATACACCTTTCAGCAGCGCTATTGGCTGCCGGACATGCCAATCCAGGATCTCTGTCCTGATTGGCCAGAGCTTCGAATTGGCGCCAGCAAGCTCAGAGAGGCCCCCAAAAGGGGTAACGAATATAGATGAATATGAACGGATCGACGAATAAAACCAAGGAAATATTCGTCAAGCCATATTTGTACTGATTTAAAATTTTACAAATATGGATCGATGAATATATGACAAATCGGCTATACAGTGGTGTCTCGACTTACGAACATCCCTACTTACGACCATTTCGAGCTACGACCTGCTCCAGCCACAAAATTTTGCTTCTACTTGCGACCGGAGCTTCCACTTACGAACAGAAAAAGGCAGGGGAAAAAAGGCGGGAAATTCAAATTGCTAACTGTAGGTGGCGACGAGGCTGCTTCTTTGTAGCTCTTTTGCCCCAGCAGTTAGAGAGTGTGCGTCGGAGGAGGCTTGGGACTGCCTCCTTCTGCTTCTAAGTGAGTGTGTGTGTGTGTTTGCAGGGAGGCTTCAGGCTGCCTGGTAAGGTAAGGTGCTGTTTTCTGCTTTTTAAAAACTGTTCTGGGTGTTTTTGCAGCGTGGTTTTGGGCTGGGGGGGGTATGTTTCTGTGATGTGATGGGTCTTGGGGGGTTTGCTTGTTTTTTGGGTTTTTTTTTCCAATTTCTGATGGGTCTTGGGGGTTTTTGTTGCTTTTTGGAGTTTTTTTCCCCATTTTCGATGGGTCTTGGGGGGTTTGTTTGTTTTTTGGCTTTCCCCCCCATTTCTGATGGGTCTTGGGGGGGTTTCCCCATTTCCGATGGGTCTTGGGGGGTTTGTTTGTTTTTTGGCTTTTTTCCCCCATTTCCGATGGGTCCTGCATGCTTCCCTTGCTTTTTCCTTTGTTTTCTTTGCATTTCCGACCTGCCCCCTTTGTTCTCTGTGCATTTCCAACCTGCCCGCTTTGTTCTCTGTGCATTTCCAATCTGCTCCGTTTGTTTTCTGTGCATTTCCAATGGGTTTTGCACGCTTGATTGCTTTTATTTTTTTTTCCCTTCGGCCGGAAGGGATTAATCACGTTTCCAATGAGTCTTGCAGTGATTTTTGTGTGTGTGTGTGTGATTTTTTTCTTCAGCCGGAACAGATTAATTGCATTTCAGTGCATTCCTATGGGAAATGGTGCTTCGACTTACGACCATTTCGAGTTATGTCCATCTTCTGGAACGGACTATGGTCGTAAGTCGAGGCACCACTGTATTCGTCAGAAAAACTGATCTGTTTTTATATTTGTCCCCATCTCTAATTGTAACCATTATTTCAACACAGGAACCTATTTCAAAACATTCACGTTTACTACTACTTCTAAACTTCAAAAGCATCTGGTGGAGTATTCCTTCCAATCAATCAATCTGATGAGCAATGGTAGATTGTGTTTGAAAACCCTTGCCTCAGTTAAGACTGCTTATCATTCTCAGGATTCACTAGGTGAGATTGCCATCTGGAAAATGTAATTTTCCACTCAAAATTACTTCTCTCTCTTTTCCAAGTGAATTTCACTTCTAATGACTTTCTCTTTCTATAGAGCTTCTTTTAGCAGGCTCTAAAAAGGCAAATTACGTTGCATATTTAATTTTATTCCTGAGTACAATTCATTCATCATTGTTGCCAGACTACTTTTGCAAAGCAACATGTTTGAATCTTCTGAAAGGGGTGGGGGGAGTTATAGACCAATTATAAATGCAGTTGCCAAAATAATGTGGGTGTATTTAGAATTAGAAGAAGTCCACTGAAGATGCAGTCATTAGTTTTGGAACAAAAAGAGACATGTTTGAAGCAAGTCCAGATTCTATGCAATGCAAGGACTATTAAATTAATAGTGATTATTTTAATTTTAAAAAAATTACAGAATCTCCACAAAGCATCAGATAAAGTTCTAGAAACATGTATTTTCAAAACACCCTCTGAGTCACAATTTTTATGTCAGTAGGTGTTAAAATAATTCATCTTCCTCCTTTAAATACTTTAAGGTACAAAGTTCAGTGATTTCACATTGTGAGAATAAATTAATCTTTTTCTGGAGAGAGAACTGAATATTTTTGAGTGGTTTTTGCCAGAGAGGTGTACATTTCTATCTATTAGTATTCTAATTCCTTGCCCCCACTGATTCAAAACCTTCTTTTTTCAAATAGGCAACAATGAGACAGAACACATGTTCCAATGTATATAAGCATGCATGGATGTAAGTGTATAAGAGTGTGAAGATGTTTGAAGAAGAGTAAGCATGAACGGGGTGCATGGATGGATGTGTGAGAATGAAGGGGTATTTTTATTTTTTATTTATTTATTTTTAGATTTCTACCCCGCCCCCCTAGACAATGTCTACTCTATATATGAGACTCCTAAAGCACTGGGGCAGGAAGTGGACCTCAGACAGCCTACTGTCCTACTCAGCTGGGCCCAGAGTGAGTAACATAGGTGCTGGGGCCCATGAAGCAGGTGTGGGATGGGAAACCCATGAAGGCTGAGCTACACAGAAAGCTCCCCTTCATTTAGAGATGGGCCCAAACCGTATGAACCACAAACCAATTCATCTTTTTTTAAAATTGGCATCATTTGTGGTTCATAGTTCATGGACACTGATGAACCACGAACCATCGCAAACTGCCATTGTGCGAGTTTCTGCCTGTCTCTAGAAATTAGGATTGCTTGTTTGCTTTTTGCCCATTTCCAGTTGCTCCTCACTAAGGTGAAACGCCAGTGGTACATGTCCACTTGCAAGAGGTGTGCTCCTGCGAGTTAGGTGGGGTGGAGTCACTGTCTCACATGATTTTCCACTCTCCATTCTATACGGATCTCCGCAGAAAATATTTAGACCCATTTTTGTTGAAGAAGAGGGGCTGTTCAGATTGTGACACACTAAGCTGTATTTTGTCAACAAGAATTTCAGTTATGATCGAGAGCGTGGCAGCCTTTCTGAACCAGATAGTGAGGAGCTACAGACTAGACATAACAAATTTGTAGATTCAGTTGATTAATAGTTTGTTGTTATCCTGTATATGTGATTTTTTGTGTATGCCAATTAAGGTTCTGACTGACCGACTAAATGTCCACTCTTCATGGTGACATTTTTGAAAATGTCTGAATATGACCTCTTCCCCCTCCCGCACTCCAGTGCTCAGTATTTTGGTTTAGCTAGCTTTCTGGAGAGCCTACACGCATTTCCCCCACTACCCCGGAATAATGACGCGAGACAAGTATTATGGGATAAACATGGACCACACTTTATTGAATATTCATCATTGCCCACCATAAAAGGGGGGTCCTGCCATAGTGTGGAATCAGATTTTGCACAGAGGTCTCAACGGACCCCTTACCAAACAAATGGGTGAGTCCCTAGCCCTCAGGTCTTGTGGTTGTGAAGACAGCAAGAGCCCGGCCGACCCAAATTTGATCACCCCCAGACCTTGAGCCACCTTCCCTTTGGTGACTGTCGGTCCGGGTGTGGCCCCAGAACATCTCCCCCCCCCCCAGCACTGTAATCGCACGATCTGCAGCGCTGGGAGGTCAGATGAGCTATACATTACCTGTTATTGCGATGTGACTCACCCAAACCTGTTCTATCCACATTACCCGCCTGTGTGACCAATTATTTTCCACCCTTACAAAATGCCTGCACACCTCAACCAGTGTGGGATAGGCAAAAAAATCCCCGCCTCCTCGTGCCAATCAGGATGCGGGTCAAAAATTCCTATCCGGTCCCAAAAGGCGACCAGAAAACTCACACTAGTGCATAGGGCGGGCAGGTGGGTTTCCATCAATAGAAGAGGTTGATGGGAGGGGGGATCACTCCTTAAATAGGGCCCTCCTCCCCCCTCCCCTCCCGGGTCATGTTTGTGAGGCTTACCAGATTTGCAGGCATTTGTTTAAGCACAGCTCTCTTAAGGTCCCACCATAGCATTTCAATCAGGTTAAGGTCTGGAGTTTGACTGGGCCATTGTAACACATGGATTCCTTCTTAATTCCTATGGAATTAATTCCTATGGAAGCAGTAAGGGTGTACTTAGTTTTTCACACATGGCTTCTCCATTTTCACTTTATTTTTTTAAAATAAAATTTTAAATAAATACGTAAAGCCATAACATTCAAAGAGGGTGTGCTTTCTTTTTCACATGACTGTGAGTCACGTATTGAAGGAGATATATGGATGAGTAAAATTTGTTGCATCCCTAGTCAACCAATTAATACTGGCCTTGCACTACATCTTTACAGTGCATTCTTCTGCATATTTATTTAGAAGAAAATCCCACTATGTTCAATAAGTCCTATCCTCCAATAAATATTTTCAGAACTGCAGCCTTAAAACACCCAAAATAACTTCTAAAAGACATATTTTAGATGTTCTTAGCACACAGCAACAGAAGAAGCTGGCTTTCTGCAAAGCAATAATAATATTCAGAAGCATCTTTATTAGCAGCAGAAGCTTACATGAAAAGAACTTCCTATTGCTTTTGTGTCTGTTTGATTATAGGAATACAGATGACTATTACAAATTCCAATAAAGAAGTTGACACCTCAGGTAATTGCTATTGTTGCAGCATGCTAACAGACTTCTAATGCTCTGTTTTGACCAACTGACAGGAAATGGATATTTCATCTTCATGGTGATTAACAGGGAACCTGGAAATAAGCATATGCTACCTTTAGAACTTCATCTTCAAAGAAGCAGAAGAACAATGTTGGCTTTGAATTTCAAAGAACCTCATTGCTAATTGAGATTGGCAGCGGGCTAGTTTTACCTTACTCTTTGCTAATGAGGCACACTCTCATGGGCGGACACTGTCCTCAGCAGAGGCTGAGCTAGCTGCTTGCAGAAAATCCCAGAATAAGAGGAAAAGTGGGAATAGATGCTATGCCGACCATCAGGTGCCAATAAACAGGCATTCCTCTATCTCCACTCAAGAGCTGTTCCCTTCCCATTGCCTTCCTTGCTGCCTCACCCCCAGCAAGGCACATGGTGAGGATCTCTCAATACCATGGGAGAGAGTGAGGAAAACTGAGAAGTCACAACAGAGATGCAACTCTTTGCAACATTGTTAGCATTTCTAGTAAACCAATGTCTCTGAGGATTGATCATATCTGTTTCCATTCAGATATGATGCACTGAATATAAGGAGAAACTGATGGATGAGACTGAGGGCCCCTCTATTTCCAATGATGAAGGCAACAACCCTTATCCAAAAGAACTGAGAACTGACACAACCTGAAATCAGAATTTGAAAAATTGCTTTTGGGAACTGCAACTCTAAAATCCCCAGATGTCACTACCAAAAGAAATAGTTGATGCTTCCATTTAGCTATCATTTCTGGTAACCACTGATAGTTATCTGGTATAAATTTTCCTAACTCTGTTGTAAAATTTATGATTATTCCCCTTTACTCAGCAGAGTAAGAAATGGTGAGAGATCAGCCCAGTTTCAGCATCACCAAACTTTCTTACAGTAAATTTATATGCTAAAAATCACTCTAGAAGCATTTAAAGTAGAAAGGAAGGTTTCTTTACTTACAGATGCTGTCTATAGTTACAATCAGAAGTACAAAAAGAGAAAATGAGGAAAAGTGAGTCTCAGCTATGTGGGAGACAGACCCTCCATGCTGACTGCATAGTCAGAGGAAGAGAGGGACTAACAATACAACAAGAAGCAAAGCAAACAAACAAGGGCAAGCAAGAAGTGGGGGGGCGGGGGAGAAAGGTTAATGGAAAGGAGAGAATCCCTTTAGGTCCTAAAAACCTTCCTCCTGTTGATACCCAGTCTTACAAAGTACGCAGGTCTGTTGTTATCTCAACAAACTCTGCTCTGAAGGCACCTAATCTAGCTGCCATCGCTACATTCTGTGGCAGTGACTCACTTTAATTAAGTCTTTGTGACTTTATAGGCTTTGTGAAAGAGCCCTTCCTTTTGTCTCTTCTGAATTTTTTCCCAATCAATCGGAGTGGGAGATCCCTAAGGTCTGGCATTATCAGAAAGATAGAAAAATAAATCTCCCTCCACTGTTTCAGTTCTCTCCTTGCCCCCCTTCATTGGCCTCCTAAAATGAACTGACTTAAAACGCTTCTGTCCTTTCCTAGTAGGGAAGATTCCCTAAAGTATTCAGCTGACAAGAGAGTACATTTGTGTTGTGATACAGGTAAACGGGAATGTTAGTAAATCTTTACTTCTGTGGGATTGTTACATTTTCCCCACCAACTTCCAGTCACTTCACATTGCCAGGGATGACACAATTTTCATCTGTATAACAATGAGAGGTGTGCAATTTTTGTGCATTTTAAAACTGGCACATTGGTTGTCCAATGGCTGAGTACAAGCAGGGATCTTGTGGGGGAAGGAATACTCACATTAGCAAGACAGCAAAACAGGGGGAGCCCACTTTTCATTGGGACAGTTTCCGTATTTAATCAACACCTTCTGCTTTTTCACCAGCTGCTTGCTGTTACTGTACCATCTCCTATACTCTTATTTTCCATTGCCAATTAGCAACTTTGGATGGGCAGGGATACTTTTTAACAGCTAGGCATCCCAGACCATTCTACATATTAACCCACAGGAATGAGTCAATCTGCAGAAATGCTGAAGAGGCCATTTCCCCCCCCCCCCTTCATGTTTGTACTCCCACTTCTGCCAGGTTCTGTGGAAAACAGGAAGCTTACTTTGCACGGCAAACCCCATCAGCAGCTGGCAAGTTATCGCTTGCATTGTAGTGCACAATGATGTGTTGGCTGGATTTCTAATCAAAATTATTGTTATTATTTGCAGGAGCCCTAGAGTATGAAGATAATAAATGATATTGTCGTACAGGGCAGGTCAGCACAAGTAATCAGATGCCCAATGTATATGTTTTGATTGAAGATAGCATATAAAGAAATAACTGCAGTGCCTAAAGTGAACCTTTATTGTCACCGAAACCCAACACTGACCTTTTCTGAAATTGGTTGAGCCATCAGTGTAGACTAACTATAGTGGCACCCGCGTCATCCAGGTGAAGTCACAGGCAATCTTCTCTTCTCACATGAAAATGTAGTCTCTGTACTTATCAGTGCAGGCTTTCATCATCAGTTCCAAACCCACTTCAGAATTAACAGGTATATCCATAAATCTGTCAGAGAAGCATAGCCCTTGGACAAGCTAAGTGAGGTATTAAAAGCCAAGCTCGAGGGGTCTTTTAACACATTTCCTTTCCTGGAACATTCATTTTCTCATCGTGCAAGAGTGCGTAGTCCAACATTTTCCAAGGGCACTTTGTGGCTGATTTATGTCTTATTTTTAACAGGAAGGAAGGAAAGAAGAAGTCCAGAGTACTAAAAAGCCAAAGGGCAGCATGTCAGATGATCTTCATTAGGTTGCTTTGTATATTCAGTTTGTGAGAGTATCTAAGTTGTCATGCCTATGCCTCTAAAATAAAATAAAAATGAATGAGACAGACATGGATACCTTTGCATCATAAAGGTTTTCCATGTGTGTGGAAAACATGTATACCCCACACCAGAAAAACAATGCTAGTTGAGACTTCCTATGGAGCAATAAAGTGACAGTGGTTTGCAATGGTTATGCATTATGATTACTGTAGGGAACACTGGTGTGGCTGTAAGGATAGGTGCTGACCCATCACACATTGCTTTATGGCCCTCCAGCGAATGTGCTGGTCTCTCTTTGAGGTGCTGATGCTTCAAGCCACATTTACATTAGTCTTCTTTGGAGCACTGCGGGTTATTGAAATGGTAGCTGATTCCCAAGGGTATAAATCAGAAAAGGCATTAAGACCCATGGATGTCACTATTACAAAGGAAGGCCTGAAGGTAGTTATACAAAGGTCCAAGATGGATCAAAGGAGGAGAGGAAATGACATCTTGTTGAGACATGCAATAGAGGAGGATTAGCTGCCCAATGAGAACCTTCCTGAAGGAGTGTCCTTGTGGTCATGACTGCTTGTTTATTCATGCTGGCCATACCTTTCTTAAACCTGATTTCAGTTTATGGCAAAAAAGAGGGCAGGCTTAACTTCCCCAGCGCTTCCAGCAGTCGAGTTTAGTACACATTCCTTCAGGATGGGGCAGCTACAGCCATTTCATCCATGAGATTGCCAATGGCCAGTGTGCAGGCATTAGGTTGGTGGTGGCTGGATGTGTACAAATTGTAGGTACACCTCCCAGATTGTGCATGTTGAGTAATGGTAGTCTTTCTTTTTCCACGTATAGTTGCAGGATTTGAATCTGTGGGCATAACATCATCCTTTGGGATCACCATCATGGAGCAACTACAGGAACTGGTCCCCATCTTGGTCTTGAAGAAAAGCTCTCTGGCAGGTGGATTGGGAAACAAGAGATGCAATGGGAGTTGTTGATGCCCACCATCAAGCAGCATTTGCAGCTGTACTATCCCCCAGATGCCTTGGTGATTCAGCTTTGTGGTAATGATCTACCAGCCAGGAAGAATTTAGCTCTGGTGCTGTCTATGGAGGAGGACATGGTGTTGCTTCATCTTGCCCAGGACTATTTTGATTTGGTTGGACATGTTGGAACAGCAGGTATGGCAAGGAGCCATGAAACTGAGAAGAGTAGATTTGGCTCAAATAAAAGTAACAAAGGCAGCAGGCCATATTGTTACTGAAGATGGCAGCATGTGGATTCATCATTCGAACATTGTGTATTTGAACTCCAAGCTTTTCAAGACAGAGCAGGGCTAAGATATCTGGCTGGCAAATGTAAAGGACTGCCTCTTGGTTGCAGTGTCATTGTTTGGCAGGAGGAGGCAGAGCTAGGGAATCCTTGCCCACCTCTTGTGGCAGTTGTTGCACACAGGAGCAGATACCAGGTGAGGGAGATGAGCAGTAGCCCTCTCCCAGGTTGGAAATTCCTGGATGGCATCAGGGGGTCTGGGGCTGGAAGAGGCAAGCCCTGCTTGGGAGGATTAACACAGCCCCACCCCAGGAATGCTGATGGCTTCCCCTAGTGGTCTCATGCCCAGGGCCATACCCAACTCAGTTTGGCAATACTTGGTTCATCCACAAGGGTATGCACTGGGTCACCCGATGCAGGTATCTGCTCCTTCATGCTGTGCCAAGATTTTTCTGCTGCAACCAGTTGAAGCTGTGGCCCACCTTTTATCCACAAAATTGTTCAATAAAGCTTTAAAAAGTTAACTTGGTGTGTTTTGTTGGAAGGCAGTGAGGGGTGCAGCCTGGATCTGCAATAAATAAGACACATGAATAACCATGTTTGGGATTTTACAAGTGATTAATACAAACACTTAGTTATTGTTCATCAACCTGGTAGTTTTCATCCTCTCTCTCTCTCTCTCTCTCTCTCTCTCTCTCTCTCTCTCTCACACACACACACACACACACACACACACACACACACACACACTTCCTCTAAGTAAGGGCTGCAATTTAACATTATAATATAAAGTGCTGTATGAATCTTCCATCCATATTTAAATATTCTCTATCTGTTCCAGTTTCCATACATAAATACAGGGGAGCAATGTTAGCTGCCAAACAATCACCACTTTTCTTCATCACCCAAGTTTAATTTGCAGTGTACACTCTAAGCCCAAACTGTTCAAGCACGTTCAAATAGATAGGATCAGAGGAAACAGCAAAAGCTATTTTCTGCTCTGTGAGATACAAACCGTCTGTGTTATTTTTAGGCTTCCAAGTTGGATTCTGTGTTTATCTTTGAGAGTCCTATAATGCTATAATCTTTGATTTTCAGTGTTCTTTAATATTTTCCTGTTAATCCTCTTAATGCTGGCTGTCCATATATTCATCTCCTGCTTTTGCCACTGTAGCAGCCTGTCATGTCTCCTGTACTGTATCTTTATAGCTGTGTATGACATTTCTCAAAGCCCTTTGGAGGATATCACTGTTTGTTGCATGCATCTGCTTATTACATCCAAAAATGGCAGCTTATGTCAGGAGGTGCTTCCTAGTATAATAATTGCACAGGTAAGCAAAGATACAGAGCCTCCAGATTTAAAAGAACATTTTAATTACTTTCACAAACCAATAGATGTGAGGATGTGTTGGCAGTTGTCCATTTTCACATTATCTGTTATATGACATAAGTGTAATATGGTGAAGTGAATTTTGTTCTTTCTCCAAGATTTTTAAACACAGAAAGGAAAGGCATGTGGATTTAATTAAAGCTACAATCTGCCTTCTCACCCAAACAGTCTCTCAAGGTGACTAATAAGAGAAAGATATGGAACACAGGACCATCCTAAAACCTTCTGGAGAAGACAGCTTCACCCAGTCCTGCCTCTTCTCAGCTGTTTTCAAGTAGTCATTCCACCAGATGGAAGGACCTTATAACATTGAGAATTTGTGTCTGATTTTTCCTCTTTTCCTTTCCCCTCCCCTCCACAGCCCTTTTTCCTTTTGTATTGTTTTTTTTTAACTGTACGCCTGACGTTGGGGTTTTTTCCCACTGACATGTAAACTGCATATCAGTACAAATGGGGGTATATATGCCATAGATAAATAAATAAAATAATGAATGATGGTCATTTTGCCATTTGCCCACCCAGGTCGCAATGATAGGTCTGTGCTGGTCCTGTCCTTCAGTTTAAAAAGTCATTACCTAAATCCAGTTGCTAGTTCCAACTCAAGGAGACCTATTGAACCAATTGCCAAGATGTTGGTCAATGCTTACTTTAAGTCAAAAGTAAAATAAGATGAACTAAAATTGATTCAGTTGGCCTGCTCTAGTTGAGAGAAGCTGGGATCCAGGCCCTTAATTTTACTTATTCCTACATTTACCTATTCCTCAAGAGTCAGTTCACAAACTTGTCCATTGCATATTTGGTGCGCAGTATTGATGACTGAAAGTCAAACTACATGTTATGCTTAGCATTAGAGATGGGGGTATTCATATTCGCATACAAATACCCCCACACAGGTGGAGATAACGAGGGTCCTACCCCACTCACCGATCCGCTGCTGCCATGGGCTCTGCGCTAGCGTCCTATCACTCCGTTGCTCACAATCAGCTAGCCACTCCTGGCATAAGGTGGGACGACAAGCCTCTCTGCCAGGTCAAAGAGTGGCTTGCCAATCGTGAGCAATGGAGCGATAGGATGCTAGCGTGGAGCCTGCGGCAGCAGGGGATCAGTGAGTGGACCATCTGGCACCATGGGGCTGGACCCTTGTCATCTCCACCTGTGCGGGGGTATTCGTATTCATATACAAATACTTAGCATACATTTGGAAGCAGTGCTCCCTCACATGGTGAAAGACATATGTTTGTCATAGTACATTTTTCACCTGCATAACTTAAAGTTAGCATGCATCGCTCTGTAACTGATAATTGAAAAGTAAAGATGGGCCTAATTTGCAAGTCTGATTGTTAAACATATCTCTCTGAGGAAATCACCCAGTGAGAGGAAAAATTATCTATGTTGTATTGTTCTTAACATTTTGTTTGACTCACGTTATATGTTCCATTTACACTTTTGCTCTCATCTAAAAAAGCCTGTGTAATGTATAATATTCATGTGCAATCACAGAAGAGGTAGATTACACTGGTATGAATGCATTTTGGTAGTAGTTACGTACATTTCATCCCATTACAAAAGAAAACCTTGAGTTTAAGACTCATTTATATATTTTATCTCAGTGAGTGCAGGGTCCAGACAGCTAACTGGTTTGAGGGCTCATGCTGGAGAGCACAGTGGTTTAGGTATCTGGCTGCAGAGGCAAGGTTGGGAGCTTGATTTCCCCACTGTGCCTTCTTGACAGGGGCTGGACTTGATGATCCACAGGGTCCTTTTTAGCTCTGCAGTTCTAAGATTCTAAAAAGCATCCCAAGGATTTCTTGCCATCAGGCACCCCTATCTACATATACGGGGAAGGGGGGGAATAATAGTCTGGACAGATTGCTAAAACTCAGGTGAGCACAGGCCTTTGGATATGAAGAACACGTAGAAGATGCAGAAGTCACATGAAGAGGAAAAACTAGAGTCACAGAAATAAATACTATCAAAGAGGGACTGAGAGATCAGCATGATTGGGTGTGAGAGAACGTATGTATGAGAATATAGGGCCTTCTTGCACTGTAGGAAAAACTCTATATATATCTAGATTTATTAGGCTTTAGGACTCCTCTATACAGCTTGATAGCAGTGCGTATATCCAAACATGGAAAGATTCATTGAACTTTACATTATCCTTGCTCTAAAAATCAGGTAAAGGAGTATTCTGGTCATGCAATCCTGCATGCTCCCCATTTGCACATGAGTATCAGTGTCCCTTGAATGGGAAGTGAGGGAGCTTCCTTCTATCTCTTCCATTTGTTTGTCCACATCAGGGAGATGATGAGATTGAGGTTGAATCTGGGCCACTTGGGAGCCAAATCCAGCCCTCTTCACTTCCCCAAATGGCCATAGCCATTTCCTCAGGACACCATAACTTGGTGATTCCCCAGATTCGCTAATTTTTTCCCCCATTCAAAAATTTTGAAATACTTCTCCCAAGGCTTAGTTGCTGCAGTAGATGTTATGAGCTGAACTATGCTGGTATTTTTGCTGCCTCCCTTTTACCTTTGATGATGCCAACTGCTGGAATGCACCCACTCACCCAGAAGTTTTATAACATTGAATTCAGTACTTATTCTATACTGTGCTGTTTGGTAAGGATAGATTAATCCATTTCATCTTCTACAACAGCTCACATTTTTCCAAATAGATTTGTAAGCCTCCCATTGACTGGTATCTAATCCAAAATGACTAAAACTTGTTTGTTTATTCACTGATGTACCTGAAATTTGGCATCATGATAAACCGTAAAGAGGGGATAAACCTGACATATACTAGGCATGTTTACTGTTTGCTTAAAAAAAGAAAGATTTAAAAAGCTTAATAATCCTACACAGCTGGGATTCCTTCCAGAAAAAAACAACTATGAAATTCCCAATAAATCCTATGGATTTCTCAGGGGGCGGGAATCACACATAGAGAAAGGAATGGATTTGTTTTCTTCATGCTTTCTTTCTGAGAATCAGAGCCTGCAAGAAGATGCATCTCTAGCTAAATGGGAATATTTCTTTTGAATCACTGTCTGCTTTTATTATCTACAAAAAGTATAGCCAACAAAATGTCTGCTTCTTAACAATATTGTTACTGTCCTTTCCCATTCAAACCACTATAAACTTTGTTTTCAATCCCCGTCCCCATTAGGAACCAACATAAACCCCACAGGAAAACAGCTGATTTTTTATTTGCAAGAGGCCTTCATATCAGTGGCCTTGTAGGACAATTTTAAAGCCCAATAGCAGAATGGGCAATTCTTTGTGCTAAGCACCCCGCAAGCAACCAGAGGCTGCCACTCTGAGCAAGCCAGTTTCCCACATGTGGTGCAGTGCCTGCTAGTGTTCTAGTAGACCAGTGCCCTAGTACAGAAGTAACAGGAGAGCAGGGAGTATTTATACTTTATTATGTTGAATGATGCAAGTGTATGTTAGGTCTTCAACTGGCAGATCGTCTCTCAATTCTAAGCTGTTCAAAAAATTGTCTCCAGCCACATTTTCTTCGTTGTGGAAATATGATTCATCCTGTGTTATCAGCACACTAGGAACGTGAATCTCACAGCCTCTTGCTCTCCCAGGGAAATCAAGAAGAAGAAGAAGGAAATAATAATGGTTTTCTCTCTGCAGAGATATTTCTGTGTGCAGTATTTTTTTTTCTCCTCTAAGAAATCTAATGGGAAATCTTATAAGATTTCTTGAAAGTTCTATGCTCTTTTTTTCCTGGAAATTACATAGCAGTAAACAAATATTGTAATTCCTGTATTGTTGTTGTTTAGTCGTTAAGTCGTGTCCAACTCTTCGTGACCTCATGGACCAGAGCACGCCAGGCCCTCCTGTCTTCCACTGCCTCCCAGAGTTGGGTCAAATTCATGTTGGTAGCTTCGATGACACTGTCCAACCATCTCGTCCTCTGTCGTCCCCTTCTCCTCTTCCCTCACACTTTCCCAACATCAGGGTCTTTTCCAGGGAGTCTTCTCTTCTCATGAGATGGCCAAAGTATTGGAGCCTCAGCTTCAGGATCTGTCCTTCCAGTGAGCACTCAGGCTTCATTTCCTTCAAAATGGATCGGTTTGTTCTCTTTGCAATCCAGGGGACTCTCAAGAGTCTCCTCCAGCACCACAGTTCAAAAGCATCAATTCTTCGGCGGTCAGCCTTCTTTATGGTCCAGCTCTCACTTCCATACATCGCTACTGGAAAAACCATAGCTTTGACTATGCGGACCTTTGTCGGCAAGGTGATGTCTCTGCTTTTTAAGATGCTGTCTAGGTTTGTCATCGCTTTCCTCCCAAGAAGCAGGCATCTTTTAATTTCGTGGCTGCTGTCCCCATCTGCAGTGATCATGGAGCCCAAGAAAGTAAAATCTGTCACCGCCTCCATATCTTCCCCTTCTATTTGCCAGGAGGTGATGGGACCAGTGGCCATGATCTTAGTTTTTTTGATTTTGAGCTTCAGACCATTTTTTCCGCTCTCCTCTTTCACCCTCATTAAGAGGTTCTTTAATTCCTCCTCACTTTCTGCCATCAGAGTGGTATCATCTGCATATCTGAGGTTGTTGATATTTCTTCTGGCAATCTTAATACCGGTTTGGGATTCATCCAGTCCTGCCTTTCGCATGATGTATTCTGCATATAAGTTAAATAAGAAGGAAGACAATATACAGCCTTGTCGTACTCCTTTCCCAATTTTGAACCAATCAGTTGTTCCATATCCAGTTCTAACTGTTGCTTCCTGTTCCACGTATAGATTTCTCAGGAGATAGATAAGGTGGTCAGGCACTCCCATTTCTTTAAGAACTTGCCATAGTTTGCTGTGGTCCACACAGTCAAAGGCTTTTGCGTAGTCAATGAAGCAGAAGTAGATGTTTTTCTGGAACTCTCTGGCTTTCTCCATAATCCAGCGCATGTTAGCAATTTGGTCTCTAGTTCCTCTGCCCCTTCGAAATCCAGCTTGTACTTCTGGGAGTTCTCGGTCCACATACTGCTGAAGCCTACCTTGTAGGATTTTGAACATAACCTTGCTAGCGTGTGAAATGAGTGCAATTGTACGGTAGTTGGAGCATTCTTTGGCACTGCCCTTCTTTGGGATTGGGATGTAGACTGATCTTTTCCAGTCCTCTGGCCACTGCTGAGTTTTCCAAACTTGCTGGCATATTGAGTGTAGCACCTTAACAGCGTCATCTTTTAAGATTTTAAATAGTTCCACTGGAATGCCATCACCTCCACTGGCCTTGTTGTTAGCCATGCTTTCTAAGGCCCACTTGACTTCACTCTCCAGGATGTCTGGCTCAAGGTCAGCAACCACACTATCTGGGTTGTCCGGGACATCCAGATCTTTCTGGTATAATTCCTCTGTGTATTCTTGCCACCTCTTCTTGATGTCTTCTGCTTCTGTTAGGTCCCTACCATTTTTGTCCTTTATCATGTCCATCTTTGCACAAAATGTTCCTTTAAGATCTCCAATTTTCTTGAACAGATCTCTGGTTTTTCCCTTTCTATTATTTTCCTCTATTTCTTTGCACTGTTCATTTAAGAAAGCCCTCTTGTCTCTCCTTGCTATTCTTTGGAAATCTGCATTCCATTTTCTGTAACTTTCCCTATCTCCCTTGCATTTGGTTTCTCTTCTCTGCTATTTGTAAGGCCTCGTTGGACAGCCACTTTGCTTTCTTGCATTTCCTTTTCTTTGAGATGGTTTTTGTTGATGCCTCCTGTACAATGTTACGAGCCTCCATCCATAGTTCTTCAGGCACTCTGTCCACCAAATCGAGTTCCTTAAATCTGTTCTTCACTTCCACTGTGTATTCATAAGGGATTTGGTTTAGATTATACCTGACTAGCCCAGTGGTTTTTCCTATTTTCTTCAGTTTAAGCTTCAATTTTGCTATAAGAAGCTGATGATCAGAGCCACAATCAGCTCCAGGTCTTGTTTTTGCTGACTGTATAGAGCTTCTCCATCTTTGGCTGCAGAGAACATAATCAATCTGATTTCAGTATTGCCCATCTGGTGATTTCCATGTGTAGAGTCGCCTCTTGTGTTGTTGGAAAAGAGTGTTTGTGATGACCAGCTTGTTCTCTTGACAAAACTCTATTAGCCTTTGCCCTGCTTTGTTTTGAACTCCAGGGCCAAACTTACCTGTTGTTCCTTTTATCTCTTGACTCCCTACTTTAGCATTCCAGTCCTCTATAATGACAAGAACATCTTTCTTTGGTGTCAGTTCTAGAAGGTTTTGTAAGTCTTCATAGAATTGGTCAATTTCAGCCTCTTCAGCATCGGTGGTTGGTGCATAAACTTGTATTACTGTGATGTTGAAAGGTCTGCCTTTGATTCATATTGAAATCATTCTATCATTTTTGAGATTGTATCCCAGTACAGCTTTTCCATCTCTTTTGTTGACTATGAGAGCTACTCCATTTCTTCTACGGGATTCTTGCCCACAATAGTAGATATGATAATCGTGTGAACTGAATTCGCCCATTCCCGTCCATTTTAGTTCACTGATGCCCAGGATGTCAATGTTTATTCTTGCCATCTCTTGTTTCACCACATCCAGGTTACCAAGGTTCATAGATCTTACATTCCAGGTTCCTATGCAGTATTCTTCTTTGCAGCATCAGACTTTCCTTTCACTTCCAGGCGCGTCCGCAGCTGAGTGTCCTTTCGGCTTTGGCCCAACCACTTCATTAGCTCTGGAGCTACTTGTACTCGTCCTCTGCTCTTCCTTTGTAGCATGTTGGATGCCTTCCGACCTGAGGGGCTCATCTTCCAGCGTCATATCCTTTAGCCTTTTGTTTCTGTTCATGAGGTTTTCTTGGCAAAGATACTGGAGTGGCTTGCCAGTTCCTGCTCCAAGTGGATCGCATTTAGTCAGAACTCTCCACTATGACCTGTCCGTCTTGGGTGTCCCTGCACGGCATAGCCCATAGCTTCTCTGAATTACTCAAGCCCCTTCACCACGACAAGGCAGCAATCCTTCATGGGTTCATCAACAAAGGACAGAAGGAAAATAACCACTACAATGTACAAGATTGTGCAGATTGTTTGTCTTGTGTGAATTCAAAAGCAGTGCAGAATTTGATATTTTCTGCATAGAAAAACAAGGAAGAAATGGCAAGAAGGGAAGAGATTTGAGTATCATGTTTGTGGGAAGCTGGGTAATCTTACTATTGCAGGGGGAGTTTTGGCAGGGAGTCTCAACATGATGAGACTCCAAGATCTGAAGTACTCAACACACCCCCACATCACATTATAACCAAGCTGGGTTATACAACTAAACTGTGCCCCTCCATTTGTTTCATGCATCATGGTGAAAATGTTTTGTGTGGTTTCTAGCACCTCGTTTCCATCTGTCTTTGGCTCTGGTCATTCCCAAATGACATGATATGCCTTATGGTGAACTTTCTGGGGCATCTATACTGGGTCCTTCCAGCCCTGCCCCTCATGGCAGCAATAACACCACTTTACCTTTCTGGAAATGATTGGGAAACATATATGTGCTCTTCTCCCTTCTGTTGGTCTTCTGCCCCTTGGGTTGCCTCGGACATGGGACCTGTCCCTTCCAAGTGTTCATGAGGACATTTCTCCCACCAACCCAAGCCCCTTTGATGCAACAACAAGGAGGACTAATAGTTTAGGCAGAACACGGACATAGAAATATTTTAATTATTCAAGAACGCATTTTCGTTGCCATTCTGCTCAAGAGTATTTTCACACATTCATGTGAATGTGTGTGCAAGGGGGAAAGGATTGCACCTGTTCATTGACAATAGCCTTGCCCACCCAGAAGAAAAATATTTAAATGTGCATAAGAATATGTACAAATGTAGGCTTTGCCCACTGGTGTGATCTAAATTGACTAGATTATGAAGATACAGGTTGAAGTTCTTACTTGGTCATGAAATTCATGGAGTGACCTGCTCCAGGTGTCTCTCTCTTAACCTGACCTACCTCACAGAATCATTGTGACAAAAAGTGGGTTAGAGGAAAGCCATGTGACCTACCTTGAGTTCATTGAAAGAAGGGTGGGATATCAAAGTAATAAATCAGTAACAGTCCAAGAGGGCAGATCAGATATGCATACATGCATTCTGTGCATAAATGGAATTTTCTTGCAATTTTACCAACTGTGTACCGAGTAGATAATCACCCATGAATAGAGACAGCATCCCATTCCCATCAGTGCTGACAATTCAAATGAGTGTGTCAGAAGTGCTAAGATTCCTTTTCATTTTTTTCCCAAATGGCACATGTCTCTTTTGTAATATTGTTTGACTGACACACACAAAAACCCACAAACCAGTCACACAAAAACACATTTGAGAAAAAAGATAAGTGAAAGGGGTTGGACACAGAAGGCAATAGCCCTGAAGCCATCTTTTAAAACAAAAAGGCAACTGCGTAATTTGTTTCTGAGAAAAGGAAAATAAGAGTGAAGAAATAAAATATTTCCCAGTGCACTCTGCTATGGAATAACAGGGACAAGCTATATGCCTCTCCTGTAGCTTGAGACAGGTTTTCTGTGACCTGTTTCACTGTTTGCTTGGCAAATAAGAGTTATGCAATCCATTCATTAACAATGCAGCTCCAGTACACTTCAGTAGCTCCCGGAGATTACAGCTCTGCAAGCTGACCAGAAAACAGCAGCAAGTCAAGGAGAAAACCCATTGCATCGATTTCCATATTAATCAAAGCAAGTTTCCTTTTGCTTTTTCTTTAGTGTAAGAAAATATCTATTGTTTACTGCTCAGTTATAGTTGTAATTAGAAGATGATATTGTGGACAGCCATCACCTAATGACTTTCTAAGCGCTGTGTGACTCATCATACTTTAGCTAGAGCAAGTGCATTTGCTCCATTTTTCTATTACTGTACAGCTAAACAATATTCTCATTCAACAGCCAAATCAATAATACGCAAGGTTGCTTCAAAAAGTAACTTAAAAAAAAAAAGACTGAGGAAGACGGATTGACATCAAAAGCTAGCTATTAGTTTGATTTTTTTTAGTGGTCTACTAAAGGTATCACCTGCTCTTGCATTTGTATTGTGTAAGGATCACGCAACCTTTTCTATTTTTTTTCTTCTGAACCATGAAGGATACCCTGAATGGCTACCTAGAGCACCACTTAGAAGATAACATGGACTCTTAATATCAGTTTATGTTGTCTTCTAGATGGTGCTCTGGGAGGCCATTCAAGGTATCCTCCACAGTTCAGAAAAAGAAATTAGAAAAGGCCATGTGGTCCTTACACAAGCAGGACTGCAAACTGAAGAAAACATCTGCTTATATCCACTAG
The DNA here is from genome assembly GCA_037013535.1 of Intellagama lesueurii. Classification (NCBI taxonomy): domain Eukaryota; kingdom Metazoa; phylum Chordata; class Lepidosauria; order Squamata; family Agamidae; genus Intellagama; species Intellagama lesueurii. The sequence continues at coordinate 190,456,879 of JBAJHW010000003.1, read as the reverse complement.
GTAACACTGTTATTTTGGCTTTAATTTGGCTTCAACTGGCTTCTCCTGGTGGGTAGACTAAATTTTAATTCCAGTTCTCTGGTGGAGACTTGCCGCTTTTCTGTATTACCTTTCCCCAACAAAGGGGAACCTTGAGTTTCAAAAGAAGGCAATGCTGGGGGCAGAGTGGGAGATTATTTGGTGGCTCTTAGTTTGAAGAGTTGGGAGGAGAAATCCAGTCAACTGCTCCTGGGGTGGAGTTTGAAATTACACACCCCAATGGCGTTTACAGCTTGCATCTCAACTCACCTTAAGAAACAGACCTGGCCCAATCACCTCCCATGAGTTTTTGTGAATCTCTCATATATATATAATTTCTAATTTCCACACTATTCACAAAATCATACACAGCCTGAGTAAGACAGATTAACATCAAAAGTTCGTTTGAGTTTTTTAGTGATCTAATGTATCACCTCACCTGCTCTTGCATTTGTATTGTATAAGAACCACACCAGTTTTTCTAATTTCTTTTTTCAGAAAATAGACTGACTGTGATGCAGTGTGAATGTTTTTCCTTTCTGAAATAATCCCATTAAAATGATGTAAATGGTTTTCTTGTCTGGTTTATCATATGGTTGCCTAATAGTGGCCCAATCATTTTAATTAATTAAACTTTTTTTAAAAATGTTTATTTGCTTCTGTGGTGCTGAGGGATGCCTCCAAATCTATTTCATGACTAGTATCTAGAATGTGACACAACATGGCAATTAAAATGTAAACCCAGATTTAGAACCACCTAAACAGTATATGGAACATATATTTTCAATTTGCCCCCTCTTTGTCCCATTCTCTCTCTTTCGCTTTCTTTTTCCATTCCTATCTCTTTCCTTTCTCTCTCACTTTTCACCTTTCTTTCCTCATATGTATAGATAACGTTCTGCTTTTCCTTGCATGTCCCCTGCTACATGAATAAAACAAGAAACTTCTCAATTTAGTACACAGTTCTGGAATACAACATTAACAGGAGTAAGGTCTGGCAATTATAGGAGTGTTGTGAACAAATTAACCAACAGAGTTTGCCCAACAATAAAATGTGGACCAATAAATAAGATCTATCAGACTGATGATATGGATGATATGGAACTACTTGTAAGCACAGACATACTTGTGATGCAGTATTTCCTCCTAATTATATACATACATGCTGTCCGTTGGTCTAAACTGTAGACTCATCACAGTTTTCTATGTTAGCAAGATGCTTCAGAACAGAAAGCATGAATTTCATTTTCCCTCTCTATCATTCCAGGCTAATGCAGGCAGGAAGAGTTAGTTCATTGCCCCATGAGGAGATAACACCACTAGAAATAGAAGGCGCAATTGACTTGGACTTCTTTTTCCATATTTTCTGTACTTTGCAATGTCACGCACACACCCCAGTACAAGGTCCTTAGTGGCAGCATTTAGCAGTCCCACATAAATGAAATATGACATTTCTGTATCTGAGAAGAATATGTAATCGTTTTGTAATTGCACTGAAAACCAAGGCAGGTAAAATCCGGGTTCTCCTTGACACTCCTGCAAATTGAGATCACAGGGCAAGAGCATTTATCAACCGAGCATGCCTGTTCCCTGATCAGTTCAAGAGACTGCATGTACATCTCATATAAGCCAAGGTGTTTTATTTTTGGAAGCATTCAAAAAGGCCTAGGATATCATTTGTATGCAGATTTCTATGAATTAAATCTCATCATAGTTCTAAACGAAATGTCAGGGTTGAACTTTCCCCTGTTGCCATTAGGTGGCTTTCCTGTAAAACAAACAATTAATTAACTTTCTGGGAGAAAAATTTTCCATAAAAAATATGACTAATTAATATTTTGACCTCCCAGAGTACTCCAAAACTATTTATTTCTATCTTTTTAAATGAAGAAACTTGGAGACATTCTGGAAGGTCCAAAGACTAATGGCCAAAATCCCATGGATCTTTGCAGAGGGACTTTTAAAACAAAGTTTGCTGCTTATATACTGCCCCATAGCACTTAGACCATTGCCCTCCCAACCCCGGAATGAAGATGCGAGGCAAGAATTATGGGTTAATCACTGGCCACACTTTATTAAACATAATCAATGTGGCCATCCTTTGGCAAAGGGGGGTCCTGCCGTAGTGCAGAATCAGGTTTAAGCACAGAGGTCTCAAAGGACCCCTTAAGCAACAAATGGGCGAGTCCCTGGCCCAAAGTTCCCGTGGTCTTAAAGAGTGCGAGAACCCAGCTGGCCCCAATTTGACCACCCCCAGGCCTCAAGCCAGCTTCTCCTTGTTGACTGTTGGTCCGGGTGTGGCCCCAGAGCATCTTTCCCCCCAAGCACTGTAATCGCACGATCCACAGCTCTGGGAGGTCAGATGGGCTATAGCTTACCTGAGTTTGCAATGGGACTCACCAACAAAACCTGTTATATCCGCACTACCCGCCACAGCATATGGACTAGCCAAGCTAAGTCCCATGCCCGCCATCGAGCTCACCAAGCTCCAACAGCAGGCCCCCCTTGATGTCTTCAAGGAAGACATCCAAACCTCGTTTGGACAGATGTACACCATTGTTCCGAAAAAACCAGGCCTATCCATGCGGATCCTTTGGTGACCAATCACCGATCCAAGGCCGCTGCAATCAGCTCTACAAACTACCCTGCTAATACTACTTTGTGCAGCGTTAGCGGGCCAAAAATGCCTCGCATCCCTCCATACCAGCTGAGGGATGGTCGTCGGTCATACAGTGTTCATAGCATGATACGGTGCCTTCACCGATCGGAAAACTCAGGCCTATCCGTGGATGCTCTGGTGACCAATCACCGATCCAGGCCGCTGCAGACAGCTCTGCAGACCACCCCGCTAACACTCTTCCATGCAGTGTTAGCGGGCCAAAATTGCCTCACATACCTCCATACTGGCTGAGGGATGAACATTGACCATACAATGTCCCTAGCAGGGTACGTAACCCTCCACCATGTGATGTCATGAATCGTATCAAGGATCAGGCCTTTCCACAGCTCCTGGTCCGGTCATTACTGCCCAAGTGTATTACCAACACATCTGGGGGATGTTGACCAAAGGCAGCCGTACAGCAATGTTGGACTCACAGCATCCCACGGCGTCCTTTCCATTCGATAAGGGCTCTAGTTCCAAGTCCGAGACTGCTCCCCATGGGGACGTGGCAGCGTAGTGAGCTGCCCAAAAACATAGCTGCAGCCAATGATCATGATGTGCTTCCTTCTCATCATCGTTATGGTATCTGCAAGATAAAACAAACCAGGCCCCTACCTAGACGTCAGGGGGTGCCTTGCTAATCGGCCTTGGATCGGCAGATGCGAATCTGCACCATCACGTTGACTACCCTAACATCCTGCCATTGCATAACTACTCCGATTTTATCTTCCTTTCCAGTGGCAACACTTCACTAATCTTGAGGGCATCAAAAAAGTTAATAAGGACACCACCCTGAATAAAGTGACTTCATAATCATCTCAACAGAGAGCCTACCACTGCTTACCAATGCTTTCTAATAGTCCTGGCGATATGGGTACTCTCAAATCTTTAACTCTGCCTCTTTCCTTAGACCAACCTTCAATCATTTTCCTAAAGCGGTCGTCTGAAGAATAATCCTGATACCCATTAATTTTAGCATAGAAAGCCAGCGCCAATAACCTACCCTGTACAGATGCTGGCGCCAAACCCTTTCTGTTTAGATACACAATGAACTGTTGAAGATGCTCCACGGGGCAGGCCACGCTAGTTCTAAATCAACTAAGTTCCTAAACTCCAGAAAATCTATACTCACTGTCGACTACCCTGTTCGAGTCCTCGGTGCCAGGCCAGGCCTATTGTCCTTTCGCATCATCATGCCAATTTGCCAAACCTCTGGGGGAAGAGTCTCCATGAACTTGTTGGCTCCTGGATCTAACTTCCCTGACTGCTCAATCTGTTTATGTGATAATGCATCAGCTAAGCTATTATCTACACCTGGTACATGTCCAGCCTGCACCAGTGTCATGACCTGGTCTGCATGCATGTGAAGTTATTAATTACATAGACCACCACCAGATTGTCCACCAAAATGTACAACAGAGTTCGCCCATTCCTCTGCCCAAAGCCACAATGCACCAACTATTGGGAAGAACTCGGAATTGTGAAATCTCTGGTGATTCCCGCATGGTGCCATTCCACAGGCCATTTGCCTGCGCATCATCTGCCGCTAAAGTAAATGCCGAACTCTAAGGAGCCTGCAGCGTCTGACTGGACCTGAGATTCAGCCTTAAGCATCTTGTCTCCTCTCCAAAAGGAAATGCCATTGCACTCAGCTAACCCCCAAACCTTCAAATCCTCTCTCATACCATATGCAACTCTAGTCCTGTGAAATGGGCAATGGAGCCCTTTCACCTTGCAAAGCCACGCAGAAAGGCGCGACCCGGCGCCCCAACTTTACAAGCAAAATGTAAATGTCCTACCATCTCCTGAAGCTCCCTCAGGGACACTTTTCTTTCTTAAGGTCAGCCAACATGACGTCTGGCAGCCTAGACGCTTGCTGTACCGTGTCCACTTCAATGCCCAAGAGCATCAGGGACATGGTTGGTCCCTCCGTTTGTCTTCAACCAGAGGTACGCCTAACTCTTCTGCCATTGAACGAAAGGTATCTATTATAACTTTACACCTTCCCGTATTCCTTTCACCATAAAAGGATAAGCATCCCAATAATGGGCTGCAGTTACATCCCACTCTGCACCTAAGTTTCCACTCAAGAAGTTCCTGAGGGATGGCATTGATAACCTACTCCCCCTCAGGGTAGGACAGATGATGTATCGATCTAAACTCACCTTGTACATCCTTTGTTACCACTTCCAATGGTGAGACCCACTGGGTCTCCAGTGGAGCTGTTGCAAATGGTCCCAACACTATCTTTCCTGTGCTACTTTGGCCATCTTTTCTCGACTGCAACCTCCATGCCGCATACAGATTTAAGGTTTTGGGCAAAAAAATGCCTTGCGCTCCCCAACCACCGGTATCCTAGAGCCTTTCCTAAAAAAAAACCCCAGTAAATAATTTGCCCCGCTCCTACTCAGGGATTCTGATTCAGGGCAGTCTTTCTAGTAAGGTTTCCACTATCAGTCCTGTCACCTAGAAGCCTGGCTGGGGTCATGGACTGCAGCCAGAGGCCCGGCAGGGGCTCGTCCCAATGTAAATTTGGGTTAATCACCCCTCTCCTGCGGAACAATACGTCATACACAAGCCATACTTGTCCTGCGAAGTCCACATATGCCTTATAGATAAAGTCTAAATATTGGAATAAGGATTGCGCCCATCAAGGCTGGGCATTTACCACAACCCCGGTGTATATTGAGAACCTGGGCAGCCGATTCGCCCGTGTCCTATCTGGTCTCTGCCCCCTGCATTTCTCTTTGTCCTTGTCGTTCTCCTCATCCAAATCCTTCTTTTCCACATTTCTGTTCAGCAATTCAAATAAATCTACCTATTTACCTTATCAAATCTTTTCTTTAGACGCTGGGGTGAGGTGATCACCCAGGGGCATAGTGGATCCCCAAATGGCAAGGCTTGCAATGGCGCGGTGTTATAACCCGTGTCCGAGACCGATGGTTATGGCCAAGCCCCTACACTCACCATCATATTTATCGGGGCTGGAGATGTAACTAATGGGTCTGGAGTAGTCCAGCCACCAAAGTGCGCATTCATACTAGGCCATGGAGTATTTGGAGCCCTAACTCTGAGTATTATATGCTGAGTAAATTGGGGAATTAAATTGTCCACTGCCTGGCCAAGGCCAAGCAGGTGACAGTGGAGAAGTGTCTGGTGCAGTAGTTGACTTACCTGACAGAGGCATCGTCACCCTGGCACCTCCCTGCCATACATGCAGTCTGCACCAACCTCATCCATCACCTGCTGACCTGCCAAGCACTTCTGCACCAATGGTTGCCATGATCGTGGTTGATCTCCCTTCTTCAGCGCGCTGCTGCAGCGGTGTTACTACCGCCCCACTGCTTCTCATCTGGATGCCCCCTCTACTTGTTGCTCTGCTTCCAGGACCGCAAACCAAAACATTAGATTATCAGCCTGATCTCTGAGATTAGCCCCATGATGACTCTTAGATTCCCTAGCCAATTGGGGCGGTTGTGCCTCACTGGACTGTGGGGCCTATTTCGTTGTTCTTTTGGCTTCTAAGGCCGAAAATTTTCCCCTCCACTGCTGCCAGATGGGCCAAGCTTCTTCATCTGATGAAGAATGAGGTGGCAACCCTGAGGTGCTGGCCGTTTCTTGGCCGGTTGCTTTCTTCTTCTGTTACCCTGACCCCTTCTCAAGGCCATTTTGGCGCCTAAAATTCAATTCCAATTAAAAACACAGCGGGCCAAGGTATACTCCGACCCCGCTCGTGCAGCAATCCTCAGTTTACCCTTACCATACTGAGTGGCGCAATCTAGGCATGAGAAATGTGACCCGCTGTACCAATTTATACCCTCCTATATATTTATTATAGGGAAATACTTATTTACTCCAATTACTATTATGGTTATTCACTATTAATAATTAATTAATTAATTCAAATAATTTCAATCAATTAATTAATTTCTCCATTACTTATGTATTCAATTATAATCGCTTCTACTCTTAACCAAATATTAGGTAATTATAATACTATTACTTATTAATTTATTTATTTACCTAATTTTTATCAATTAATTAATTACCTAATTATGTATTTATTCAATTAAAATGTCCTCTAATCTCAATCAAGTCTTAGGTAAGGATAACAATTAATTCTAAAATTATTGAATAATTATTTATGCTAAGTCGAATATCTAAATAGGAAAGGGCAATTAATAAATTGAAGGAGCCTACGAAAGATAATTAATATTAAATTAATTTAAAGCCAGTGCCTACCAACAGAAGCGTATTTAGACAACCGCTCCATACTTGTTTCAAATTAATTCCAAGCAGGGCCAAAACACTTCGAGCTAAGCCTTTCCGAAGAAGGGGGGGGGGAGGAACAGCGTGCCAAGCAGCTGAGGAGCCTAAAGGCTGAGCCACGCTGCAGCCAACTCCAGCAGACAAGCACCAACAAAAGGTAACGTGCTTCTCTACTCTCACGTGTAACTAAATTAAAAGCCAGTGCCTGAACTAATATTATTACTATTTATTATTTTTATGGTGAACCCTAAAATGGCAACTTAAATCTTAAAGTTAACCCCAGAGGGCTGCTCATGCCGCTGCGTGGCTTGCACAAGCCGCGCGGTCACACCCACCCCCTTAGTGCTGTACTAATCCAAATCAACTATAAAGAAATAATTCAATAACCAAATCGATCCGAGAAAACAATATCAAATCACAAAATAAGCAAGAGATAAACGCCAGTCAAACCGACAGAGGGAGCCGATGGTACCCCCCCGATCTGGAACGCTGAGCCGTGCGGGCCTCTCGACCAACTACACAGTTGGATAAACAATCGAGCAGCCAGACTCCCTCCTTGATGGTTGCCAGCAAAGCAAGAGGAAGAGGAGAGGGGGGAATGGCTCTTAAATAACCTAATATCCCCCCCTCTCCTCCTATGCTAATCTCATGATACCAGAAGCCTCGCGCTATCCGGGGAGGGAGGCAAAGGTGAGCCGTGCTGCTGAAGTTCGGCTCAGCAGCGGCTCGAGCACTCTCTGGGCAGGTTACCATTCAATTATGCAGGCTACACATTCCTACCCCCAGGTAATCTACAGTAACATCTGATGTCCATCAGTGTGTAGCTCAGAGGAAATATGACAAAAAATAGTCTGCATGGACACTATATAGAGGAATCACATAATTTGATATAATTTATTTTAGCTAATTGGTAAGGTGTCATATACCAGGTGCATATTCAGGAACATGACCAGGCTTGCAATCAACATGTTCCTGGCATGTCATCAATTAGCCACAATTAGCCATGTAACCTACAAGCTCTGCCATCACCAACAGGATTTGGGCCTAAATTCTAGAGAGAAAAGAACAGTAAGAGAGTGACTAGACAGGCAGTTGTGCCACTGTTTGTTCTGTGCCCTTCACTGTTCCTTTCAATATTTAATTTGTGACTAAACAACATTAGTACTAACTGCGTCCTTTTGGTATGAGTATGTGGTATATTTTGCCTGGCCAGCAGAGGTTGTGTTTTTAATAGCATTTCCATTTGCATTATTTTGTCAAGCTTTTGGTTGGGGTAATGGCCTATATCAATACTTTGGGGCAATTGTTGGGCATGTCCAGATGACATCATCTGTGATGACACACAGCTCAGATGACACTCAGATGGTGAACTCTACTCCTTTCGTCTGCCTACTGCTTGCACTGCCTACTGCTTGCAATTTCTAAATTCTATTTTTAAAAATATTTTTCTCCTCATTTAATACTAGATAATATAACACTGCTTCAGATGATTACAATTCAGCATCAATCAGCATCTCCCTCTTGTCCATTCAGCCCTATTTCACTTGCTAAATGTTCATTTTAAAAAGAAGGAATTTAGATGCCAATAGAAGGACCGGGTAAGAGTACAGTGAAAATGGTGGAAAGGGTGAGAAGGGAAGGGAGTTGTCTGATGTGTGGCCATTTTAAAGTACCTTTCTAGGATAATTAAGCTTTTCTGTGAGAACGACAACAACCATTTAAGTACTGGAATGTGGCATAAACAACTTCATGTCAACCTGGAACAACAATCAGACCAGGGTTTGCTGTATAAGGTAAAAATACGAGAAAATGTTGATGTATTAACTTGCCGGTAGATAATGGCAGGAACATCAACTATTGTCCCCATTTAGTTAAATATATTGTGACACTGTATTTGCTTTACATCACATCTAGGGATTCCCCTTATACTTGGATATGCCTCAGGATGCTAATTTAACTGCCCTTAAAGATTTAGCTCTGAAGAGAATATTTTATTCTGCTTGTTTTTCAGCATTACAAGCCAACCCACAAATATTGACAGTTGCCTTTTTTCCCCAAGAGGTGAACTGAATGCATAATGTGTTTATCTTCCATCAGCAGCAGAACCACAGAAACTGTAAACAGGCAGATTTTTTTTCTCTCTCCTGGAGGCTTCCTTTACCTTTCCTGGTACACCTTGCTCCTGTTCTAAGAAGGCTGTGGAATCATAGAGCTGTTTACTCTTCCATGTGTGAAAGGTATCATAATTATTTGGGCTCAGTGCTTTTTAACTTATTTACAAGTGATTTGATGTTAGGCCTGAGCAGAGAGGTGTTTGCCAATGATACCCAACTAGCTGGATGGGTTAGAAAGGCAACAGATTGTGAATTGCTCTCAAATGATTTGGACAGCTTAGTGGCTTAGGCAGTGGTGGGATTCAAATAAATTAACAACAGGTTCTATGTCCTAATGACCATTTTAACTATACCAAAATATATACCGAAAGGTAGTTTAATAATTCACGCATTAAATACTGCAATAAGAACAGTAAAAGAGGTACAGACAACTAGATTATGTTTAAAGGAAGATTTTTAATATTAAAATAATATTAAAATCTCTGCACCTCAGACCTTCTGTGCTGTTCTTTCCCGGTGTGTTCCAACTTGTCAGATCTTAGGGCACTGGCTGGAATATCCGGGAATTGCTGTGCTTTCCTGGGTCTCCGGGCAGAGAGAGAAATCTTGGGATGAGTGGCACTGGGGGAAGGGAACAAAGTTTCATTTTTGTGTACAAAACGGCTTCAAACCAGCGTGGACAACTTCGAGAGGAATGGGGAGCCCACGCCAGGGTATGCTGGCAAGTCTTTGGGTCTGAGTCCCAAATCTGAGTCTTTCCTACCAAGCCCCGAGTCCCAAGCCCCCAGTCTGAGTCCCTATTAAAGACAAGCTTTTCTCCACAGAAAAAAAAGGAGGGGTGGGTGGGTTCTGAGTTGCGAATCGAGTCCAAGTCATGGGTGTGTGTGTGAAATGAGCCAAAGCCAAGTCCAGTCACCAGTGCGACTTACGTCTGACTTGACAGGGAGTCTCATGACTCGAGACCCCATCCCTGGCACATACTACCACCCCGGATGGCAGCAACCATTCTGGCAATCTCCAGATTTTTTTTCCCCCCTTGGTCTTGAGGACCCTTCCATTTCCCCAGCATTATTAAAACCTATTAGATGTAGTCAGATCCCCCTCATGCCTGGTTTCCACCATCAGCTGGCCCAGAAGCCCTTCCAACTTGGACCAAACTACGGCCTTCCTCCCTCCCTCCCTCCCTCCCTCCCTCCCTCCCTCTCAGGCATCTCCATTACTTGTCCTCGAATCTCTGATTTTGACCGGAATATCTGAACGGAATGGAATGGGGACTGAGGCGCCAAAGCAAGTCTTGCAGTATGTTTTTGCTAGGAAAACTCATTTCCTTCCCTGCTGCCGTGAGCCTTGCAAATCGGCTCAGCTCGGACGGAGCAGGACGGGAGAGGAGACCGCCGTTCTCCCGGGGCATCAAACGGGCCCAGTGTATCCCGTAAAGGGCGATGCAAATGAGGTTAAACTAATCAATGCACGCGGAAAGCCCCAGGAACAGAGGGCTGAGCAGGGCTGGGACACGTTCCTTTTTTAAGGACTGCAATTCCCACAATACTCCCGGGGCCGACCGAGCAGCCCTGCTGGCTGGGGTATTGTGGGAGCTGTAGTTCTAACGAGGCTTTATGTTCCAAGCGCTGGGCTGAGTACAAACGAGAGAAAAGGTTTTCAACTCCCAGGAAGACAGATGTTACCAGTATATAGCCTTGCGAGGAAGCTACTGGCCTACCACGTCACACAGGATTCCTAGTAGCTCTTCCCGGGCGGGAAGCGGGAGACTACCTTTCCCAGGGCACTTTGCAGCGGGGCACCAGGAGCCCCGCCTCTGATGCCGTGCTCAGCCGGCGGCCGGCGGAGGAAGGCAGGCTTCAGGCTGGCTGCAGGCGCCGGAGCGGGAGCTGCGCGGAGATGCCTTTGCTGGTCAACGGGGGACGGGTCGACAGGCCAGCAAACGGTTCTGCAGAACCGATAGTACATTAGGTATCGGTTCTGTAGAACCGGTGCGAACCGGCTGAATCCCACCACTGGGCTTAGGCCTCTGGCTGCAGAGCCAAAGGTTGAGAGTTTGATTTCCCATTGTGCCTCCTTGACAGGGGCAGGACTTGATAATCCATAGGGTCCCTTCCAGCTCTGCAGTTCCAAGATGATGATGATCTCTCCAGCCTGTGAGAATGGGCATTACAGTGGCAAACAGAGTTCACTGTAAGCCAATATAAAGTGACAAATATGCAGGAACATGCAGAAAGAAGATCCTGTTTCATATACACATGGATGGGCTCTTAGCTGGCCATGTCTGACCCAGAGGGAACTTTGGGGGGTTATAATGGATACCTCAAGGAAAGCGGCAATCTGGTGTGTAGCTGCTTTTTTTAAAAGACAAATTCTGTTTTGAGGAGCTTTAGAGAAGGAACTGAAAATAGAACTGTCAATATCCTACCTTTATAGAAAGTTGTGGTGTGATTGTCCTTGGAATACTGTCTACAGTTCTGGCCACTCCACCTGCATGAGATCCAGAAACGGACAAAAAAGTAAAACCCAAAAGGAATCAAAACTGGAAATGACTAGACAACCAGTTGTGGTTTTGATAAGGGAGGAGACTCTGAGATTGGAGTGTTGGGATTCCTCCAGGCCAAAATTGCTGAGATGCCTATTTTTTAATCAATAGTGGGATAGAGGTACTCCATGGGAACCTGACAGCCTCAAAAACAGTCATCAGGAGCTGCACGTGGTCCACAGGCTGCATTTTGTTTATCCCATTCTCGAGTATGGCAGAAAGCACTTCAAGAAAAAATAACCACCAAACTGCATATAGATAAAGGAATAAAACATTTAGATTCTTTTGCAACAGACTGGCATGCTTTTATTGTTTATATGAATGAAATAGATAGTAAGGGGCTCCCAAAAGCATACTGGATTTATTGGTCTTTATCAACTACTTGGAGTATAATTTTCCAGCAAAAGCCTCATTGTAAGATTTTGGATATGACTCTGCCACAGGGGATGAGAAAGGGAGGGTGGGAGGGCAGAAGGATACAGAAATGTAAGAATGTATGTATTGATTAATATTGTTAATATTGTAAATAAAAAGTTTTAAAAAACAAGAAACATATTCTTACTGCCATGACTACAGTAACGTCAATGTTGATGTGCTCCAGATTACCAGTGAACCTGGGTAGGCAGCTTCCTGTTTTTCCTTTGTGACAGAGTAGCTGTCATTCTCATTTAGTACAGAATGGGCAGCCTCAAGACACCTCAGGGCTAAACATGTCCACCCAGGACCTTGGTGGGCTCAACTCAGACTTAGAGAAATGTATTTTTAAACTGAAATAGTCCCTTGCCCTCTAAGTGGCCATTTCTTTTAATTTTGGGAAATCAAATGTGTTGGAGTCAAAGGAGCCCTCAGAATTGCCCCAATCCCCCATAGTGCACAAGGGAAATGTTTGACTTCATTTTCCTTAAAAAAAAAAAAAAAAAACTTACTTTTTTTTTGGTAGGGTGGAGCAACTAGTGGGCCAGGGATGCTGGGCTAAATGTTGCCCTCCCTTCCTATTTTCATAAGTACATGAAAGCCACAAGACAGGCAAGCTCTCAGCAGTTAGAGTTTTTGACCAAATCCACTTATTAGACCTATTCAATTGAGGAGATTTGCATAAAGGTTGACTTTCCATTTTGCAGCTGATTGAGTGGGACCAGCAATTTGATTTATGGCTCTGTCTCTTATGAAATTGTGAAAAGCAGAGAACATGTTTCTGATTCTCTCCCCTGTTTCACTGACATGATCTTTCTAAACCTTCTGCTAAAGCAGTGGTTCCCAACCTTGGGTCCCCAGATGTTTGTGGACTAAAATTCCCAAAAGCCCTCACCACTAACTGTGCTGGCCAAGATTTCTGGGAGTTGTAGTCCAAGAACATCAAGGACCTCAATGTTGGGAACCACTGGCTTAGAGCCTGCACCAAGCAGGGCTGGCTTCTGCCATGCAGCAAAGTGAAGTGACCTGCTTCAGGCATCACCATTGAAAGAGGAAGGGGTAGTGCAAAGCAGGGAATTGTGCTGTAAGGCTTTTACTGATCTAGCAAGACTTTTTCTGTTGTGGGACTCCAGTGGCAGATGGGCCACTCACTGGATTCTGCTTCAGGCAGCATGTCTTCAGCTTGCTGCCTGTTTTCCAGACTGGTATATTTGAGTTTGTCTTGTGCTCACATTTCCCTAGTGTAATTATCACAAGAACCAATTCTGAAGAAAGGACACTCCCATCATACTGTTTAATAAACACATGAGAGAGTCAATGTGATCATGCAGGCAAAACAAAGCACTGCATACACAAGATCAAATTCTCATTCATGTGATCATAGAGCAGTGGTTCCCAACTTTGGATCCCCAGATGTTCTTGGACTGCAATTTCCAGAGCCCCTTGCCAGCACAGCTAGTAGTGAAGATTTTTGGGGAGTTACAGTCCAAGAACATCTGGGGGACCCAAGGCTGGGAACCAGAGGATCATTAATCACATGATGACCAGTATGTTATTCTAGTCCCCACTAGAATAGCCCCATTGACTCAATGGGATTCAAGTATGAGTTGAATTGATTCAATTATTGCAACTTCTAACTGAATCTAGTAATAGGATATTGGCCAGTCTTCCGTATAGATGCATAGGACATGGAAGATGCTGGCTATTTAGGGTTACTTATTATGAAATTTAAACATTATAAAGTGTTTGGATATAGAGTTCAATATTTAAATCAGCTTTCACTTCCCATCTTTGTTAAAATGAGCAAGGAGCTTATTACTCATAAGACTCTGTGAACTCATCCTCAACACTTTACAAAACATTTAAGCATGTTCTTCCAAAATGAGATTGAAGTCTGGGCTTAATCATATTCTTTTATTATTTGCTGAATCAGCAGCTGGGAACTGAAGCAACACCCGACATGATGAACTTTTTTGCTCTGTAACTATAACTATTATTGATGGATTTGACTGGTGAAAGCTGGCCTTTTCTGTGGATGTAACCCAAGTCTTTCTTTTCCTTTCAAATTTCTCCATATAGAGAAAGAAGTCTGGCAGAAAGCTTTATTTGAAACTCTTTCCTGATTTCTGACTTCTTCAAAGTTTTGTATTTTAGTGGTTGTCCTAACATGTTCTTTCTGCTTAGAAAGAGATATTTTTTTCCTCCTCAAATCAATTTTGTCAATGCAATAAAAGAGAAACATAATGGTTAGTACAATTTTGCACTCCAAATAATGTTAGATGAGTGGATGTATCTATTTCTATTTCTACTATAATAACATCCTCCTTCAAAAAATCAATATCCTTTCTTCAGAACAATGTAATGCAGGGGACGAGTTCTACATTAAGGCTTTGCTGTAGTCCAGAACCTCATATACTTTTGTAACACATCCACACATGGAGCTCCCCGTGACAGAAAGCTTTTCCCATTGTGCTCAACAGACTGACACACACAATCCCTTGCATGTAGCAAAATTCAGGACCAGCTCTACCATTAGGGAAAATGACGTGGTTTCCTCTAGTGATAGATGCTGAGAGGCAACAGCAGGTTGTTGGACAGCTGTGTACTACATGGCCAGCCCTTCACCCCCATATGGCAAGCTACCTTCAGGTACGTGTGGAGGATGCGGTCTCATCTCTAAAGTCTAAGAAAGACACAGCTGCCAGTCCAGTCTGCATTTGTACATGCAATGGCTTCTAACTTACCACTGGTCTATGAAACTCACCAGATGACCTTGCACCAGTCACTCTCTGTCAGCCTGAACTACCTCACAGGAACCCTGTGATAAAGGGAGGAGGACACCCATGCATTGGGGGTGGTGGAGAGAATAGGAGAGAACAGGACAGTGAGTAAGTAAGTAAGTAAGTAAGTAAATAAATAAATAAATAAATAAATAAATAAATAATCCATCCCTTGGTGCTAGAAGACAGTACTATTGGTTTCACTGGAGTCCACCTAAGCACTCTTTTGCCTGTTCTCCCCTTCCTTCACCAAAATCAGGGCCTTTCTCCTTGGTGGAGGGCAGTTCTGGGTGGAATGTAAGCCCAGTGTAAGATGGTTCTGTCTTCTCAGTCATACCACTGTAATTTGAGTAGAATGGCTTGCATAGGTGATTATATTGTTCTTGAATTTTTGACCATTTCTGGGATGATATGCCATATAATTTATCTCTTTCTTTCAGATAATCAAAAGTCTTTTCTATGGCACTAGACTAGGGGAGCTACATCTCAGCAGCATTTCTGATGGTCTCCCTTTACTTTGCATTGAGCCCTTTAAAGGCTGTAAATACAAAACAAGCCTGATTCAGGTCTAGTATGAATCAAATCTTGGCACATGAGCACTTTTAGCACACATCCCATGTGTACATTTTTCTGTGCTTTTAAAAAATCACCCAGGCCACATTGACTGTATGCATTTCTCCATGGACTGAAGCCCATTTTGGTATGCCTACTTCTCAAAGGTATGCCCTTTTAAAATACATCATCATTTGAAACATGAGGATTCTGGATCCCAAATGGTCTCTGATCCACAGAAAAGCCAGGAATTGTGAACCAGGCAAAGTTTGGGGAAAGAAAGAGACTTGGGAGTGGGGAGGAGGGAGAAGGGCTTCATTGACATGGTGAAGGTATGTAGAATTATTCATAGCAAGGAGAAAGGAGATAAGGAGAAGTCTTTCCCCCCATTTCATACTTGAGGATGTGGCTACCCACTGGGGTTGAATTGTGGGAGATTCAGAATAAATAAAAAGAAAAAAATATATTCTTTTTTCACACTGTGCCATTTGTTTCAAGTTGCTACCAACTTGGATGTAAAAGGAGATGAGACAAATTAACAGAAGGTAAAGTACAGTCAATAGGTGCATGTACCCCTGCTTACCAGTTGCTAGGGAATAGGAGCAGGAAAATGCTACTACACACAGATCTTGCTGGTGGGGTTCCCATGGGCAACTGTTTACGAGCTGCTGTGTAAACGTAATGTTGGACTAGAAAGTCCTAAAGTGTGGTTCAGCATGGCTCTTCTTCCATTATAAAAGGAATCTTCCAGGAGAAAGTACCAAGACTTGAAGTCCTCTTCATTTCCATGCTTCCTCTCAACAACATCACATCAGTATGCCGATGATACTCAACTCTATCTCTCCTTACATCTTCTGCAATGGAGTTTGTCTGGGCCCTGAAATGCTGCCTGTCCGCAGTTCTGGAATGGATGAAAGCTAATAGGCTGAAACTGAATCCTGAGAAAATGGATGTTATGTTGTTGGGAGGCCCATCAGAAGGGTTAAGGGGTTGCCTCCCTAAGTTGGAAGAAGCTACCTTTCCTCTTAGGGACTGTGTATGCAACTTGGGTGTGCTTCTGGACTCAGCCCTATCTTTGGAATATCAGCTATCATCTGTATCCAGAGCACCATTTAACCAACTCAGACTGATCACCCAGTTGCAGCCCTACCTAGATGATGGGTCTCTGATGACGTTGGTGCATGTGCTGGTAATTTCCAAGATCAGCTATTGCAAGGCTCTCTACATGGGGCTTCCCTTGAAGCTGATCTAGAGACTGCAGTGGGTGCAGAATGTAGCAGACAGACCGGTGTCAGGTTTGAAAAAGTTTGATTGCATCTCACCAATTCTGGTTTGCCTGTGTTGGCTTCCTGCTGCATTCCCAGCCAGGTGCAAGGTTTTAGTGTTAGAACAGTGTGGGACCTCACTATTTGTCAAAGCATCTTTCCCTAAGAACATCAGCCCATATCACCTGCTCTTCATAGGCTTCACTTCTTCAGGTTGCCACACTACAAGAGGCAAAGAAGACTTATCAGAAATCGCACCTTCTCAGTCGTGGCCCCATTCCTTTGGAATACGCTCCCGGCAAAGGTCTGTCAGGACCCCTCTCTACCATCTTTTAAGAGGGTGCTGAAGCGGGTCCTCTTTGAAGAGGTGTTCAGTGATATTCTCCTCTAGGCCTATAGTTTTTTTGTTTCCACCATTCTTTGGGATTTGGGGATTTTTAATTATTGGTATATGTCTTATTTATTGATATGTAATGTGGATGTGAAGTGCATGGGTTTTGATTTGTTCTTATTGTCTGTTTTCTACTCTTTTTGTTAACTGCTTAGAATGCCTAGCACTAAGCTGGCAGTATTGAAATTTAAGAAATAAATAAATAGAACGTAACTTCCTTGATGATACTGTGATCTCACAATCTGAGCAAGAAAGAAGCATTGGCTCCACCATTTCAGAGGTGATCCACCTCCTCTGCTCAGAGCATGGGATACAACTCCTTGGGGAAGCCTTCTTTAAACTATGCTGATGGCACTTATCTTCTTTGTGGATCCCCCACATAATGGCCTCTTGCTCCAACTTGGCTCCTGGCAAATGATGTCAGTGAAGATGCTAAGGCTTAGGGAAAGTTGTGGAATTAAAAGACAAATTAGTGAAGTCCACTAAGCCAATTCAGTTTGCCGCAACCTTGTGAAGCAACCTCAACTGTGCAGTTTCCCAGAGGCAATCCCATAACTAATCTGTGATCTTTTCTTTCATGTTTTCCTTTCATAATATCAGACAGAATTGGCAGAAGATAACCTCTGCTAATAAAATCAGACACTTTCTGAATCATACTCTTGCTTCTCAAAAGGGTGTGTAAAATTGCCAGATGCATGCAGGAAACAAGAAACAATAAGCCAGAAAATAAATAGAAAGGTGAAATATACCGTACATGTATTTTTGAGGTTAAGCCAGATGAAACGTCTAATGGTTATACTTCTTCCACATTTCAAAGGGTCTTTTCTGATTAACAAGTAAGCTATG
This sequence comes from Intellagama lesueurii, assembly GCA_037013535.1. Lineage (NCBI taxonomy): Eukaryota > Metazoa > Chordata > Lepidosauria > Squamata > Agamidae > Intellagama > Intellagama lesueurii. The sequence continues at coordinate 190,439,023 of JBAJHW010000003.1, read as the reverse complement.
CATTCAAATATATCAATTGACGTTATTCCTAAAGCTAATGATTGCTCCGCTGATGAGCCCCATTTCGTCAGCGCAGAGCGCCTTTGCCTCCTCCTGGGATATTGCGAGACACTGGAAGTCTCGCAAGAGCAACCTCGGAAGGGAGGGGGGAAGGAGTAAGCTACTTAAGGGGCATTCCCCCCTCCCTTCGTCCTCTTCCTTTGCTGGCAACCCGCCCGCCCGCCCTATGTACTAGTGTGAGTTTATCTGGTCACCTTTTGGGGCTGGATAGGAATTTTTGACCCGCATCCTGATTGGCCTTTGGATGCGGAGATTTTTCGCCTATCCCACACTGGTCGAGGTGCAATGGCATTTTGAGAGGTGGGAAATATCCCGTCACACAGGCTGGTAGTGCAGATAGAACAGGTTTTCGGTAAGTCCCCTCGCAATCACAGGTTATGTATAGCTCATCTGACCTCCCAGCGCTGCGGATCGTGCGATTGCAGTGTTTGGGGGGGGGAGATGCACTTGGGCCACACCCAGACCAACTGTCAACAAGGAGAAGGTGGCTCGAGGTCCAGGGGTGGTCAAATTTGGGCCGGCCGGGTTCTCGCTGTCTTCACAACCGCGAGAACTTGGGGCTAGGGACTCGCCCATTTGTTTGTTAAGGGGTTCGTTGAGACCCCTGTGCAAAACCTGATTCTGCACTACGTCAGGACCCCCCTTTTATGGTGGGCAATAATGATTATTCAATAAAGTGTGGCCCATGTTTATCCCATGATACTTGTCTCGCGTCATTATTCCAGCGTAGGTGGGCAATGAAGATTAGGGAAATTCATTATTAAAAACAGGACTCTTCATCTTACAAAGATTCAACAACCCAAATTGCTTCTTTCATCAGTGGAATTTTAAAATTATCTTTCTATATTGATTGAAGCTCTGTTGTAACAATTTTTGTATAGAAAATCCACTTACAATAAATTTTCAAAACATTGTTGTTGTTTTAAATAGCCCTGTATATTAAATTTGTCACTTGCCAACTCTGGAAAAGGTTTTCAGGAGGTTAGCTTTAAAATTCTTTTGGTAAACTTTAAAAGTACTGTTTACAAGATGGATGATATTTCTGGGCACATTTCAGATCCTAAACTCACTTTGTATCCCACCAAAAAAATACACAACAGTAATTGTAGGAATTGTTTTACGTGACATATGAAGCATATGGGTACAAGGCATGTATATATTCATGCCTTATGAGAACCATTCATCTTTCCTTGAAACAAATTATTGGATATATGCTCAGCCTACTCACAGCTCAAGCTGTTAGTAACCACAATAGAAAATTCTACAATGAACACTGTAATTGGGTTTTTTTTAAAAAGCCACACACACATTTGTAAAAGTCAATATTTGAAGAGCAGGTACCAAACTCAAATTGGCAATGCCACTGAAGAATGTAACCCCACCCTATAAACATGTAAAACCATCAGAAAAACATAAATGGAGCTGTGCTGGCTCCCTGTGTGCAGTTTTTTTAGCTGTGCTTTTAAATTAGGAAGCTAATGTTTCTGAAGAAATCGTTTCATTTGTACAATATTATCATGCTGTTATGTAATGCAGAATGATGAAAGAGTTCAATAGACTACCTCAGGGTAAGACTGCTTGTACACTCTTGGTGTATATTTTATCAATGTTTGAATGTGTTTCCTGAGAGGAAATTAGATCTACTCCAGATAACAGCAATTTTCTACAAGTAATTTCTTTTCTTGCCATTACAATATTTACAGAAATGAATCTCATGTGAAAACATAAGTCAACAATGGAGGAATCATCTGGTGTTCTCTCCCTCTCCTAATGAGGAGCGGGTGAGGGATGCAAACTGCTCATTAGTCCAGCCGTCTTCAATATTAAAGGCATTAAGTAAGGATCCTGTTTTTGGTATATGAGCCCCTTATGTAATTTAGAACAGTTCCTTTCCTGGACTACAGCTACCAGAATGCTCCAGCTGTAGCCCAGGAAAAGAACTGATTTGGGGGTATTTTTGGCACCCAAAGTCCAAACAAAGGAGTATTTCCCATCTCTGATTTAAAACCTTGTTAGTGTGGAGAGTCTGTGCACATCAAGCAGTGCCTTACCCACCTCCCCCAACACCTCTCTCCTAATGTATGGTGAATAGGAATGTAGGAAAAATTTCTAGAGTCCTTTTCTTTTATATGAACTTAGCCAAATTCAGACCTGCCAAACATACCAATGACCCAGAATGCATTTGCACTCTGAAATCTACATGGCTTATGATCCAGTTTTACATTCAACGAACAGGCAATCCAATGAATGTGCATAAAATCTGTATGTTATGAGAAAGTGTGCTGACAACTGGATAAATCAGTGGAAAGGACAGAGTGAAAAGGCACAGTGTATGAAGGAAAATCCTTTGGGAAGTTTACCTTGTTGTGAGGAGGGGGTTGTAGCCAACAGAAAAAGCATGTTCTGCACAGTACGTGTGCTTTGTATGAGGAACTGGGACAACCCACTGATTGAAGGAGTCTTCAAAGTGATCCCTGTATTAAGCAGAGGGAGACGGTGGCCTCAAGTGGAAGATGCTGCAAGGCACTGGTGGCAACCTTCCAATGGTTCCTCTTTAACTGCCTGGCTGTTCCATTCCGCTACAGAACAGAAATGGGTGTACTGTATTGTCTGTCCTGGTCTGTCTAAATGAAGCTGCTACTTTTGGTATGGTAGGATACATTAACCGATTGCCAGTGAGAGGGTACGATTAAACTGCCACTCTAGTCAGTTTCTGTCCATGGATATAGGAGGGGAAGCCATAATAAATAACAAAAAGACAATCTTTTCCTGTACTTGAGCTAGCCAAATGCCTTCGGGCAGCCCTGGGAAGAGTCTTAAACTGAAACATAGTTATCTAAGCTCTACATAGACATAGAAGGAGCCGCCACAAAGAATGGGAAAGCAACATAAGTACACTCAGGTGTCCCCCAGGTAATGGTGGGCAGCTGGCAAATCCTTCCCCTCCAGAAGCATTGCACTAGAATAACACTGAAGCCACCCACGTCATGGATGCCAGCCCCCTGAACAACGGCTGAAGTCGAGGAAAAGTTTCTGAATAATACTCAAGCTCTTGCTACTTCTGGTCAAAACTAGTCTGACATTACAATTCGGTTTTGATTTTGCCTATATTTCATGTGCATCCATGATTCCGAATTGTGCAACACTCTGATATGAAGAAAGAAAGATAGTCTCCGCATCTTGATGGCAGCGTGCCACCACTGCAAGGGCTCTGTCAGCAATACCACCATTGGCACAATACCATCATAGATTCCCTGTATCTATGTGTCTTTTGGCTTTACCAATGCTAGGGTATTGTTCTTCAAATGACTGAAAGTTGGAGAGAGGAGAGCATAATATGCAGAAATATTAGTGAATATTTGTTGAATATTTGAATATTCTCTGGGTTTGAATAGTCCCAGAATATCTGAATATTCCCTGAATTCTAGCTTTAATGCTCCTTAAATATTTGAATATTCCGAATCCTTGTTTCTTAAAAAGATTAAATAAAAGTGACGTCTCTCAGTATTTTGGCACACAGCATTTCTCACAGAATTTTCAATGCATTTTCATTCAGTTCAGGTCTGACAGGTAAACAGATGGCTCACGGAGTCAGTAATAGGACTCTGCTGCTTGCAGCTCCCAGATTTCTAAACAGCCCAACATTTGAAGGCCATTTAATAGACAGTTGATATGATACGTGATTTGAAACATTTCCCCTTTCTTTTCTTGTAGTCTAAAATACATTTCAGGACCACTCCAACACCTGACACTCAATAGCCTCACAATATGAATCAAAGAAGTCAAGATTTGGACAAAATGTACTTGCAGACACACCAAAATGGTCTCTCTGTCCCCCTACCCCCCCCCCCACACACACACACCTCCCCACATGTCTTCATGTCAGGCATAAAGAGCCTTGGCAGGGCATCCAGTGGGAATTGGCAGTGTTCTTACAGTTCTTCATTTGTTGAGTGATTGAAAAGGAAACTATTCCCTAGAACTAATATTCTGGTCACCCTGAAGAGCATAGTCTTTAAATGAGACTCAAACTCTACTGACAATATCTCTTAAATAATAAGACTTGGAATGGAAAACAGACTAAGTTTCTCTATTTTGAGAGTAATTCAGTATGTTGATTTCTTGGTCTCAGTTTTTCAATCAGCAGTCTAAGAAGTGGCGGTGTTCCTCCTATACATGGTACAACTAAGGCTTAACAAAATCTGCAAGAAGGAGCAATTGCACACATACACTCACACCGTACTCGAAGGTCTGCTCTTGTCTGTTACCTCTTTCAAACAACAGCTATTTTTGGCTAGGTGATACATTCTCAGAGGTTAGGAAGAAATTATTTGGATACGTAAGACATCAAATTATTTTGTAGTCCTTATGCACAACAAAGAAACCCAACCTAATTAGTCATGAATTATATGAAGAACAATACTCCACAGAGCAGCATTGCTCTCTTGCTCTCTCTCTTTCACACACACAAACATACACACACACATTGTCTGCAGTGCAGAGTATTAATTTCTTGACAATTTTTTTTTTACCTTAAGCATATATAGAATTCTTTTATATAAGTGCCGCATCTTCATAAGTTTGCAGTGGATGAGTTGTCTTTATGTAATCTGGCATTATTTTAGGAATAATTAAATCCAAAGACTATTCTTATAAACTGCATATAAAGCTTGAATTGTGGGGGAAGAAAATACTCCAGAACAGATGTGTACAATCCATGGTCCATAAACTATATGTGTCCCCCAAAGTTTTATCCACATTTCCAGGCTGCCATGGTGCCCTCTCATAGCCAAATCTCCCATTTCATACCTCTTTTGCACAGAGTTTACCACAGGAACCACTACAGCCACCTTTACAGTAATGCCTACCTTCAGACATAAAATCTAAAGCAAGAGAAATGGCAATGAAAGGCTTTGTGAGATTAAGAGAAGGGGGCGGGCTTATGTAGGCATTTTAAAAATAGCACATTCCTGTACATGCCTGTTCAGAAATAGTATCTACAGGGTTAAGTTGGACTTAATGCTCAGCAAAGTTAGTACAGGATGACACCTAGGAGTCCAAAGGCTGCACTCCCAAGGGGAGTTTGAAAAGAGTAAGGACATGGCCAAAGAGGCTGATATGCATGTATTTTAGCACAAAATACATATTTTTAAAATGTGTTTTTGTGCCAAAAAGTGTACTATACCACTTAAAGAGTGGAATATTTTTGTTGTGGATTGGAAAGGTGGAAATGCTACTTGTGTGTACTGTACATTTACTTGGTGGGAATAAAGCCCTATTTGGTCATTCCCTACCCAGATAAGATATCTGATCTTTTTGGTTGGACATGCCAAGGATTGAACCTAGAATTGAAAACTTCTACAAACAATCCACATGTTCTTTTACTGAGTTATGAGCTGCTCCCACATAGCAAAGCTCTAGAATTGCACATTTCACCCTTCTTTAGGTGACATCAATGACCAAAGATTTAGACAAGGACAGTGACTCAATTAGAGTCTGATTCGAGCCTGGAAATACTTTTTGCTATACAACAGATCCTTCTCATTCATGAGTGGTTAGTCTCTATGTCATGGTTTCAAAATATAATCCCTCCAAAAACCCAAACAGCCCCAACAACCAAAAAACGTCTGTTATATGCCAATGTTCAGGCACATGATAAGAAGCAGTGGCACCAAACAGAAATATCACATCTAGAAAAGGAAATGCTCATTCTTCCTGGTTCATTTTGTCAATCATATCAGTAATCCAAATTCCCCTACATGTAGACTTGCCTCAAAAGAACAAAAAGTAACATGGTCAACATATTTCTTTCTGTCTGGTGGTGGTGGTGGAAAACAAATTTATTTATTTATTTATTTATTTAACCTTTCTCCTTAAAAAGACCCAAGTTGGCTTACATCCTTAAAAGATAACATAAAAGCTCACAACAGTGAGTATACAAATACTAAAAAGGATCAAGCAAATATCATACAAAATAAGCAACACCAAAACACCTTCAAAGCAGTAAGGTACAAAAATCCATTTTAAAAACCCCACTCAGACAGCCAGTCACTCAGGGAAAGATTGTCTAAAGAGAAAGGTCTTCACCAGCTTGCAGAAGGATAGCAAAGATGGGGCCAGCCTGGCCTCCTGTGGGATTAAGTTCCAAAGTCTGGGAGCAGCAACAGAGAAGGCCCTCTCCCGAGTCCCCACCTGTGAAGGTGATGGGACCGAGAGAAAGGTCTCTCCTGATTATCTTAACTAGAGATGGGGACGAATATAAAAATGGATCGGCTTTTTCTACGAAAATAGCCGATTCATTAAATATTCATCCCTTCATATTCGTGGGTTCCAGAGACCCCCACAAATACGAAGGGATGAATATTTACCCATTTTTATTTGACCTTCATATTTTTAAAAAACACCATTCTGCCTACTGGCTGCCGATCAGCTGATCGGCAGCCAATAGGCAGCCACCCACCTCCACAGTCTACCCCCACCCCTTCCTCTCCCTACCCTAGCCCCCCCCACCAACACCCCCTTACCGTAACTGCCGCCGAGGTCGCCATCTGGCCTCCCAGCCACGGCGTGTAAAAAGGGAGACTGGCTGCCCTTTGCAAAGATGGCAGCTGTGGCTTCATTTAGGGTAGAGAAGCTGCAGCAACCATCTTTGCAAAGGGCAGCCTGGATTCCCTTAAGGCAGATTAAGGGAATCCAGGCTGCCCTTTGCAAAGATGGCAGCTGCAGCTTCTCTACCCTAAGTGAAGCCACAGCCGCCATCTTTGCAAAGGGCAGCCAGTCTCCCTTTTTACATGCCGTGGCTGGGAGGCCAGATGGAGACCTCGGCAGCAGTTACGGTAAGGGGGTGTTGGTGGGGGGGGCTAAGGTAGGGAGAGGAAGGGGTGGGGTAGACTGTGGAGGTGGGTGGCTGTGGAGGTGGGTGGCTGGCTATCGGCCGCCGATCAGATGATCGGCAGCCGGTAGACAGAATGGTGTTTTTTTTAAATAGGAAGGGGGTGTTGGTGGGGCTGGAGGGGGCGGTGCAGCGGTGGGGGGCTGGCAGTAGGGGGTGGTGGCAGCGGGGTGTTTTTTTTAATAACCCCCCACAAATCGATGAATAACTTTGTTATTTGTCGCTTCATGGGGGCAACTTCGTGCTTCGTGAGTTGTCAACTTTTGACGACTCACGAAGCGGGACGACTCGCCAAAATGGTGAGTTGTCCCCATCTCTAATCTTAACATTCAAGCAGGCTCATAAAGGGAGATGTTCCTAGCCCAAACCATATGCCTTTCATGTCCACATAGTAAGTTACATTTTAGCTTTCTCTATGTGGACTTTAGGAAGACAAGACATTCGCTGGTTGAATTCTACATTATGCTAGAACATAGGCCCTCTCGAGCAAATGCAGAGTCAATCCTAATTGCAAACCCCACCTACAAACATGTTTGATAACAAGTTTTAACTGCTACACAGATCAACACCAATTACTGGCACAAGGAATTTTCTTTAACACAGCCCTTCTTTCTTGATTAGGCTCTTCAAATGATTCAAAACTGACTTTCTAAGTTTGTGTAGTCATTCCAGAATTGGATACAAGCAAGAGAAGTCACATGCTGGGTCTGTGAAGTTATCAGATGTGAGTAGCGGGGGGAAATATCCATGCAGGCACGTCTAGATCAGCATGAACTCTTCTTGAAAAAAAAATCACTTTCATTTTTAAAGCCATAATTAAGTCTATTCCCAACACAGAATTTTTAAAACCCTGTAGCAATAATGTTTATAAATTATGGGGCAAGTTCTGCCCTGTGAGACAGAGAAATCCAACCAGCAGCATGAAAGGATCTGAAGGTCAAATCTGGCCCTGTGAATGTAATTAAAATGAAAGTAAGTGATCCTTTTCTGAGAGAAACCAAGTCAGGAAATTATGTTAATGTTATTATGTCTTTAGAACATTCTCTTAGATGCCAGGAACATTTAATGTGAAGCCATTTCTGCTCAACAGAAAGGATTTATTTGAAGTTGATAATTAGATGCTTTTGTGTGTTAAACCTTGTTTACCATTAATCTCTTTGGCACTTACAAACTTTCAGAAGGCTTACTTAAGAGTATCTAAATAAGCAAGCAAAGATTGCAATATGCCTATTGTCTCCGAATCCAATAATGCAGCACACAGACAGACAGGGGAATTCCTAATGTGAAATTTATATTCTCAAAGTTGAGCCAGCATTGATTTGCTTTTAAATTGAAATGGCTACAATTATATTTGAAGTTATGAATGAACTGTTTATGCAACCTGTACACATCCTCAGCTATCAAGGGGAGAGAAGTGTGCCGGTAACTACTTCAAAGTCAAATTATTCTTATGTTCACAGTTAGCTTGGAATCATGTGTAAAAAGACTGCAGTACTTGAGTTCAGTTTAGAGGAGAGTATTGTCATAGTTAGAAATAGCCCCCGTCTTTAAATTGTTTCAAGAAATACAACAGACATTCTTATCCTGTCTTTCTGTGGCCAAAATCCTGTTGTACAATTATATGCGAGCAACCCACAGTAGTTGTGTTAGTAGAGAGGCAGAAGTGTGATCTCTGAAGCCATTTTGCTGGTGCACTGCACAATCAGTCATGCCAGGGACGCACAACCACTTGCATAATTGCATACTGCAACTCCTGGCACATTTATGCCAGCATGAACAGGATTTTGCCCTGTGTTTCTAGAATGTTTGATCTCAAACTGTGGGGTGAACCCCCAAAAGACCAGGAAGACATTCCAAGGAGGGTGTGAGACTGCAAGACAGAGCAACATCCTTCACATAACTTTTGTTTTCTTAAGGTAAATTACATTTTTATTACTTTTGTTGGCAAGAAAAAACTATTTATGCTTGCTGTTAATTTAATATAATACATTTTGTGTTTCTTTTTTCATTTCACATTCAGTGTTGATTTTTTTTTCTTCAAAAGAAAGTTTATCACTCTAAAGCAGTGATGGCGAACCTATGGCATGCGTGCCCCAGGTGGCACGCGAAGCCCTTTCTTATGGCACGTGAGGTAGTGGCCCACCCTCCCTTGTGGAGGCAAACCTTATGAGCCGGCTGCAGCTGGGATTCCCCCTTCAGCTGCCACTTCCTGGTCCTCTGGGTCCGTCGCTATGATTCCCCCTTCCGCTGCCACTTCCTGGTCCTCTGGGTTCGTCGCTATGATTCCCCCTTAAACTTCCTGTTCTTGGTCCTCTGGGTCCGTCCCTATGATTCCCCCTGAAACCGCCACTTCCGGTTCCGGACTTCCGGGCGGCACGACAGCCACTGGTTTCTCCCCCCCCCCTCATTTTGGGCACGCGAGCCCAAAAAGGTTTGCCTCCACTGCTCTAAAGGAAGGTGTGGTGGGGTGAAGTTTCCTCAGAGATCAAATGGTAGGTGTGCAATTGGAGAATCACTGGTCCAGAATGTCCTTCTATAATTGAGACATGATTTCGAAGGAATCAACATGTTTTACTCAAGAGGATTAATTTCTTATCTTAGCTGAATATTGTGGGCTTCACCACAATCGCTCTTTTGTAGATTTCTGAGGACCACCATCATTTGCATAGGAATTTAGGAATCTCTTTGGCATATTATTTATTCATTTATTTAAAATGTTTTTTTACCCGCACCTTTCTCCTTGGAAAGGACTGAAGCTGGCTTACAACAACCTAATACAATATTTAAAGTTGAAAACTATGAGTCCACAATGGTGATTAAGACAACATTTAAAACTACGAACAATGGGGGAAAAGAGGCATCTCACATCATAAACAGGCGATATTAAGACAAAAATGAATAAGTATACAAATATTTTTTTAAATGCCACACTGAGAAATGGAAAACACAAAAATGGGAAAACACAAGTCGTACTAAAAATACAATCAAAGCTGTAATGCATAGTACTCTATCTAAAAATCAAACACAGGTAGCTAGTTCCTGAGGGAAGGCTTGTCTGAAGAGAAAGGTCTTTACCTGCTTGCAGAAGGACAACAAAGATGGCCCCAGTCTGGCCTCCTGTGGGAGGGAGTTCCAAAGTCTGGGAGCAGCAACAGAGAAGGCTGTTTTCTGTGTCCCCATCAGACACACCTGTGAAAGTGGCAGGACTGAGATAAAGGCCTTACCTATTGATCTTAACACCTGAGCTGGCTCATAATGGGAGATACGGTCTTTGAGATAGGTGGACCCAAGCCATTTAGGGCTTCATAGGTTAAAACCAGCACTTTAAATTATGCCCGGAAACTGATTGGCAGCCAGTGGAGCTGCTGCAACAGGGGGTTATGTGATCCCTGTCTGACTGTTGCATTTTGGACCTGTTGAAGTTTGCTGACACTTTTCATCGGCAGCCCCACATAGAGCGCATTACAATAATCGAGCCGGGAAGTGACTAGGGCATGTATCACAGTGGCCAGATCAGATCTCTCAAGAAATGGACATGTTATGAATAGGTAGATTCAAGAAACACTGATCAGGGGGGATTGGGCAGAATCTGATTACTGATTTATGTGTGTGAGATGCCCCCACTATGGATTTAGTTGCTGAAATGTGCCAGTTGCACAAATGGGGGCAATATTCACTTGCATAACTCTGGGCTGGAGATTGCTTGAGAACAGCGGAGTGCTCTGCCTACAGAACAGATACGGTCCACTGTCACAAATACGTTTCTGGCCTTTGTTTCTTACTGGTTCACAAGAGTTTTCCATTTTGTCTTTATAAAGGATCCTGTGAGGTAGGTTTGTCCAGTGCGTATGAAATGTAGTGCTGATTTTATATTATGGAGCGCTACTGAAGGATTGGTTTTCCCCAGCCAGGGGAAATGGTGGCTCTACCAGATAACAACTTTGTCCAGCAATGCCTTTCCCTAGACCAGGTCCCTTCTATAATGTAAATACATCACATTCAAGAACTGTCTGCTGCAATGTTAATTGCTAACTTCTTCCTGTTAGCTCTGCCTCTTTTCTTACTTTGTGTTGTGGAGCTGGGGAATTATTGCCAATTTTCCACTTAGTTTTTCAGTTTCTGTTCCTCAGGATGTGGGAGGCTTTAATTACTTGTTTCCTTTCACTTCCCACTTTTGTTTGTTTTTTTTAATAGGAAAATAGGATAATAACACCAGAAATTAAAACCCCTCTGGGAACAAAAGCAAGCTGATTAAGAAGGAATTAAGAAGTATTTTTTCATTAATGGGCTAGTGCAGGGATGCAGGCCTTTTGGCACTGCAGACATCGTTGGACTGCAGCTCTCATCATCCCCAACCATGGGTCATGTTAATAGAGGATGATGGGAGTTGGTGTCCAACAACACTTGGAAAATGTCAGGTTACCTACTCATTAGTAAGAAATAATGTGGAGTGAGTCTGAAAGAAGGAAGCATCTAATTAAAAACACAGTAGCTTCAAGACATAGATTGGCTGATGTTCTGATATCACTCTATTGCAACAGCAACAAAAAGTCTACATGATTATGTAAGAGTAAGACAACATGGAACACATGGAACTATTGGGCAATAACGTCATCTGACTTCTTTGTTGTTTTTAAACATCCAACTTCCCAAGCAACCTAATTTTCGTAAATTAAGTCTTTAGACATTTTGCTGCACCGTCTTTTCTCGGCTGATGCCTGAGGCAGTGCCTCCCACCCAAGAAATAAAGAATTGACAATAAAAGTTAATACACTGCAGACTGATAAATTCAAACTGTTTTCCAATTCTTCATAGCTGTGGAGGTAGCTTACCAAACTTTATTAAACAGTAGTTCTTTCCTTCTATAGAAATCATCTTCATTTCTCATGTAGACTCACCTAAGGCCGTACAAAACATTTATTAACATTCATATATTCAAATACTTTTTTTTTTACCACAAGGGAACTTTTAAATACTCTGTTTTGACCTACCTGATAAAACATACCATAGATGTCGCACACAAAGGAAAACATCTGATTCAGCTTAACATCTTTCAGGCAACAATGCTTAAACATTATTTGAAGAAGTCCCTGTGAAATTATAACACTGACCTCATCACTTCACATCTGTATTTACTGAATTAATCAAACAAGTGATATAAAATCTGCCATGTCTCTAGGCATATTAATTCATTAGTAAAACACTTTCACCAGTAACTTTCATTAATAAGGCTCATCTATAAAATGCCTGGACTTGAATCCCTCTGGTACAGTTTAATATATGTTTCAGATCTTTTCCAACAATGGTTTGAGGCAACTGTTTTAATGTATATGTCCTTCTTTTCCTCAAGGTTTTGGGCAAGCTTTGGTTTTTAAAGAAAGATAAAGAAATGAATGGTAAACTACTTCTGAGTAATCTCTACCTAGAAAACCCTGAAAAGGGTCACCATAAGACTTGATAGCACACAATTATTATTATTATTAAACAATGTCAACAAATATATTATTGTGAATGAGGATGCTAAGATATCTCAGTTTGTGAGGGTAGGGAGACACCTGGAGCTCAGAGGGCAAAGGGAATGAAATAATGAACAAGAAACAATCTCAGATGAGGCTCAGATTTGAAGGTTACACATACCACAGATGCAATCACATGCAGGCTCAATTTAGAGTAAATTGTACTGCAGAAGATGTGACCCACTTCTCAGGAAACACACTTAGAGCCCTATTCAGATGTTCGAAAATACGCATGTGAAGAAGGGAACATGGCAGCCCTGCCCCCTCCCATTGCCACTGTCCACACTCTCCTTTTCAGATTATTGCTCTCTACATTTTGAGAGAGCAAACAATGGTAGCAGCAAGGTTAGGATACTCCTCTTCTCAAATATTTATTCTAGCTCCTTTTTGAACATTCAAATTGGGCTCTACACACGTTTCATTGGAAACGAGATATGTCTTGTTCAGTACAGTTACTTCCAACAGAGCATGGAAAACCTGACTTGGATTTAGGATTGTGCTCTGATAACTGCATGGTGGCTTTGTGATTGGGGATGGAATTTAACCTAGTGTTGCAGACTGTGTGGAATCTCCCCACTACTACCTCTAGAAACGTAGAAATAATGGTACCTCTGGTGAGATTCTAGGTCAGACTGGCTGTCTCAGCACAACTGTCCAGCATCTTTAGGAGTCTCCAATCTCTTTGAGCAGTCTTCCTCCCAGTTCAAGATCAAGGAACTGAAAGGGTTCCCCACCTCCATGGTTTCTGAAATTGTGCTCTAACTGAAACTACTGTTTCTATGGAAAACTAGTGTCTTTTCTCTTTGTGAAACTAAGCATAAACTAGTGTCTTTTCTCTTTGTGAAACTAAACATGTGTGCTCGTGTATGCACATACACATACATACAGAGAGACAGAGAGCAAGCACAAAATGATTGATCACAAAGGCAAAGGGGACCCACCTAGAACTGCTACTTTTACTAATTCATGAAACAAAGAAACTGTTGTTTTCATTTTGCACATTTTACAGAACTACACAAAAAACAATCCTGACAATTTTCAAAATCTCTCTGAGACAGCAAAAAGGGAAAAATCTTACTGTCTTTACTGTGAAAGGAAGGGTTGGGTTGGTGGTCTCATCTACTAAGTAATGACAGATGAGGTCCAGATGTTCATTCCTGTTCACCTCCTCCTTCATGAGATGTCAGCAAACTCTTCATGTTGGTGCAGATCTCATTACTCCCTATCCAGGCTTTTGTTCATATTACTGCAGTTCTCAGAGAGCATGTCTGAAAACTATCACTCTGTTTTCAGGAACACTTTCACTCCAATGCATTGTTTTGTGATGTGGTGGGATTTGGTGGGAAGCACCCACTATTTAATTAAAGTCTTTCCCAGAACTTTAATTGAGTAATGAGAAGCTAGGAAAGCTGTGGAACAGCAGGGAGATAAATATACCCTGAAAGATGGGATGCTTGCACATATACCTTAGCCTCTCATGACAACGGTAAGCACCAGAATCCTAAAATCTCCCCATGAGTATTTATTCAAAAATTTGTTTCCTTTATTTTCAATTTACGTATCAGAACATAATTTGCTTTCAATCACATTCAGTGAAGAAAGAAAGTGGGGGGGAAAATCAACACAACGTTACTTGCAAGTCTAAGACAAGGTAGAGAGACAACTTTTTTTCTGCCCATCAAAGCAAGGTACACAAAACATACTGTAACCTATGCTATACTGTAGGCTCTGGGCTTTTCTCATAATACATTCATAAGAACTGTGAAGCCCAAGTGGATGGGAAACTATAATCCAAGGTTACAGAAAAGCTGCTCTGACATCGAGGGGAGAAACTGAAAGAAAACTCAACTTCTACCAAGGCCACAAATATATACAGCAGGGATGTTGGCAAGTCTTTGGGTAAGAGTCCCAAGTCAGAGTCCATCTTTGATATCAAGTCCCAAGTTTGAGTCCTAGTCTTTGGTACCAAGTCCCAAATCCCAAGCCTCAAGTCCGAGTCCCTATTAAAAACAAGCTTTTTCCTCCAGAAAAAAAGGAGGAGGTGGGTGGGTTCTGAGTCACATGTCAAGTCCAAGTCATTGGGGGGGGGGGGGAACAGGTCGTGTCCGAGTCAAGTCAACGGTGCGACTTAAGTCTGACTTGACAGCAAGTCCCACGACTCAAGTCCCCATGCTTGATATACAGAAAGGAGACAGCCATGTTTGTCTATTTCAGCTTAATTCTGTTCAACATTGAGAGTACCTCATTTTGACAACGTACGTACAAGGGAGCACCTAGCCCTGTCATTCTCTTCTGTCACTTTCCACACACAATGAGTCGGAAGAGGAGAGGAAAGGATCCCTGGTCAAATGGAGGGTCTCCATGTGAGCAGCAACTAGAGCTTTAATTGAAGCACAGGAGCCTGAAGCTAAACATGCTTGTGCCCATATGTACACATAGGAAAGTCTTCAGGCTTATCTAGAAATACATGAGGAAATGCATGTAAGAGCAGAAGGAGGCAGAATTAGGCTATCCCTTCTTAATGTGTTGCCAGACTGAGGTTCTTTAATGCCTGAACAGGGCTTAGTTATAAGAGAGGTAGGTGGCTTATAATACACAAGTAATCTCACTGAAATAAACCAGTTAGGGTGCCACAATACCTTGTTTTATGTTTATGTTGTACGTATAGAAGAGTGTTAAGCTAAAATTATTCAGTAATTGTTAGGTTACAAGAGTAATGTATGCTCATCAGGAGGGAGAGAGAGAAAGGTGGGGAAAGGAAATGGAGTCTCTTGCTAGTTATTATTTTGCCTCTTACATATCATTTCTTCAGCTTTGCAATGTCTCAGTTGTAATTTAGTGTTGAACCAATCCGTCCTTTTGGTTTAAACTGTAATTTAAAATATTAATTCTTTTCTGCCCCTTGCCCACAAAAACACTCTTGCTACATGAAGTGCTTTGCATGACTTGAGCTTTGATTTTAAACCAAATTTAGAAGAAGGAAAAGCAATCAGATTGTGCCACATCTGTTGTGAGATAATGATTAGGTTTAGATATTGGAATAGATCATAACAATATACTATGGGAATAATTCTCGACTTCCTCCGTATGTACAAATAGCTTCCATTTACCCAGCGCTTTCCACATCTTTAAGATATAATGTACCATCAAATGACACCAATAAGTAGGATTCAGTGTTCATTCCCTTTAGGACTGGAACAGGAAATAAGTAATTATCTGGTATAATTCTGTGGAATTCAATTTGTAGCAGAAGTAGGATTTTACATGATATTAAATATTCTTGGTACATTACATTAAAACTGTAATTATCTAAAAGTATCTAAGAAAGTGAAGCAGGGGAGGGGAATCACCCAACTTGAAGTGATCCAAGAAACTTGCAAGACAGCTGTCATCAATGATTAAACAAATCTGACCTTAAAGGCAGGGATGGGGACTCAAGTTGTGGGACGCACTGTCAAGTTGGACTTGACACCAATGACTCGACTCGGACTCAACTCTTTTTTTTTTTCAATGACTCGGACTTGACTCATGACTTGGAACCTACCCATCCCCTCATTTTTTTTTCTGGGGAAAAAGTTTCTTTTTAATAGGAACTTGGACTTGGGGCTTGGTACCAAAGAATTGGACTTGGGACTTGATATCAAAGACTCGGACTCGGACTTGGGACTCAGACCCAGACTTGCCAAAATCTTTCCTTAAAGGTCAATTATCCTCATAGGAAGGAATGGTTTCTTAAAGGATTTAATCAATTTGGACATTTCACTAGGTAAACCATGGTTATAGTGGTTGTAGTCTGAAAGAAGGCCTGTAGCCCTGATGGGCACAGGGCACACAAAAAAATTCATTTGAATGTCCTGTTGCCTGCATGTCTACTAAACCTTCACATATTCTGTGTAAAGGTCTTAAGAGGTGCCTACAAGAACATTTGTTTGAACAAATGCACAATGTTTCTGTGAAGCACCATGAACACCCTCAGCAGTACACTTTTCCAAGGACCTCTTCATAACTTCACGCAGAAGGCAGAGTTGCACAGGACGCTGCAGGCAGGACTTAGATTCACAAACCAGTCCCCAACCAAAGTTACAGCTATACTGTATATTGTCTAAATAGGGTTTTTTAAATAAAATTTCTTGTGCAGCTGTGCAATGAGCTAAATACCATCCCAGATAGATCTCAACTTTTCGTCAGACAGAATCACTAGATTGAACTTTGGGTACCATGGGCTAGGACAATTTCCCAAAGGCTACATTATACAATTCTGCTTACTGTGGAGCATATACCTATTCTTCTTTCTGTTCTTAGGTTAATTACTGGTAAGGTGTGTGTCACAGTGTGATGAGCACTCACAAATTTCTCATGCTCTGTGATTTTCCAAATCTCACCATGCCAAGACTCCTTGCAAAGACTTCATGCTACCTCAACAAGAATTTACTGCTTTCTGTGAAAATGAGACTCTGATCTCATTCCCACCCACTTCCCCCACCTTTTTTTTTGTTGTCGTTGTTGCTAAATGCTCTTTCCAATTGTTCATAGCTTAATGTCCTGATAGGTGAATCCTGTGCAGGAGAGATGCCATTCTGTGCTGTAATTCTTATAATCCTGTGCATCTTGGTGTTTCTTCCAGAAGAACATTCCTGCAAAACATTTACAAAATCCTGTGAGACTTCTTGGAAGATTTCCTGAGGTGGGGAGGGGGAGTCTCATGCAGAGAAATCTCTGTGCAAGGAAAAAAAGTGATTTTTTTTTTGAAAAGATTTTTTTCTCTCCAAGTGCAAGATTCACATCCCGAAGCATGAGATTTGAGGCAGGATCACCTTGGGTAGGTAGTATCCCTTTCCTCCTCAAGTAGAACCCTTTTGGAAACATCTTGGCTATCATTTTAAAACCTCTTTTGGTATCTATGGAATTTTTCTTTTGAATTGCTCATAGCTACACAGGGAGTAAATAGGTTTGACCCTAAATAGTTTAATCTGAATTGCCTGCAATTCTATCCTCCAGCTTCTAATCACACTGCAAAAGGAAATAAATGTCTTACCTGGAGAGATTCCAGTTCAAGATACAGGGGCAGAGCTTTGAAGGATATCAGGAATTAACCATATATGAAAGCTCTCACAAGTAATGATCGCATATGCTCAGGGTTCCAGAGTTCAGTCTACAAATCCTCATATATGGATGACTTTACCATGCCAATATATTCATTCTCTTTAAAACTTGCTTTCCAAGCTCTGCCTCTAATGATAGGGAAGACAAGGCAATTTGCCTAACAGTAAGTGCTGCTAATTTCTTACAGTATTCCCAATCCCATAGGTACAAATTTGGACAGACAGACAGACAGACAGACAGACAGACAGACAGACAGACAGACAGATAGATAGATAGATAGATAGATAGATAGATAGATAGATAGATAGATAGATAGATAGATAGATAGATAGATAGATAGATAGATAGATAGATAGATAGATAGATAGATAGATAGATAAAGAAGCTCCAACATCAGGCTCTTCTAAAGCCTATATTGGGTTAAATTTACTGTTTTACTTACGGTAATACTATTGAAATGAATGGGACTTACTGGTGACAACTAACATGTCACCTTGATTTCAAGTGTTTTTAGTCTCAACAAATTTAATTCCCATTGGTTTCAATGAGTTTACTCCAGGCAGAACTAGTGTTGGATTTAGCCTACTGAAATCTCACTAAAGAATCTGAATAGTGGAAATTAATTCTTTAAAGAAAATCTGTCCTTTTACTCTGTTTATGTTCTTTCATTGCCCTACATCCTTCCTCACCCACAAAGCTGCAACAATGTATCTACTTTGGTATATCTACTCTTGATACTAAGCCTCTTCCATTTGCACTCACTTTATAATGAAGTCACTATTTTTCCCATTTGAAAGGCCTTTTTTGAGAATCAATATTTCACCCCCTGCAGCCTGGATTCTTTCCAAATAAAAAAGGGGTGATGTGAGCAAGATTGATGTTTTCATTTTATGTTATTATTTATTTATTTATTTAGATTTTCAGGTTGATTGGGGTCACCTGTTTCTGAACAGGAAGTTAAAAGTTTAAAACATCAGAACTTTAAAACTTCTTGTCTAAACCTCCCCAAATTTTGCACAGAGTAAGGGCTCACTGTTTGCTACAACTGTGCCAAATCTGATGATGTTCCAAAGATCAGTTTCAACATTAAAGTTTTTTGTTTGGTCTTTCCTCAGTATTTGAATTGCCTTGTGCAGCTATAATACTGGTGAATAATTTATTTACCACCTGATATTCATTCATTTGGGACTAATATGACAATTCAGTTACTATAGCATGAACTAAATACCTGCTATTAGCAATTGCAGTAATATATATTCTTAATCTAATTATTTTCCATTACAAATCCTGTAATAATACTCCCCCTTTATATACTCCTTCATTAATATTCCTTTCAAAATAGTGGAAAATACATTTTGTCATTAGGGATATAATTTTGCCTGTGAAGCACATCCTGTTCTGTAGCTGTTGTACTTTTACCCTGCAAGAGTTGTTTAATAATTATTTTAAAATAATCATTGTTAGCAGCAACAGCAACATGGTTTTGGAGGAGTAGTTTGTTTAGAAGGCAGAAAAAGAAAGGGAGAAAAAAATATAACCATCCCAGACATTAGCAGATGTTTAAATATAATGGGTCATGAGAGCATAGTAAAAAAACACAGATAGGCTAAGCCTTTATTAGGACTAGCTAAAAAATCCACAGCCAACCAGTGTGCTGCAGTGGTCTAAGACACAGGAACCCTCATTTCAGTCTCCTGCTCAGCCATGAAAGCTCATTGACAATGATAAACCACTCTTTAAACATTTGACATGCCTCAGAAACCCAGTCAGGGTCATAAGTGAGAGGAAAGTTCAATTCTTTGCTGTTCATATTCCTGAAATCTATTGGATGAAAGATATGATACAAAGATTTAAATAAATAAAATCTGAATGCTCCTTGGGGCCAGCCCTGCCAACAGGTACAGTTGTTGTTCTGTGCTGTCAAGTCACCTTCGACTTATGATGACCCTATGAATGAATGATCTCCAAAATGTCCTTTTCTAATTCCTTCATTGCTGCCCTTCCAAATCTCAGACTTCTAATTTCTTGGCTGCAGTCTCCATTTGGATTGAGGATTGAACCAAGGTATACAAAATCTCTGTTTCAATTTCTTCATTATCAGCATTGAGGTTGTGTAGTTGATAACATCTGTAGTTGTGATTTTTGTCTTCTTGATGTTCAACTACAGTTCTGCTTTGACACTTTCTTCTTTCACTTTCCCTAAAAGTTGTTTCAAGTCATTGCAGTAAAATGATGCCATCTACATATCTTATATTATGGATGTTTCTTCCACCAATGTTTACTCCTCCTTCATCTGAATCTACTCCAGCTTTCTGTATGAAATGTTCTGCATACAGAGTGAACAGATAAGGGGGTAAAATGCACCCTTAATTGACACCTTTGCCTATAGAAAATCATTCTGTCTCTCTGTTTTCTGTCCTAACAGTAGCTTCTTGTCCACAATACAAGTTAAGCATCAGGACAAGCAAGTGCTGAGCCACACCCATTTCTTTCATAGTTTTTTATACTTTCATTAGGTCAATGCTCTGAAAGGGAGCAGCAAGTAGAGATTAACTGCTGGTTGGAGGACACTGCTATGTGCGCTCCTTTGCCTGCCCTATGTCCCTCAGCTGCCTTGTTTCCTTCAGATGTGGAGAAAGATGCTATTTCCTCACCAGGGCTGAAATAACATTCAAATTCTAGTTCAGTCAGTTTCTGCATATGGAATGGTGGCTGGTGTCATCTTCTCTTCTGCAACAAAATGTCTCAGGCCGGCGTTGTCTTTGGTGGACATGCAAAAGGAGAAGCCAGACTGTAGAGATGGTGGACTAGGTAAAATGGCACACCCAGCCTGGTCTACTCATTCAGACCTTCACCATCTTGCCATAAAGGTAAATTAAGCCTATTTATTCCATGGTTGAAAATAAAAAAAATATTCCCAAGGAGCAGTGAGAGTAAAGGTCCATGCACATATGTGAGAGAAAATCATGAAATAACTTGAAATAAATAGCTTTGCTATTTAAAGGGTGTTATTCTCCTACATACACCTGGTTCAACATTCCATTCTTCATTTGAAGTTCAGTTCCAGGATAACCAGCCATGTGCAAATATGCATTCAGTGACTAGCAAGAGAGAGCTTTTTTAGGGTCAAACTATATGTTACTCTTAATATATAATAAGCAACAACAGTTTATTTTCTCAAAAGTAAATGCAAACAGAGGGCGTGATCTGAACTGGGACCCCAGCATTGGTTTTGCTGTGAATTCAGTCTGTGTTGGGAGTTCCTGCAGCTATAACTGATTTAGGACAAAGGTGAGCATCACATGGCACATGGCTCCCAGCAGCCCCTCCTCCCCAGCCATTTTTGCATCTCCCAGAGTCAAATTTGGTGACTAGCTGCTAAATGTTGGTGACAGTGCAGTGATATAACTGGCTGAATAGCTCAGTGAGTTGGATTACCTGGCTGCAGAGTCATGTGGTGGGAGTTTGATTCAACAATGTGCCTTCTGGAGGAAGAGCCAGCCTGTGTAGCCTTGGGCAAGCTGTTCAATCTTAGAGAGCGCCACTAGAATGAGGGACTGGTAAACCACTTCTGAGTACTTTAAATTAAGGAAACACTGGCAAGGGTTGCTGTCAGTCAGAATAGACTTAACAGCACATAAAACCCCTCATCTTTAGTCATTAAATCAAGATATGCAAAGAGCAAGTGTCTTGTTCTAGAATAAAATTGTACTCTGAAGACTCCAGGAATAGCCATTCCACTCTAAAACAAAGTATGTGCTCTCTATCATCATTGTTTTCAGCAAAAACAAAACAAAATTAAAAACAAACCATTCATTTGGAGAAACTGAAAGTGGACTTTTCCCACTTCTCATTGACAAATGTTACTCATGCTTCGTGTCCTCCATGCTGGCAGGGATATGTGCCCATGGCTGGATGATTGGGGTATGTGTGCAGAAAAACGGTTCCTAGAGCCAACTGAAGTTCCCCCACCAGCCACGGGGAAGCCTCCATAAAAATGATTGGGGTGTGTGTGTCCATATTCAAATTAATTTGCAGGCACCAGCAGGAGAGTGCTGCAGAGAGCGTAAGGTCTAAAGTCTCCCAAATTACCCATGTGAGGGTCCCAATGTAGATCAGACTGGTTTTGAATAAAAAAGAAGGAACAAATGGAACAGCATGCTGTGTATTAAAAGTTGCAGACTCTCTGCCGAATCCCAAGAGGTGCTTTTCATGCTCTCTCTCTGCAACATAGGCAGTTACATGTCTCCCTTTTTCAATGGAGCACTCATGAAGAAACTTGTAGTCACCTTACTTTGACACCACACTGAAGGGGTGAGTTTATTTTACTCACAGTTGCCCTTGACTATCCCACTTTCCTAGCTGCTCCCGAGGTTTCCTGAAAAGCTCTCTAGAGGACTCTTCATTGAGTCCCCCACTGAATTTGGAAAGCCAGCAATTACGCTATCAGAGTCAGACTCTGGGGGAGACATTCCAGGCCACACTGGGCAGAAGAAGCAGTGGTTCGCAAGCTTGGGTCCCCAGATATTCTTGGACTAAACTCCTTGAAGCCTTCACCACTATCTGTGCTGGCCAGGATTTCTTGGAGTTGTAGTCCAAGAACATCTGGGGGACCCAAGGTTGGGAACCACTGTGCTAGAGTAAGCACTCTAATATCAGAGTGTGTTTAGACTACAACACTCCAGAATCCTGGGTAGAAAACCCTGAGAGAGGAAATGTGAAGGTAAGTCCTGTGGTGGGGGTCACAAAGCTAGACAAGTAGGAAGGTACAGGAGACTAGCCAGAACTTGCCATACCACTGGGCAGTAGATAAGGAGGGAAGACTCACAGCCATTTGTCAAATATTAGAGACATTTCTCTCCTTTTCACATAATTTGGGGCAGAGCTTCTTTTTTCCTTCATCACCCAGTGGATGGTCAAAATTGGAGAGAAATTTTCAGCACTGTGTTAATTATAAGTGTGACGGTCACCTCTTTGAAGCACCTACGTTTTGTGCCCTCACAAAGGTTCCAGTCGTGTTTTCCTTTCACTGCCACCAGTGGATTACCTCAATCCACAAAATAAATGACGTTTGATCAGACACTTGTATTGTGAATGCAAACAAAACTTATTTATTAAAGTGAAGCCAATTTATTAATCACAGAAGTTCTTCAGATGTACATACTATTCTCTTGCCATATAATTTCCACCTTCTCAATCTATTTATCTTAACCAGTTTCTAACTCAATCTCTATCTCTTCTGCCTCTGACTCTGACTAACTGACTCTCTCTTCTGTCTGACTCTTGACTGACTCTTCTGACTAACTCCTCCTCTCAGGCTCCGCCTTTTAACCTCTTTCTCGGCTCCGCCTCTCCACCACATTTGCCTAGTACATGAATAATACATGACTTATTTTGCATAACAAGGGGTGAACGCTACATATCTTCCCCCTTAAATATGTTTGTTTGGGAGGGGAAACACGTTTTCCATCCCAAACAAACATGCATCATTGCATGAACCTTTACTTACCCTCTGGCATCATTTTGCAAGCAATAACGATATTTTTAATAACTATCACAATCTCTTTTAGTCTAAACATTCCAATACAATTCAATAATATACTTTACCTTAGTTAAACTTACTACATTTAACATTTTCAACCTTACAAAAATATACCACAATCAGGAAACTTTTACATAGATAATTAACCAGTAAATCAATAGTCCATTCCAGTTCGTTTTAGAAGTCCTTGAATCATTCTCCACGTTTCAGTTCATCAATATTCAGTTTTTCCACACTATACACAAACAGAACATTTCTTATAACATTATCAGATTGGTTTATCCCCCCCCCCCCCCATCAGTCATTTGGCTTTCGAGGTACGATCTGAGTCTCTTTTACTCCGTGGTTTGCAAAGTCCAAGTCTATCACCTTCCCGTTGTAGTAAGGTGTGCCGTGGACTGGTCCGGTCGTTACTGCCTCCTTCAGCTGGACACACGACTGCTGGCACTCAGGGGTCCCTCTGATGATCACTGGCTCCTTCTTCCATGTTCTCTTCCATCGACTGGAGGTCATCAGCCACTCGGTTGTCCACTGGATGTCCTCTGCTTGTTGTTTGTTAGTGACATCTGCTTTAAGTCTGGCTCGGGGCTTCACTTTCTCAGCTGGGGAAAGGGTAGGCAGTTCCCTCTCCTCCTCCCGAACATCTCTGGATGCGTCCCTCTTTAAGAAGTCAGGGCTTACGCCTTTCTCATCACTCACACATTCACCCACAGGTGCTTTCATTACAAGGTTTTCCCTATGTGGGGGACCACTATCATGGGTCACTTTAATAATCTCATGCAAGTTTCTCTTAAGTGCAATCAACGATTGGTTTGTTTTAGATTCACTGAGTATGTTAGCTGATTCTATTTCTTTATTCAGTGATACGCTAGATAGGGGGTTGCCTTGCAAGGATTTATGGACTACTTGTTCCGCCCCTGCCAAAAGCAATTTTCTCCCCTCTATAGTTCTCAGTTCTACTACTTGGTCCTCAGGACAGAATACTCTTTCCTGGGCCTCATACAAGCCTTTCTCTTTTTCAGGAGTACTTCCCAAGCTTGGCTCTGCCACTTCTAAGGACTTTTTTTCTATATAAAAGCTCCTTATCCAGGCAAGACCTTTCAGGGCATTCAGGAGATAATAAAGTGGGTGTACTGGTGGCTGTTTCAAAGCAACCTACCAAACTAATTTCCTCCTTCTGCTCCTGAGCAAAGCTATTTTTATTTGGATTATTTAGAAGCATAAGATCAGCTTCTGGACGATAATTAGGCTGACTTCCAAAGAGACTTTTCCCCTCCAGGCTTCCCTCTGCTACTGTATCCATTTCTGTTGCAGTGGGTGATTCCTGGCCCCCTTGTGAGCGTGTAAGTACAAAAGCACTCTTAACATGCTCTATCAGATGTAAACCCTCTCTATATGTCAGGTCTTTATCAGTCTTAGACCTCTCTGGGTGTTCAGGGGTCAGTGGAATGGGATTCTCTCTAACTTTTGTAGTACAATCATTCAAAGTACTATCTTCCATCTGTTCCTCAATACAGGAAGGATCATTAGGGGTTTTCAAAATAACCTCATCAGCCATTTTGGTTACCTCATGGTTCTTTTCTAACTTGGGGCATCCCTGGTTAGATTCAGAGGTTAAGGAATCCATTTTTCCTTCAGGGATTGTTAACTGCTCTCTCAGGGAACCTGTTACTTCAAAAGCACTCTGCACATGCTTAGTGAGATCTAGCCCGATTAAACAAGGTGCAGGAATTTGATCAGAGATTGCCACATCCCAAATTCCAACCCAATCTCTATAGTTTATCTTTACTTTAGCCATGGGTAAAATCACTGGAGTAGAACTTATTCCCTTGATGGTAACAGTCTGGTTCGGGAGAATTTGTTCTTTAGGAATCACCTCAGGATGACACAGGGTTATGTTAGAACAAGTATCAACCACTCCTACATAAGACTTTCCATTAATAAGAATCCTCTCACCAGGGTTATGTATTAAAATATCTTCTGCCTTTACTAGAAAACAATGAACAACCTGGGCTAGTGGCAGATCAGAATTTTCTGTTGTGCCGGTTGCCATGGAGACAGAACCACCATTGTTACAACCTTCAGTAGCTTCTGCAGTTTTCAAGCAGTATACTTTCTTGGTCTGACCATCATCCTTCCCAATATTAAGTTTATTTTTCATACAATTGAATTGTAAATGACCGAACTCCCCGCAGTTATAGCACTGTCTTCTTCGCTCACTCTGAGGAGATCTGTTCAACTTTAACTTTTCCTCAGGGTTCATTTGGGTCTGAGAACTAGGCCGTGCTAATTTAGGTGAAGTACTACCCTGGCCTTCTTTTCCTGTCGTTTTGCTGAGGAAATTTTTATTAAAGGGTTTCTTATGGTTGTCCCAGTTTTGCCTGTTAAAATTTACCTCAGAGAACCTGTGGTTTTGAATCTCCCCAATGTAATCAGCTGTTTCACCTGCTTCTAACAGATTTTTGGGATTTTTGTCCTTAACTAAATAACGCAATTCCCCAGGCAAAATAGAATAAAATTGTTCCAACCCAATCACATTTTTCATCTGCTCAAGAGAAGTGACATTTTCACGTTCCATCCATTTCTTAAAACATTGCAGCAGTTTTGTCCCTAGCTGAGAATAAGATTCCTCAGGCTTTTTGGTCAGGGAACGAAATTTTCGTCTAAGGTGTTCTGCATTTATTCCAAATCTAGAATACACCATTTTTCTATAGGCTTCAAAATCTCTAGCCTGTTCTAGGGGCATCTGAGAATACAACTCAGCTAAATCTCCACTTATTTGGGATCTCAAAACCATCATCCTTTCATCATCCTTAACATTAAAGTCCCAGCATGCCCTTTCAAATGATATGAGGAAAGATTCAGGGCAATCACCTTTCCTATATTGAGGAAATTTCTTTAAGTCGATTTTTGACAGATTTCCCTCACTAGATCTGTTATTGTTACTATTATTGTTTTGTGCAGAAAGTTCTAATTGTTTCATCTGTATTTGAAATTCCATTTCTTTTTGTCTTAATTCCATTTCTCTATGTCTATTTTCTTGCTCAAATGCCATTTGTCTGGCCTCTTGCTCAGATTTGAGCTGTAGTTCCTGAGCTTTCTCTCTAATTTCTAATTCCCTAGTTCTTTCTTTGATCTCTAATTCTTTAAGCTTGAATTCCTGTAGTAACCTCCATTTTTCAAACTCTTGGGAGCTTAGATCACTTTCTCTCCCTGAGGCACCCTCATGAGTCTCCTCCTCCATTGGAGCTAAAGGGTCTCCATTTCCCTCCACTTCCTGAGGTAAACTTTGTGCCTCTTGAGGATCAATTACCTCCATTACTAACTTTCTAATTCTTTTGGGTGGCATAAGTATGTGTACTTCTTTGAGAAGAGCTGGTTTCTATTGCAGAGTTAGTCAGGCCTCTTTTTAAAACACACTTTTTTTACTGTTTTCTTTTCCCAGTGTTTTTCTGGGGTACTATGTAGCTCTCACTTGGCAGCTAAAGATGGCTACACTTTTTCTGGCTCCACGCCAGCCACGACAGTTTCTTGGTCTGAGACAACCTTCTTGCCTCCAGACACCAAACACATTCTGTTTTCAAGCCTCTGCTTTTTATGTTCCTTTCACCTCAGACCTGTTCTGACTCTGGCTTCTGCTTTTTATCCACAAGCACTCCCTTAACACTCAGAGCCTTGGATTTTAAGCTAGCCCACTGGGTCTGTTCAAATCCTGAGGTAACCTCAAAAGGAATTTTCCCTACAGAGTCGTTCCCTATCTTTAGTCCCCCCTCAGATCTGGGATCAGAAGCCCCGCTACTAAGCTTTACCACTAAAGCTCTAGCAGGTAACCCACTTCTTTACCACAGACCTCTGACTAAAAGGTACCCTTGACTCAAAGAAAATTCACTTTTAACTCTGGCTTGACTGGATTCTTTTGCATCCCACCGCTGCCACCAATTGTGATGATCACCTCTTTGAAGCACCTACGTTTTGTGCCCTCACAAAGGTTCCAGTCGTGTTTTCCTTTCACTGCCACCAGTGGATTACCTCAATCCACAAAATAAATGACGTTTGATCAGACACTTGTATTGTGAATGCAAACAAAACTTATTTATTAAAATGAAGCCAATTTATTAATCACAGAAGTTCTTCAGATGTACATACTATTCTCTTGCCATATAATTTCCACCTTCTCAATCTATTTATCTTAACCAGTCTCTAACTCAATCTCTATCTCTTCTGCCTCTGACTCTGACTAACTGACTCTCTCTTCTGTCTGACTCTTGACTGACTCTTCTGACTAACTCCTCCTCTCAGGCTCCGCCTTTTAACCTCTTTCTCGGCTCCGCCTCTCCACCACATTTGCCTAGTACATGAATAATACATGACTTATTTTGCATAACAAGGGGTGAACGCTACAATAAGCAACATGTAGTTTGGCCATTAGTCATTCCTCTTGAGGTACGGAATGCCCTCCACCAGGACATTGACTGGTAGACAGGTAATAACTGGTGAAGAGTGTGTGTTGGAGAGTGTGTGTTGGGTGATGATGATTTTTTTTTGTTTTGTTTTTTTTTGTTGTTGTTTGCACAGGCCAACATGTTCTTCTATTTATACTAGCCTTGCTGAATTTCAGGGGCTTTTGCTGCATCTTTTTTTATTCTGTGGTTTTATCGTATTTCCTTTTGTGATTTATTTCTTTATTGGCTTTTGCTTCTCAATCACACCCAAAGAGTCCTTTTATGGAAAAGTGCATAAATAAAGGAGAGTGAACAATCAAAGAATGCAATGAGGAGAAGAAAAAACCTCCCTTGCCCTGGATACTTGGTGAACAACAGTTGTCATAATAAGGACATTTGTATTTTACTTAAGAGCAGAAGAAACTCTGAGGAACAATGGAAAGCAATCATTTATGCTATCAGGGTAAGAACTTGGGAAAGATATTCCAAGCCACTTTGAGCAGAATGAGGAGAGTGCTCCCCAAACACTGCAGTGCTGCCTTACCACATTTTGAGTAACTATTAGTATTAGTAATTGGACTAATACCATAGCCTGCAAAAGTTACTTTTTGGGGTTATCACTCCCTGACTCCTCCAGCATGTGTCTGGGAACTACAGCCCAAAACATAACATTTCTGAGCTCTGACTAATGCTCATTGCTATCTGAAGAAGGGGATCCCTGTAAAACCATTAAATCCTGAGTCTAAAATTTAAAAAAAAACAATAAAAATGAAAAGATGTCATAAATCTGCCTTTCTGCTGTTCATGTCTCTCCTGAATATTTATGTGACAGCTGGAAGAGGCAGGAATCTTGAGGTAGGCATGCCCGGTGAGATGCCCACTTGTACATTTATAAAATACCTTTTTAATGTCAATAGGCATTAAGGATGACTCTAGTGCACCATTTTCAAAGCATCACAAGCCTAAGCATCAGTCTGCCCGACTGCCATTACGATCTCCTTGTATAAGTCCCACTGACAAATGATGCTTTACGAACAACATCTGTGCTGGGAGAGATTTGTGCTGTGCTTTATCAGGAAGCAAAAGCCAGCATTTGGCATAAGCAAAACACATTTGCATGGCTGCCAATCAGATTTTTTTTTAAATTGACATAAATGGAAAAATGTTCCTTTAGGGTTTTGCCTATTGTATATGTGTTCTGAAAGACTTTTTTACTACAATGTATTCATCACCGCAATCTGACAGGAATTCATTCCATGTTGTCTTTTAGCTCCTTGGTAATCAGCTTAAATGTGAAGAGATGTGTGGGTGAGTGTGTGCATGTGTGGGTGTGTTTGTGTTTAACACAGGTTTCCATCTGTTAATTCATTTACCCCTTGCTCTATGAGTGGCATTAATACAAGGGTGTTCTACTCTTTGATGAAGCTGACATTGCAATCATGTTAGATGTCAGCAAAATATTTTTATATTCTATTGTTGTTGTTGTTTAGTCATTAAGTCGTGTCCGACTCTTCGTGACCCCATGGATCAGAGCATGCCAGGCCCTCCTGTCTTCTACTGCCTCCCAGAGTTTGGTCAAATTCATGTTGGTAGCTTCGATGACACTGTCCAACCATCAACCTATTACCAATCCATGACCTTGAGTTTCCAAGAGCAGAGCTGTTAATGACAGGAATGGTTGCAGGTCACTAATTCATAGGGTTGCCAGATTTGGAAGTGACTTGGCAACACATACAACAACAGAAAATACATGTGTCCTTGTACTTTTTAGATTTTAGTTAGTCCATATGCAAAACAGACTAGGCCTAAACAGGTTCCTCAAAAGTTGGTTATTCAAAGGTGCACGTCTGTTTTCCCCTTGCACACAGCTAATATTCTTTAATGTCAACTCTTCGGATGATGGGGGCTCCCTATAAAAATTTTGCCTCGCTGAGGAAATGCTCCATTTAGCATTCTGCCAATGTTGAACATCTCTTGCTGAGGGTAAGTGGCCAGGAGAATGTCAAGGTTCTGTTGGTTTACTGTCTCCCACTGCTGCCCAACTGTCTCTCTACCTGAGCTAGCAGGTCACTCTCAAATTTAGCCATGGTTTTCTTTAAACCATTTCATTTTAGGGGATTTTGACATTTATGTTAGGATTGCTCAGGATATCATGTCTGTCATGAAAGTCATATTTTTGTCTCAAGTAGTATCTGGCCCTTTGGTATGCAGCAAGACATACTCTTGATTTGGCATTCTGTTCTGGAGAACTCTTCTGCATGTGACTCCACTGTCATGGTTGGGTTTCTTGGCAGCTGATATAAACTTCCGAAATCATGGTGGATCTGTTAATGACTGGGAGATGGACATGTTGTGGGTAGATATGAGGACGAATTGCTGGTTTGGCGGTTTGTGCCAGTTCATCCTTCAGCCAAACAGGGGTTCAGTGGTTCCCAGACATGCCTCCTCCAGCAGGGGCACACTCAGAGGCAGTGCCCAGATGAAGCAGGACAGGAAAGTTGGGGCGCTGCCTCTGAGTGGGCACCTGCCAGAGGAGGCATGGCTGGGAACCGCTGGACACCTGTTTGGCCAAAGGACAAACCAGAACAAACTGCTGAACTATTGATTCATGCCCATTTCTAGTTGTGGGTTTTGCTGAATCTCTCAGCAACTTTTAATTACATCAGCCATGGTATTTCTCAGGATTACGTCTGAAAGCACTTACATTCTCTAGCTGGCTGTTTTTTTCTAACTTTAAGACATTCAGGCTGCAGTCAGTACCCATTCAATTTAGTGAGACTGACTTCTGAATAGATTTATATAGGAGTGTAATGTTAACTATTAAAATCCTATAAATGTCATTCTTTTGTGTCTATCTGTGATCTACAGTGAGCAGTGAAATTCTATGAATGTCTGTTCAGATATAAACCCTGTTGTGTCCAGTGGAACTGAAATGCATATATAATATTGTGGCTTTCAACTTCAATCCTAATCAGATTTATGAGGGAAGAAACCCCACCATTACTTCATCATAAATATGCAGAATATTGCTGTGGTAAAGTCATATAATTCAACTTTATGGTTTTTATGATTTTTTTTTGTTAATTTATAAAGAGAGATTTGGTCCTTCAGAATGTTTTATTATCTTTACAGTATTTTTTTTAATTATCCAGTAGCATTTTGATTGTCCTTGAGAAATATTTTATTTCTTTCATTCTTAAATACAAAGGGTTGCATGAAATATAAATAAATGAAATCCTGTGCTGTCATATTCCTTCCTTCTGCCCTTTCTGCTACTTCTTTTTGGATCCCCAATCTCTTTCTTAGATATGCAGTTCAGTTAGTATCCTTTAACTTTAAGTGCACTGATGTAAAACATATTAAGTCGTGAGCAAAGGATTAAACTCTGGACTAGAGATGGGGGCATTCGTATACGAATATGAATACCCCCGCACAGCTGGACTTAATGAGGGTCTGGCTACTCATGCTTCCAGCAGCAGCAGCAGCCTCCATCAGCCTTCCAATGGCTCCCGGAGCGCCGTTCTCTTTCCGCTCATCTAGCCAACTCCAGGCAGGGGGAAGGAGGACAGGTCTCCCTGCAGAGCTACCGAGTGGCTAGATGAGCGGAAAGAGAGCTGCGCTCCAGGAGCAATTGGAAGGCTGACTGAGGCTGCCGCCGCTGCTGGACAGTGAGTGGATGGTCCGGCCCCAGGGGCCAGACCTTCATTAAGTCCAGCTGTGCGGGGGTATTCGTATTCGTATACAAATACCCCCATCTCTACTCTGTACTTCCTTTATATTCATTGTTCTCTATCTGTTGTACAATTCAACAGCATGTCTTTGCACAGTTTTCCCTTCTGCATTTTGCACAAAAGTATACTGTTCTCAACGCTAACGAAACTGGTGTTTGGTTTGTCAAATAGATCAGTTATTTTACTTTCACACTCTAAACCTCTGAGCTGTTGGTTGTAGTAATGGCATATGAATTTGTGGCACCTTAAAAAATAACACATTTTAATTTGCAAAAGCTACAAGAATTGCAGCCCACTTCATAAGGTAACAACTGAAGAAATTGTTCATGAAAAAGTTCATACAATTCATGAAAATTTGTGGAAAAAACAATAATGCTAGGAAAAAATGAAGATATTAGGCAAAGAGGAAGGCCTAACATGAGATAATCTAATGAATAAAAGAGCAAAAAGCTGTTGAATTGATTGCAAGACCTGAGCAGGCCTCTTAACAATAGGACATTGTGGAGGTCATTATTTCAAGTGGTCCCCATAACTAAGAAGCAATTTAATGGTGCATAACAACAACACATCTTTGAGAAGCCACAAGACTTTTTCTTCTTTTTTGTTGCAACAGATTAAAATGGCTACACCACCTTGAAACTGTACCAACAGTTAATAATCACACTTCAGTTTATAGCATTTAATCAATTTCAGTTTCATGTTTTTCGTTAGGCTTGGATCAAGTCTATTCCTTTCTATTTCAGAAGCCCAACATTTCCGCCTTGTCATGAACTCTTTATAGATGTCAAAGAAAACCATTTTGAACATTAAATATCAATGGCAAATATTTTTAATTATAAGGTGAACAGTTCATGGCACACTTGCCCTTTAAAAAAAAAACAGGTAGTTTCTCATTCGAACATTTCTCTGCTGAGGTAATGTTCCTTCCAGTCTGACCCTGAAAAACAGATCAGCATCATAACTTTAAATAACCTTTCTGGACTTCCCTTTTTCTTGTTTCTCCTTCATCAAGGCTTCTCTCAAGTGGAAACGGATATGAGTCACATTTCTTTGATTGGTGGCTGTCTCAACAAGGTATGTCCTTGCCCAAGTGACTGGCTTATTTCTTTATTTATCTATTGGTTGCACAAATCTCACCTTTCCTCCAGTGAGCTGAAAGCAGCATTCTTGGCTCTCCTCCCCATCCTTACTTTATCTTCATGGCAGCCCTGAGACATTCTGACTGACCCAAGGTCACTGACTGACCCAAATGTCATGGCTGAGTGGGGATTTGAACCCAGGTCTCCTGAATTATAATGTACTGTACTACATTGGTCCAGCACAGTAACAAGAGACTGAACCTCAGTAGTGTGGGTGTGTATACAGATATAGATAAAGACAGACACAGATATACCTCATGTTCAGAGACAGATGATACAGATGAAGATAGATATCTAGCGGAATGCCTCCTCCCACCTAGATCTACCCGAATCACTTGTTCTAGCCAGGAAGGGCGGCTGAGGGGCCTAACGCCGAGGGAGGCCCGGAGAGAAAGAACAAGAAACCGGGCCTTCTCGGAAGTGGCCCCTCACCTTTGGAACAGTCT
Source organism: Intellagama lesueurii (assembly GCA_037013535.1). Classification (NCBI taxonomy): domain Eukaryota; kingdom Metazoa; phylum Chordata; class Lepidosauria; order Squamata; family Agamidae; genus Intellagama; species Intellagama lesueurii. The sequence goes on along the minus strand of JBAJHW010000003.1, from coordinate 190,406,152 downwards.
GCCCCGAGAGATCTGGCTGGCTCCCTCGCTGGGTGTTTTTAAGAGCAAACTTAAGACCTGGCTCTTTAGGCAGGCTTTCCCTCCTGTCATCACTTGAATATTTTTTTCCCATCTTGAACTATATTACTATTGTTGTTTTTTATTTTATTATATTGTTTTTATTTTATTTTTTATTGTTAGCCACCCAGAGTAGACTTCGGTCTAGATGGGCGGGGTATGTATAAATAAATAAATAAATAAATAAATAAATAAATAAATAAATAAATAAAGAGACATATTGCCAACACAGGTCTCTATCAAGTCACCTCTAAAACTTATTCACTGGTTGGTAGTGAACACGAAATCTAGCCAATCGAGGCAGTTCATCCTTCTGGTGTATCACCAGGAATGGAACAGTTTCCTGATTACAGAATCATGAGACTAGAAAGGATCAAAAGCCCCGTCCAGTGTAGCTGTCTAATATAGTGCACTGCTGCCTCACCATCCATAACTCTCTTTCTATCTGACACATAGACCAATCAAAGCCACTCTAATCAAAAGCAGGCAGCAGGTGCTCCACAGGAAAACTCTTATGAAATAACTCCAGTTGATTCCCACAACTCACATATTATAGGAAGCATAAATAAGGAAAGAGAGAAAGAAAGAAAGAATTATTTTTGTAGCCAGACTGGTGTGAAAGGGATATTTTTGTCTCTTAGTATGCCAGTCAGTGAAAACCTGACGGTGATCTGTACAACCATTGATATGAATTGGACTTGTTACTCACTTAATTTACTCACAACTGACTCAAGTCCCATTGCTTTCTAGGCTAGTCTAGGACTTTCTAGTCTAGTGAGGACTGAGGTTGGATTCAGCTCAGAGATAAGCAAAGTGTGTGGGACTGCAATTCCCGTAGCTAGTATAGCCAATGGTGAGGAATGCTTGGAAATGCAGTCAAGCAATAACTAGAGAGCCACACTTTGCCCATCTCTGACTTAGCCTCAAGACATCAAGAAAATGCACCAATTCAGAAAGGCTTTCTTTGGACAATTGTGATGAGATACACTCTGTCATCTGCTAGCAGTCTTCATTTTTGACAATCCCTGGTGTAAACGAGAGAGAAGGAAACTCAAGATCATATGACATGGGTCAGCTTCTCTCCATAATTAGTCATCAGCACATTCTTAATTGAAGAACAGTGCAGCTGCAATGCAAAGCACACTATAATTGCTTTGTTCACCACGTACTGTGATTTCAAAACACTTTTACTTAATTTGGATCCAAGGTAGGATGGGCTACCAAGGCAACTGGGCCCCCAAAAAGAATGAGATAATCCCAGATTTTTTATTTTCCTGTGATATTCCCCTGCTCTTAGTTGGCCCTTCAGTGCTCATGTTGCAGAGCTTGGAAATAATGCAGTTGTTTGTAACCTGTTGTTTTTTATGAGTACAATCAAGTTGCATTTCACAAAGCAATGCAATTTATGAGTTACTGCATTCCTTTTTACTATTACAAATATTTTCTATTTACATTCAAAAACTACTGTGAAAAAGCATTTGAGGCATTTTCATGTGGCAATCTGACAGAAATTTTTAAGTTGTTTCCCATTCATCATTCTTACGTGCTGAGAGAAATACTGTTTTGTTTCATCATTTGTATTTTAACCAAGCATTTTTCAGAGTGCAAGAGGAGGACCAGCCACTAGAGACAATTCCCTCACCCCCCCCCCCAATATTATTTCCAGTGCATTGATTATTCTTGTGGGTGTAGCAGCAACAACCTAACTAGCTCACCTGTCTCAAAGGAATGGGCAACATGGCAAAATCCTTTTAAGAAGTAACATTCCAAGGTCCGTGCATTGAAAGTACCATCAGCACCTATCTGGATATCCTCCCAGAAGGCTGAAGAAATTAATCCTTCTGTGTTCAAAATGCAGGGAATACACATAGTTGAAAGGGTCATATTGAATTATTATAAGTTCATTCATGAAATCTTATTTAATAAATCATTTATTCCATGTTTTGGTCGCTTGTTGGGAGAAATGTGGCATAATAATAATAATAATAATAATAATAATAATAATAATAATAATAATAATAATAATAATAATAATAATAATAATAATAATAATAATAATAATAATAATGTTGGCTGCTCTGAAAATGGGAGTATATCTGCATTTTTAATACAATGTGGCCTGGAAACAGGTTAGACAATTAATCCACTTGTACATATCCCCTGGTGCCTAAGAGCTCGTATAAAACAGCTGGTTCTGCTAAGCAGCCACACTAGAATCATTATAATCACTTCTAAAATGTGATCCTAACACGAGGAAGCAATGATGAGTAATATGGCCACTGTGAAAGACATTGTGATTATGCTCACAAGATGTTTGCCTAAGCATATAAGAAATGTACAGACTAGAGATGGGGACGAAGCGCCAAAATGGCACTTTGTCTTGGTTCGTGGGTCGTCAAACTTGACAACTCATGAACCATGAATTGCCCCATCAGTGTCCCAATGAACCACAAATCAATTTGTTGGTTTGTCGGGTCATTTTTTTTTTTAGACAGCCCCTCGGGCTATCTAAAATAAATAAAAAGCCCTGGCCCCCACAGTCTTCCCAGCCGGAGCATAGGAAGAGGCTGCGGAGCTGGGGGATCACTTTGATGCCTTTCTCCCTCTTCCTATGCAGCCACCGGGCATAGAAAGAGGAGGAAAGATCGACCAAAGCCATCGCCCAGCCCCACTGCCTTTGCAATGGCAGCGGAGCTGGGGGATCGCTTTGATCCTTTCCCCCCTCTTCCTTTGCCGCCACCGGGCATAGAAAGAGGAGGAAAGCCCGATCCAAAACATCCCCCATCCCAGGGGGTGGGTTTCCCTTCTGGCAGGCTTTAGTAAGCTGCCGGAAGGGAAAATCCCTCTCTCTGCTTATGCCCCTGAGGAACAGCTGATCTGTGGGGGCATAAGCAGATAGGGAACAAAGTGATGAATATAAAAGGGTTATATTCATTGCTTTGTATTCGTCGGGGTCTCTGGACTCCAAGAATATGAAGCAACGAATATCTGACGAATCAGGGATATTCGTTGAATATCCTGATTTGTTTTATATATTCGTCCCCATGTCTAGTACAGACCCATGGCCCTAAAGAAGATACCTCCCAGACAACATTGCCATATGCCCTTGTTGGGTTTGTCTCATCTTCCTTTTCTCTCCTCTAGCTTTCTGTATCTATCTTCCCTCAGCTGAGAAGCTCAAGTAGTACTGTGGCTAAGCAACAGTGTGTTTATTTACCTATACTGCATAGTTACAGCAGTATGATACTGTGGCTCACCTCCAACCTGTAGAATCCTGATATTTGCAGCTCTGTGAGGTTCATTGAACCCCCTTGTTGTAGTGCCGTAGTTCCCAACCTTGGGTCTCCAAGTATTTTTGGACTAAGACTCACAGAAGCCTTCACCACTAGCTGTGCTGACAAGGATTTCTGGGAGTTATAGTCCAAGAACATCTGGGGACCCAAAATTGGGAACCACTGTTGTAACGTAATAGTTCAGGGGAGTAGATTAGAACCCTCTAGCAGAGAGTTCTGTATACCTCACTCGATAACAATTCCTAGATTTATGCTCTTATACTGTTTCAAATAACTATAACAGGAAAATAATACTGTTTTCTGGCTTTTAAGACACTCTTAAGTCACTGCTAGTGGTAGCAGGTAAAACAACAGTCTTGGTGGAAATCTCTGGGAAATGGCAACATGCTGATATGAGACATGGGAAGTGTGTGCTGAGAGGGGTGTGCAGACAAACCAGCATTTCATAGCTTCAGTCATCAAGGCCTAGGACTTTGAGAGCTTATCTCCTAGAAGTTTATGCATGAATCTTAATCTGTTCAAACATACTTGTACTGAATTACAGATCATGCATTTTTCATTTTGAATATTCATAGGCCAAGTAGATGTAACATGATCCTCTCTATGCTGCAAATTCCCTATGCTGTACTTGTTTCATTTTGGCCCATGGAGATCAGAAATCATTTTGTTTTAGTTGATTATTGAAGAATTTACCAGCACTAGCATTTTTTATATATATATGCAAAGGATGGACAAACCTTCCTCCTCAGGCAGGTCTTTGAGCAGTAGGTTATCTCAGGAACGCTGGTTTTTACCTTACAGGTTTTTAAAAAGGTCTTTGAACTTTTTTTATATACTTGATTTTTTAACCTTGGTGTATGTTAAATTATTGTTTAAGTATATTATTTATATAGTGTTTTTAAATTTGTTGCTTTAATCTGTTGTGAGCCACCTTTGATCCCTTATGAGGAGAACGTCAGTGTATAATTGAAATGAATGAATAAATAAATACATTAAAATGGCTTGAATTTTTAAAAATCTGAATGTTGGAAGAAAGTAATACTGACACATTTTTCTCATGCCTAATCAGAATCAACAGAGGTATAACTCTTCCACACCTGTTTGTTTCTTTGCCTATTATATTTATAGCCTAGCTTTTCTCCAATGACCTCACGACAGCGTATGTGGCTCTTCTCCCCATTTTATTGTTGTAACAATCCTTGGAGAAAGTATGTCTGCCCCCCCCCCCAGTTAACCAGTGAGTTTCATGACAGCGTGGTGATTTAAAACCACATTCCCCCAAGTCCAAAGGCAACAATCTAACCACTACACCACAAGGTCATAGTTTCTAGCACAGATCATCTACCAAGATGAGCAAAGCAGGTTCAGTCTTAGGCTAGGACTCAGATGGTCATGTATCAAGGTAGCCCATCTCATCCAAGACAGCTTGGCATTGGAGCACCACAAACCACTTGATCCTCTTGCTCCAAAAAGCATGTTTAATAAAGGTATTGCCAGTTTGCCATGGAGTATTGAGTCAATACGGTGGAAATACTTGCATGTAAGACAGGTTAATTCCAGGTATAATGACCTAAATCCTGCTAATGGGGTGGGCATAAATGAAGCTGGAATTTTCCTGCTGTCAGAAAGGAAACTGTATACAGTATGTGTATTATTTCTTACATTACAAATTAGATAATAACAGGACCAGCCAAATGGGTGGCTTGTTTTATTACTGTAATTGTATACAGAGAAGGTACAAGTCTAAAGATGTGATTTTACAATACAGTCTTACGATCTTATTACAGTTTTACAGTTGTAGTTACACGCCTACTGTAGATCAGTCTCTTTAAAAAAACTTGTTCTGAAACAGCAGGGAATCTGTTTCATGTCAGAAGTTATGCCACTGATCTTCTACAGTACAAACTTCAGATACTCACTAATGCCCTCGCAGACATGTGAATTATTATTATAACTTATTCAAGGTAGCTGCAAAATTAGCTCTTAAATATATGTATTCTATAATCTACTTTGAGCAAGAAATTGAAACAAATGGAAGTGATTCATTTGTTCTTGCAAGTCAAAAATTTAAATATGCTGGAATTCACGGTAAAATCATTTTTGATGAGATGATGACAACGAAGCTTTCATCTTTGCAGCTTTAATCACAGAGAATGACTGTGAAGTTCACTGAGGGTTGATGTATACCCTCCAGTGGCGCAAACATCAGAACAGCAGCTCATGTATACTGCTATGCTTTCTCATTTTACCAACATAATATCTCTCACTTTTCTCTAGTGATTGGCTGTGTGTCTGCACTGTTCTTTCCAGTTAATGGGACCAACTGTAATTATTCTGCATTTTTTCAGACTGTCTGAAACCTGATACTTTTATGACATTTCTAAATAACTATTCCCCTGTCTGATAAGCACTTCCCTAATGATCTGCTTGGGTGTGGCATTTAGGGTTGTCAGCTGTTTGTTCCCCATGACTTTAAATGTAAAATCATGGCAGCCATACATATTTCATGCCATGGTGATGCAGTGGTAGAAAAAGGTGGTTACATGAACAAGCCTGCCCAAGCCTGGGACACGTGTGCTCCACTTGCCACTAAGGAAGGACAGACTTTTATTTCAGCTCCATTTGAATCAAACTTTAATCCACTTCCCAGAACCAAATGCAGAATTTAACACAAATTGTTATTAGAAATATCTCAAGATTAGAGTGCAAATGAAGCTACCACAAAAATGCACTTGATTATGTGTGCACTTTGAAAATGGGCATGGATAAAAGCATTCATTTTTATTTGTTCCCAAACATCCTTTAATAAACAGGAGATTGTGTAGAACTGAAGAATGTGCACAAATATGTGCTGGTTTTAAAAAATGCACATTTCTTTGCATGGAAACAGGTGATCACACACTGATACAGGCTTGAGTTGGAATAAGATCTGAGATAGAAATTGGACAATGTCAGCGATCTTGAGTTTTACACAGCAAATGAGAATCTTCGGGGTGGGGGGGAGAAAAAGGATCTCCTTTTGCAAAACACTACAAGACTCCTGTCTAAAAACCCAGATTACACAGTGTTTTTGGACAGGAAAACCCATCTTAGAGCTTAGGTTGCAAGTCCCACTCTGTTTACCTGAAGAGACAGCAAAAACTGAGGCAGCTTCTATTTCTAAAAGGCAGCTGGGCTGGAGCTCCACTTAACCTAGACCATGAAGCCTTCCAGCCCAGCTTTTCTCCAGGAGAGTGCAATTTAGGTGTGGGTGTGGTCAGTAGAATAGTGAATGCTGGAATTTGGAGTCCAAACAAACAAACAAACAAGAATGGCGCATGCCTACTGCTGACCACTTGCAATCACAGAGTTCACTGAGTTGCAGTCGACTTACTGAACTATCCAATCAGCACTGTCAATGAGTGCAGTTTAAAACACATGAACAAAATCCATGTATTTTTAACTTAAAAGGATGGATTTCACCCTGAAATAGAGCAAAGGTGGGTGTGAGAAAGGAAAGTCATGGATGCTGAATTCATATATGTTTATAGCTCTAATTACGGATTTTTCCAAATTTAAATTTTGTTCCTTCTTATTTCAAAACCCGTAGCATAAGCTGCTTCCTCCTTTCTCCCATTTCCCTTTAATCTAATTTATGTTTTAATATTTTTCAAAATCCTTAGAAAGAAAATATTAACTTAACCAGAGACAGCAAATGTGATCATCTTGTGTGCAACAATAACATAAATTATAAGATGATATGATATGATCAATGATCATGTCATATAATTGAATAAAGGAAGAACTCAAATTTGTTGGGCTGACATAGCATAAGCCTCTCAGAGTTTGGAAACTAGAAAACTATGTAAGTGTGAAGTGATTTGCAGAGATCAGACTAAAACATAGACTACCTGCTATATAAAGAAATGATGAAATGTCTGCAGCACTCTCTGCCTTGTTCTTATTCTGATTACAACATCATTTTCAAATGACAAATCACTAAATGTTAATATCCTCTTAAATTTGGATGAAATTATCTTGCCAAGAATACCCTGTCCTTCTCTGCTCAGAATCTTTATACGGCCATCTGTGGTACTTTCAAAGTTGTATTTTCTGGATTGTTGTTGTTGCTGTTGTTAGAGTGATGCTAGGAGGGAAACACGGGCAGGGGCGGGGGGGGGGAGCGACTACCATACCAGCCTGTCATTATGAGCAAAAGCAAGAGGCATGATTTCTTCTCCACCTATTTACTACAATAGGAAGGCATTTGTTATGCCAGTCCCAGGGCTGGCATAGGGTTTCACCATTTCCAGAGCTTAGAATTGTACCTTTTAAATGTATTCTGTTTTTCATTCCATGAGCATTTGTTCACATTCTCAGTACTCATTATTTGGAGGAATGAGTCATTCCAAGCTAGCTGGGTTTTTTGGTTAAGTTTTTTTTATTCTTTTAAAATGCTATGTAAAATATATTTTTTAAAAAAGGCCAAAGACACATACACCTAGTGGCCCCTTCAAGTATTTCTAATGAGTAATGAGTAAATATTACTCAGTATACTCCAAGTTTAATGATGTTACTAGCCCTCGTACTACTTCTACAAAAATTATTATGTTGGTAAGTCATTGTCCCACAAATAAAGTCTTACAGGTAAGGCATTACTTCAAACAATGGTTGCTTTTGTAGATGCCAAGGAAAGAGAGGAACTTTAGATATCTCATATGTGTGACTTTATCAACAATGCCCCATTTTCTTCTGCTCCACTGTGACAATGTTGCTGACTCAGTACCTTCACCAGGAGAGCTTCCTTCAGCTATCTGAGTGTATTTCCTTCGAGAAACCAGACCGTCCATTTTCTTTTCTTTTTCTTTTTGATTAGAACTCTCAGAATACTCTCACAAGCCACCATTCTAATATCCCCACTGATGGATCACCATTTCTGCTCTCAAAATGGCATGTATACTATTTACCATGGCTCCACAGCCAGCTTTCCAGAAAGGTTAGAAGTTATTTAAGGCTTATTTTCAAGTCTGTTCAGAGTTGTTTGAGAGCACAAAAAGGCAGTCACTATGGCAATGGTGTTGACATCAAATGAAGGCCAGATCCATTTCTACTATCTCTGGCATGAATTTATGTATCTCTGGTTTCTCTGGGTGGAAAGAAATATTCACTGCATCAGTCTGCAGCATTTTTGCCCTTTTCCCCATCTCAAAGGACGCATGAGATGGGTCTAAATACAATACCGCTTCATTGAACTGCTAAGCAAACTTGCAGTGTGGAAAGGTAAACCTGGGCTAACAACCATTAGTGCTGGCCCCTATTCTTAGAAGAGAACTGGGCATTAGCTCCTACTGTACATGCTCAAAGCAGTGAGAGGCAACTACCCATAGTGTTGAACATATTACAATGGAGCAATACATTATAGAGAACACATCACTGATGAGGAAATTCCTCAAGTGCTGAAAACATATGATTGCCACAGCAGGAGATTATCATCCTTTCCATAGTTTGCAAATTAGTTAGCTATTGTGGCGAAATGCCTACAGGTGACGTCATTCCTGCCTGTCAGTCACAGGAGCTCTAGAGGGAGGAGCCAAGGATAGAGCAGGAGGGGCGGAACCAAGGGGACAGTTAGACAGAGAGAGACAGTGGGAACCTGAGAAAGAGAGTTGAGAAGTTGGAGCTTAGAGAGAAGAGAAGAATTAGAGTGATCTGAGGAGAGAGTTAGGGAAGTGAATTAAGACCAAGGTTATTAGAGTGAACAAGCAGGAATGAGAACACCTAGAATAATAGAGATATTAAGTGATTGAAAGTATATAACACAAGCCTGAATATATGCCCCGTCCTACCCAAACTTAATCAGACCCCTGTTACAGTGACTACGTGATTTACTTTGTGAAATGATTAATAATAAAAGGTTATCTGTTATTCAAACCAACTGATTCTGTAGTTCAATAAACCTGGCAATTGGCAGCACATGTGTCTAACACTCAGAGGTGGTATTAAGATAATAATACCTGGTGACCAGTGAGAAGAAACAAGAGGGAGAGAACCTTTGTGAGGGCCACAACAAACACAGCCACAAGGGCGATCGCCACAAGTGGTGGCAGCAGTGTGGGATACAAAGTGAATCCCCACAAGAGGTGTGGGATACAAAGTGAATCCACACAAGAGGTGTGGGATCCGAAGTGAATCCCCACAAGAGGTGTGGGATACAAAGTGAATCCCCACAAGAGGTGTGGGATCCGAAGTGAATCCCCACAAGGTGTGGGATACCAAGTGAATCCCCACATGAGGTGTGGATCCCACAAGTGAAGGGATTCAAGTAGAAATCCAGTGAGCCAAAAGAAATAATAGTCCAGCAAGAAAAGCCATTGAATTTTCAGAGCTAAGGAGAACTATTAATCAGTCAGAGAGACGTGTGTGAAGGAGTAGTGAACCCTCTGTTTAGGGAATAACTTAGGGACTCCAGGTCACACAACGTAGAAGGACTGAAATAGTAAAGCAAAGCTCTGAGGGAAAATTCAAGGGGGGGTTTCAAATTACCTCACGGGTGAAGTGAAGTCCAGGCTAGCTTGGGACCCAAGCTCTAAGTGAGCATTGCAGGGACAAGTGGAGGCCGAAGGGACAAAGAACTGAGGTGATTGAACAGTAAAGGCTGGGACCATTACTAAAGGCAAATATTTCTGTTTATTCTCTGTGGCCAAGAGCAACAAGAGACGTTGTATCAGGCCAAGGGACTGGCTGAGGGCCAGAGGAGAAAAACAGTGTAACCAAAATAACTCAGTAGCTGCCAGCAAAAAGCTAATAGAAACAGTATCACACTCTCTCTAACTCAAGAAAGGAAAAAAGCCATTTGAATTGAGGCTTGTCTTTAGAGATCCAAACAAATCATTAATAAAGATGCCTACCAAGAAAGGAAAGGGGGCAAAAGAGGCATCATCAAAGCCACAAGATTTACCTCGTGAGGAGGGAATCTTAGAGCTGGAGGAGGAGGATGGAATTGTAATCCAGGAGGGTAATACCTCAAGGGAGGAAACTGCCTCAAGGGGCGAGGTTGCCTCAGGGGAGGAAACCGCCTCAAGGGAAGAAGTAGTTGTCTCAAGGGGAGAATCTACCTCACTAGAGTATCTAAAATGGAAATTTGAAAGGGAGCAAGCATTTAAATTAAAAGAGTTAGAATTTGAAAGGGGACAAGCATTTAAATTAAAAGAGTTAGAATTTGAAAGGGGACAAGCATTTAAATTAAGAGAGCTAGAATTTAAAGCTAAAGCCCAAGAAAGAGATGCAGCCCAGGAGATTGCCCTGAGGGAAAAAGAAATGAATTTTCAGTTGGAAATGAGGCAAATGGAGCTAGCAGAAGCCCAAGCTAATAATAATAACAACACCAACACAAATTCTGAGGGGGGATGCTTATCGAAAGCAGACCTTAAGAAGTTCCCTATATATAGGACAGGCGATAACCCCGAAGCCTTCATGATCCTGTTCGAACGCTCGTGCTGGGACTTCGGTGTTGAAGGACCAGAAAGAATGGTAGTAATGAGGTCTCAGATTAGCGGTGAAATGGCCGAAATCTATGCCCAAATGCCAGAAGAGGTGGCTAGGGACTACCAAGAATACAAAAAGATGGTCTTCCTACACTTTGGCATCAATGCAGAAAATCTAAGACGGAAATTTAGAGCATTGATCAAAAAGCCAGATGAATCATACTCCCAACTGGGAGCAAAAATGACTAAATATCTTGACAAATGGCTGGAGCAGGCAGAAGTTCAGACCCTAGAGGAAATGAAAAATATAATAGGGCTTGAACAATTCCTCTCTGTTCTACCTGGGGAACTGAGGTATCTGGTGACAGACAAAAAGCCGAAAAATATTAGGGAAGCCAGTGAAATGGTGGACCATATAACACATATAAGAAACCCAAGATATTCTGAGGTAAAAGTTGGAGGAAAAAACTGGGAGGATAGAAAAAAGGAACCCAGAGAGTACCTCAGGAACCAACAGGCAGTTGGAAACCATTTTAAGGGCCAAACCTCAGAGCAGAGCCAGCAGAGATATAAGAACTGGGAAGGAAAGGGAGATAAGTCCCCAAGTTTGGAACAAAGAGTCTCTAGATCCTGCTTTGGCTGTGGGGAAAAAGGACACTTCATAGCTCAATGTGCTAAGAATAGGGAGTTTGGGCAACAAAAAGTGAATTTGCCTAAGAAAGTATACTGCATACAACAGAATAACAGAATACAACAGACAGAACAACAGAATAAAACAGACAGGGGCAGTTGAAGTGGGCGCCATAGCAACCCCAGTTACTGCTAGAGCAGAGAGCCCAGAACAACAAGAACAACAACTCCCAATAGCTAAAATTCTCCAGTGTTATTTGATTGAAAGTAACCAGGAACTTGTTAGATGTTCTGGGGATAAGATTTATATAAATGAGACTAAATATCTAGCTCTAAAAGACTCGTGCTCTCAGGTGACGTTATGCCATCCAGAAATAATCCCTCCAGAATATATATTGAAAGATGAAAGCCTAACAGTCAAAGGAATTGGGGCAGAGATAATTACGTTACCAGTGGCGAAAATACCGATAAAATATCAAGGGTGGACGGGGATGTGGAAAACAGGAATTACTGATCAATTACCAGCTCCATGCCTAATAGGGATAGATCTCTCTGAACATGTCAAGAGTGTTTTAGTGAATACGCGCCCCCAGAAAGAAAATAAAGAAATATCGGAAGAAAGACATGGATTCCCTAATGAACTAATAAGAGGGAACGATGAGATAGCTGATTTAGTAACCATGAGGAATCCAAACAAGAGTCCATTTAAAAAGGAACAAAAAGCAGATTCTACCTTGGAACAATACTTTAAAATGGTTAGCGAAGGACCAGTAAACCCTGAGAACCCCGAGAGGTACTTTGAGGAAAAAGACCTTTTATATAGGGAGAGCTTAATAAATCCCAGGAGGAGGGGGAAGAAATTTAATGGAACCCTCATGCGTATGATTAGGGCATACACTGCAGGGGGAACCCTCATGCGTATGATTAGGGCATACACTGCAGGGAATCCCAATAAGTGGGACCATAAATTACAACAATTACTGTACGCTTATAGATCTGTACCCCAGGAAAGCACCGGGTTCAGTCCTTTCGAACTGTTGTTTGGGCGGAAGGTGCGGGGACCCCTAGATTTACTCCGACAAAATTGGGAGGAACTAGAGGAGGAGCAAGATCCTGAAACAGTAATTCAATACGTAGATAACTTAATGAACACCTTGCAGAAATCTCTAAAGATTGCAGCAGAGAATTTACAGGGCCAGCAAAAGAAACAAAACCTAGGGTATGACAAAAAGGCCAGAGAGAGAACATTCAATCCTAGAGATGAGGTTTTGGTGTTAAAACCTGTCCAAGGAGATAAATTGCCAGTAAACTGGGCAGATTTTTGTAAAATAAAATCCAAAAGGAGTGAAATAACTTATATTATTCAGGAGGAAGGAGAAGCCGGACAAATAGTGGTACAGGTTAAGAGGATTGAACCGGACCATGGGAAAGAAAATAGTGAAACATGCACAATGAGACAAGTGCCCAGAAAGAAATATGAACGGCAATACTGGGAAGGAAGAGGTATACTCTATAACTGGGAGAAAATAATAATAAGCTTTACTCTGCTCATGAAACTAATAATAGAAGCAAGAGTAAAAGTTTTAATAAGGATAGCAGGCTATTGGATAGGTATAGCCTCTCCTTTAGAAAATGTAAAAGTTAAAAGAAAAGCTGAGAGGATCCGGAGGTCGAGCGGAGGCCAGGAGACCGTCGGGAAGGTGCAGACTGCAGGGATGGCCGATCATGTCGTAGGAGGTCCAGAGTTCGGGAGGGACTACACCATCTTCGCTGACGCTAAAGAGTCCAGATTCGAACCAGGAGCCGTGCTGTGCCGAGAGAAGGACAAAGGGAACCTGCACCAGGTGGCTCTGAGCAACAAGAAACTCCAGGCAGGTGAGTGACATTGGCTTAACAACGTGAAAGCGAACTTAGTAAATGGTAGGACATTGCCAAGACTGAAGTCTTACGTGGGAGGGATGAGATTCATCCTTGGGACAGATTCATTTCCTCTCATGGAGGTACAAACTGTGAAATCCTATAAAAACAAGCTTGCAAAATGGACTAGGAACTTGCAAGATTTTGAATTTGAAATCCACAGAAAAGGAAAGACTCACAAGATGGTTGCTGAAGCCTGGTCTCGAAGACTTAATAAAGAATAAACAGACAACAAAATGTAATGAAATGAAATAAAGAGTTCTATTTCTGTATAAATAAAAGAAAAAAAAAGAATGTAAAAATGCAATTGTTAGATGAAATAATGGTAAGCAATGATAAAGTATTATAGTGGGAAAAGTTTGAAAGTGTTGTAAATGTTGATGGAGTTTAAACGTGGTGAGTATAAATGTGATTTAAAAATGTAAAGTATTAGGAATATTATTAATACATGTTGAAAACTGTTTTATGTTGTTCATGGAGCAAACTACTTTAAGTTTTGCTCCCTGAAACAAACTTTTTAAGGGGGAAGGTGTGTGGCGAAATGCCTACAGGTGACGTCATTCCTGCCTGTCAGTCACAGGAGCTCTAGAGGGAGGAGCCAAGGATAGAGCAGGAGGGGCGGAACCAAGGGGACAGTTAGACAGAGAGAGACAGTGGGAACCTGAGAAAGAGAGTTGAGAAGTTGGAGCTTAGAGAGAAGAGAAGAATTAGAGTGATCTGAGGAGAGAGTTAGGGAAGTGAATTAAGACCAAGGTTATTAGAGTGAACAAGCAGGAATGAGAACACCTAGAATAATAGAGATATTAAGTGATTGAAAGTATATAACACAAGCCTGAATATATGCCCCGTCCTACCCAAACTTAATCAGACCCCTGTTACAGTGACTACGTGATTTACTTTGTGAAATGATTAATAATAAAAGGTTATCTGTTATTCAAACCAACTGATTCTGTAGTTCAATAAACCTGGCAATTGGCAGCACATATGTCTAACACTCAGAGGTGGTATTAAGATAATAATGCCTGGTGACCAGTGAGAAGAAACAAGAGGGAGAGAACCTTTGTGAAGGCCACAACAAACACAGCCACAAGGGCGATCCCCACAGCTATGTTTTGTGATTATTCCACTGGATATAAACTGAATTTCTACTTTCAGGTACGAAGCTCTACTAAAATCATGTTTCTGGAAGACTGATGAGATCTCAGCTCAATGACTGACAGGGGGGTAGATTCACTCCACTGGGTAAGTGCTGGGAAGTAATGCCACTCTTTCTGCAAAGGAGTGGGGATATCTTTCACGTATATTAAAAATATCATCCTAGGTTCCTATTTAAGTCTACAGTCCTGAACCCAATTATTTAGTAGGTGAGTGAAGTTGCACTGAATACAATGGAATTTCCTTTGGGATATATATGCAAGGAATTATACACTGAAAGTAAAAGATAAACCATCCTGATATTTTTACTCCCTGAAGGCATAAAGTTAAGCATTTTTGAGAACCTCTGTGCTTTTCCAGATATTTAACGTCTGTACTGAACATAATTTCTTGGGCTTTGTCTCAATGTTGCACGAGAACATGCTTTTGTCTTTTTCTTTCTTTTTTCTTTGTGTGTGTGTGTGTGTGTGTGCTTTAAAATTTGTTCAATAAATCCTCCAGACAAAAGAGATGCTGTAGCTAAGCTATTTAACTGGGAAGTGTAACTTTTCCCCACTTGGCTAGATTTTTATATCATACTTAGCAATAGCACAGTAGCCGAGTGCTTGACCTTGCAAACTGCCATTACTCACAAATGACATTCTACAAAAGTCTTTTAGACCTTAAAAAGGTAAAATAAAAGTGATAAAACTCTTGTAGTAAATGGAAACAACAGCAGAACTTCTCAGGGTAGGAGAGGGAAGCCCTTCTCTAAACAGAGAATGGCTGTCTCAAGAGGTCCCTGTCACAGATGACAGCAGATGTGTCAGAGATGAGAGGCTCAAGATGCAATCAAGGTGTCAGGAGGAGTGAGTCATCCCTGATCCTATGGCCAAGCAAGACACAGGCAGGGCAGATAAGCATGTTAGTAGGTAAACAAGGGAGAAAAGTTGCTAATCAGGTTTGCTGGAGCTTAGAGCTGTACTGGGGAAACAGATTTCTCAGAGAGCTTGGAAATTTCTGTGGCACAGGAAAACTCCACTGGCCTCTTCACATTGCCTGACAAACAGCTAATGCAACACAAGTGTGCTAGAGAAACACAGCACATCTAGGGGTGGGGGTAGAATCCTGAACCCTTCTTTTTCAGCTCCCTACAGGGTTTGCTGTTCTGGCACCAATCCCATGAAATGATCAGCTCAGCACAGGAGCCACCCTTCCTCCTACCATCTCCGAATTTAAGTTTTGAGTTGGGGGAGGTGAGCGGGCCCCAGCATTGTGAGCACACCATCTTCACTATACCCCAAAATTATTTTTTTTAAAAAGCAGAGGAATTATCTGGAGGACATAGGGGACAATTTCCCATATTTTGAGGGGGCCCAGCACTCCTAGAGCTCTCCATACCCCCATTTTATTTCTTTTAAATAAGTTTTAATTTTTTAAAAAAATTTACAGGGTGTGAGGGAATTTTTTTCAGTTTAAAAAATTCTACTTAGTTAAACCCGTTTTTCAGTTAACAAAAACCCATTGCAGAAAACTTTACAGTATATAACCCCTGCACTAAAAACATTAAAATAATGAAAATGTGTGAGTTAGCTTCTTTACTCCGCCTCTTAAAAATGCAGCTCTCAGACTCATGACAAATCTGAAGTGCCATTTATCCCTGCTGAGATCAGTGATCTTGCCCTAGAGCAGTGGTTTCCAACCTTTTTCAAATTGCAACCCCCTTTTAGAAAAGCCAAGTAATCTGTGGCCCCCACATTTGCATAAAAAGGTGTTTTTAATAAAGTAAAGTCATCACTCTTTTTTAGGAAGTAGAGGCTTCTTTATCCCTCAAAGGGCCTGTTTCTCATATACATGCTAACATTACTATCTGGCACTGAAACATCAAGGAATAAATTATTTAACAAGGGCTACAACACATAAGGTGACCCACGACACTCATGACCCCCAAGCTGGGAAACCCTGCTCTAGAGGGACTATCCCTGCAGCTATGCCAGATTGCCATGACCCTCTATGAAGTTCCAAAAACTAGTCCATCTCCAGAGATACCCCAGTTCTCCTCCTCAACTATATTGTGGCCTTAAAGTTAAGCTAATTGTGCAATGATTGTTTTTAGTCTCACAGAGAACAACAGTGTGAGTTCAGATGACACAGAGACCATATATTTTGGCTTTGTTGCCTGAAACAGTTAGGAAATATAGACGCCTAGACAAAAAGCCATCACTTGTGGTTGTGCAGAGAGTATCTTTTTTAAAACATGTATCTTCTTTCCAGGGCTAGAGGGGAGAATACAGTAGACAAAAGTCTAAACTATTCCTCTTGCAAGGGGCTGATAGGACACCTGAGAAATCCATGCATTCCACTTTCTACACTAAGCATCCCCTTCTGTACTAATTTTGAGGCACAGTGCGCTCAAGGCCTTAGTACGATGAGATTTGAGTATTGTCTATGGAAGAACAAAGTCACTTATGTGATATAACGTTTATTGAAACAGGGATGGTAAATTGATGCGGCAAATAATTCAAACAAAGGAAAAGTAGCATGTGAGTTCTGAAGATGCACCAACACAATTCCAGGGGAGAAGTCCTTGGCATCAGCTTGCTTCTTGCCCTAGGAAGAAAATCAAAGCAATCTAAGTGAATGATGTATTTATACATTAGCTCACTGCATTCCAGAATTTGCTGGGAGCAAAGCAAGGAGAGGTGAGAGAAAAACCACTCAGACAGAGAGAGGATGTCTGTTCTGATGAGAAACAGCAGTATCCTCATTGTATCAGTAAGATGATCTATGCCGGGAGTGAGTGACATCATCTCTGGGCCCACATACAGCCTCCCAGCAACTCTTGGGTTCCCCTTAAACTCCTACACATTCCCATAATAAATATATTTTTTAATTATTTGTCTTGAAAAGTGCTGTTACGTGGGGATGTGGAAGGTCATGTTTTGAGGGTTTCCTAGCAAGCCTGTGCCCCTCACACTCCATTTTTTCTTTTAAAAAAATATTTAACTTATTTGGGCCACTAGAACCCTTTTTTTTTTTTTTGGTAAGAATTTGGGAGAGTGGGAATAATGTCCGGTCCACTGGCGAGCTCCTTCGCTGGCGCAGGCCGCTATTCTCTTCCTCCCCGGATAGCACGAGACTCACTGGTCTCGCGTAAGTGACACGAGAAGGGTGGGGAGGAATTGGATATTTAAGAGAGGCTCCTCCCTCCTCTCGTCCTCTTCGCTTCTGGCTACAGAGGATGACGGAGCTCGCAGTTTGCCCGTATTTTCAAACTGCATCACTGGATACAGGCGTGCAGGCTTGATCAGAGATTGAGGGGTTGCATTGGCACTCCCCCACACCCACACACAGTTTGGATCAAGTGCACCGGATCCCCTTAGGGGACGGACGGCACTTGCAATTATTGCTGTTGATTCTTACTTTTAATTAATAAGAAGCGAAATGAAAGAAGAGGGAGACTAGAGTAACGTGGGCAGAGCACGGCTGTGGGCCAAGCCGCCCGCGGCTGTGGGCCAAGCCGCCCGCGGCCGGCCCAGATGCCGCACAATGGCATAAGGAGTCCCTATTACCTCAGTTCATCAAGTTTATACAGCAGTTGGGTGCTTGTGCAGGCTAATTGATTTAAGTAAGGGCATGTGGGTTTATTCGGGCATTGAGTGGGCTTGCTCCCCCCTCCCCACTCCCCCCCCACTCCTGTTCGGCTTGAAAGTTAGGGTAAAAATAATTAACAATCTCGAAATAAATTTTATTTATATTGATTTTGGCAGGTTGATCATTCTATTGGGGGTGATAAGTCATAAAAAAGAAAGAAAGAAAGAAAGAAAAAATAAAATAAAATAAAGTAAAATAAAATAAAATAAAATAAAAGATAATAATAATTTAAAAAATTAAATTAAATTAAATATATAGATAAATTAGTAAAGTAAATAAATAAGTAAAAGGTTGGGGACCGCTATATCAGCGGTCCCCAACCTTTTTCGGTCTGCGGACCGGTTGGGGGTTGCAGGCTCCATGGGCAGGGGGCGGGGGCACCACCGCGCTCACGGGTGGGTGTGTCACGCTCACAGGTGGGCGTGTCGTGCTTGCAGAGGGGCGTGTCATGCTTGCAGGTGGGCGTGTCACGCTCGTGCGCATGCATGCAAGCATGACACGCCCCTCCGCAAGTGCTACACACCCACCAGCAAGCGTGACACGCCCCTCCGCAGGAGGCAGTGCAAATGTCCCACTGCTTCGCGGTTCTCTGATCCCAGGAGCGCCAAATAAACGATGAACTTGGAGCGCACGACCGGGTCGTGGAAATCGCTGCCGCCCGCCGGCGGGAGAGGAGCGGCGGTGGCAGCAGGGGCGAAGCAGCAGCAGCACTGGCAGCGGCACTATGAGGAGCTGCTGCGGCTGGCCGGTGCCGGGGGGAGCGGCTGGAGGAGTTGCCCTGAGGGAAGGTGGTGGCGGTGGCGCAGCCAGCCACCCACGCCAAAGTGAGGCCGGGCTGGGGACGGCGGTCCCTTCTGGGGGTGGTTGTGGTGGCGGCGGTGGCCTGCCACAATCTCCCATGCTGTGCTGCCTCTGCGACTGCTCGGCCGGAGGCGCCTGCGAAGCCGTCTACGAGTGATTGGGCCTGACGCTGGGCTTGGCTCAGCGGCTGGAGTTCGCCGTTGGGCTGCTGGACCTCCTCAATCCTCTGGTGCTGCATTTCCTGGGCTCCTGCCGTTGCCCTGAGGGCGGCAACGGCAGCGTCGACGACAACTCCCGCTCCGGCCGCTGCCCCGGCGATGCCGTTGGCTTTGACCTCGGAGTCCCGCAGGCAGTGGTAGTCTTTGCGGGCCAGCTCCAAACCCAGTAGAATCTCCTGGATTGAAGTCCTATTAAACTGGAGGTGTGCAATCTCCAAACCCTTCAGATTTTGTTGAATTACAACTCATTATTACCTGTGTTCGCTAAGGCTAATGAGAATGACAGTTTATCAGTCTGTGGAGGGCCAGTCCAGTGGTTAGATCTTGGGTACCTTTCTAATATACTTTCTTTCTAGTAACTGAAGCATCCTGTTAGATTATTTAGTCCAGCTGATTTTTAGGATTGAGCCATTTGGATTTTTTTTACTCAGAATTCCCAGAATTCTCCAAGAATTTCCCCAGTTCTGGGAGCTTCATCCAACAAAACTCACACCTCAGACTCTATATTTTGCTCATGTTGATCATGGCCTAGTCTTCCAAGGCTCCATTGCATTCTATGCTTTCATTTCCTTCCATAATGCTTCCTGGAAATTGCTGCAATACTTCATGGGAGTGCAAATCCACTGCCCTTTAGGCTTTGTAGAGGGCACTTCCCAAGTGCGTCAGAAGCATTGTAGCAGCTTCCTCCCAGGCTCCAGAGGGCTAGACCATGTTTCAGATGAGCAAAATAAAGGTGTGGGTCTGTGGGCTGGAACTCCTAGAAGTTTGTCCGGGAAAACTATTGGAGAATTCTAGCAGCTGGGATGAAAAAAAATCCAAGTGACCCATTCCTATTGATTTTATAAAATAATAGGAATTCTGAGTAACATGAATTCACCTAGGAATTACAGCTTTCCCATGACAGCTGGCCTGTGAAAGAAGCCACTGAAGAAGACTTGCTGTCCCTATGAGTACCCTGCTTCTTAAACCAGTGTTTCTAAATACAGCATTATGTAAGAAAGCATTGTGATTTTGTACCTTTCAAGAAGAAAAAGGAACCAAAGGAAGCTTGAAGCAAATATGATTTGCTTATGCTTTGTATCTAGACATAATTTTTCATGTCTTAAACTAAACCTGCAATGACATCAGGAAAGTGTCCGGAGGCACAGTTTCGCCTCTGATAAGACTTGTCATAATCATTCCAAAGCTTCAGATTTCTCATCTGCACAGTTAAAAGTGAATTTCTTACCTTGCTCATTTTGTCATAGCTAATAATAATATAGCTTTCTGACTCTTTCCATCACCTGTAGAGGTCTTTGAAGACAGGCAACTCTTCACAGGAGGTTCCTCATTCACAGCATTTTCCTCTTAAAAAAGCTGCTTCAAACATTTCCAAGGAATAGCTTCTAGGCTTAAGCTAATGCAATAACTAGGTTTTGCCACCAACTCACAAACTACATTGAAAGAAATATTCGAGATGCAGAGCTTAAGACAAGTTTAAATTGAAACTGTCATTGTCTTGATTTTTGTGAATAATCCCTTATGTTCTTTAGCCATCTTTGCTGACAAAGCAAGTGTAATCCTCTCTTTGCCAAGTAGTTTGTGCATTAGAAAGCTAACCGACTTTAGACATGGTCCTGCACATGCATCTGTGCCACTTTGAAATCCAGTACAATATTCGTACAAGCAAAAACATGGCATTAGAAAATAAGCAAAGGGAACAGAATGAAGCATGTAGAGTGGAGTGCATGGGTAACTGAGCCATGATGCATTCCATTATTATCATCTTAGAACTGCAGAGCTGGAAAAGACCCTTGGGATCATTGAGTCCAGCCCCTGCCGAGGAGGCACAGTGGGGAATCAATCTCCCAACCTCTACCTAAACCACTGAGCTATCTAGCAGTTCATCCCATTGCTGGTCTTAAGAGGTGTAAAATTTATGTTTTCTTATGGAATTGTGCACCCACTGAATTTATTCTTAATCCAGAGGCCTCTGAAACTGGAGATGATATATTCACTATTAGAAATGGGCACAAAACCGGTGCTTTGTGATGGTTTGCGGCTACCCATGAACCACAAACCAGCCCTGAACCCTTAGAAAAGCAAATCAGTTCGTGGTTCGTTTTTCCGGTTTGTGCCTGGGTGGAGGGGAACCTACCACCTCCACCCCCTCTGCCACCAGTCCCCCTTCCCACTGCCCCTGTTACCTGCCTACCTAGTATGGCCGCCACCTCTGCTGCTGCCTCCCCCTCCTCTTCCGCCACTGCCATCTTCAGAGACAGCAGCCCAGCCTCCCTTCCAAGAGCCAGGCCAGCTGCCTCTGCACATGTGCCCACCTATTTGCTGATGGAGGCTTCCTCAGTTACAATTCTCCAATTTTTTTGCCAAAAAAAGATGCGTGCAGAAAAGAGCTGTGGGGGGCGTGGCAGATAAACAGCCCTGGGTGCCCCATACATGTTCACAGCCACATTTTGTCCACCTTGGTTTCGACTATAGCATTCTGTTAATATGCAATCATCGCTTCCTCTTTGATCTTATTCATCTTATTCACCACCTTGTTTAGGACTGAATCTCCACAGGAAAATTATCATTCCTCCTGGGATGGATTCTCTGTCATCCTTCTATCAGGGGCATTGGGAATACAAACCCTCACAATATAATTACTGCCATGCCAAACCACTCTCATTGAATATGATAGGTGAGGGGGAAAACAAAACCTTGGCCATGTGGTATATCATGATGAATGCCTATACCTCATATTTTACTGCTACACTGCCATTCTTCTTTGCCTCTCTGGATTATCCATCTAGAGTCCAGGAATTTCTTCTAGGAACCTTCAGCTTCCCAGAGTAACCACAAATAGGACACCAAAAGGGTCCTTCGTTTTAAAGCAGGTCTCCCCTAGTTGAAACCCTGAAGAAGTGTTGGACTAAAACCCTTTTCAGTTCCAGCCTTCTTGGTGGCTGGGATAATGGAAGTTGACCTATCTGAAGGACACCCCCTTGGAGAAGACTGTTTTACAGGATTACCAGTTTGTGATTGCAACAGCCTTACCTGTTTAAAAAAAGTGAACATGGGATTTGATTTGATTTTAGCTTTTGAGTGAGCTCCTTCTTTGTCCCTTGAATGAAACAAACTGTGATCAGGTGGGGAAATCACTTGCATGTTGGATCACTTGTAGCACAGTCTAGTGCGAGCTATTTCCTGGTGATCACACAATGTATGTAAGATTATGAACCTGCATGACCTTGATCTTTGCCTAAGCTTTTTGGTCCAGGGTTACTCTATTTGAGGGGCAGGCTGGAGTGTTCTTCACAGACATAAGGAAGGTCACTCCCAGCAAAGTAACCCTTTCTGGTGTCATCAGGCATGGTCTTTTCTTGTTGTCTGATTGCACCCAAATACAAGTTTCAGGTTGAAAGGCTAACACCTTTGTCCTCTTTGCTGCCCTCCCCTCCATGATCCAGGTAGGCTTTGTGATTGGAGCTTGTTATTTTGTTTTGTGTTTGGCAGTGAGCCTAGAAATTTATCACTTTAGCACCAGGTTTAGGGGGGCCTCTGAGCAAAGACCCCTTAGCTTGAAAAAGTTGCATATATGATTTCTGGGAGTTGTAGTTCAAGAATACCTGGGGACCCAAGGTTGGGAACCACTGCTTTAGGTGGATCCCTTCCCCACCAGTAAACAATGGAGGGCTTATAAAGTGACGGCAGCAGGCAGCCAGTGACAAGCTGTAGAGTTCAAGCCAGCAATATAATAATTTCCAGTATGTTCACTGCAAAGCATTGTGGGAAAATAGGCAGTTGTCTCCAGACACAAAATTTACTTTAAAGTACAAGAGTTGACCCTGCTGTAACTGCATGGGGCCTCCATGGCATCAAGCTGGTGCCATGGCAACTGCTGAAGAATGCAAGTGCTGACACAGTCCTGCCCAAGTAACTAACTACTTCTTCAGCAATTCTAAAACAAAGCAGTTTGTGTGTTTTTTTTTTTTTAAAAAGTTCTTATTTTACAGTTTCTTTGTTGCTTTTGGTGTTATTCAATTAAGCCCTTTGGGATCTGAGTCCCCAAACATTTGACTGTGTTATTACCTGACAAGCCCAAAACAAAATTATTGCTACGACAGCAAAATAGGAAAAGTTGAAGCAAAAAGAATATACGGTACTTATCTTCTAAAACTATCTGTCAGCAGTATAAGATCTCCATTAATCGAGAGAGGAGGGAATTGGCTGAGACAGAATATAAATGAATGGTTTCATCATGACTGGATGTTTATTTTTTTGATTTTTTTGGTTTTTCCGTCCTTATCTAGCAACCTTTGGCTTAGATTCAAGGAAATGAAATTGACTTTTCAAATGTGGACAGCACACAGTAACTCGTTTTTTAAAACTATATAGATAATTCTTCTTGATTCTAGAAATATATACGTTACAAAGAGAAAAAAAGGGTGAGAAATGGGACATAAGAAATGCTTAGCTCACAGTATTGTGTTGTTGTGGCTGAAATCCTGTTGAGCAGTATAGTAAGTCACACTAGAGTAGGCCCATTAAATCAGGGGAGCTAGTAAGTCAACTCCTCAATAGGTCCCATCGATTCAAATGGTCCTCCTCTCATTGCTATTTATTTTAGCATACTCTTAGTTAAAGTAGACCCATTTGAATCAATATGACTTATGGAGGAGTTGGCTCACCAGATCCCCACTGATTCAGCAAGCCTACTGTAGTGCAACAGGACTAAGCAGCAGGATTTCAGCTGTTGTATTTGAAAATTGCATGCAGAATCACAGTACACTTTCCACTTGGTCATACAGTGCAGACCAACCTATTTGAAAGACTTCTTCCATACATGGGTTGACTAGTTTTTAAGATCTTTTCCCATTTCATCCATCAGTATCTTCAGGGGACATGACAGAAACAGCTGTCTTAGGTCTGGAACTCTCTGCCAAGGCCACCTAAGCTGTTGTCTATCCGCGGGAAATTAGCCCAAGTGCAGTCCTTTCCATTGCTTGCAACAGGAGTGGGGGGAAAAACAACTTTTACTTTTCAGCCCTGCTGGGAGCAAATCTGCAGGGCACTAGATATGTCAGATGTTCTGATGCTGAGTTGCTTCAGCATAATCCATACAATTGCACTGACCCTCCATTCAGTTTATACCCACTGGTTTATGACAGAGTTGGTTGCTACAAGTATCATCCAGTCTCCCCAAAGTTCCCCATTAAAATAAATAGACTCCTTTTCCAGATCATGTTTTGAAGGGGGGGGGGGACTTTTAAAGCAATTCATATCTGGGCACTCCTTTGCTTATATTGATCAGGAAAATACAATCATACTCAGGATGAACTACAAAGATGCACAAATATTTGCTATAACAGGCCACTATGTTTTTCAAAAATGCTGTTTTAAAAAAAGTAAGAAGACTGTAATCATTAATAATGAGAGTGAGTGGGCTGAAAAAATGTTTCACTGACATAGAGGTGTTTTGTTTTTCATATTTGGATAGAGAAGATGAGAAAACACAAACTAGGAACCCCAAAGTACTTGAGTAATAAAATTGATAGATTAGGAGAAAGACACATACTTAAGAGGAAAACTAGCTATCCATCTCTCATACTGAAAGGTGGACATTTGCCAAGTTAGTGAATCAGTTTTGAGGAGAACATTGCAGCCTAGGAAGGCAGCTTATACAGCAGATAACAGAAGTAAATATCTTTCTTTTTTAAAAAAATGAGGGGAAATTGTTGGAGCAACTGAATGGAAACAAATCATAATCTGAGGATAAGAAATCTAACAAAGTTAGTCAAAGTGAACCAGAAAATTTATGGCATCTATCTGAAATTTCACAAGGTGCAAAACTGTTTTCCCAAGAAAGTGCAAATGAAAACCATGAATCCTTTATTTTTCTGATGGGCAAATATAAACAACCTGGCAAATGTATAGCCAGGAGGTATAACATTAAACACTCTGGCAAGTTAAGACACAGACAAGGGTCGAAGACAGCCAGAGAAGTTTGGTTGTTTTTTTTCATATAAAGTATTCAAGTAGGTCTTTATGCCTTATCTACTATTGTTAGCCTCTTTAATGACATTGTTATTCTTATTGGCATTACTTTGTAGAAGAGTGATAAAAAGATATTTGAGAGTATTCATCAAATATAGATGGTTGTGGATTGGAGTGGATGAGTATCTTGTTGCTGTTCATTTTTATAAGAATTTATCAAAAAATACACAGATTTCCTCATATATAGCAAAGGAAAAATTGAGATTTAAAATAATCTTACTAAAGAGAGAGTAAATAAAGAAGGATAACAGCCAAATTAGGCTAGGGTCTCAATCAAATATATCATGCAGTTTTCTCAAAACAAGAGGGACTCTAGGAAAGTATCCATACGCCACAATTATATGAGTTTGATGTTGCTTGAATTGCTGTGGTTCCTTATTGCTAAATCCTGAGACTTGTAGTTTGATGAAGTACTTGGAATTCTCTTCTGGAAAACTCTAGTGCTCTAGAAACTGTAGTGTTCAGGGGAGGGCACTAGACCTCTCCAGCAGAAAATTCTAAGGCCCTCACCAAATCCCAGGATCCTATTAGTCAGAGCCATCATTGTTAAAAGTGCTGTGCCATGTGGTGTACGAGTGTAGATACCCTGCCAATATAGTAATATGAATTGTACAATAATTCAGAATGATTGTTCAGCAAAGAAGGCTCATGGAGGACTTCAGCAGAGCATCTTTTTAGGAACTATGGTTCCTAAAAGTCCTCCAGCTAGCATGATCAAACCTATTTGTCTGAGACCCATGCTGGCTAGGAGATTCTGGGAAGTATTAGTACAAAAGAGCAATGTTACAATCTTATCAGTATTGGGGCAGCCTCTGTTGGAACTCGCCACCCCATGGGGTTTAAGAAATGGCAGGGCATCCTGTAACACCCACACAGCAGTGGGACACTTTTCTGCCCTTTTACTGAAAGAAGGGCATGATAACTGAACAAAGGTAGAGGAGCTGTTCTACCTCTTACTGTTTTGGGGTTTTTACTCCCATAATTCAGCTTGGGGGGGGGGGTTCCCGCTGAATTATTGGATTGGTACTCCGTTAAATATAAAAGGCCCATCCCTATTTTCCAACCTTTCTTTGTAAAAGATTGTGCACTTCTGTTAGAGCTCAGAAGGTTACATTTTAACAAAAACTCATTGTATTACACAGTACTTGTCAGCAGCTAGGCTGCTCTAATTGTTATCATGAGTCATTTGCTGTGCCATGAACTATTGATGCAGTGTGTTGTCATTAGTGGCAGCCCAGGAAAAATAGCGGGAGCTGAATGCTGGTTCCCTCTAATGGCCAGTTCTGATATTCCACTTGGGAATTCTTTATCAAAATCTGCCCAAAATCCTGTTGTGTGGCTGCTAATTAGTGCCCCTACAGCTGTATGCCAAGTAATCACACACAATGTGAAATCACAGTGGGGACTGTAATTTGCATCCGCTGATTAAAGATTCCCAACTTGGAGGTTACTCTGCTGCAGGTGATGTTGTTTCCCTCTATGCTATCATGAGTTATGCAAGAAGAAGGCCTATAAAAGACAAAACCAATAGTCCCCATGCTATTTAGGATTGATAAGAGAATGGTATAAACCCTGAAAAATTCCATTCAGAATGCCTCCAAAATTAAAATGCCTTTTTAAAGTATCTTTTCAAAATAACTAGTGTTACTCATTATACCTAAGCAACTTGGGTGTTACCCATTGCACCTGAGGAGTATTTGTGCAACTACTAGTTACACTACTCATCACTTGGAAAGTCGACAGTTGTAGGTAACTACATTACTTGTAGTACTACCATGGTTTGATTTCTCTTGAGACAGAGTCACAGAATATTGTAAGGCCCAGTTTGAAGGCTATTCACAAGCTCTGTTAGTTATGTGCCATTTAGCCGGAACCAACTTACAGCGACCCTAATAGGGCTTAAATGCAGTTTTATTAGTTCTGCTCCCCAAGTGAGTCTCCATGGCCATGTGGGGCTTTGAACCCTGGTCTACAGAGTGCTAGTCTATTCACTACACTACATTAGGTAACTCTAACATGTGATGAAATTGTATGGAAACAAGTTTTTAGAAGCCATAAAAGAACTCCAGGCTTTTTCATCAATATCTCAATTTTATAAAAATGGCATTTAAAATATAATATAATATAACTATTTGTAATCTGTGAATGTGTTGGCAAGCTCTGTACATTCTGCCAAAAGTATTTTATTAATCAAATGAGTCATTGGAATTATGTTGTATAGCTTCTATTTCCTTTGATTTATTTCATAACCAGAATTAATGTTTTGACCAATGTGACAAGCTCCATGAAATGACATTAATAATATATTTTTTAACATGAACAGCTCAAATTGCTGAAATACAGAGGCATCGGAATCAGGTAATCAAAATATTTCATTTCATTTTATAAGTAGTATTTTTAAAATAGCACCTGCAATTTTTTTAAAAAAATAACCTAGCAGGGGCACAATTAAAAAATCACGAGGGAGGTTTGACAACAGAGATTTGCCTTTCTTCTGGGAACATTTCTTTCTCTCTCTCTCTCTCTCACACACACACATACACAGAGAGAGAGAGAGAGGGGGGGGGGGGCTAAGATATTTGCAAATAGTTATCCTATGACCCTGCAACTCAAGATGCATTGTTCCATGATGTCGCCATAATATCTTAGACCAAGGTACATATTTTGACAGAAAATTCAGAAGTATGTCTCTTCCTTCCTAGATGTAAAAAATACGAATCAATTAAACATTTAAAAACATTGCACTTTTTCAAGAAACTTAAGATTGGCTGCCTGAGGCAGTCACCTCATTTAGTTTAGTGGTTGGTCCAGTCTGGGAAGCTACTTTCCTGTGTTGCTGTCCCACAGCTTACTGAGCCCAAAGTATGCTTTTTACTGACAGATGGAAAAGATGTCTATCAGCAGTAGCCATTAAGTTTTAATTTTCTTATGAGGTTGCAGGGGTCAGTGGTTCTCTATAAAAGAAGGGGCACAAATCTACACATATGCCTTTGTTAAAACCAGAACACCTCCTAGATCTGCCACAACATCATCTGTTCCCTGCCTCGTTTAGAATTTACAGAGGAGGGACCGAACCTCTGAAGGCTTTGCTTTGGGGTTATTTCTTATTAGGTCACAGTCCACATCCATTAAATAGGGGAGAGGGTGAGAGAGAGAGAGAGAGAGAGCAGCACAGAAGTCATTCATGGTCTGGGTTGCAGTTCCACCACACTGAGACTTATTCAAACTTTAACATCACAGTGAGAGATGAATGCTATCTTGTATCTTTGAAGAACTATATAGGAGCTAGAAAAAAACACAATAGTTCTCAACCATTCAACATTCTGCAGATTATTTATAAAAGGAAGCAGTCTTCAAACTCAAATTTAATTGTCATTCAGCCTTTGGCCAGAATCCAACAGTATACACCTGCTGATCAAACTATGTCTGTCAGTGAAAAGAAATTGGGTGATCACCCCTCACCACTGCAGCACCTCCTGCCTTCTGTGCACCTGCTCAGGAAGCCTGGGAAACCCCCAAGAGACCATTTTCAATGATGTTGTGTGCTGCAGGGGAAAGGGAAAGAAATTTCCATTCCACAAATGCCGCGGCAACACCAGCACAACTTTGGCTTTTGGTGCATACCTTTTCTAGGAATATAGGGAGGTCGAAGAATATTTTTAAAATAGGATGCATCAGAAGGATTAAAATATGTTTCAGTCAATCACTTGTGCATGCATGATACGAATGCAAGGTTGCACGTCAGACTGGTCTTCTGACTGACAGATAATCAAATATTTTACCACTGAATCTCATGATGTGGCAATGAAGCCTCACTGAGTGCCCCAGAATGTCCCTTGAAAGGTGAGGAATGGGCATCATTGGCACCAGGAAGAGGTCTATGAGTAGATCACATTTGCAAAATCCAAGTGGACCTGTTTTAAAACTATAAAATTTGGAGTGGTTTTAAAACTATAACATTTTCCACAACCAGATTTAGCGGAAGACCAGCTACAGCAGAAACTGCTGCTGCTGTTGTTTTTCCTCCTCCTCCTCCTTCCAGAAATGAGACGTCAGCATAGCTTTTCAAGCTTAGGATGCAGCATCTATAGAGAATGACGTTGTGTTGCATCCAAAACAAGTCTCCAAAGGCTTTTAGCCAGTAAGTTCTTCTCCTTCCCACCCTTTTTCTACATTTATTTTCACTTGAATTATCAGCTGTCAGCAATATGTACTTTTCGCTCCTCATTGCATGTCCGAAGTAGTCTGACTTTCTATATTTCATGTGTCTTCTGACTTCTTGGTCTTTATTCATTCAGTTTAGTACTTCTTCACTGCTTGGCTTCTTGTTCAAGGAAATCTTCGCATTCTGCAATAAATACATATTTCAGATCCTTCTCTCTTCTTCATACATGTTCATATTAAAGTCCATGCCATACAACAGAATGTAGAATGTGATGCAGATTCTCAGAACAAATTGTGTTCCATACTGTATTCTTCATTTTAAGGAAAGCGCTCCAGTTCATCTCTATTCCCACTTTTTGTGAGTATATGATCCCGTTTTTCAGACTTCAGTTATATAGTCATGATCCCATTAAGGTCAGTAGCTTTTACATAGCAATGTGCCACTAATTTATGATCAAGTCTCTCAGCAGTGCTTCATATGGTCCAAAACAGGAACAAAAACAGGAACAAGAGAAGGTAAAAAATAAACTGCAATTGAGTGGACTGAATCAGTTCTATGTATTATATTGTTTTATCAGCTCCCCATGTATTTAAAAAGATTTGTAGGGAAAAAGCAAACTCCTTCTGTTAATATTGTTGTCTTAGTTTTATGTCTAGAGATCAATCTGTTGAAGGAAAGATATTGGGCTGGGGTAAAGGGACAAAACACAGAATTTTCAGAATAGAGACAGAACATGCATGCCTAGAAGCATCACTGGACAATTCCTTCTGTGTATTACATGATGATAGCAAAAAGTGGAAGATAGCAATGCACCACTCCGAGTGTTTATATCTACAACTGTAAATGGGCTTTTACATCCTATCTGTGGGTAGAGAAAGTGGTCAGGTAATTTTAATTCAGTTTCTTCAAGGGAAGGAGAAATCTTCCAACATTTTCTCAGAGATGGGGCTCACCATTAGTAGTGGTTATAAAACATCTTTGTTACTGTCTCCCCCTACAAAAGATGGTTGGTTGGTTGGTTTTTGCACTGCCACTGCCTGGTCACTCGGACGGACCACTGGTGTCCCACTCTAACCATTCAGCTACCCTGTCCTGTTGATCCTGGAGTGAGTGAGCCCAGGAGAGTTAAGTGTGGTGATGGAAGTGTGGAAGTGTGGAACCTGCCTCATCTCAGGACCTCCCAATGCTCTAATCTAACTCGATGAAGAAAGGCTTTCAGGGAGTTCCCAAAAAATCCACAAGGTTAAGTGCTTATGACTCTTATGACAACCATGCAAGATAGATCTGCCACCACACCCACAGAAATACAGACTTCTGGAAGCTGGTCAAAGGAATATTTGATTTTAAGTACCACAAACCCTCTTAGTCAAAAATCTAGACAATTGGATGGAGAAAATTTTATATTTTATTAAAGATAGTGAAAAAGTCAAAAAGACAAACATTTCAAAAGGTTTTAAGAAGGCAATGAAAGTATTTGGAGCAAACAATCAATTAGAGTCTAAGGGAAAACACAAAAGAAAATAAGAAAGCTACCTAGTACTTACACACTATCATAGCATCAGCATTGTCTTAGAGCATGCAGAAAGTGCATCCACCCTGCCATGGCATAGAAGGACAGCAGTGGAGCATAGCATTTCCTAAGAGATAACTAACCCAACTAAAGTAACTTCTGAACTTCTTTTTATACCTTATACATCACTTTCTAGACCATTCAAAATGGTCTGCCAATCAAGCTTCAAGTTCCCTCAAATGTTCATGAAGACAAGATCAGTTGCTGCCCACCTCCCTTCACACACAGCTGAGGTCATTTTCCAATTAGCACAGTACCAGGGAACAAGCCAACCTGGCTTTGAAGTGTTCACTCAAAAGATAAACAACAGGTGGTATTTCAATTCCTTTGTAGGCAAAATCTGCCCACATCTTTATCCCAGCCAGCCATTCCAAGACACTGAAAAGAGCCTAAATTTTCCAGAGAGGTCCACAACCTATGTTTCCCCAATTTCTCAGTTTTTTACAGCAACCATTTTTTTCCTTCACAATGACTACTGTCATTCTGAGACACTGTGATAGCAGTGGTAGGGAGGCAGATCTCTTCCCTCTAAAATAATGGAGAAATTTTGGAAAAACATACTTCCACAAAGTGGCCTTGTGGCGTTCGCCCACTTCATGAATATTCATATGCTATTTGCATAGACCAATGGGAGTGCTGGAGGAGCGGAGTCATGAGGTATAAGATACTCAGCAGCAGGAGGAGGAGTTTAAATAAGGTTTAGATAGGGTTTTGAGATGGAGAATTAGAGTGTTAGAGAGTTGAGAGAGTTTTGGAGTTTGGGCAGGAGAATGTTGGTTGAGGGTAGATAAAGAAGAATGTTTGTTTAAGAGTTAACAACATTGCTTGATCTGTCAACACCTGTATCAATAAACAATTTCTATTTGGTTCTTTTAAAATGACATATGGTCTGGACATCTATTATTAATAATAGGTATTGTTGATTAAATCAACCAGTGGCAGCTGAGAGGCACGTAGCGTGAGCTCCTAGTTTGGTGAAACAATCAGGGGCCACGTGGAATCATGACAGGCCTCATCAGAGAATAAGCAAAAGAAAGTATCAATTTTTTTAAGAGAAAAAAGTCCTAAATTTGCAGGGGGGAGGGGTGTCAGCATTTGGTGTCATTCTTGCAGGTTCAGGGCCTGAATTAGGACCTCCAAATGTTATGTTCTAGAGGAGTCATTGAACATACCTTTTGCCTTTACTGATGATGCTATAGCAACTTCCCTGCAGTAGGTATAATGGAAGACAGCATTGTCCTTAAATCCAAGTAAAATGTAAAGCTAGCACAGTCCCATAGTTCCTCTTCTCACTTCACAACTTTTATTTCTCCATGAGTTCGATCCCACTGACAAAAAAAACAACAACCCACTGTTGTACTGGGTTCTCCTCTTTAAAAAAAACAATTTAAATTTTAGCGTAAACACAAGATAGGTGCACACACAAATCACTGTGCCAGGGGATCAAGTTTTTCTGCTCCCCTGCCAGATGTCCATTTTGGGGTGGATGTGGAATCAATTCATTGAAATCAATTCCACTCCCCATCCCCTTTTTAAAATTTCTGCTACCAGATACCTGTCCGCAGGCTCTTCCAACCCTCAATCCTTGCCCCTTTCCCTCTCATCCTCTTCTGCCTGCCTCTTGTTCTCCCTTTTCATTCTCCCCCCGCTCTCCCTCTTGCCCGCCCCCTGCCCCTCACTCACTCACTCACTCACTCACTCACTCACTCACTCACTCAAACCACATTGTCATGGCCCTTCATAATTTATTTTGGTAATATTACTGCAACACTGCAAGACTAGCCAGGAGTGCTGCATTTGATTTGGTTTGTTTGTTTTTTTATTTGTTTTTCTGTTCCTCTTCTGTGCATCGTTTTGGCAGTTTCTCTGCAGGACCACACTTCCTGACTGGGAAAAAAACTGTTGGAAAAGTTACATCATGACAGAGTTGAACAAAGCGTAACTGTGGACTGCATGAATCTCCTCCTCCTGGTAGTCCCTGGATCTATGGAAGTTGTCCACCCCCACTTCACAATGTCTTCTCCTAGGTTTTAAGTGAAGTGGAGGAAGCCACCTGCCACAGAAATAACTGTACAATGAAATGCAAGAGAGGAACACACACTCTACTGCTACCTCATAAATAAGGCAAGTGCAAGAACTCTTTATTTCGCCCATAAGAATTTCTCTGAAATTAATCTTCATTCGCTTTAGTACTTCCTCAATGGTCAGCTTCTTGATCAAGGAAACTGTAGTGTTCTGAAATAAATCCACACTTCAGTTGCTTCTCTCTTCTTCATAATTGCTTGTATTAAAGTCCATGATTTGTTCTGAAGGGTTTTTTGTTTGTTTTTTTAAATGAGTGTGTATGGTTGAAATTCTCGTGGGAGAATGTGTTGGCAGAACACTGTTTATTTCCAGTCACATTTTTTCCCCAAATGAAACATGTATTACAAAAAAAAAGGTTAAATTATTTGACAAATTTAATGGAAGTACAGTGAAAGCTAAGAGTGCTGGCCCTCAATCATCTGTTTTAGTGAATCTAAGGGATCTCAGGAAGTCTTTGTACCATTTCAACTTACTATGGGATAGGAGATGCTGCTTGCTCTGAACTCCCTGACAGCAGTTCTTCCTAGGAGGGTATTATTGCACATGACCGAAGGCATTGTTTTATAGAGATAGAAGTACTATATAGTTCATGGGTGATAGATTCTCCACGAAACAGGGAAAACGCAAGGGAGCCTCATCTTGAGGCAGTGATGGCTTTTGACTGTGGTAGATTGGAAGGAGGACAGAATAATTCAAGATTTGATAATTTTCAGTCACTTGACATTCTGCAAATATTTATCAAGCAACCACTTTTCAAAAATCAAATTTAATTATTCAGCCTTTGACCAGGATCCAACAGCACACATCTGTTGGGTCCCAGCCATGGTGGGAAGAGCTAGAGGCAAAGTGATATTAATGAATACATACAAAGACATAATCACACAAACACAGAGAGGCAGGCAGGCAAGAATTCACACATGCACACATACAGGAGCCTTCTGTCTCTGGTAAGCAGGGAGGTGTAGAAGGATGATTGGGGGTGGCCTAAGGGGTTGCATTGGGGAGGCAGTATCACTCGATCTTTTTCCCTGACAGATGCAGTTACATCAGCAGATGTATGCTGTTGGATCCTGGCCAAAGGCTGAAGGGCAATTAAATTTGATTTTGAGGAATGGTTGCTTTGGAAATGTCTGCAGAATGTTGAATGATAGAGAACAGAGAGGATGCAATGCTCCACTTGTTCTGATGGAGAAGCTGCCATGGACTCGAGGAAGAAGTCAATAACAGACAGAGGAGGCTCCAGCAATGAGGGGCACATCGTTTATTTCTGGATGAAAAGGCCACATTGGTTAGAAACACCACATTGGCTGTGCACTCCAAATCCATAATCCTTGAGTAGGAAAAGGCACTTGGAACATCATTCATGCTGGAAGAGATTCAGTTGAGTATATCTCATATTCTCTAGCCTCCTCCTTTGCCTTCTACTCACCCTCTTGTCCCACAGCAATCCTCCCCATCACACACACCCTTCAGGGCCTGGAACACAGCAGTTGTGACTAGTGCCTGTTGTGGTTGGCTGAGTAGAAGGCATAACAGCTACCAAGAGTCAGCATGCACAGACAGAAGGAAGGGTGAATGTGAGTGTTTCTATTCACATTTGCAGATATGCAAGCAAACTCACACACCCACACCCTCACTCTGTTTCATTCTCTCTCTCTCTCTCTCTCTCTCTCTCTCTCTCTCTCTCTCACACACACACACACACACACACACACACACACACACACTGAGAAATTGTCTCACCACCATCCCATTCATTTTTTGCATAAGTCAGCTGAAGAGCAGAAAAATACACTTTGGTCAACATTAGAAGCATTCCTACCGCTGCTCCCCTTTCTTCCTGGTTTCAAAGACGAGTAGCTGACATATTTGCTCACTTCAATTCTTCCATTTCTTTCCCCATCCTCAATTCACAGACAACAAGAAGACACAGGCAGATCCCTAATGGTCTATCTCTGGTAAAGAGGCAGGCAGGCGTGGGCTGGTTGAGGTTATCCCGACAATGAAGTGTGTCAATGTCTCATTTGCCCTAATGGACTAACCTCTGCTGAAACAGGGGTACCAGAAGGCAGAGGGACATGAGCAGAACTGAAGAGGCAGATGGGCTGTTTTATTAGAGATGATTTTTTTCACTACATTTCTTGTTGTGAGTGGGTCCAAGTTTGATTTTGAGCAGTTCCTCTGCCGCCCTCCCCAAAGATGAGGACACATCATGTTTAACAAACAATTATTTATTCAACAAAACAAGGGTTTGTTCAGCTACAACCTCAAAGGGTTCATCTTCACCCAATAACTGTTGGGACTTCAAACAACCATCTCATGTCACCCCAAAATTTGTCGTCTCTAGAAATGGGGAATTCTACCAAATCTCTCCTGATTGGTGGGTTTGTGTAGAGGTAGATGTCAGACCATGCTCAGACTCCCACAGCAGGGGTGACAGGCGCAATCCCCATTACCGTGTTTCCCCAAAAATAAGACCGGGTCTTATATTAAATTTTGCTCCAAAAAACACATTAGGGCTTATTTTCAGGGGATGTTTTATTTTTTCATGTACAACAATCTACATTTATTCAAATACGTCATATCATCTTCTTCTGGAACATTGTCATAACTCTCCAAACTCCGAATTCTGGCCTGAATTTCTTGTGACCCCCTCCAGGGAGGGGGTAGTGGTGGCGGCGGTGGTGATGTTGGCATTAAGGGCCCCAACACGAACTGGCCTCAAACCCCTTCCGCCGCAGGACCAGACAGTTTCTGTCTCATTTCGGGAACGTACTTACTTGTTGAGGTGGTAGGGGAAGGGGGAACTATGGAGCCCTCCAGCCCATGGTTGCTGCACAATGAGTGCCTGGTGGAGGGCGGGGTTTCACTTAACTAGGGCTTATTTTTGGGGTAGGGCTTATATTATGAGCATCCTGAAAAATCAT
The DNA here is from genome assembly GCA_037013535.1 of Intellagama lesueurii. NCBI lineage: Eukaryota > Metazoa > Chordata > Lepidosauria > Squamata > Agamidae > Intellagama > Intellagama lesueurii. The sequence continues at coordinate 190,370,205 of JBAJHW010000003.1, read as the reverse complement.
ACTAGGGCTTATTTTCAGGTTAGGTCTTATTTTCGGGAAAACAGGGTGGTAGCTCTATCCTTTCTCAGTGTGGAACCTCCAGCTTCCTCTGCCTTTGAGGAACATGCTCAGCAAAGCTGGCCATACTCTTGTCTCCCTCTCTTTTGTTTTGGGTAATCCCTTTCCGCTCCCCTACCTTCTTCATTCTTTGAGCTCTCTATCTTCCCAATAGGAAGGCTTATGGGGAGGTCTACTCTTCCTTCTTCTTTCTGCCTCTTCCCTGGACACTTTGTTTGACTATTTCCCTAGTCAATGGGTCCTCTATCTCTACCCATTCCCATCCTTTGGATAACTTGTCCTTTAGCCCTTCCTTCCTACCTCGCTTCTCCTCTTCCTTCCTTTCTTCTATGTCACTCCTATATCCTCCTCTCTTTTTATCCCCTCTCTGACCTCCTCCTCCAGCTCCTGTGTTCCTTGGTTTTCCTTAGCTTTTTCTCCCGTCATCTGATTGTCCCTTCCCTTTGGCAGACCATTTCCCAGGTCTTCTCCCCCCCCCCTCAAACTAGCCTCTCTAATTAATAATTCTGTTCCTAGGCTTTCTTCTTGCTCAGATCTGCCTCTGTATTGGAGGATTCCTTTCCCAGACTCTCTGGAGCCTCTGGAGTGATGGCTGGGGGGAGGGGGTGTTGACTCTTGGTACAATGTGATTACCCCAACCTCTACAGGGGAGCTTGTTGTTTCATATCCCTCCACTTCAGAGGGAAGAGGGGACAGCACACCAACAGGGAGCCTGGCTCACCTGTCACCTTCCTCACACTTGTCCTTTTCAGTTTGGGGTAGCTTGATATCACAAGATGCCTGAAGAAGGAATATGGCAGACCTGTGTGATTCCTCCCCTCCTGCAACCTCAGGCAGACAAGGAGAAAGTACAAGTCTTGTCTATAAGGACAGCACAAGCTAGGATTTATGTCCCTGCTTTTGAGTGGGTTGGGATGTGTGCTGTGCCTGCCTCAGTTCTCCTTGCTGTAATTCAGACAGAAGTGTTTGCAGTAATTGTGCACCCCATCGTTTGAATTGTGTCCTTTGACTGGTCAGTAATATCCACTGGTCTAATTATCTATCGGTCTAAGGTGTATAAAAAGTGCAGAATAACCACCCCTGCAATATAAACTGCTCTAGAAAGATGTGCTTGCATAAGACCAAATTCTAACTGGGAGGAAGTGCAGCTGTTTCGCATGCTCGCCTCTGGCACTTTTCACCTTTCAGAGCAAAGGATCAGCTTTCAATACCAATGTCACCTTTATTTCTCTTTGTGCCTTTCCAAATGTGTACTTGCTTCAGGATATTTCAAGGATGCCTGCAAATAGATTTGAATGCAAATGCATTCATCCCATCTTATTATTAATCAGCATCACATAGAAAAGTTAAAAAAAATGCTTGGCAAGCCTGTTAATTTCTTGCTGAATCTCATGCTTGATGAATGTAACATCCTTCTTTTCCCTAAGGCAAAATATTGATTGGAAAAGGAAGAATAAATCCTTTTTTAAGGGCTACTTAGGGTTCAGTAAGGTGTCTGAAACAAACTTATTTATGAGATATAAACAGATTTTGGAAAACTTATGTTCCATCCAGCATGGACTTTTCCCAGACTCTGTATGTAACTGGGTATAATAATCCAACCGCAATATCGCAAGTAGTAGGGTATAGTAACAGGATGGTAAAAACTTCTAGCTGGTACAGCATCCAGTTTTCTTGAAATCAGCCTAATCTGTATCATTCCAAGCAGTGATGCATGATCTTAAAAGGGCATTCAATATAATTTTTTTAAGATGGTTCTTCCTTCTTCTTATATCTTATCTGTCTCCCTTTAGATGACTGATCTGGAATTGGATACATGTTTTTAACAAGCCAATGTTTTACTAAGACAGCATGTGGTAGATATCACATGCTAAGCAGAAAGCACTGGACACTAGTTTGTTTCTGGATACAGTTCGAGGTACTGACTGTGAAGACTTATACTGTATGATATGAGTCTGTGCTATCTGGAGGGCCATATTCCTCTATGTGAATCTACCTAGGCATCAGTGTAGACACATCTTTTGGTCCCACCATGCTCAGAGGTACATCTATTGGGGACTGAGGAGAGTTTGGGAGCCCATCCCACACTGTTCTTCCCCCACCAAACAAATATATTTTTATTCAGGCTTGTTTTTAGCAATTGCTATCCAAACTATGCTGCTACAAAAAGCCTCCCTTGATCTATTTTTTAAAATTGTGTTTAGTTTATTATGTACCATCTGGGCAATAGAAAGGCACAGTACAAATTTAGTAAATAAATGAAGAAATAGATAATCAGTACTGTATTAAGAATACATTTGCGAAACCTTGCTCCACCTGAAAAAAATATTAGATAGTTATCTAAATCTACAACAAAAGTAGATTCTTAACTTTTATTGACCAAAGTCCTGTTGCTTAACATACTAAATTGCACTAGAGTAGCTCCATTGAATCAGCAGGGTTTTGGTGAGTCATTTCCTCTGTAGGTTCATCGAATCACAGAATAAGTGAGTTGAAAGGGGCGTATAAGGCCATCAAGTCCAATTCCCTGATCAATGTAGGAATCCAAATCAAAGCAGAATTTACAGATGGTTGTCCAATTTTTTCTTGAATTGGTTCCATTGATTCCAATGGGCCTACTCTAATTGCAACTTACTATGTTAAGTAAGTCCCAGTTAGAGTAAGCCCATTTGAATCAATGGAACGTTTGGAGGAGTTCACCCACCAAATTCCCATTAATTCAATGGGCCTACTCTACTGTGATTTACTGCACTAAGTAACAGGATTTTGGACACTGAAATACTAAAAAGTAAATGTTAGGGGCCAAATGTAATTCTTCCTCTACAGGGGATCTTACTACTAATAGTATGTGTTTTATGTGTCATCAAGTTGATTTCAAGGTATGTGAGATATTTAAGGAGCGGTTTGACCAGTACTGCCACCACCCCCAGTGAGTTTCCATGGACAAGTGGGAATTTAAATCTGTCTCCTGAGTCTTATTTAGTACAACCATCTATCCATTATACTAGATTGGCTTTCATTAGTACTGGCAAGTATCCACTATTTCCATAATGTGCAAATTGTGTTTTGTTGTGAACAGATGTTTTAATCTGATACACAAATAAATGTGCATGTGAGCACCCTGTGTTGCCTCAGAAGGAAGTTTGTGCACATTGTTGTAGGGGTAAATGCGGGAAGCATCCATCATGACAGCCACCATAGCCAAACCCCCCAAGGCAGAGTTGAAAAACTGGAGGTAGTTGGACCAATCCATATCAACAGACTAGGTCTACCACTTTTCATTTCCATCAGGACCAGGTCTTTTATAAAGTTAATGGTTTTGCAGCTTCTCTAGCTGTAGGGAATTTCCCCCATTCCCCTGCAGAGTGTTGGACAAATGCCCAACTTCAACAACTATAAAACTTTATGCCTCTTGTTCCACTGTTCCACCCACCATGTGGTGATGATTATTCATCCCAGCAACCCATAAGATTCTCTCTCAGGCAAGATAAATAAGATGCTCTAAATAACAGTTTCCCTCAAGATAGGGAGAGGGGAAAGGACCATCCACAGCCCATCTGGATGACTGAGGTAGTGTTTGTTAAGCTTTGGCCCATGGGAACCCATTCCTAACCTATTTTTCACAGTCTTGCATGAATTTCCCTGACTAGCCACTGCTGTCAAAAAAAGGGTTATCTTCCTCAGACTGTCACTCGGTGGGTGACTTTCAATGGAGACTGCAGCTTGGGAGAAAAGAAAGCCGTGTACTCCACACCTGCTTGCAATACGCACAGCAAAGTCCACCCCTAAGTAGCAATTAAATTAGGGAGAAATCCTCCCTTTGGTGCCAACGACAGTCTCCCACTCAGCTCCACTGACATGCATGAAGAAGAATGGGATAATTTCCCCTCCTCATGCTTCGTGGTTCCCCCAACCCCCGCTTCTACATGAGCTTAGAGAGAGAGAGGAAGAAGAAAAAAACAAGCTTGTGGGGGAAATTTCAACTGCGAAAGAAATTTGGAGAAGGGACAGTGAGAGAGATTAAAAACATGATGGGCGTTCAATCTGACTTATGCCCTCCTTAAGGAGGCTTAAGAGTTCAGCCTTCATAACCCACAAAAGAATTGTGGACACATTAAGCCTGCATTCCTGCAAACATTTATTAAGAAGTATATTCCACGGAACGTAGTGACACGTCCTCCTGAATCAGGGCTTGTGGGACTGAAACCTTAACGATGAATAAGAACATTGAAGGAAATCTCTGCTGCACTGATAAGAGCCATGCTTGTAAATGAATGAAATATTTTCTTCATGTTGACAAATGCCTCCTTCTGCAAATCGAGGTGAAGCCTGCCATTGCTCATATAAATCATTACACATAAAACACTGTGAAGGGAGGGGAAGACCTTTGAAGAGAAGGAAAGAGAGAGAGATGGAGCTGGTTTATTCCTTTGGAATTTCATTAAGTGCCATGCACAATATGGCCTATGCTGGATATATAGAAGTAAAGATAAATAGCATTAGAAAAGTCTGCTCGCCTCTCTTGAACACAGCCAGAAAATAGCATAATTAACACTGTGCTTAAAAAGCATAGCATGGCATCAAAAGAAGACCCAGTGCCACAGATGTGTCAGTCACACACACCCTCTTTGCAGTGTGAAAGAGGAAAATAGCCTTTGCATAAGAGGTCCCTGAAGAGGGGTGGGAACTGAAGTGGCATTCAAGCAACTCCAAACGGCTTGCCTTCTGGAGGCAGGCTAGAGAAAACACAGATGGATCAAAGACATTGATCTGGCACTGAGGCACCTTCTGAGTCTGAGTCCTGCCTCACCACTAGGCTTTCACCCACCCCACCCCCCGAACCATATGAATCTTGTCTGATTTTGGAACCTCAGCAGCATTGGGCCTGGTTAATATTTGGAGACCAACGGGAAACATCAAGGATCTCCAGGTTGGTCCAGGGAAGAATTTTGCCTGGAATCCTGAGAAGCTATTGCTGCCAGCCAGATTTTGCAACAGTGGGCTAGATGGGCCAGGGATCTCCTTGTAAGGCAAATTCCTGTATTCCTATAAGGTAGAGGGAGGTGACTGTCTCAAGCACCTTATGCTAGAGAGAGATAGGAGCAGCAGCTGTTACTCATCAACTGAAAGCAATTCCCTACTGTTAAAGAACGCACACTGGGCTACTGTCTTTGTAGTCGCATGATGCTTAGGTTGGGGAACTGGCTCTGGGAATGAATACTAGGCAAGATGATTCATTTGGCAGTGCAAAAGAGGAAACGTTATTATGGAGGTGAGAGGTGTTTTTGTATCATCAGAGATTTATTTATTTATTTATTTATTTATTTATTTATTTATTTATTTATTGCATTTATACCCCGCCTATCTAGTCGAACGACCACTCTAGGCGGCTTCCAACATATATAACAACATATAAAATATAACAAAAAAAATTAAACATCAATAGACAAATTATTCAAGATGAAAAAAGGAAAAAAAAAGAAAAAATATATAAGAAAAAAGGAAATCAAGTATTAACTGGAGGGAAGGCCTGCGTAAACATCCAAGTTTTCAGTTGGTTTTTAAAAATGCCCAGCGAAGGGGCCGCACGAATCTCCGGAGGAAGGTTATTCCAGAGGTGAGGAGCTACCGCCAAGAAGGCCTGGTTTCTTGTTTTTTCCTTCCGGGCCTCCCTCGGCGTCAGGCTCCTCAGCCTCACCTCCTGGCTCGATCGGGTGATACGGGTAGATTTTGGTGGGAGTAGGCGTTCCTCCAGATATCGAGGCCCTAAACCATTTAGGGCTTTATACGTAAGCATTAAAACTTTGAAGTCAATGCGGAACCGAATGGGCAGCCAATGCAAAGCGGCCAGAGTGGGAGAGATATGCGGATATTTTCTCACTCCACTAAGGAGTCTGGCCGCCACGTTCTGCACCACTTGGAGTTTCCGCATCAACCTCAAAGGTAGCCCCACATAGAGCGCATTACAGTGGTCTAATCTCGAGATTACAAGCGCATGTACCAAGGTAGTGAGCGCCCCAACATCAAGATAGGGACGCAGCTGGGCTATCCGCCGAAGATGAAAAAAGGCGGTACGGACTACCGACGCCACCTGAGTTTCCATATAGCAGCTTTGCATCACCCTTCTGTCTAAAACTTTCACACAGCCCTAAATCAATATGAGGCAAAGCATATGCATTTCTTTAGTTAAAACCCTAGCTAATCTTGGTGGGTTTTGAACAACAGTGGACCAAACTGCTCCACCACCTGAGGCAGGAAGATAAGCACAGTTGGCATGGTCACCCCTATTATCATCTACCCTGCCCATCTCTGCTTGCTTGACATCTCTCCCAGCATCTGGGCTCCCCTCCCCCCAATTCACCTTGCTTGCTTGCTTCCCTCCCTTGCCACAACTCCTGCTGCCTGCCTTCTGAGGAAAGCATTGCTGTCTGCACAAAGCTCCACAGAGCTGCTCAGGCCTGAAGCCTTAGAGCTGGACTTCTAAGTCTGGCACTGAGGGTGGAATGCCCTAGCAGATTGCCTGGGGCCTGGCCAGAGCAAGACTTTCTGGAGCAGCAGAAAGGGCTGTGTGAGAGCTGGGGTAGGCACATTGCAGTTCACGACCTCTAGCACTCTGCTGCCTGAGGTGACACCACAGTCAGTGGCAAGTTGACTCTAGTTTCACATCCAACCATCTCATTCTAGAGGGGCAACCCTGTAATCTTACAGGCTCCACGGTCTGAGTCACAGTCCACAGCCCTGTAGAATTTTCCATAAGAACCAATTGTTGGAGTGAACGAGGCAAAGATACGGTGGGGAAGAGATGGCCTACTTTCTTGATTTATTAGACTCAGTATAAATGTATTGTCCAATGCAGTACATTGCTGAAAAATTGGAAAGCAAACTGGAGCACTGGAGAATGAATTATGAAAGTTGTTCAATAGAGGAAACATTACTCACAGTTTCAGGGGGGGTGACAATACTGGAAGCCTTTTGGCGGGAAAGTACAGTTAGAGAAAGAAATGAAGCATCAGCAGTTGATCTAATTGGGATAAAAGACATCACGCTTTCCAAACCATTGTAAGCTGAAATTCTTTTTTGATTGCAATACTACTGCAGTCTTCCTTCAGTGTTGCCAGTCATGTTCCACTTTCTGGAAACCAAATGATAAGCCTAGAGTTATGAAACCCTTTTACTTCCAGCCACATAGGCATCATGTGAATGTTCTTCAGCACATACTGGCTATGTTTTGCCTAAATTTCTTAGTCCTGAACATGGTAGCTGGAAGCCATCAAATTAAACTAGTTACAATTAACTGGAGCATGTTTAAGCAGTCATGCTCCTGTTAAGAAGTTTTCATCTTTACAATCTAAAGAGCATAATCAGTAAAAGTGGCACTGAATACTTAGTACTTAGAAAATATTTATGGAACCCAACCCTACACATGTTTGTTTGGAAGGAAATGGCATTATATTCAGTGGGCCCTGATCACAGACTGATATTCAGAGAACCACACTCTTTGAAATGGTAGTCAGATAAGATCAGCGAATACCCCCTCCACACACACAAATTTAATCCAGATTATTATGCTAACTTCAAAACCTTGTTTATGCACTACAGGAATCAATAGCAACGAATTCTAGGAAATGAACATAACTAAATTAGGAGTGTTTGGCCTTCAGATGCTTATAAGATAAAGCTGAACACTTAAGATGCCAATTTTATAATAACTCACCCAGAGGTAGGGGTGGGTGGGAATTGAGTTGCTTTTGTCCTTTGAGAAGTTTTTAATCTTGTCCTGGTTAATCAGATCCAGGAGGTTAAGAAGCAGTTTGGGGCAGAAGCAGAGGAAAGTCAGGGCTCCGTCAAATAAGTCAGAGTACCTGCAAGGAAGAGGGACTGCTGGATCTTCCAGGACCCTGGATAGAACCCAGGGAACAGGCAACTGGTTCACAAGAGCTTCTTCTCAACTCAACCCTTGTTATGCTCCCTGAGACCAATTACTGATTTCCACCCCCTTACCAAGAAGTATGAAATCTTAAAGAGGGATATCTTCAATTTGCAGACTAGTTTTCTGTTGTGTGATTATGTGCTCATGTGAGGCATGAGACTGAGGAACTAAAAATTACAGCATTTTGACTTGTTTCTGAAAGCAGTGTAGTTGAGCCAAGATTCATTGGATTAAAGGCCCAGGTCATTCTGATCGGCAGTAACTATGGCATCATCTGCCACCCCTGTCAAGCTTTCCTGTTCCTTCTAAACTGAGCTGCAATCCTCACAGTAACTGGAGGGAAATGGATGTGCCAAGAAACAGCATATTGTTGCAAGCTATCCCTGCCATAATGCAAAATATATGAAGGTGATTTGGTCTTGAATGGGCTATTAAGAGCTATTAACTTTACAAAATGTCTGATTGTTTATACAGTCCTATCCAGCTGCCTGCATTTTTTTGGGGGGGTGCTTCATCTGGGAGAATGGCTGTGGAGACTGTCATGATGAGTGCCTCCATTTCCAAATTTACTACTACACCACTGATTTCTGAACTCGGGCATAGGCGCTACGGTCTCTAATTTGGGCTCAGTGGCACTGCTCATGCCCCTTCTGTCAGCAGCACCACTGGCCTTTCAGCCTCAGTGCTGGCTCATTTCTAGAGGTGTGTACTGTAGATGTATGGTGTTTTTTTTGTTTTGTTTTGTTTTTTTACTAGAGCTGCCTGGACTATCCTGACTGAGAATTGTAGTCCAAAAACACAAATCCACACATCTCTCATCATTACCATTTTCAGTATTATATGATTAAAACAGACATTGTGTATCAAATAGCCTTGTGGAGCAGAGCCTAAAATCAAAGTAAAAAGACAGCAGAGAAACAAGGAAGTCCCATTTGGACATTCAGGAAGACAGGATTTAAGGTCTTCATGAATGCAAACAGTGAAAAAATGAAAAGCGTTTCTAGGACACTGTATAACCATGAAATTAAGGAATGGAAAAGTCATTTTTACTGCCAGTATTCACCAAACACATTTTTCTAAAACATAACAATATTAAAATTATATGTAAGTGTAGACAATGTAATAAAGCCAAAATGACACTAATACATCAGTCCAATTAAAATCTAGAGGCAATATTAAAGTTCTGCAAAAGACAAAAACTGAAATATAGTTTTAAAACTCTGAACCAATAAAAAAAAGTATTTCTGTATTCACTCAGCATTTATGCCAGAGTGACAAACATAGCTACTGAAGAGATAATACTTGAATTATAATTGCTCAACGCCCATTACAGTTTTTAATTTTTGAGGGTTTTTTTTAATTTGAAAACATAAAAAGTAAAAGAAAAGAAACTAGGAAATGAAAGTAACACCAAAATATAACAAAAAGCTGTGTGCAGCCCAAAGTAAAAGAGCAAAGATACAAGCCCAATTAGAAGACAATTGATATGAAAAGAATGTTGATATAAATAATTAATATATAAAAAAAGATCAATATAGGAAAAAAGTTAAAAGATAGCATGGTTATAATTTAAAGTGTTGGTTTTAACCTGCGTCCAAGCTATCTCAAAGATCGTATCTCCCATTATGAGCCAGCTTGGGTGTTAACATCATCAGGGGAGGCCTTTCCCTCAGTCCCACCCCCTTCTCAGGTGCATCTGATGGGGACACAGGAGACAGCCTTCTCTGTTGCTGCTCCCAGACTTTGGAACTCCCTCCCACAGGAGGCCAGACTGGGGCCATCTTTGCTGTCCTTCTGCAAGCAGGCAAAGACCTTTCTCTTCAAGCAAGCCTTCCCTCAGTGACTGGCTACCTGAGTGTGATTTGTTTTAGATGGATTGTTATGCATTACTACTTTGACTGGGGTTTTAGTACTACCTGTGTCTACCATTTCTCAGAGTGGTATCTGTTTGTTTCTTTTTAATATTTGTATGCTTACTGTTTTTAGCTTTAATATTGTCTTTTAATGATGTAAGCTGCCTGTTTAATATTCGTTGTTCTTAGCTTTAAATTAGAGATGGGGATGAATATAAAAACAGATTGTTTTTTTCGACGAATATAGCCAATTCGTCATATATTTGTTGATCCGTATTCGTCAAATTTTAATTCCCGATGAATATGGCTTGATGAATATTTCCCCGGTTTTATTCGTCGATCTGTCAATTCGTCTATATTCATCTATATTCGTTACCCTTTTGGGGGCCTCTCTATGCCATCTCTGAGCTTGCTGGACGGTGCCAATCAGAAGCTCTGGCCGATCAGGAGATCCTGGATTGGCATGTCAGGCAGCCAATAGCACTGCTGAAAGGACTGTGGGGTTGTAACTTTTACAGAGGCTTTATAAGCTTTTCCCCGCAGCCATTTCCCACTTCTGTTCTGATTCTCTCCAGAATGAGAACAGTTGCTGCTATATTGCTCTAGCCGTGGCTGTGGTTTCACTTCTGTGGCAGCAAAGCAAACACTTCTTTGTCTTTTTCTTTTCTTTTATCAGTACAACTTTACTGGGAATTTGGGGAGGGATTTCTAGCATTTCAGTTAGCTTAGGCTACTTATTTTTTTTGGAGGCTTGTGTTCACAGTGGTGGTGGGGATTTGCTGTGTGACTGTGGAATCCCTTCCCTCCAAATTTATTTCCTTCCTATTCTGAGTGTGTGTGTCTCTTCTGAGACTTAGTTGGCAGGGCTTTGAGTTTAAAAGTTTTATTTTTGGAGGCTTGTGGTTGTGTCTTCTTCAGGCACTGTGGGTGGGTGGGGATCCCTTTCCCCAACAAGATTTAATTCCTGGTTGTGTGTGTGTCTCTGAGACTTTAAGTTAACTTAACACTTAGTTATTTTTGGAGGCTTGTGTTCAGCCACAGTGGGGGGGGGGGAATTTGCTGTGTGACTGTGTGCCTTTCCCCAACAACATTTAATTTCCTGAGTGGTTGTGTAGTGTAATGTTGTGTGTGTGTGTGTGTCTCAGAGACTTGGCAGGGCTTTGCTTTAAGTTTAAGAACACTTAGTTATTTTTTGAGGCTTGTGTTCAGCCACAGTGGGTGGGTGGGAATTTGGTGTGACACTGTGCCTTTCCCCAACAACATTTAATGCCCTGAATGGTTGTGTTGTGTGTGTCTGTCTCTCTCACAGACTTTGGTTTAAGTTTTTAAAACTTAGTTATTTTTTGAGGCTTGTGTTCAAAATTCATTCTTCTTATTTCATTAAACCGGGGGGGGGGGGGGGGGCTTTGTTTACGCAGGTCACATTTTAGTTAAACAAACAATTAGTCCACCACTCCCCAGTCCCCACCATCATTTATAAAATAAAATTTACACTCTCTCTGACCCTCTCTATTAGTTTCCTTCCCCATCGCTTTATTATTTGTTTAGTTGGTTTGGCAGGCAGGTATAAGAGTAGTAGAAAATGAAGGGAAGTCTCCACCACGGGGAATCGAAGGGGAAGAAGCCTGTGAAGCTAGGTAGGCTAGGCAGTGGCACCGCCACCACCGTTCCTTCTCCAGTGGCCTTGCAAGCAGGCATGGAAGAAAAGCTTCCAGAGGTGCCCCAAGAACTGCCGCTCCTCTTCCTAGAGGAATCTGAGGACTTACTGGTTTTCGAAGATCCCCAGTCTGAGTCGGAACCAGTAGTGGCAGGGCAGGCGTCACAACCCCTCAGCCCACCCCTGTCCCCAGAGTCATCTCTTCCCTCCTCCCAGACCAGCAGCACCCCTGGGACACAGAGTTCTTCTCAGGCCAGCAGCAGTCAGGGGCAGGCAGTGGGTTGTTGTTTTGGCAAACATGGCAGAGGGGCCATGTGGGATCATTTCACGGTGGTCAACGATGACCCACGGCTGGCACGCTGCAATGCCTGCCTTGTGGTGGTCCGGAGGGGGTCAGACCCCAGGCATCTGTCCTCCACCGCCCTCCGCCAACATCTGGAGAGGCACCACCCAAGACTCCTGTCTGCGGAAGGCACTTTGTCAGCGCTGTCTGGGGGAGGGAGGAGAGCAGCTCCAGGGGGAGATGTGGAGAGTCAGAAGGAGATGCCTCCTTCCAAAAGGGCAGCCATGGGGGTTTCTGGGGCTGGGAGCATGAGGCAGGCCACTCTCAGCGAAGTGGCACCCATTGGGTCTGCAATGAACCTCAGCTGGTGGTCGAAGGGCAAGACCGAGGAGGTGGCCACTCGTCTCGTCACCGAGACGATTGCCCTGTTCGGACTTCCACTGTCCACCATGGAAGCCCCAGCCTTCCGCTGGTTGCTGCATTTTTTTTTGCCCCCTGGTACAACCTCTCCTCACAGAGAACCCTCAGTTCTAGAGTGCTGCCCTCGCTCTATGACTCTGTGAGGGAGGTGGTCCGTGACCATCTTTCATGGGTACAGGGGCGTAAGGTGCACTTCACGGCGGACCTGTGGAGCGGAGGCCAGCATGGCTACCTCTCGCTCACAGCCCACTGGTGGCAGCCAGAGGAGCTGAGGAGTGGCAGGGCATCGGTGACAGGGCCACAGGGGGAGGCCCTTGTCCTGCCCCCAGGCTACAGGTCCGTTCTGCTGCAGGCACGGCACATGGAGGCTCAGGCGACAGGGAGGAACATCGCCGATGAGTTCCTGTCCGCGCTGCAGGAGTGGGCACCAGAGGGGGAAGTCATCCATGGCCACATGGTCACGGATGCTGGGTGGAACATGTTGGCAGCATTGAACGCGGTGGGCTTTGAGGGCATTGTATGCATGGCGCACAAATTACACCTTGTGGTGTGCGATGCCCTTGGCCTGGGCAGCCACGTCAAGCCCGAGTGGGATGCAGGCACCCGGGAGGAGCGGTCACTCCTGGAACAATGCCACCAACCGGTGGGCCACCTCTCCCACAGCCTAAAAGCTGCCCGCTGGCTGCATGAGAGGTAAGATGAGTTGTGTCAGGAGACCCACATTCTCCTGACAGACCTGCCCACCAGGTGGAATTCCACCTACACCATGGTGTCCCGCCTGGTGGAGCAGAAGGCCGTTTTGGAGGACATCATGTCCTCCATGCCCATTCTGCCCGGGGGGGGGAGAGGTGGGCATCAGTGCCACGGATTGGCTGGCCCTCTCCCAGATGGTGGAGGTGCTCAAGCCTTTCCAGGAAACCACTGGCATCTTGTGTGGTTATATGACGAACCTGGGGCAGGTCATCCCCCTGATTCATGCCCTCGATCGGTCCCTGGAGGCTGCTGCGGCACCAGGATCCTCCCTCCTTCCACAGACCAGGGCTTTGGTGAAGAGGTTGCAGGCAGGCATGAGGAAGCAACTCCATCCTGTCTACAGGGACAGAGATTACCGCATGGCCTGCCTGTGTGATCCTCGAATCAAGGGGGGCTTGGCAGCACGCACCTCAGACCTAGAGTAGTGGAGAACGGAGCTCTCCACTGAGGTCCGCAAGGCGTTGGGGGCACAACACTTGTGTGGGGAAAGGGGAATGTCAGGCCACAAGTCAGAGGAGGGGCAGAGTGGTTTGCCGGAGCCACAGGGAAGGACTTCAGCTGGTGAAGGCCCCAGTCACCATTACTGGAGCTCTGTGGTGACCTGGGCAATTGCCGCAGAGGAAAGACAGGAGGATTTGGCAGAGAATTCTTTCCAACTCCTAGCTGCCTGCCATGCTGAGTCCAGTTGTCTCATTGGGCCAAGTTCTTTCCAAGTCCTGCCTGCTGAATCCAGTTGGCTCATTGGGCCAAGTTCTTTCCAACTCCTGCCTGCTGTTGAGTCCAGTCACCTCCTGGGGCCAAGTCCTGCCTGCTGAGTCCAGTTGGCTCATCGGGCCAAGTTCTGACCAAGTCCTGCTTGCTGAGTCCAGTTGGCTCATTGGGCCAAGTTCTTTCCAAGTCCTGCCTGCTGAGTCCAGTTGGCTCATTGGGCCAAGTTCTGACCAAGTTCTGCCTGCTGCGAAGGAGGTCCATGGCCACATTGGACATCTCTGGCCATATGACCACTTTCCTAGTCCAGCAGCCAATTCCAGGCTCCTCGGGCTATATTTCAAAGTCCTGCCTGCTGAGTCCAGTTGGCTCATCGGACCAAGTTCTGAAGAAGTCCTGCCTGCTGTTGATTCCAGTCGCCTCCTCGGGCCAAGTCCCGCCTGCTGAGTCCAGTTGGCTCATCGGGCCAAGTTCTGAAGAAGTCCTGCCTGCTGTTGATTCCAGTCGCCTCCTCAGGCCAAGTCCTGCCTGCTGAGTCCAGTTGGCTCATTGGGCACAGTTCTTTCCAAGTCCTGCCTGCTGAGTCCAGTTGGCTCATTGGGCCAAGTTCTTTCCAACTCCTGCCTGCCTGCCGTGTGAGTCCAGTTGGCTCATTGGGCCAAGTTTTTTCCAACTCCTGCCTGCCTGCCGTGTGAGTCCAGTTGGCTCATTGGGCCAAGTTCTTTCCAACTCCTGCCTGCCTGCCGTGTGAGTCCAGTTGGCTCATTGGGCCAAGTTCTTTCCAACTCCTGTCTGTTGAGTCCAGTTGGCTCATCGGGCCAAGTTCTTTCCAAGTCTTGCCTGCTGAGTCCAGTTTGTCCCGATGGGGCCAAAAAGCCTGCTTTGCTGCCATGTCTGTGCCTCAGTGCCCGATGGGGACAGTCTACTTTGCTGCCATGTCTGTGCCTCAGTGCCCGATGGGGCCACAGTCTACTTTGCTGCCATGTGCCTCAGTGCCTGATGGGGCCACAGTCTACTTTGCTGCCATGTCTGTGCCTCAGTGCCCGATGGAGCCACAGTCTACTTTGCTGCCATGTGCTTCAGTGCCTGATGGGGCCACAGTCTACTTTGCTGCCATGTCTGTGCCTCAGTGCCTGATAGGGTTATGGTCTACTTTGCTGCCATGTGCCTCAGTGTCTGATGGGGCAAAAAGCCTACTTTGCTGCCAAGTGCCTCAGTGCCCAATGGCGCTAAAAAGCCTACTTTGCTGTCAAATACCTCATTGCCTCCTGGGGGCAAACTCTACTTCACTGGCAAATGTGATGTTGCTGAAGACAAACTCAATGCCTCATGCCTCTGTGTGCCTGCCAAGCTACCTCAGTGCTAAAGATCTCTCATTCTGCTGGGGCCAAATATAACTCCCTCAATGCCATGGTTTCTGTGCCGCGTGGTAAACTATCCTGGGGGACCCAATTTATGGGTGAATAACTCGGATGTCCGATATCCAATCTTCACCAAACTTGGCAGGCATGTTGAGGAAAGACATAGGAAGCTTCGATGTGATTCCAGATTCTGTAAGTACCTGGGGGGAGCTTTCCTGGGGGTGTCCTCCTTGTGACTATATAACTCAGGGGTCTGTTACCCAATGTTCACCAAACTTTCTAGACTTGTAGAAAGCTATCTGAGGAAGCTTCCCTGCACATTTGGTGTCTCTAGGTGGTTGGGGGCCAGTTGTATAGCCTTTTAAAGCAAAGATGAATTGACAAATTGATTCATCGATTCGTCAATTATTTGTAAATTTGTATTCATTGAGTCGTTAACCTTGCTGAATCATGAATCAAAATGAATCGCCTTTTTTTTATTCGTCCCATCTCTACTTTAAATATTGTATTTTAATTATGTAAACCACCATTGTATACTCATTGTTTCCAGCTTTAAATATTGTCTTTCAATGATGTAAGCCAACTTGGGTCTTTTTTTTAAGGAGAAAGGCGGGATAAAAAATATTTTGAATGAATAAAATAAATAAGGCCTGTTGGTGTGCACATCGGTGCATCATACTGGAACTGACAACAGTAGTTCTTTTCTGAACCATCTCTCAGGGCTATCATGTGTTGAGACTGAAGAACTGGAATGCCTTTGGGGCTTACCCTGTCTCTCAACACATAGGGCTAACTGCTTCATTATAGACTAGTGGCATGACCAGGACTTCTCAGCAATTTCTAGATGTATGAGCTGTTGACAGCAAGGGGCAGAACTGATGACTGCCTTGGGATTCAGAGACAGATTAGAGCAGCAACCATGCATCTTACTTTACAGTATCTGAAGATAGGTACATTCTATTTGAAAGGCTATCTAATTCAAATAAAATGGAAAGACAAAGAAGCATAAAATGAGCAGAAACACTGAAGTTGCCCATTAACACTCAGTACTTGAATGGGTTGGGTAAGGAGGTACAAGGTTCTTTCTATCCCATCAGTCCACAGGGGGCTGGGTTAACTCCACTAGCCCTCCCCCAATGCCTCCAGTTCTCAGCTGGGCCTGTGTTTCGGCATACTAGGCCAGCTCTAGTCCATGGCTGGGGTCTAGTTCTCCACAATGAACCCAGCCAGTTGACACCCTTCAAGGAAGGGCAGTAATGCTAGGCTGATGAGGACCCACAAGTCACCCAGGTTCATCCTGCTATCAGCAATTCTGCTGAAGGTGCTCCTTCTGCTATCTCCTCCATTGCCTCCTCTGGTTCTGGGTGGGACCAAGGTGCTGAGTGGGACATATCAGCCTCTAAGGAGTTATCATTTTCAGAGGGCTGAAGAAAGGCACATCTCCTCCATGTCTTTTCCCCTTAGCCACTTGGAACTGGACCCATTCTCCACTCCAGGCATTCTGGATCACCAGCAGGCAGCCCTTCCTGGGGGCACAGAAGATGGATCCAGCTCCTCCATTCACTCTTCCCCTTCAGAGTCCAAAAGGCATAACAAGTCTAAGCTCAAGCCCCCCTCCTCTTACTCCTTCTCCTCCTCCCTTTAAAATCCAGACCCACTAACTCAGCCTTTCTCCCACCTGGAGCCTTACTCTTTCTCTCCATGCCCTCAGGCTGCCCCATCACTGAGGTCTCAATGGGTCCACCAGGGGGCACAGGGCCAAGACAGATAGCTTACTGAGGGCAGCCAGAGTAACCACCTCACACTTTCTTTCCTTTGTTTATTCATTCTTTTTTTCCCTTCTTCAGTACAATATCAGCAGTGGGACTGCCCAAGCAATGCTCCCTCAGACATGGGGATGAGGATCATAAATGCAGCATTTCTTTTCTCTCTCATGCATCCCATAGACTTTGAGGATTGCACTGAAACTGGGACATAAATATAAATCAATTTAAGTTTCAAAGTATCGCTATGCCCTTAATATTAATGATAATATTGCTCTTATTTAATACAAGAGCTCGTGTCTTATCTCTTCATTGTTAAATATGAGTACACAGAGATGTGCCTTTCAGTGTTCATATTCTCCAGCAACAACTTCATCTAGCCCCAGGGCAAAAGCGCTATTTGACTGGAGCGAGGAACTAAACCTGAGACTGCCTAGGGCTCTGAGACAGGGCAGAGTTACTGAGATATATTCATAATTTTAAATATGTATTTCTTAATACCCGTACTGACAGAGTACACTGGATATTTTGCCCAATATATTCTGTTAATCATTAACATCCCATTGGACCTACAACTCTTTCTCTTCCCTGGAAGTATGCCTTAACAATGTAGTAAGTTCTTAATAATTACCTACAAATGACAGACGTCACACCTTTGGCAACTCAAGCATTTGCAATTACCCAAAAATTAGAAAAATGATTGAAATAATTGCCTTTATTGAGAACAGTGAAACCATCTGAACTGTGTATTCTGAGAATACTGTATTAAGAATTTTTAAAGTGTGGGATAGGTGTTTGATTTTACATGGGACTCTATAGTTTGATAAGAGGTTATGAGAACGATCTTATATATTTCCATACAGTATTGTGGCACTTGCTGCAGGTAAGTAAGTATCAAAAGCATTAAATTTTCATTTTGATTTCTACATTCTTTAAATTGACAGCTTGGCATTTATTATCAGTACTTGCAAATGTACAATAGGCTAAAGTAACGGTTCTTAACATTTTCCTTACCACAGACCCGCTTTACATATTTTTTGTAGCCGTCGACCACCAAGACTTAATTCAAGATTTAAAACCCTAAAGTGTATCAAATATTTATTTAAAGTTTATCCTGAAGGGTCTCATCAACAGATACTCCTTGCTATAATGACAACACTTTTTGAGATGACTGGACGAAGCTTCATTCTGCTTTGAACAGGAAGGATGCACCTGCATCAACAGCATCACTTCTTTTACGTTTCAGATTCAGTCAGCAATCCATTCTGAGGCTCAGCCAAAATGTATTGTTACAAAATTCACTGTGATAATATTGAAAAGTCACTTTACCTGATGATAACCAAATGGTTTTATTAGCAGAAATTGAAGAAGAAACACAATCATGAAGTCCATCTGAACACTCACTCACACTGGCACTGACTGATTCCGACTGTCTCTTGCCGCTGCTTCTGAATGTCTGTGCAGTAGCAAGAAAAGTCACATGCTGTCTCTCACCCACTCACCATCATTCACTTGCATGTGCAGAAATATCAAACAGTTATTTGCTATCAAACAGTTATTTTCATAACCAATTTTTACTTTTGTTTGTTTTTAATAGAGGTGGTAGGTTAGATAAGCCAAGTTTTACATAAACAAGCAAGGGAAATTAAGATTTTGTTCTGCATTCCCTTTCCTTTCCTTCCCTTTCCTTCCCTTCCCTTCCCTCTCTCCTTCCTTCCTTCCTTCCTTCCTTCCTTCCTTCCTTCCTTCCTTCCTTCCTTCCTTCCTTCCTTCCTTCCTTCCTTCCTTCCTTTTTTAACTGCAAAAGATCAAAACATTTCTTCAAGCATATCTGCATATCTGCAAAGACTCTCCGTCATCCAGGTGAAGTTATCTGGAGGTTGAGGGCTCCAAAACAAGTTGTATCACATTTAAAATCTTTATTCCTATGGAAAATGAAGAACCTATAGCAACAAATTTTTAACCACAGCATGTGTTGGAAGGAATCCAATGGCACCCAAGAGACATCTTCACTGGTCCTCAGTGCCGCCTTTGCCATGCACTCCTCTGGAGCTTGTTTTTGTGAGGCACTGAAAGCAAAGAGGGGATGGGGAATGGAGAGGAGGTGAAGAAACCTCAGTTGAGTTTTAGTGGCAAATTGCTGTAAGTTAAGAAGTCTTCAGAGATGTTTTATGCTGCATCACATGATCCAGTAAGCAACAGATGATCCCTACAGAGACTTCTTAGCTTACAGCAATTTGACATTAGAAGTTATGCCTTTTGTGCAATGGCACAACAGGATTTCAGCCAATGAAATCTGGGATCATTAATCTTTGCTCAAACTGCTAAAGTCTGAACATAAATGTGTTGATAATAAGTAAATGGAAATAATGACACTCTCCCCCCCCCCCAAAAAAATTAACAAATTGTTAATTTGAAATATGCTCCTTTGATGTTTCTAAAGGTTGTGGATATATATCCATAGTATGGTTTAGACTGATAATAAATTTGCCATGTTTGCCATTATGCTGGAGAAGGAGCAGTAGCACGTTATGGCTGCTCTTACTTATCAATTTATCCAGTGTCACAGATGTAGGAATGATGTCAAGTGTCCCTTGACAGCATATAATCAGATTAGAGATAACTAGCCCTTTTCCATTGATGATCAATCTATGTAAAACTAGATTTACAGTCCATGCTTTTTTTGTGCTTCCTGAGAAATCTATCATGAAGCATTTGCCATGCTTTCATCTTGGAAGACAGAGATGGTTTTGTATTTCACTAGCTGAAATTATTTCCCCTTTTTAAAAAGGAGGAGCGAATCAAATATGAGGGCATTCAAATGAATAGCCTCAGTCACATTTCTCTCAAAAGAATATTCTCTCTTCTCAAAGAGAAATCTCTGCCATATCTTTTTTTTATTTGCTCTATTACTATGTTCCAAGGCTAGATCTGTATATCAGCACTGGGCTGTGCTCTCCTCTGATTCATGTCCAAATAAGGACATGGAGATTGGGATCCAATTTGATCCATGCCCTCAGAGATCCTCTGATCTGATCTGTGTCTATGTCTGTCTTGTCCTCCCTCCTCCCATTTACAAACATCCAGTTTGCTCAGATGGGGAAATGCAAATAACCTGGCAACTTCACACAGCACCATGAATTAGGGAGGTTTGCTTTCTTCTTTTCCTCCTTCTCCTTCTTCTTTTCTTCTTCTTCTTCCTCTCCAGCTGTTGACAGGTCACTCCTGCCAATCTGGGGTGTGTGTGTGTGTTCCTTTGAACCAGAGGCTGAGTCAGGGAGGGGCTGGATGACATTACTTGCAGCATCCCATTCAGCTCCCAACCATATTTCTCATATTCTAATATATAGTAGAGGAGGTACTTGAGTTGTATAGTAGCACCTTTGACAGTGGTAGACCAGCACTACTGCACCAATATGCAAAGCAAAAGCAAAAAACCACAGAGCCTTATGAGCTGGAATTGAGTTCTAAACTAACCTCTCAAAATCAATATAAAAAAAGGCAAAATATCCAACCTGTGCAAGGATACTAGCAACCAATACATGCATGCACACGGACAGACAGACAGACAGACAGACAGACACACACACACACACACACACACAAAATCCTCCTAGTTCAGAAAAGATAAAGAATTCAAGAACCCAACAGACGGGGTTAAGGCTTAGGCACTATGTGCCAGTACCATCCCTCGCATGGCAGCTAAGATCAGTAGGCATCCTTCAGTCTTGAGAGACTATGGTAACGTGCTCTGTATGGAGGTCTTGGAACAGCATCTAGTGTGGCTGAGAAGGCCAATTCGAGAGTGACAATCCCTTCCACACTGAAGACAAATACAATCTGTAGCTAAGATGGATGTCAAGAAAAGCCTCTGAAAGGCATTATACAGCCCAGAGGCCTCCCTCAGAGACCCTCCCCAGTGACACAGCCATTGGAGTGTGCAGGAGAGGACTTTGGGCTTCACTGGGCAACAAAGCTGTCAATCTCCTCCTCCATTATTGTCACTTCAGGCCATTTCAGTGTCTTCTTTATGAAGTACTATTTGCCCTTTCATTCTCCACATTTTTCATCATGTTGCTTTTTTTTTTAAATCATTTTTAAAAACTCCAGTCCCATATAATATATATAGTCACTGGGCTCTATATATTCCCTTTCAGAGGCTGTTTTTTGTATTTCCCTTAGCTGTCATGTGAGGCATGGTACTGGCAGCCTAACCTAACCTACTGGATTCACTTCGGATAAATAGCCAGCACATAACTAGTTCCATTTAACAGGTTATTTCCACATTCTGGCATGCAGGTTGCAGAATGTGTGAAATGCATGAAAATGCCAGACATCTGTGCCCAAACCCTCATGGAAGTTAGGATAGATCCAGCAGGCACAATTCCCCCCCTCACTCTCCCTGCACTGAACATCTCCCCATTTAGTTGCCCACAGAGGGCAAGAGGTAAGTATCATTGACATGTTACCATGCTGAATGGACAGATGGCACAGGGAAGAGGGGTTTAAAGCCATATGGGAGCAATAATATCTAAACTAGTTCTAAGCTTAAGGGAGCCAATTTAATTCCAGTATAATCAAATGTGAGTAGAGATGCTAAGGTGAACTGTGGAATCTCTTGTGCATGCAGATGTTAAAGATAAGTCTAGAAAAGCATCCACCAGGTATGTTTTCAGTCTAAGCTGCAGAAATTTGCTTTTATTACTGCTTAGTTCAGATGACCTATGAAATCTCTTCATATGCTGAGAATGCTTTCTCTTGTTCTATAATGTGCAGCAATATCTTTCTTCCATGATCCCCAGTGGGGGAATCTTTGCTACCCTCTCTCATTCCCTTGTATGAATTATTCGAGCATTGCCCTGGAGACATCATTATGAATTCCATTCACTCTATGGTCGTGGGCTGAAAAGATGCCCAGAAGGATTATATGCTACCTCAAAGGTTCATGAATCCTTGTTTTTTTCCCTGCCCTCTGTTTCACAAATTATTAAAAGAAACAGTTAAAAAATTAAAAAGCAGTGCTTGTAGCTGAAAACTACCTGCTTCAGAGGTGTTGCAAGAATTCTAACAACATCGCAGATTTTTTTTTTATATGAAAACAATGTTTTGCATTTCTCACAAGACTTGTTTGTATGTGGGTGTACATGTATTTGTATATGCGAGTGATTAGAGTCATCTGGAAGGAAACAATGCTGTTGTGATACAATGAGTGCTATGCCTGTTAAAATAATAACAGCAATGGATCATGATTCACAATTTTGCCAGGCAGGAATCAGAGCCATCTACATCTAAATTCTAAAGAAATACTGTAGCTGAAAACTTGAAAACCTCTAACTAGCAAAATCGGGAACTGAATGCAGTTTGCATGACAAATCAACATTGCGGTATATTTTTCACTGGAGTTTCTGCAGTGCTGTGGTAGCAGAAGGAACGTTCTTTCATTTCTATAAATCTGTATTCCAAGTCTTATGTTGTGTCATAATAGGAAATAAATTTGTTTGTCTCAATGCCTCCCCCTCCCCATTCTCCATTTCACAAATCTTCTATGCTGTTCCACACACTTGATAATTTCTGCTCACAGCATTTGATTTGTTTGTTGCCACCGAGGTCTTTGGGTGCCTTATCACAGAGTTTAAATTGCATTGCACTATGATCGTTGAATATTAAAAAGTCAGGCTTAAAAATCAGAGCCAATTCAGTCGTTACATTATACAGATGATGGGTTAATTCTGGTTTTGGAACCACTGGCTGAAATCTTGTTCATTGGCATAAGAAAGCATGTAAAATTCAGTCTGTTCCTAGGGTATGATTAAGAGTTGCCACGTTGATTCCTGGGAATGCGTACACACACTGGCTTGATGTGTGCTCAAGAATCCCAGCAGTGAGCAAGAATGGACTGAAGATTGTTCTTTTGTTACGCTGATCAAGAGGATTTTAATCAGCATAATATTTGGTTCATGGATCTTACTCACTGGACTATCCCAGGCCTGAAATGAATGCACAGTCATTTGCTGGTGTATTATATCACCTAGTAGGCATCCTTCAGTCTCAAGAGACTATGGTAACGTGCTCTGAATAGAGGTCTCGGAACAGCATCTAGTGTGGCTGGGAAGGCCAATACAAGAGTGACAATCCCTTCCACACTGAAGACAAATACAACCTGTCCCCCGTCCAGCTCCCTGATTTTGCTGGCATCGGGACTGCCTCTTTGCCTCGGCCTGCTGAACAAGTGCCTCTTCAAATTGGGAGAGGCCATGATGCACCGCCTGCCTCCAGGCTGAACGCTCAGATGTCAAGGTTTCCCATCTGTTGAGGTCCATTCCTAAGGCCTTCAGATCCCGCTTGCAGATATCCTTGTATCGCAGCTGTGGTCTCCCTCTGGGGCGATTTCCCTGCACTAATTCTCCATAGAGGAGATCTTTTGGAATCCGACCGTCAGCCATTCTCAAGACATGCCCAAGCCAACGTAAACATCACTGTTTCAGTAATGTATACATGCTAAAAATTCCAGCTCGTTCTAGGACTACTCTATTTGGAACTTTGTCCTGCCAGGTGATACCAAAAATGCATCGGAGACAACGCATATGGAACGTGTTCAACTTCCTCTCCTGCCATGCACAAAGGGTCCAGGAATCACGGCAGTACAGGAGTGTACTCAGGACACAGGCTCTATAGACCTGGATCTTGGTATATGCTGTCAGCTTCTTATTAAGCCATACTCTCTTTGTGAGTCTAGAGAACGTGGTAGCTGCTTTGCCAATGTGTTTATCCATCTCGACATCTAGAGAGAGGGTGTCAGAGATCGTTGAGCCAAGGTACATGAAATCATGAACAACCTCCAATTCTTGTGTAGAGATGGTAATAGAGTAGTATATCAACATGGTTGACATAAGACATATTCGGATGACTAATATTTCAGCTTTACAAGCCGAAATATACAGAGGAGCAGCCATGTTAATCAATGGTCTGCTGCAGCCAGGCCAACAAAGAGTTGTATTGTACCTTCATGACTAACCATTTTTATTTGGCATGAGCTCCTGTGCATCTCATCTATCTGAGGAAGTGGATTGCAATCATGCATCTAGGCTGAAGCAAGCTGTAGCCATGCATCTGAAGAAGTGTCATCCACAAAAGCTCTTATCTAATAAAAATGTTTACTCTTGAAAGTGCCACTGGATTCTGGTTTTTATTTTTTTATTTTTTTATTTTTTACTGAAGCAGAAATATGAATGAGCTTGTAGAACCAGCAAACAGCCACTGGCAAATTTTCCTTCATGCATGTGGTGAAACAAGCCTGTAAAACCACAGTTAACCACATATTTCCAATTCTTCTAAACCAGGAAATAATAGTCACTGGCTTCCAAACAAGATAGAAGATGACTCCAGGTTGGCTTCTATATCTTAGTTTGTTTGGGAGTAATTAACCACAATTGTTGTCTTTGAACGTAAAACAGAATTATGATTAACTGCAGCTTCCTAGTTTTTCAGTTGTTCACTTGTGCAAAAAGGGAAGGAAAGCAGTTATATGCTACAAGGGACATCTCTCCTGGTCAATTTTCCACTGACTACTCTCTGAAATGTCAATGGTCAACAAAATACAAGAAGCTGTTACCAGTCTGAAGGTCCTGGAGAGGTAAGAAGTGTATTTTATTGTCTAGGACAAACAAAGGCCGGGAATGGGTGGTATAGGAGGAGAGAATACATGATACTCAACAGAAATCCACTGCCCAACCTAGAAATCAGCCACAAATGCAAATAGGAACAAAATCTGCTTGTTCTGATAGATCACCATCTTCTGTACCGACTGGGCAGATATCCACATTTGGTGGGAGGATATGCTTAGTCTACGATAGTCTAGTGAAGTTTGCTTATGGTGCAGAGGACTCCTTCACCACCGTGGTCCCCACTATGTAGAACAATGTAGCTCCCAATACAAACTGTTTTCACTACCAGATGAAGCCATATTGGCTTGCCTAGCATTTTCCTGAGCACCAGCTTAGTCAGGTATACCTAGTGATTTTAGTGATGTTAATCAACTATTTCACTGTGTTATTGTGTTACTGGTGTTTTACAGTTTTATTAATTGATTGTATTAATTTATGTTGTCAGTTTTAATATGCAATATTGTAAATTGCTTTGGGATTTTTGGTATGGAAAATAGCACAAAAAATCTTAATAAGTGTAATAAATAAGGTTGGGGTGGGCATGGTTAATAAAACCATTAAAATTAAGCTTGTCCAGGAGGCTGGAGAAGGTAGGAAGAAGTTAATGTAACAAAGCAGACTGAGCCCCTATGCAGGACAGAGAAGACTGAACAAAGATTCTCAAGAGACAGAAGTAAGGGTGGTGATTATAGGACAACACTAGAGTGACACTGTCAGCTGGAATAAGTCTGGCAAAAGGGATAACAAATTGGCTTGCCAAACCTGGATGAGAGAGATCTGAAGGAGGAAGGAGAGGAGAAATGTGCAAGTTGGTTTCAGCCAGAGCAAGACTGACCAATTGAAAATATTAGCATGATTAAATCATTGGGTAAATATTGAACTAATGAAGACCTCAATAAGCTAAATCACATTGTTAATGGTATTTGGTCCTCACTGGGTTACAAACTAGTAAATTGTTCTAATCAGTTACAAAACAGTCACGTTTACTCCAAGTTTTACCTCACAAGGTTGTTGTTTTTTTAAAAAAATAGGGATTAGTGACATGATGAATGGAGATTTTTGCACACTCAAGTTATTCAACACAGGTCCACAGTCCAGACATTCTCCTGTTGAAAGACTAATAACTGCTTCTTTATTTCCATCCCTTTTAAAGAGCACCTAATTGCCAATAGATACCAATAATCAGCCTTTTTCTTCCTCTCACTATAAATATTCTTTAGAGTTTCTCTGCTGGGCAGGGATGTAAAGTTGCTTTCTGGGACACTTCTGCTATTCTTAACTAAGTATTTTCTCTAGCAGAAGAAAATCAGAAAATGTAGAATCAAAGTCACTACTTTCCTGTCATAAAAGCAGAATAAAATGCTAGATGCCTAAGTAATTTTTGACAGGCACACTTTTTTTTTTATGTGTGCCCGCTCTCCCTGGAAGGTTCATGGTCAAATTAACCTACCTACCAGTATGTCTACCTGGGAATCAATTAAGCAGCAGCAGACAACCACAGCAAACCCTGCATGTGTCACGGACTCACAGTTTGAGCCAGAAACTTCACGAATCAGTGCAGTCAAATCTTGGCACAGGCATAGCATGAATAATGTGGACCAGGTTCTCTCCTTTTCTTCAGCTATCCAGTAGTAGTAACATAGTGCCACACTTAGAATGTCTTCACACATGAGGCTTGGAATACAAGAAAAACCCTGGTGTGACTTTTTTTTTCCTCTTCCCTGTTTTGTTATGGTCCCCCCCCCCCCCCTGGTTAATTGCATACCAGCAAAGAACCCAGGCAGCAGGTTATACAATGTCAACCCTGGGTGTGAAGGCAAAATCTTCTTCCACCTGTGCTGAAGGTGAAGGAAGAGTCACTGGAGGAAAATCTGAGAGGCAGACTAAATTCATAATTAAAAGAGAATTTCATGTCACTGAATACAGAGTGACAGAGTATTTCTGACAGTAACAAGATCTGAAGACCATGAAGTTTCTACTAATAAGACAGCGGTAGCTGAAGGCTTTAAGGAGACTGCATCCCTCAGAAAACTGAAGAAACCAACAACCAGTGACAGAGTTCTAGAGTGAAAGTGCATTTAATGAGTCATATCTCACATTTTTCTTGTGCTCTATATTGCTTGAATTGTGAAAGACCTTTGGGAAAGAAACATGGTGTAATTCAAGTGCAGGTAATTGTGATTTGCAGCCATTTTTATTTTCTCATAGCTCTGGCAGAAGCTGAGGCGTTCACTAAACCACAACATTTGATGCATTAAACAGGAGTAGGGGGAGACACAGAAAGTTTTTGTCATGCACAGAAGGAATATCTCCTCAGAGAGGGATCTCCACAGATTAACTCTTATCCTAACACAATTAAAGCACTGTGTGGAAAAGATGACTCTTTACCGCTACACACAAATGAAGAGGAAATGGCCAAAATTCAGAAGGATGCATTATTGTACACCTTCAACTTTTACGAACTTCTGTTAAACAACCAGGATAAATTTGGATTAAAGTTAGAGGGTTGGGGTAAAAGCAAAACACAGTCAAAGAATGAACTCTGAAGTAGAGTTATTATTTATTTTATTTATTTATAAAATAAATAATATTTATTTTTAATATTTTATATTTATATAATAATTTATATTTATATAATAATTTAATATTTTAATAAGGTTAATATTATTAACCTTATATACCGCCCATCTAGAACATGTCTACTCTAGGCGATTTACAGAAAGCATAAAAAATAAACTAAAGGTAAAATCTGAATTAATCACAGAGTCCAAGATGGAAAAAGAAAGAGAGGAAAAAAGAAAAGAAATAGGCTAGGTGATGACTGTAGGGAAGGCCTGCCTGTATAGCCATGTCTTCAGATTGGTCTTGAAGGCCCTCAGTGAGGGGGACAGGCAGATCTCTGCAGGTAAGTTGTTCTAGAGGCGAAGGGCCACTGCCGAGAAGGCCTGATTTTTAGTTTTTTCCCTTCAGACCTCTCTTGGCATTAGGCCCTTCAGCTTCCCGGCCTGACTGGAATGGGTGATATGCGTAGAACTGGGCAGAAGAAGGCGCTCTGCCAGGTATCGAGTGCCTAAACCGTTTAGGGCTTTATATGTAATAGTTAACACCTTGAAATTGATGCAGAAGCGGATAGGTAACCAGTGTAAGGCGGCCAGGGTGGGGGAAATATGGTGAAACCTTTTCACCCCTGTTAATAACCTGGCCGCCATGTTCTGGACCATCTGAAGCTTCCACATCAGTCTCAAAGGAAGCCCCACATAGAGAGCGTTACAGTAGTCTATTCTTGAGACTACGAGCACATGGACCAGCATGGTGAGTGCCCCCGCATCTAGATAGGGATGCAGCTGGGTGATCCGCCAAAGATGTAAGTGGGCAGACCGAACCACGGACGCTACCTGGGTCTCCATGGTCAGCACCAGGTCAAGATGGACCCCCAGACTATGAACCGAATTCTTTGTGGTGAGAGTCACCCCCCCCCAAAAAAAGAGAGGGAGTTCCCCAAACCACTGACATCGGGGCCACCCACCCGCAAGACCTCCGTCTTGTCCGGGTTCAACCTCAGTCCATTCGACTGCATCCATTGTAGGACGGCCTCCAGGCAGCACCCAAGGGACGGAACGGCATCCACTGCAGATGGAAAAAAAGAGATGTAGAGCTGGGTGTCATCAGCATATTGGTGACACGAAGCTCCACATCCCCGGATGACTCCCTCCCAGCGGCCTCATATAGATGTTAAACAGCATTGGGGAGATGATCGAACCCTGCGGGACCCCACAACTGAGGGACCACGGGGCCAATACATTCTCCCCAAGCTGAACTCTCTGGGGATGGCCCTCCAAGAAGGACAGGAACCAAGTGAGAACAAGGCCACCAATCCCCAACTCAGAGAGCCTCCCCAGGAGGATACCGTGGTCGACGGTATCAACGGCAGCTGAGATATCAAGGAGGACGAGCAAGGACATTTTGCCCCTGTCAGCCTCCCTAAGTAGGGCATCCAGCAGGGCGACCAATGCCGTTTCCATGCCATGGCATGGCCTGAAGCCCGACTGAAATGGATCCAGGGCTTCGGTTTCATCCAAGAGGGCCTGAAGCTGATCAGCCAGCACCCTCTCAACTACCTTGCTAAGGAAAGAAACATTGGCGACGGGCCTATAATTACCAATGTTGTCCACTGCCAAGCTCGGTTTCTTTCTAATGGGCCTAATGAGCATTTCCTTAAGGTCAAGAGGAACCTTACCCTCAAGAAAAGACCCATTTATTATTTCAGTAGCCCATTCAGTTATTACCGGTCTGGCAGCTTTGATTAGCCAGGCCGGGCAAGGGTCAAGGGAGGAGGTGGTGGCTTGGCAGCAATCAAGGACCTTGTCCACCTCTGCGGACATCACAGGTTGAAACTGAGTAATTCTCAACGGACAAGGCGCTGCGCTGGATGTCTCAGCTTGATCCACTGTTTTCAAATAGGGTGCAAGATCCCAGTGGATGGCCTCCACTATTGATTTTTAAAATGCTGCAAATTGGTCACAAGAGATGCTAGATGGAGGCCAATCATTGTGGCCAATTCCGGATAGATCACGTACTTTACAGAAAAGTTCCGCCTGCTGATTGGATGCTTCGCTTATCCGGACAGCGAAGTAAGCTTTTCTAGCAGCCTTTACCTTGGCAAGGTAGAGGTTAGACGCGACCTTAACAGCTTTTAAGTTGTTTTCCATCGGGTTCTGCCTCCAAACGCTTTCTAGACTTCTCCTATTCCGCTTCATAGCCCGCAACTGCTGGTTAAACCAAGGCGCTGGTCGGGCTCTGCGGCGGAAAGGGTATTTAGGAGTGATTGTGTCTACAGCCCTGGCAGCAGCGGCATACCAACCATCCACCAGGGCCTCGACAAGAGCACCAGCCAGGTCAGTTGGAATCCCACACATGGCATCCTGGAATCCAATAGGATCCAATAGCCTGCAAGGGTGGACCATGAAAATAGGTCTCTGCTCCCCATGGGGAGGGAGGGCCACCATGAGGTTGCACTTTATCAGGTGGTGGTCCGGCCATGACAAGGGGACCAACCAAAGGTCAGTCACCATTGAGCCACACTCTCTCTGCTCAGTGGAGAAAACCAGGTCCAAAGTGTGGCCACCCACGTGCGTGGGGCCATTAACATGTTGGGACATGTCCAAGGAAGCCATGGTTTCCAACAACTCAAGAGCCAGATCGGTAACCTCCGCCTCCTCATGGATGTTGAAATCACCCAGGACAATCAGTCTTGGTGATCCCAACAGAGCCGCGGAGACGAAGTCGGTTAGCTCCGGTAGGGAGGTGGCTGGATCGCGGGGAGCACAGGGTACCATCTCATGTGCCCAAGAGCTGCATCAACTTCAGGTGGTGCAGAATGCGGCGGCCAGACTCCTTAGTGGAGTGAGAAAATACCAGCATATCTCTCCTATTCTGGCCGCATTGCATTGGCTGCCCATTCAGTTCTGCATTGACTTCAAAGTTTTAATGCTTACTTATAAGGCCCTAAACGGTTTAGGACCTCGATATTTGGCGGAACGCCTACTCCCACCAAGGTCTACCCGGATCACCCGTGCGAGTCAGGAGGTGAGGCTGAGGAGCTTGACGCCGAGGGAGGCCCGTAGGGAAAGAACAAGAAATCGGGCCTTCTCGGCGGTGGCTCCTCACCTCTGGAATAATCTTCCTCCGGAGATTCGTGCCGCCCCTACGCTGGGTATCTTTAAAAATCAATTAAAAACATGGATGTTTATACAGGCCTTCCCTCCAGTCAATACCTGATCTTTTTATCTTTTCTATTTATCTTTATTTTTTGTTTTATAATTGTTATGGAAATTGTTTTTGTAATAATTTTGTGATTTTATCTGTTGTTTTATGTTGTTTGGAAGCCGCCTAGAGTGGTCGCAAGACCAGATAGGCGGGGTATAAATGAAATAAATAAATAAATAATAATAATAATAATAATAATAATAATAATAATAATAATAATAATAATAATAATAATAATAATAATAATAATAATAATAATAATAATAATAATAATAATAATAATAATAATAATAATATCCCAATACTGTCCCTGGCCCCAATCGACACGTGGAGGGCCTCTAGGCCCAGCAACGCCACAGCAGAGAGCCTGACAACCTCAAGAGAGTCCTTATAAACAATGACAACTCACCCCCCGACCCTCCAGTCTACCCTGATGCTGGACAGCATAACCAGGGGGGCAGGCAAGAGAGAGGGGCACACCCCCTTCACTACCCATCCACGTCTCGGTTATGCAAGCCAGAACTGCATCCTTTTCCATAATAAGATCTTGTATTAGCTGGAATTTATTGGATACAGATAAATTTAATTATCATTAAATCATTTCTTTTTAAACATTAATGATGGTGTAAGCATTGAGACAATCCCATGATTAGGATTCTTAAGTAGCTGCACTTCCAAAGGATGGCTATTTTTCTCTGTTTGTCTTATATTCACATCCCCCATCAGAATAGCCTTTTTGTACGACTATTTGGTTTTCTAAGTGTTAACATGAGTTAGATCTAAAGGCAGGGGCATGTTATGAAAAATTCATGACCAAATAAATTAGGCATTTACTAGCACCAAAGGTACCACAGCATTTTCTTGGAGCTGCAGGATTCCATTGTACTTGATATCTTCCACCAATTATCAGCATGGTTTGTCATTAGTCTTGGTGCCTGGTTAAAACTCCTTCCAGCAAATAATAATGCCAGCTTCTTTCCTAATGATGCTACAGCTATATCTTAAATTGAACAAGCCATATGTATATTGAAACCTGTGGAGCTCTTTTCAAAAATTCTTCTGTTCCCTGAAGTAATTTCTCCACAATCAGTTTTTGTCATTAAGTACAGGTAAATTCAGTCTTTGGAGTGAAGCCCACATCTTTCAGGTCTGATCCTTTCAAAGAAAGGAGTGCTAAAATACTTAACTATACTATTTATTTGGCAAGACTTTAAAGTAATTACTTGAAGAGACGAGACGATCTCATTATTCACTTGACACTCTTTCACTCTTTATTTGCCACACTAACAAATTCTCTGTTTTATTTCCTCATTCATAATAATTGACCAAGCACATAATACAGCCATTCCAACTGACCCGACACTTATCAGCATCTGTTAATGTGCCTTCTGAGAAAGTTGTGAGGAAAAAATGAAAAATGTTGGTCCTGTTGATGTATCAATTACAAGGTGATGAGGTATTCTTCATTTATTAATGGCTTCCTTAGAACGCCTTCATTGCACTCTCTCTATATGGGCATTAAAGGCTTTATCTTTTGTACACTTTTATTGACATCCAAAAAGACTTCAAGACAATTTTGTTATTTAAATATTTATAGGATGCCTTTCACAACAAATGCCCTCACAAGGCAGCGTACATAACAATGAAAATATATATATTATCAAACTAAAAATTAGAGATAACTTAATCACCTTGCAATCATTAAAACTACAAGAAGTAGAACCATGAATACAGTTTATAGTTATTCATACTAGTCTAATAAAACTAGTGGGAGAACTTTGGATGGTTAGAATTGATTGCATGCGTCCATGTTATTGGTATCATGGAATCAAATTGTAGAGACTGTTTCCCCCCCCCCCCCCCCGTTTTGGAAATCTTTTTATCAAAGCTACAATTCACTTACATGGCAGTTCTGTTTCTCAGTCTTACCATCTTTTGAAAGTCTGAAGTGTCTGCTTGGGCCCTTTTACTTAATGAACAATGTGGAGTGGTGATAATGTGGGTAGGGCTAGCATTTGGTGGAACACATCTCATACTGAGATGTATGGGCAAAAGGGTGAATCAATGGGTCCATAGTTTCAGTGAGGATCAGGGATGTGAATTTCCTTGTTGGAGGGGGGGCGGGAACAGTTTCAACCAGAACCTTTTCCTTCCAACCTCTCTCTCTTTCTCTCCAGAACAGTAAAATTTAAACCAGCTAAGGTTTGTGACAGCCACCAGGGTGAGATGGCCAGGAGGGTCTCCTCAATCATAGACTCTCATTGCTCCCAGAAGTGGTCTTTACTAGAGTTGGGGAATGGGGTACAAGGATTGGTAGGGCATCCAGCTCTTCCCATCATTCCTCCCCCAAGGTCAGGTTGGTGCACCGGGGCTCAACAGGACAGCTATATAGGAACCCAGGTTTTCAATGGCTTCCACAAACATCAGCACAGCTTCAACAAAAAAGAAGAAAGTCTAAAACTCAACAAAGCCTGGCTCCCACCACTGAAAAATACAGCCTGCAAAAAGGTCAACGAACTCTACCCAGCCACAAGGACTAGTGATAACTGCATACTAGCACTAGCTAACAACACCCATCAATCACAGTGACAGATCATCTCCCCCCTTATCACAACAATACACCCATAACAAAAAACACCCTGATCACCATAATCACCCAATCTCCTGAAAAGGACAAAAAGCTGATCCCACAGCTACAAATACTCAGCTATCCCACACACTACACCAGAACACAGACAGAGTTCTAACTCCTGTCCTCTGAAGATGCCGGCCACAGAGACTGGCAAAATGTTAGGAAGAAAAACCTCCAGAACACGGCCAAACAGCCCGAAAAACCTAGAACAACCATCGGATCCTAGCCATGAAAGCCTTCGAGAATACATTAATAGCACTCTCCTTCCTGCCTTTCCCCCCACCTTTTCCTGCAGCCATCATTCAGTGGGTCACAGTAACTTTCTTTTTCTTTTTTCTTTGTTGTTGTTGTTGTTGTTGGTTAAATAGAGAGAGGGAAAGATTGCTAAATGTCCCGTTCCCATGGCTCAGTTTGTGAATCATCTACAAAAGAAGCTGAAATATGTCCAAGGAGTGGCTAGAGACAGCCTGGAAGATGTGCAACACAAACAAAAACTTACCATACTGCAAAAGCAAGGCACCATGATTTTAATGTGGGGAGCAAATGTTGGTCCTAAGCTCTAAATAATGGGAAGGTCTGCTGGTGGTGAAGAAGAAACTCAGTGCTGTGAATTACTTAATTGAAAGATCTGAAGGTGGACTTAAGCCAAAAGTTTATCATGCCAATAGTTTAAAGCCATATGTGACCAGAGATGAGGGGATCCCTGGTTTTCCACCTGTTGCAATAATTTCTATAGAGGAGAGCCTGCTGCATATGCCCTCACTTCCTCCTGTTGTGTGGAACTCTGCAAGATCTCAGATGCATTGCTCCATAGGCATTACTGTGACAGAGTAATTTCAATAGCAGCTTGCAGTGACAATGCAGACATATTGCTTTATATCATGGGAATATGTGAGAAAGAAAGGAATCAGTATGATAGGAAAATAGTGAGGCTTATAGCCAGGCCCCAGTAATGTATGGGAAAGTTAATCTTCCACTGCACACTTCTGACAGGCTAGGTTATCATGTCTGTAAAACACATTATACACCATTTTACCAATGCACCAAACCACTGATGGCCTCTAAAATGACACACTAGTAATAACAGTGATAGTGAATCTTTCCTGGGTTTTTCCTTTCCCATCGCCTGTATTTCATTTCTCTTGCTAGAGCATTACCCAGAAAATACTTATTACTTTCCTATACACTCATCTTCATCTTTCCTATCAGACTCGGTTAGTGTATTTCTTCCAAGATGATCTCTGCTCAGACTTCAGATGAGACTGCCTTGTTACTGCAAAGGGGATGCAACCTTGTTCTGCAAAGCAAATTAAGGGCCATTTCAAGAGAGATGGGGGAGGGGAGCAGAAAGGAAGGGAGAGAGAATGTATTTGGAGGTGAGGAACATCAAAGGCTGGATATGAGGAAGCATGGGCTCTATAAACAGCTGCATAATGGAGTTTATCTCTGCTGTTATGGTCAGGTACAGTTTTTATTCAGTTTTAACATCTGCAGAATGAGAGTTACTATGCCTCCTCAACCTATCTGTAATCCCAGGGAGTATTGTGCTTCAAATACCCAATTTTTAAAAAATATGTTTGTATGTATGTATGTACTTTGTTTGTTTGTTTGTTTGTAAAAAATAAAATATACTGTTGGGCTGCTTTTAGAGATGGGCATGAACCAGCAAAATGGTGATTCGTCTTGGTTCATGGTTCATCGAAATCCACAAACTTCCTGATACCGAGGAAAGCTGAAACTATATTTTAAGATTGATCAATGAATTAGTAACTGACAGTACATTCGGAGGGAAACCAGGCCTCGGGAGAATTCGACCCTGAAACATTCACACATGTTCAGGTAACTAGATAAACATTCACAGATAATCCTTAGCAGAGAAAACCACAGGCCTCAGAGAAACTAGGCCCAGGAAGACAATACAATACATAGACATAGCAATAGATAAAGGGAAATAGATACTCTATGCCCCAGACTTTTAGGCACATCCCTGGTGCATCATGGACATAGGTCAAGGAAAGATGGGGCATAATATATTTTCTTACATTTAACCAATAGATTAACTAGTTACCATTAATTATCCAATGAGGGACTGGATCCAAAGTTGGAGTACAAATAACCAATAGAATTGTAGTACTTTTAGGAGTCTTTGTCTGTATCATATAAAACATGGGTACACTGTATTCTTGGGGTCTTCTCTGCTTTTAAGAGAAGTCCCAGCTGTCCTTTCTTTGCTATTTGAATAAAATTGGACCTTTGGTTCAGCTGCCGTGTCTCTGCCTGATTTCCTCGCCAGAAAGCCGGAACCCAAAATTGGCCAGTAACATTCCGACCTTTTACCAGATGAACCACAAAGCAGTTCTTCA
Organism: Intellagama lesueurii; assembly: GCA_037013535.1. NCBI lineage: Eukaryota > Metazoa > Chordata > Lepidosauria > Squamata > Agamidae > Intellagama > Intellagama lesueurii. The sequence continues at coordinate 190,334,995 of JBAJHW010000003.1, read as the reverse complement.
GTTTGTGAGTCCTAGAAAACAGCCACTGACTCTAAAAATAAAAATAAAAATTAGAGCTGCTTCTCAAAAAGAAAGAAAGAAAGAAAGAAATAATCTCACCGCCCTGTCACCTCCCTACCACTGCCTCCTCCACTGCCACCACCATTTTGAGAGGGGCAGGCGCATATGCAGAGGCAGCCCTGAGCTGCCTCTCCCCCCAATTTTTTTTTAAAAAAATGCTTTTCAAAAACCAAATTATTTTTTTAAGATTAAAAAAAAATTGAGAGATGTGGGTGCATGTGCAGAGGCAGCCCAGCCTACAGAAGCCACTGGGTTGCTTATCAAAATGGTGGCAGTGGTGGAGGAAGGGGGCGGAGCAGTAAGAAGGGGGCAAGGGACAGACCAGGACGTTTGGGAAAATGCTAAAACGTTTGTGGTTCGGGTCAGTTCAGGTTCTCCGGTTTGGAACCGACCAAACCAACGAATCAGTGATTTTCCATGAATTTTTTGTTTCCTTTTTTGGTTCATGCCCATCTCCAGCTGTCTTGGCACAAGCATTAGAATCTGTAAAATAACAGATGTCAAAACCCAGAGTCCTGTTGCCAAAGAACCTGACATTCAGCACACTGATGATGTAATAACTCTGCTGTTCATAGTTCTGGATCCGAGTCAGAAGGAACCTCCAGATTTCTCAAGTGGCCCTATTTGTTCCACAACTGTCTGCTGTCAATTTACCAATATCATGAAGAGGCTTAAGAAGAGAACCACTTCACAATATTGGCAAACCAATCGTTTATTTGGTTCCATGAAGGGGCCAAGGAAGTGATGGGAAAAATAAGTGTGTATTAGAGCAGCAAGTATGCATTGCATTACTTTAAAAACAGCATTAGGTGTGTGTGTTACAAATAAGGCATATGTATTAGGTACCTATATTAGATATACCTACCTAATAAACATACCTAACTTGTAATACACATACCCAATAGTGTTTAAAAAGTTATGCACTCTAATACACACTTAATTCCCCACACACACACTTCTTTAGCCTCTCCCCAGAGCCAAGGAAGCGTTTCATTTCCCAACACCACAAAGTGGTTCTCTTCACAATATTGGCCAATTTAAAAAGGAAGGTTCACTTTAGATATGGAAACAGACCAAAACAGGGCAATCCTACCTACACCAAAAAAGTAGAAACCCCTGACAGGTACCAGAAATGTGCAGGTAGGACCTCTCTGCCAGTGGGCTGGTTCAGTCTGATCACCATCTTTAGAAGTGAATTAACCTGTCCTTACAGCAGACCAAACAGCGGGCTAAGCAGCTTGTATAGTCAACCTTACAATTAGCTGCTAAGCCTTAATGGCAACTCCAGCTTCTACAGAAATCAGATCCTACCAGCTATTCTAGAGATGGAGAAGTGCCTCTTTTTTTGGACTACAGTTCCCATGCTCCCCCAGGCAACATGACCAATGGGATTCTGGAGGGTATGGTCTAAAACAGTAACGATCTCAGTGCTTTCTTTCTGCCTTTTGTGTAATATTATGCTGCTAAGAAAGGTAATACATTCTGCATTGATTTGGATGAAACTACAAATGCAGCATCCTAAGTATCCTTGAAGCATATGGAAGTCAGATCGCACCAGAGTGAGATGGGGAAGGCTTTCTGACAGGTATCAGAACTGACTGGCTCCTTTGCCATAGAACAGCCACTGTTTCAGAGAACAAGCTAACTTATTGATCAGATCAGTCTACTCTGTCTACTCTGTGCAAGGCTTGTTGCATATATTTCTAAGTAGTGCAAGAGCTGTGAGATTTAGGAAGGATATTATCAAGCTGGAGTTGATTTAGAGAACAGCAACAAGCTTGAGGAAGAATCCCACATGTATGACATATGAGAAAGGCTTTAAAATGACATATTCTACCACATTCCTCACATCCAGGATAGTTCTTGCATTTTTGTTGTTCTTCCAGCTACCTCAAGCTGACTGTGGCTCTCATGTGCCCAAGAGCTGCATCAATTTTATAACCACTATGCTTGATCTTCTAGATAAAATACTAGTCACGTGCAGCTGATCATTTTGGATTCAAAGTTATCTTGAATGTTTAATCACCTGACAGATGAACACTTATTGGCAATTCCCAGAGAACAAACGTAGTTCCATGTAATGAGGTAACAAAGCTATTGGTGTGAACAAGTTGTTCTCATAGAATCTTACGGTTCACCCTAAAGACTAATTCAGATTTTGGTATTACCTCAAAAATGTTCTTTTTAAACCTTTGGTTTAGTTAATTATTTGTATCCTACTGCTCTGTAGCAAATTATAACCCAAACACTTTACAAAATATAAAATCAAGGATGGGATACTGGTGCAGATCAACATTCTACAAGGCAATTCTAAAAATGGGGACAGCCCAAACAAAAAATTATAATCTTGAAAGAGAACTTCACATCAGCGCCAAATTTGGCACAGGTATAGCAGGCAGTCTGCCCTTGCTCTGTGCCAAATCTGGGGAAATTTGGGGAAATGTTTAGAAAGGTTTTTGAAAAATGTAGTAGTCTGAAGCTTTAAAGAAGAAAGAACTTCACAGTGAACCATAAAAGGATCAGCAGAGGTGGGATCATTTTCAGATCTGTCAATTAAATAATGACAACCAAAAGACTTTCCCATACAATCTGAAGCTTACTGTATTTCACCGAATTCAGGACTAACACCCAATCTCCCATATCAAAATCATGGTGCATTGCTTTTGCATACCCCCCCAGACCTAAACATCACACCCCAACTGCCTACATCACCAAAACACCACCTACAACCCCCCCCCCATCTTTACAAGAATGTATCACAACTAACCACATGGGGGAAAGCCTGTTTGAATCATTCCAACTTAGGAATGAGTAGGTAGAAGCCCTCCAGCAGCAGAGAAAAAAGTCACTTTGGGAGCAAAAAGGGTTGAACCAATTTGAACCAGCCTTTGCATCATGCACACAGTAAAAAATAATTCACCCATTTTATAAGCAGAGCAGATCTCAATATTTGACCGTGTTGTTGCACTCTTAGTCTGGACCCCTGTCCATTTGGGTTGCCCTGGTCAATTTCTCATCAGTGCTGTTCCTTTTTATAAATAAAAATGCCTTTGTTAATAATAATCACTGGCTTATTTTTCCTTCTTGCTGTGTGTGTATCTATTACCCTAATGAATAATATAGAGATATTTCTTCTTAGACTGAAACTTGGCAAAATTCCATTCCCATATATTTAAACAGACATTGCTGAAGTGAAGCATCCAATTGTGTTTACATTCTGAGAAGTGATGCATTTTTCTTCCACTGTGATAAACTGTGAGGATGCACTTTAAATTTAATTTATAACGTAAATCTTCAAGAGCTTCTGTTCAGACATCAGATTAATTTTGCTCATCCCCGGGTTAAACCTGCAATTTTCTTCATAATGAATTGGTTAAGACATCTGATTATACCATTCATTAATGATGCTTGATCTGTATCGTGTCACTTCATGCCTAGCTTATACTGTTTCCTTGGGTCAAAAACAACTGAATAATATTCAATATCAACCATTCCATGCACTGATATTAAAAGCAATTTAATAAGTTGCTTCTTATGAGCAAATAACATTATTTTTCCTTAAACTAAACTGATGATTTCTAATTAACTGTTCAAAATTTTGCATGGATTGAATCTGCTGGCATGAAAAAAAGGGAAGTCAGAAACATCAATTCTAGAAAAGCTAATTGTGTCTTTGCTTAGGGGGCCAAACCATTCCTTATTCTCTTTTGCTAAATCCCCTTTGAAGGGGCCAATTTATACTGTAGAGGAGACAGGATGGAAAGAAGCACTTAACTCTTCATCTGCCAACTCTTTTTCCCCTCTTCAGCTGCTTTCTCCAGTCAGACACTACGGGTTCAAACAGGAAGGAGAGAAGGTAGCTTGGCCATTTGGGCTTAATCATGCATGGCTGCAGCACTATGTAGTTGTCTGACATCATACCCAATCTTAGACTTCATTATTAGGTACACAATCACAGAACTGGAGAGAGCCTTGAGGGCTGCCCAGTCCAATCCTGAAATTAAGACATGAATTGAACCTAAGAATGGCTGTATATCTCATGTCTTATTCAGATGTTTTTGAAGTGTACAGAACAAACATACAAGGAGAAGGAGCACTCCACCTTCTTTGTCTCCAGTTCCATGTATCACTAAACATGAAGGGGGTTGGCTATGAAGAGCAGAGTTTCATGTATCTTGAAACTCTTGGTGTGAGGTGAAATCCTGGGAAATCTCTACAGCGCATGTGGGAGACTCCATGTCTAACGGAGACCCTCAGTTTCAGATTATGACTCTCTCTGCATATAGGAGGCCGATGGAAATGAAGGTGTAGGTGGAGGAGATAGCACTCTCCTCCTCATTGCATATTTACACAGCACACTTCAGCCATGACTGAATAAGTGGGGTGGACATCTTTCAGAGATCCAGAGGCTGTACACAAGCAGCCTGGACCTTGGAGAGCCACACCCACTCTCGCAATTTCCATCTCTACCCCAACTATTTTTGCTTATATAAACCTTCTGGTTTTGTTTTGTTTTGTTTCTCAAGAGCTTCCTTTCACCCTCAAAGGGCCAAACATATTTTCATTTAAAAATTGAAGTGGAGGGGCAAGGGGTGCATGGAAAAATGATCCCATGCCCCTTAGAGGTTCAAGGGAAATTTTAAGCAATCCGTCCCCCGCAAAAATGTAATGTTAAGGGTTATCATTGCTGGGGACATGTATTTAGGCCCATGAGAGCCACAAGGAGCCCAGCAGTCACATGTTGTATATCAAGCATTTATGTCTTCACATGGTAAAAACGGTGATGTGGTTGCTGCAAGTACAACTGAGAAGACAGAGAGAAATCTGGCTATTCAAATATGCAGTTTTTTAGCATCTGTCAAAGTAGGACGCTCTCTCAAAGTGCTACCACCAGCCTTCTTTTTTTCCATTAAGGACACTGCAGGAGGCCAGACAAGTTACCCTCATTACTTTCAAGCACTGTAAATGAGACCTTAGTTGTAGCAGAATACATACAACTGATAATTTGTGAAATAGTGGAGAATGATAGTAGTACTATAGAAAGGAAGGAAGGAAGGAAGGAAGGAAGGAAGGAAGGAAGGAAGGAAGGAAGGAAGGAAGGAAGGAAGGAAGGAAGGAAGGAAGGAAGGAAGGAAGGAAGGAAGGAAGGAAGGAAGAAAGAAAGAAAGAAAGAAAGAAAGAAAGAAAGAAAGAAAGAAAGAAAGAAAGAGATGTGTGCAGGACAGTGCCATTCCTACTGGCATCTCATTGTTCATACCACTACAATAGTGGTTCCCAACCTTGGCTCCCCAGACATTCTTGGACTGCAACACACAGAAGGCCTTGCCAGCACAGCTAGTGGTGAAGGTTGGGAACCACTGCACTAGGATGACTGCTGCTCATGTGTTGTCCAGGTATCCCTGTCTGCAGATACATGCCCAATATAATGAAGCTCAGAACCTTAAAAAACTGGCAACATGGTAGCAATAGCAAGCATTTTTCTTTCCCTCATTCAGAAAGTGTAGATGCTTGTCAGGCTCATGTATGTTCACCCAATATAGTAACTGAGAAAATCTGATAGGATTGAGGGGGGGGAATATTATTCAGATCCACAAGCTGTTCTGAACAAGCACATCCCAGTCTACTCATCTGATATCCAGATGACAGTTTTTTAGAGAGCTGGCGACATCTCAGGGTAGGATATAATTCCCAGCCCAGCCATGAACTAAGCCATCACTGTCCATCAGCCTCCATTCCCCATCCATGCGGGGGGGAGGGGAGGAATACTGAACTAAAAACTGGACGTATCAATCTTGTTGCAAGGATAAACAAAGCAAAAACTATAAAACATTTTGTAGAATAGAACAGTATGCTACATAATGCTGTAATTCCAAGTCCAATGACAGAGTTTCTTAGTCTTATTGAACTATTGACTCATGAGTCTTACTTGAAAGCCACGCAGGGCCATGGGGCTTACTTGCAAATAGTTGTATTGAAGATTGCAGCCCCGTAGCCTCAATTCTATACACTCTTTCTCAAAGCATTGTGACAGCCATTGTAGTATAACCAATAGAGTGGGTGTTGGCAACTTGCAACCCTTTAGATGTTAGACTGCATTCCCCTAGCATAATGGGGATTGCAATTCAACAGAATCTCAAGGGACTGGCATAGAATATTAGACTGGGATTTGGGAAATACAGATTCAAGACCCTGCTGTACTCTCTCCCTTGGGTGACTCTGAGTCAAACATCTCTCTGGCTTCTTGTGAGGACCAAGTGGGGAGCAGAAGAGCCGTATATGTCATCTTGAATTGAAGAAAAAGCATACTGTCAATCAATCTATTAATCAAATGAATCCTACAGTTTTCAATGTAGAAATGCACTCCGGACTCAAAGGTGCACTAAGGCTAACATGCAATATTATGCACATTTAGAAGGCAGTCCCAGCAAATTCAGTAGGGTTTATTTCAAAGTAACTATGCCAAAACTCATACTATATGATAATTATATAAAAATATTCTTCCTCTCTTCCTCCAGAAAATGTTATTGTTAGGACTAACATACAACAAAGCTCTGAGAACCAGGGCATATAATGCCATTCTGTGAATATACTTTATTGTTTATAAAAAGCAAAATATGAGCTTACTGCAAAAGAGCATTGCTTTTACATAGGAACTTTTCATTTTTAATGATGACTCAATTTTAAGCCGCGTGGAGGAATTAATGTCAAGACGTACATTTTCCTAATAGCTACCAACATTAAAGTGCACTGCAAAAAGTTACCATACTGAGCACTGCTAGAAGCAGCAATAATTAAAGAGAAGAAAGCACATCATGTCCCTGTGAGTTACAGCAAAATACTCCAGGAACTCATTATATCAATACCGAAGCAGCAGGTCTTTAACTAAGTAAGTAACAGTAATCTACACATGCAAGAAGGAAGTAGAATATTGAAGGTTAGAGGAAAACACAGGATACCAGATCAGAAGAAATGTCAATACTATCTCTTCTAAACCTTTATTTGCATACTAGGAATCTGTTTCTCATATAAATTATGACAATGAACAGAAGCTGATTAAACTGTACTTTATAAATATTCATGAAATCACCTGGACTTTCATGTTCATTTTATTCTTTGGAATGTGCCTCTCTGTGCATAACAAAGCTTTTGTTTTCTTGTGAAGAATGCTAAGTAAGGTCAGGGCAGTTGTGGTGCATTTTGCCTAAATCACAACCTAATGCTACACCATCTATTTACACCTCAACCACCTGGATAAATGACTACTGGACTATGATCCTAGCTCCTCAAATTTTTAAAAATCTGATATAAAAATCCAAACAGTTTAGATTTAAAAGCTTAATTTCATTTATTCTCTATGGCAGCTTGTGATCTGAGCAAAGGCAGTGTCTCATCCTGTCATCTGGGTTTCCCCTCCATCCCATAATGAGCAACCTATGCCTATTCCTCACCTAAACGAGACATACATTTTTTCTCCTGCCTTTTTTTAAACAAAAGGATTAACTGTTCTGCTTATATATAACAACCCAATAATTAGCTGATTAAAATGTTCTGTCTAAATTGAACTGATAGTTTAAAGTCATTTAAATAGGATAGCAGCTTGCTTTATTAAAAAGCACTGTTAAGTAATATCATTGTGGCAGGAGGAGACGGGGGATGTTAAATACATCGCCTGAAATCCACAGCTATGCAGCTGATAATTGCAAGAAAAACATTCCCTTGCATTAGGGGAAAAAAATTGCCTTTTCTTTTTTTTTACAAAAAAATTAAATATTTTAATCCATGAACAATGACCTTGTCAATCAAAGCCAGACAAAAACAAAAAAATAGAAAACAACTGTTTTATTTTTGTCTGAATATGCTAGCACAGATCAAGGGCTCAATCACACCTGCCAAAAGAAACCCAGTTATACTGATTTGGGGTCCAGCAACTCTTTTTTTTTTCTGGTAGCCCCCCCAAGTCTCAGTCTTCTGTTTTCTTGGCTGCAGCCTCCATTTGATTTCATGACTAAACCAGGGAATAGAAAATCTTCAACAATTTCAATGTCTCCATTGTCAACATTAAAGTTATATAATTCTTCTGTAGTGAGCAATTAAAGCATTCTCTGGGCAGTTTACAAGTTAATTATGCAGGCTACACATTGCCCGCCCCCCAGCGAGCTGGGTACTCATTTTACCAACCTTGGAAGGACAGAAGGCTGAGTCAACCTTGAGCCAGCTACCTGGGATAGAAATCTGAGTCGTGAGCACAGATTTGGCTGCAGTACAGCAGTTTAACCACTGCGCCATGAGGCTCCTCCTGTGAGTATGTTGGTTTTCTTAAAGTTCATCTGTAGTCCTTTTACACCAAGGGTCCCCAACCCCCCCATCCGCGGCCCAGTACCGGGCCGTGGCATTGGCAGGACCGGGCCGCGGAGACAGATCTCCCACCCAGCGCACGCATGGCCCCCATGCTCACCCACCCGCACACACGGCCCGCCCACCCACACGCATGGGTGCCCTGTCCATCCCCGCGTGCGCCCCGTCCATCCACGCATGCGTGCGAGCATGCCCCGCCCACCCGCACACTGACCCCACCCCCCCCACCAGTCAGCAGTTTAAAAAAGGTTGGGGACCACTGTTTTACACAGTCTTCTTTAGCCTTCTCAGGAGACATTTTCAGACCATTACTATCTTCTGCTACTAATATGGTGTTGTCTGCATATCTTAAACTATTGGTGTTTCTTCCATCATTTCAGCTCTCTTTTATATACATGTTCTGCATACAGATTGAATAAAGGTGGAGGGGGAAATGCACTATATTTAATGCCTGTGCCTGTGGGGGGATCCATTGTTCCACCTATTGCGGGGAGTGAAAGAATCCTGTCTCTGCAGCTCCACTCATCAGCAGGACCGGTCACCCTTATTAGTGCATATGCACCAACACTGTCGTCTACAGCAGAAGTCAAAGACAAATTCTATGATGATCTAGCAGCTACTATAAAAAAAATCCCTGAGAAAGAGCCGCTGTTTATTCTCGGAGACTTTAACGCTAGAGTTGGTGCTGATCACAATTCTTGGCCCACTTGTCTAGGCTGCCTTGGCATTGGGAAGATGAATGAAAATGGTCAACGCTTGCTGGAGTTTTGCTGTTATTATGGTCTTTGTGTCAGCAACACGTTCTTTAATACGGAGCTTTGATACAGAGTCTCTTGGAGATATCCAAGATCAAACCATTGGCATCAGCTCGATTTGATCCTCACTAGACGCTCTAGCCTTCACAGTTACCAGGGTGCTGATTGTGATACTGATCACAATTATGATACCTGGTGTGTAGCAGAGTAAAACTGCGAATAAAGAGATTGTATCACACGAAAAAGGAAGGAAGACCATGTATTGACATCAGCAAGACTCGCGATCAGAGAAAAGTGGATGAATTTGTCCAAGTGCTTGAGGAAACTCTTCCAGGCCCAGCTGCTGCAAATGCACTTTAACGATGGGAACATTTCAAGAATGCTATTTATAACACCGCCTTGTCCACATTTGGTAAGAAGATCAAAAAGACGGCAGACTGGTTCGAAGCCCATTCGGAGGAGTTGATGCCAGCCATCGAGGAAAAGAGGAGAGCTCTAGCAGCATACAAAGCCTGTCCTAGTGAGTACAACTTGCAGGCTCTTCGACTTGCTCATAGCAAAGTCCAATAGACTGCCAGGAGATGTTCTAATGATTATTGGCTTCAGTTCTGCTCTCAGATACAGATAGCAGCAGACACAGGTAACATCAAGGGAATGTATGACGGTATCAAGCAGGCTTAAGGTCCAATACAGAAGAAATCTGCTCCTTTGAAGACTGCTACAGGCGTGATAATCCAGGACCGAGCACAGCAGATGGAACGCTGGGTTCAGCACTACTCTGAGCTATATTCCAGAGAGAATGTAGTAACCGAAGAGGCATTAAATAACATCGAGTGCCTGCCTGTCTTGGAAGAGTTGGACAGCAAACAAACTTTAGTAGAAATAAAAGCGGCCTTGGATTCCCTCGCCTCCGGCAAGGCACCTGGGAAGGATAACATCCCTGTTGAAGTGCTGTAAAGAGACCATCACCACTGAGCTGTATGAAATCTTTTGTCCTTGCTGGAGGGAAGGTGGAGTACCACAGGACATGAAGGATGCAAACATTGTCACATTGTACAAGAACAAAGGCGACAGGGGGGACTGCAATAACTACCGTGGCATCTCTCTTCTCAGCGTTGTAGGGAAGCTGCTTGCCCGTGTTGTGCTGAAGAGGCTCCAGGTGCTTGCAGACAGAGTCTATCAAGAATCACAGTCGAGCTAATAGATCCACCATTAACATGGTATTTTCCCTCAGACAGTTGCAGGAGAAATGTAGGGAACAACGACAGCCACTCTTTGTGGCCTTCATAGATCTTACAAAGGCCTTTGATTTGGTTAGCAGGGACGGCCTTTTTAAAATACTTCCCAAGATTGGATGTCCACCTCGACTCCTTAACATCATCAGGTCCTTTCATGAGGAAATGAAGGGCACTGTAGGTTTGATGGCTCAACTTCAGATCCCTTTGACATCCGAAGCAGAGTGAAACAGGGCTGTGTCCTTGCGCCGACTCTGTTTGGGATATTTTTTGCTGTTATACTGAAGCACACTTTTGGAACTGCAACAGAAGGTGTCTATCTCCAGACTAGATCAGATGGAAAGCACTTTAATCTCTCTAGATTGAGAGCGAAGACCAAAGTCCAGCTGAAATGCATGCGGGACTTCCTATTTGCCGATGATGCAGCTGTTGTTGCCCATTCTGCTGAAGAGCTCCAACAACTTATGAATCGTTTTAGTAAGGCCTGCCAAGATTTTGGACTAACAATCAGCCTGAAGAAAACACAAGTCGTGGGCCAGGGAATGAACTCACCTCCCTTTATTACCATCTCCACACAAGAATTGGAGGTTGTTCATGACTTTGTGTACTTTGGCTCAACGATCTCTGACACTCTCTCCCTAGATGTCGAGCTGGATAAACACATTGGCAAAGCAGCTACCATGTTCTCTAGACTCACAAAGAGAGTATGGCTTAATAAGAAGCTGATGGTATATACCAAGATCCAGGTCTATAGAGCCTGTGTCCTGAGTATACTCCTGTACTGCAGTGGTTCCTGGACCCTTTTGTGCACGGCAGGAGAGGAAGCTGAACACGTTCCATATGCGTTGTCTCCGACGCATTTTTGGTATCACCTGACAGGACAAAGTTCCAAATAGAGCAGTCCTAGAACGAGCTGGAATTTTTAGCATGTATACATTACTGAAACAGGGACGTCTATGTTGGCTTGGGCATGTCTTGAGAATGGCTGACGGTCGGATTCCAAAAGATCTCCTGTATGGAGAATTAGTGCAGGGAAAGCGCCCCAGAGGGAGACCACAGCTGCGATACAAGGATATCTGCAAGCGGGATCTGAAGGCCTTAGGAATGGACCTCAACAGATGGGAAACCTTGACATCTGAGCATTCAGCCTGGAGGCAGGCAGTGCAACATGGCCTCTCCCATTTTGAAGAGACACTTGTCCAGCAGGCCGAGGCAAAGAGGCAGTCCCGAAACCAGCAAAATCAGGGAACTGGACAGGGGACAGATTGTATTTGTCTTCAGTGTGGAAGCGATTGTCACTCTTGTATTGGCCTTCTCAGCCACACTAGACGCTGTTCCAAGACTTCTATTCAGAGCACGTTACCATAGTCTCTCGAGACTGAAGGATGGCTACAGTATGTGCCTGTGGGGAACTCTTACATTTTTCCATATTCTGTTCTACCAGAATCTTCTTGTCAGAGTATAAATTACACAAAAGAACAATCCAGTGTTATGGTACACCAATTTCTTATAGCACAACCCGTAGCGACAATCAAAGGCTTTCTTATAATGTATAAAGCCCAAACTGATGTATAAAGCAAACTGATTTCTCTCAACATCAGCAGAGCCATTAGGTAATATTATTTTGACTTTAATCTGATCCCTATTGGTGAAACCTAGTGAGTTTACCAAATTATCACCCAAATTCTCAGATGGAAGACTTGGGTTTTCTGTGTCATCTCCCCCTCCCTGGCCAAGCAGAGACATGTCCATTTCAAAGAAAGGCCAAATAGGAAGGGGTGTGTGTGCATGGCCTATGCCTTTTTGTTTGAAGAACTGGAGTGTGATATCCAATACACAGCTGCCTTGGCTGTAATTTTAAGACAACAACTCTAATGCTGCCTGCATCTTTCCAAACTTACACTAAGAAAGATGTCCCTGGTGAAATCCAACTTGCCAAGAACTTTTGGACTTATAAACTCTCTTCCACGAAAGCTCATGAATTGTACGATAAATTTGTAGTTTTTATAAAGGTATTGCCTACTCTTGCATGTGTATTTTCTATTGACCACACGGGTCCCTTTTATTTCAATGATTTTCTTCTGAAACTTTTTGGTATGACCTTGATGCCAGTATATATGTGCAAAATTATCTCCAGTGCCCCTTCTTCATCCATCTTGAACTTCTGGCCTTTTTTTTTTTTTTTTTTTTTTTTTTTTTTTTTTTTTTTTTGCTCCATGTATGGTAAAAGTATTTGTTGAGGAAGCATCACTTTGTTTGCATGGGGAATTAATGTAATTCTCCTATGGTTACATCTTTAGCCTCTCTTTTCTTTGGGAACGGAATGTCTATTAGGCATTTTTACTCTGTGTGCCAGTGTTGTTGTTGTTTTATTCTTATTTGTTGGCACATTCTTGCTAGAATTTTCACAGATTTGATCTCTGTAGTTTGAAATAGCTCTACTGGTATTCTGTCTACCTCCGGAAATTTATTTCTTCCAAGTGTTTTGCAAAGCTTTCATTTCACTATCTAAAACTGCATGATCTTCATCAAAGGATTATTCTTTACAGAATCTGTCGTTCTTGTATCTCTTCTGTATCTTTCATTTTCAGTCTATTGTTTTCATCTTCTGTTTATTTTATCCTGATCAGATTATATGTTCCCTTGCTGATCTCTCTGCACCCTTAATCTAGGTTCAAAATTCCCTGTGATTTCGAGGATCTTATGGAAGAGACCTCTTGTTTTTCTTTTCCTGTTGTTCCTTTATAATTCTCTGCAAAGATTATAATTGTTCTGTTTATCCCTAAGTGACAAATCACTGAATAGGTGAATTTATTTCTATCAACTTTTGTTCTTGCCTTGTCTGTCTTGTTTATTTTGATTGATTTTTAGACCATCTTTCTCCCCCTGTGGAGACCCAAGACAGCATACCAAAAAAAATTAAAATTAAAATCAACAATTTGTTAAAACAAATTAATTAAGATTACGAACTATAATAAAAAATATATTTAAAATATTATTTTAAAACTATACATTTTAAAAGACCTCCCCAGTTGCTCCCTAGCTCCCTAAAAGCCTCTCCAAAAAGATACATTTTCACCTGCTTGAAGAAGGAAAGGAAGGAAAGGACCAATCACATCTCCTGAGGGAGGAAGTTGCATAATGTGGGAGCAGTCACAGAAAAAGCCCTCCCTCAAGTAATCATCAGATGTTCTTGTGAGAATGGTGGGACTGAAAGAAGGCACTCTCCTGAGGTTCCTAACATATATGGCGGCTCGTACAGATACAGTCTATCCCATACCTTTGGACCTAAACAGTAAAGGGTTTTAAAGGTTGTGACCAGCACTTTGAATAAGGTCCAGAAATGTTGATAACTACTTCAAGTTTTCACATGAGACAAAAGCAAATTTTTAAAAAGACAAAAAAAGTTGTGGCACCTTAAAGACTAATTTCTATATTTTAATGGGAACTTTTGTGGATCAATTCCACTTTCTTAGACATTAGTGAGACTATATGACTAGTATATTTCTGCCTGGCCCCATGATGAGATGATAATATAGATAATGGACAAAATGACAATGGTCTGTTGGCACAGGAAGAAGACTATCAAGCTGTGAATTGTTTCTTTTTTTATTTTATTTTATTTTTTATAACACATAAAAACATATTTCCATTGTCATTCGTCGTGTTCACTGGATATACATCAAATTGTTCATATCATATCATGTCTCATTTGTCTCTATACCTTATTTCTTTGCTCTAGCCACTCATACATTTTATTCCAGTTTTGATAATATTCCGAATCCTCTTTCCCTTTAATTGTCATTGTCAATATCCATCTCTGCACAATCTAATATTTTTTGTACAATTATTTCTTCTCACGGAGATTTCTCATTTTTCCAATACTGAGCGCATACTATTCTAGCCACCATCAATATATGTAATATAATATAGCTATCTTGTTTGTTAATATTCTCTGGCATAATACCCAATAAAAACAACTCTGGTTTGAGTTCTATATTCAGTTTCGTTATTTTTTTATCCAAGAGTGTATTTTAACCCAATATTTTTTTTGCTTTTTCACAAGTCCACCATACATGATAATATGTTCCCTCATGTTTTTTACATTTCCAACACCTATTGGAAACATTTGGGAACATATTTGCTATTCTAGTCGGTGGTAAATGCCATCTGTAAAACATTTTGTATAAAATTTCTCTATATGCGGTTGCTAAGGTTAATTTACAATTATCACTCCATAACTTTTGCCACTTTTCTAGCTGAATTGTATGACCAAAGTTTTTAGCCCAATGTATCCTTGTTTCTTTCACTTGCTCATCTTCCATTTTCACTTCTAAGAGGAATTCATAGATATTCTTAATTAGCTTATCTTCTGTAGAGAGTAATATTTTATCAAATTGTGGCTGTTCCTTGTAGAAACCTTGTGTTCTAGAGTCCTCTTTATATTGATTGAATTTGCAATAAAGGTAACCATGATAGTATCAGTCCTTGGCTTGCTAGCTCTTCTTTGGTTTTGAGATTTCCTTCTGGATTTAATATTTCATTATATGTCACTATTTTCTCAATGTTGATAAGATTTGGATAAGTAAATGCTTCTATCGGAGAGACTCATCTTGGTATTTTCCTATAGATTCTGGTTTTTACTTTTTCCCATGTAGTTAGCAAAGCATCTCTTATCAAGTTGTTTTGAAAGTATTTGTGTGCTTTAGTTTTGCCATACCATAAAAAGGTGTGCCATCCCATCTGCAAGTCATGTCCTTCTAGATATAAAAGTCTTTTATTCCTCAGACATATCCATTCTCTCAGCCATACCAAAACTGAAGCTTGGTAGTACAGTGTCCAGTCTGGTAGGCCAAAGCCTCCTCTTTCTTTCGCCTCCTGCAGTAATTTGGTTTTTATCCTTGCTTTTTTTTTGACCAGACAAATCTTAGGGTTAATTTATTCAATTCCTCAAAAAACGTCCGGTTAAACTTTATTGGAATTGTTCGAAAGAGGAAGAGTACTTTTGGTAGTATGTTCATTTTTATAGTTGCAATCCTTCCTAGAAATGATAGCTGTCTGTTCTCCCATCTTTCCAGATCCTGCTTTATTTCATTCAATAGCTTCCCGTAATTCTCTTCTTTTATTGTTCAGCATCTGGCTGTCAGATAAATTCCCAAGTATTTAACTCTCTTGACTATTTGAAGCTTAGTCTTCTCTGTTAGGAGATTTTTCTGTTTATCCATCATGTTTTTTACAATTAGTTTAGTTTTCCCTCTATTTATCTTCAATCCCGCTATTTCTCCAAATTTTTCAATCTGTTCCAGTAATTTCGGAGTTGACTCTAATGGGTTTTCTAATATAAAGACCAGATCATCCGCAAAGGCTTGCAATTTGTACTTTTCATTTTTAACTTGGGTCCCTTTTATTTCTTCGTCTTGTCTTATCTCTCTATTCAGTATTTCCAACATCAAAATAAACAACAGTGGAGATAGGGGACATCCCTGCCTAGCTCCTTTTTGGATCTCAACTATTCCTGTAGATTCTCCATTGACTATTATCTTTGCTGTTTGTTGCTCATAAATTGCATTTATCATATTTATGAAGTATTGACCAAAGTCCATTATTTCGAGTTGTTTCCGCATAAATTTCCAATTTACGTTGTCAAAAGCCTTCTGTGCGTCCAGGAACAGTAAGGCCATCTGTTTATCTGGGTGTGTTTCATAGTACTCCAAGATATCCATTATAACTCTCAAGTTATGTCTCAGTTGTCTCTTAGGTAAAAATCCATTTTGATCTGGATGAATAAATTCCCCTAGATATTTTTTCAGCCTATTTGCCATTATTGTCACCATAATTTTGTAGTCCACATTCAATAGTGAAATCGGCCTGTAGTTTTCTATCACTTCTAGTTCCTTCTCTTCTTTAGGAATCAAAGTAATATATGCTTCCATCCAGGATTTTGGTGCTTTTGCTTCTTGTAAAACCTCATTACAGATATCTTTCATGGAGTTGCTTAGGATCTCTTGAAATAGTTTATAGTATTCTGCTGGTAATCCATCTGGCCCTGGTGATTTTTCATTTTTTTTTTAATTGCTTCTGTTATTTCCTCCATTGTAATTTTTGCGTTTAATATTTCCTTATGAGCTTTAGGAATTTTAGGTAACTTTGCCTTTTCTCAAAGATTCTTGGATCTTTTCTGAAGAGACTTCTTGCACTTTATAAAGATTTTGATAGTATACTCTGATTATCCTTTGGATTTCTTTTTCTTGATGTCGAATCTTCCCTGTTTCATCTTTTAATTTATCAATTTTTTTGTTTTTTAAGTTTATAGGCTAGCCATCTTCCTGGCTTATTTGCATTTTCAAAGAAATTTTATTTCGTTCTCTTAATTTGTTGAGCTATTTCTTCTGTTTCTATTAAGTTTAATTTATGTTTGATCAGTGCCATATTATTTTGAATTTGTTTTTTCTGTGGGTATTTTTGAAGTTCTGCTTCTAGTTTTCCGTATTCCTCCTTCAATTTCTGGTACTGTTGCTTTTTCGTCTTGTTTTTCTTTGCTTGGCATGTTATCGCTATTCCTCTAAAGAATGCTTTCGCGGTGTCCCATATATTCTGAAGTGTTGTCTCTCCTTTTGTGTTTCCGTTTTTTAAAAGTTCCATTTCTTTTCTGGCCCTCTCAATGAATTCTTTTTTCTTTCAGAATTGCTACGTTTAAAGTCCATCTCTTATTTTTCCTCTGGATACCTCTCCATTTAATTTTGTTTGGGTTACGGTCTGCCCATAAATTAGTATCTATTTCTACTTCCTGTATCTCTAGTTTCAATTCTGCTGAGGTCCATATCATGTCTATTCTGGACCAGGATTTGTGTCTGTTCGAGTAAAAAGTAAATTGTTTTTCCCCGTTCAATTCTCGCCATATATCTTTTAACCCCAATTCTTCCACCATCTGAAAAAATATTTTTGGTAACTTCCTTCTTCTAGTCGTGGTCTTGTTTCCTTTCTTATAATCTAATCATTCATCTGCTATTGCGTTGAAATCGCCCCGTAAACAAACATATTGGGGTTCCTTCTCTGCTATTTGGGTATATAGTTTCTTATAAAAGTTATCCAGGTTATTATTGGGTGCGTAGATTGCCACTAATAGTGTTTTTTTCTGGTTTATTATGGTTTCCACCATTAATATTCTTTCTTCTTTATCCGCATAGGCAAATATGCCTTCTCTACTGGGTTTCATATATATGGCTATCCCTCTCTTTTTCTTGTCCTGGTCACTGAGAAGAAGAGTTTTCCCAATTTCTTACATTCTAGTAGTTTATGATATTGTTGTTTAATATGTGTCTCTTGAAGGCAAATTATCTCAGCTTTTTTCTTTTGTAATTTTGCAAATATTCTTTTCCTCTTCATTGGAGAACAGTCTGCAAAAGGTCAGTGAACTCTACCCAGCCACAAGGACCAGTGATCACTGCACACAAAAGACCAGCTAACAACACCCATTAATCACAGTGACAGATCATCTCTCCCCCTTATCACAACAATACACCCACAACAAAAACACGCTGATCACCATAATCACCCAATCTCCTGAAAAGGACAAAAGCTGATCCCACAGCTATAAATACTCAACTATCCAGCAAACTGCACCAGAGCACAGACAGAGTTCTGACTCCTGTCCTCTGAAGATGCCAGCCACAGATACTGGCAAAACGTTAGGAAGAAAAACCTTAAGAACAAACAAAACTAAGATCATGGCCACTGGTCCCATCACCTCCTGGCAAATAGAAGGGGAAGATATGGAGGCAGTGACAGATTTTACTTTCTTGGGCTCCATGATCACTGCAGATGGTGACAGCAGCCACAAAATTAAAAGACCCCTGCTTCTTGGGAGGAAAGCGATAACAAACCTAGACAGCATCTTAAAAAGCAGAGATATCACCTTGCGGACAAAGGTCCGCATAGTCAAAGCTATGGTTTTTCCAGTAGCGATGTATGGAAGTGAGAGCTGGACCATAAAGAAGGCTGACCGCCGAAGAATAGATGCTTTTGAATTGTGGTGCTGGAGGAGACTCTTGAGAGTCCCCTGGACTTCAAAGAGAACAAACCTATCCATTCTGAAGGAAATCAACCCTCACTGTTGATTGAGTGCTCACTGGAAGGACAGATCCTGAAGCTGAGGCTCCAATACTTTGGCCATCTCATGAGAAGAGAAGACTCCCTGGAAAAGACCCTGATGTTGGGAAAGTGTGAAGGCAAGAGGAGAAGGGGACGACAGAGGACGAGATGGTTGGACAGTGTCACCGAAGCTACCAACATGAATTTGACCCAACTCCGGGAGGCAGTGGAAGACAGGAGGGCCTGGTGTGCTCTGGTCCATGGGGTCACGAAGAGTCGGACACGACTTAACGACTAAACAACAACAAGATTTAGACCATGACTCCCAAAAGTCAGGAAGCTAAAGTCTAAAGCTGATGTCTTAAGAAATGTGGTCGCAAATGATGTTGCACATCATAAGACTGATCTACAGTTTATGCTCCATATACCACTTTGCCCTGGTCTTTGCCTCCCCAAATTCAGATCAGGAGGATGGAGTTGCTGGGACCAGAAAAATGTCACCTTGTCCTGGTCCTGTATCACCTTCTAAAGCAGATGAGCCTGTTGTGAGAGGAATCCTCCTGTGAGTTGACTAATGCCTGATTGTTGCTTGCATCAATTAAATAGCTGATTGGATGGGTTCAACAGTTGGAGATGATGAGTTTCTTTTTATGTAGCAGGGGTGAACGCAATACTGCTGATAACACACACACAGAGAGAGAGAGAGAGAGAGAGAGAGAGAGAGAGAGGAAATGTCGATCTGGTTGTTTGGAAATTCTGTACGTCAAATAGCTCAGGAGACAGGCAACATTTAAGGTTGCACCAGACCTTGAAATCACCGAAAATAGCTCCAAATGGCAAACAACTATAAGTGAAGTAACACAATGTCCAATTCCATTTTTTTTTATTTGCAATTCAGAGAGATTGGGAAGTGAAGGACCTGTAAGACCTTCCCCTTACAAAAATCACTACTCCTGGAAGCCCCAGGGAATGATAGAAAACTGTGGGGAGGTCAAAGGCAGCTTGGCAGTGCATGCTGTAGTCTGCCTTTTCACCACATCTGAGGTACATTGTGGGATTTTCAGCCTTGTCATGGCAGAAACCTTTTGTGACTGAGCTTAAATAAGGGAGTGCCACTGGATAATGGTGATGATGACAAGGAAAATGATGGTGATCATGATTATCATGATAACAATCATAATTATTGTTATGCTAACCATAGTCATCATTGTCATTATAAACTTTAATTGTGAAACTGGGGACCTGATCTCCACTGTATAATTGCTGTTACCCGCTCTTCAACATAAGCTGGTGCTTGAAACCAACATATACTTCTAAGGGTTATGAAGATAGCTATCCAGAGGTTAGTAACTTGATCCTTAAACATGTTTCTACAGAAGTCATGGTTCTATTCAAAGGTGCTTACTCCCAAATTACTGTAGGCAGGACTGAAATCCAAAATTATCTGTCTTTCCAATACTAAAAAAATGTATTTACTGCAGATATAAAATCCATTCAGGCAACACTTTAAGAATCGTGGGATGTGAAATTGGCTTTCCATATCCAGGCAATGGATTAGTCAGCCCTTGGTTCTTTCAGAGAATAGCACGGTGCAGTAATGCAGGCAGGTGTGACCTGTATGTCTGAGTGGGGAAAGACACCTAACTCCTGCATTGCCCTTTTTCATACAACCCTGTAAATAAACAAAAATACTTATAAAAGTATGAACATGTCCCTTTCTTTTAATTAAAGGACAGCAAAAACAAGTTAACTCCTGTTAACTCCTTAATGCTCCTGTAAGCATTATTACTCAGTCTTGGTTTGCAATGCAAGGCAGCTTAGTAGCAGCATACGAAACACAGGCATTTCAGAAGAAACTGATCCATTTTACAAATTTCATTACTGATTACAAAAACGTCATTGAGGTCATCATGAAGGCTATTGTTCTTGTCATAACATAAATGCACAAATATTCTTCTTGAAGGCTCGAGAATCTTTTTAATTGCCTTATGCTGCACCCTATTGGGTATTATCAGCACTGCAGACTCCTTGTTAGATGGTGTTTGAGAGAGAGCTTTCTTTAGCATTTCAGTGATGAAAATGTGTGCAACATGAGTGCAGAGTCAAGGCCCAAGGACAGAACATGGAAAAAGCCAAACAGAAAAGCTATGCAAAACTGAGTAAACTGTGTTGCAACATGTACAAAATCAGTACAGCCAAATGCTCCATCAGGTCACATCTAAGGTCCACAATTGTTGAAATGCAGTGCAAAACAAGTATCTGCTAAACCAGATCCATAGATGACGTTCTGCTCATGGAATGAGGTGCTCCAAGGTGCTGGCTTCCCCTTCCTCTGCAGTCCTATATGACTCCCCTCTCATTCTGTTCTAGAGATGTAGATACTCCAAAACAATCAGCATAAATCAGCTCTCAGTCTTAACTTCCATTCATGTGAGCTTTTTCTGAATCCAAGTCCTTCCTGTGAACCAAAGTAGATCTTCATGTCCAAATACTACAATTTTTTCAGCAAAATACTAACTGCCTGGAATTTTAACTAAACTATACCTTATTTGCATTAACTGTCATTAATAAGGAATTGTGTTGTTGTTGTTGTTAACTATTATAAGGAATTTCTGCATTTCATGGTTTTAACAGAGATCTTTCATCTCATCCTGGGATGACTATCAATCAATCCAACAGTAACTAATTGTTCCCTCTCTGTCTCAGAGTTTGAAGAGAACCACACCTCTCTACTTAAGAGTCTTTTTCCTGCTCTTTTTCAGTCAGTGGTCAGTTAGTGTTATGTGTTAGTCAGTCAGTGTTAGCTATGTAGTCAGTATGCTGCTATGAGTCACTTAAGCTCTGTTCATATAACCGGTCATTTTTTATATATACATATGTCTTGATCTCTTCAGAACTGTGAGTAAATGGAGCTTTTTTTCTCTCTTACTAGGGTCTCGGAATGAGTTACTGAGACTCTAAGTGCCAGTTAAGGAGAACAAAAACCAAAAAGGGGTGATCTACTATAGGGAGTCTTGAAGCTAATTCTGCTTTGTAGGTCCCTGAACTGATTTTTTTTCTGCTGTGTAGCTAGAGGTCTTTAAGCCCCAAAATTTCACACACTGCCAAGAGTTACTTCTTGTGACGGCACTGCTTTCTTCTAGGAAAAAGCAATACTACCATGGGAAGTAAGAAGCCTTATCATCAGCTCTGCCCATATTAGCTATTTCCCTGAAATATTAGAAGTCTGAAAAATGCAGGTCTTTAGTGCAGGGCTAAGAAATCTGTGACCCATGCTCTAATGCTGTCAAATCTCAGCAGTCAGCAGCCCTTGCAAACATGTCAACAGTGATGTATGGTGGGAGTACCAGTCTTATAGGTCATTCACCTACATTTGAGTGAGCCGCTAAAGTTCCCATCCATTGGTTCCCATCCAATGCTGCTATTTGTTTACCGATTTAAAGCATTTAAACATCACAGTTTAGCTAAAAGAGCTTCCAGAGCTGCTTAGCAGATAAATAAAAAGACAAGAGACTCCAGCTTTCAAGCTTGCAATTGAAAGTTATGATAGTAAAGGAAAGAGGCATGGGAAGGAAGGAAGGAGGAGAGAAAAAGCAAGTTCAGGTACTAGTTCTTTAAGTTACATTGCTCACATAACTGTGACTAAGGTGAAATTCTGTGGAGGGGAGGTGATCGTATAGTAAAAACTCTTCTTTTTCCCAGTGACAAAAGGAAAGGAAAGATAATAACTCTAGAATGTAACAGATCTTCACCTGGTGTAGTAGCTATCACTCATGTCAACAGTGGGGCAGTCAGTCTGTCAAACACATGGTAGACTTGCAAAGAAGGGCTGTGAGATATGAATCAAAGAAGTGTCATTCCTGACAACCTGACAAAGTCATTCTACTTGCCATAAATGGGTGAATATCAGTGTGTGAGAGAGAAAGAGATAGGTTTTGAATGTATTAAAGAAAGAAACTGCAGGTATTAATAAAGAAATGTGGTAGGATGCCTGGCGTTGGTTACAGGAGGATGAATGATCCTGTAACATCACAGAGGGATGGCTTGAAGTGATGCAGCATGGAAGCGAACCTCTTTCTTCTCTGGGTCTCACACGTTTCACTGACAATCTCATATTCTTGGATCTCCTTGATAGTCAGATTACATTAGTTCCTTGCTTGTTTGATTGTCTGCCTGCTTTAATTCAAGCCATCAAAGAGCTTAAAAATTTATGTTCTTTCTCCTGGAAGAGCATAACACTGATGATCTGAAACAGGCCCTGTAACAATGGGAGAAATTCACTATGAGAGTTCAACAGAAAAAAGAATAAAATGAAATAAATTAAATAAAATCATTGTGGCACCTTAAAGACTAACAGTGTGAGCTTTTCATGGTTTAGATCTTAGCAGAATCCTACAGATGTCTTCTCAGAGATTTCACTTAGTTTCAGGTAAACTGGTAACGCCTCCATCGGAAATATCCCTAACAGACTGCTTGTATCTGACTGTGATATTCTAATAACATCTCTTCTCTAGGGAACTCTGTAGATACATATTCCAACTTTATTTCTTGACACAACCATTCAACATTTCCCTGGCAGATGATCTAAAGAGAAGAAGGCAAATACCATAGTAACAATGAATATAAATTGTACACGGGAGGAAACATATAATCAAAATGCTAAAGAGAAAATAAAGCATTCATATTCCTTATGTAATAGTATTAGTATATATTACTGTATTATGAATCCTAATGGTATAATTTCTCTTACAGAGAAAAGAAGATTGAGAGGTGATAGGATAGTCACCTTCCAATATGTGGAGGGTTGTCACTTGGAAGATGGAGTGAGCTTGTTTTCAGCTGTTTAGATCAGCAGCACTCCAGCCAATGGATCCAAAGCACAAAAAATACACTTGTCCCTTCCTCAACACTGGGATTAGGGGCGCTGGACCTCCATGTAGTTCAACAATCCTTTCCATCCAGTACTGTGCACAATGAGCCTTAAAAGTCCTTATGGCCCCCTGATCTAGAGACTGAGGGACTGTTTCCACTGCTGGAATAAACTGGCAGAGCAAACCTATTTTAAGTCATGTGAAGTTCAGCCCAAATCCTGAACTTTTGTCACTGTGTGTGCATCCTCACCCCACTACTGCCAATGTTATCACAGCCACTGCCTTCATCTCCTGTCAGGCGGGTCTGAAGGTGGACAGGGGGGAGAATGGAAAGGGGAGGGGAGGAGGACAAATGGGAAAGGGGCAAGGTTTTTTTTCCTGGCAAACCCAGTACATACGCACACACACAAACACATACACACACAGAGAGAGGAGAGAGTTGCACCGAGCAAGGCGTGAGGATGTTTTCTCCCCCCTAGATGAAAGAAACCCAAACACGGAGCAGGGGTGTTCACATACAGTATGCAGAAGTGATTCACTGGAATCCACCTCAAAATAAACAAACCTCTCCCAGGGAGCAGAAAAACTTGCTTCCCTGGCAGAGCAGTCTGCTTGTGCACATGCCTTGTATGTACGCTTCAGTCTGTGCTGTTATTTTTTTCAGCAGAATACAGATTTCATTGTCAGTGGGATAAGGCCCTAAGTTACAGATATCGGTTTAGGGGCAGGTGAACCACTTCAACGCCTTCAGTGCTGAACTCCTGCTCCTGGTTCTGGGTGACCAGGGACACTGTATTTATTGAATATTTATTTCTTGTATACAGTACTTATTTATGAATGGAATTATTAATGGAATTAATGGAAACATTTATTTATTTATGGGAAGGTTGGTTGGTTGGTTGGTTGGTTGGTTGGTTGGTTGGTTGGTTGGTTGGTTGGTTGGTTGGTTGGTTGGTTGGTTGGTTGGTTGGTTGGTTGGTTGGTAAAAGTCAGTGTACAACCCAAACCGTGGTGCTCAGACCCATGCAATTCTCCTTTGCTCCACAATTGAAGGGATGCCTGCAAGAAGATACATTAACAAAACTATTGGCGATATATGTGACCATCTGGACAACTAGATTAAAGAAGCTACTTACTGAAATGATACACAAGGATCAAACAGGCTTCATCCCCAAATGGAAACTTATGTCAAATATAAGATCAATAATAGACATTTTGGAATATTATGAAACACATCCAGAAAAACAAATGATGCTGATCTTCCTAGACGTGGAAAAGTGTCAGGATTTGTTCCTTTAAGTGAACAAGGGGTTAAATTTAATATTGTAGTAGAGAATGCAAAGTCATTCCTGTAGCGTCAAGCCAATGGATGACTGATAACATACAGATGGGACAAGCTTAGGTAATGCTTGTTAAACATGTTCAGCTGCCACGTGTGCAGTGATAGGCTGCTCTGACTATATAAGCAAGTGTATGGGAGCAGCATTCTTGCCACTCAGTTTTGAGTCTGGTGGTCATTTGCTTTACTTGAATGTGAATATAATGTTGCTCTGAGAAGTCTATGCCAATGTATTTGTTGCCATGTATTTATGTCTAACCAAGCCTAATATATTATGATATAAGTTGTATCAGAACTCTCTCCATGCCTTTTCTTACGTCTGTGTCTTTACTCTGCTAATGAAGGGGAGGATTTGAAGCAGCTAGATAAGAGGCTCTGTGTAACTTGTTGTCTTTAGCTCCAAGGTTTGTTTTTCCCAAACAGAGTGCTCTTACAAGCTTCATATCCAATCTGACTCCAAGCTTTTGAAGAGGTAATAGCCATATAAAGCCTCTGGAGTTGATGATGAAGATGGGAGCAGAATAAATTTTTTTACAAGCAATTAAAGCAATACACACCAAACAGAAGGCTAAGATCAAAGTTAATGGTCAAACAATTGAAGATATCCAAATCGAGCAAGGCACGAGGCGAGGCTGCCCTCTATCTCCGTTGTTCTTTATTCTAACCTTATAAATTCTGAATAGACAAATAAGAGGAAATAATGGAATCAGAGGTCTCAGAATCAGGGGAGAAGAATATAAGCTACAAGCATACACTGATGACTTAGCATTGATATTAGAAAATCCCCTGTACAGTATGGAAAAACTATTGGGAACAATAGAAGAATTTGGAGCTGTCACAGGACTTAAAATAAACTACCAAAAAATGAAATTTCTGACTAAAAATATGAATAGTGAGAGGATGTGGAAAAATTGATAATGAAAATGGGTTTTGAGGAGGTACAAAAGGTTAAATATTTAGGAGTCATTATTACAAAAAAGACAAGTAATTTGATGAAAGAAAATTATTTCTCAACCCAGAAAGAAATACAGAGAGATTTGGAAGATTGGAATAAGCTACAAATCTCAATGATGGGACGAATCTCGATAACCAAAATTGCTATTTCTATTTCAAAATTTACCAATTCTATTGAATTATAAATACTTTAAAGACCTGGACAGCCTGGCCTCGAAAAATCTGTCTGGAAGGCCAAAAAGCCAAGAATAAAACTTAGAGCACTACAAGACTTAAAAGACTAGGACTGCCAGATTGGCTATTGTATTACAAGGCCTGCACTATGGTTTGGATGAAAGAATGGACAACATTAGAAAATCAAAGACTGTTGAAATTGGAAGGTCATGATTTAAAGATGCGTTGGCATGCATATCTATGAAAAAGAAAAGAACAGACACATATTTCAGAACATATTGTGAGGAAAGCCCTATATTACATTTTTTTTTTCCAGGTTCAAGTTTATTGTATTAGCTAAAAGCCGTCACAATTGTTTAAAATACAGATATGGTCAAATAAAACCATGGTAAAATCACAGACAAATATTGTGAGGAAAGCCCTATATTTAATATGGCAAAAATTTCAAGTGCAAACCTATAAGAAAATTCCAATATGGGTAGCCCCAACAGAGGCCTTTACATTAAAAGTGCTAAGCCAGGAGGGAGCCCTACTCACATATAAAGACTTGTAAACTAAAGATCAAATTCTGAAAAATAAACAAGATTTAGAGGAACTGGGTCTATCAACAGACTCGTGGTCAATGTTGAAACTAGAATCAAGACATAAAAATGATAAAAATATGGGCTTTTTTGAGTGGAAAGTTCAGGTGGATGAACTATGGATCTATACAAAAGAGAAAATAATAATTTTAAAAAATGTACTGTATACATACTTATTAGAGTATGACCTGGAAGATGAGAGGGTGAAGGAGGTGATGGTCAAATGGGCACAAAATGTATAACATTGATATAGATGTCTGAACAAAAATGTGGAAAGATTATTATAAGTTGATTAAACCAGTTAATCTTAGAGAAAATATCCTTAAAATGTTTTATAGATGGCATCTTACTCCGGTAAGATTGGCAAAAATGTCAGAAGGGATCAGTAATGCTTGTTGGAAATGTAAAAAAATAATAATAATAATCCAAGGACTTATTATCATGTATGGTGGTCAAGTGAAAAAGCAGGGGGGGAAAATTGGTTACAGGTTTGGGAAATGTCACAAGAAATTGTCCAGCAAAAACTAAGCTTTAAACCTGAAATGTTTTTACTGAATATAATGCCAGAAATCATTGATAAAAAAATAAAATATAGTCTACTGTATATATACACAGCAGCTAGGTTACTCTGGGCCCAAAAATGGAAGAATGGAGAAATACCAACAATGGAGGAACTACTAAAGAAGCTACTGGATATTGCAGAACTAGATATGCTTTCAGAGGCAATACGAGATCAGCTGAGACACTTTGTAAAGGAAAGCTGGAAGATGGTGTACAATTGGGTCCAGAAAGAGACAGGAACTTAGGGGAAGAAATGATTGTGGTGAATCAGTACTTACAAGAACCCGTTGATGATATTAGATGACCTAGACAGTGATGAAATCTCTGATCTATATATGTAGTATGGATGTCTTGTTTCTGCTGTCTTTTGTTGTTTTTGTTGTTTCTTACTTTGGTGTTTTATATGTTTGTATGTATGAATAATAATAAAATAGAAATTAAAAAAACTATTGGCAAGGTGGGAGGTACCACATGTTGGACTTCCTCTTTGCAATGTTATACAAGTCTACAATCATGTAAAACACATGCTTCTGAGTAGTCACCTTTCTAAGCTCTGCAGGAAAGAGCACCTCAAGAAAGCCTCCAGTCATGCGCTCAGTAACTCTGTTTCAGCTGATTCATATGGATGAAGCCCTGGCAAGAGTTACACTTCTTTTTTTTCTTTTTCTTTTTTGAAACAGTGTGTTCTTATTCTTTCTACCTAACTTGCTCCTGTGTACTCCATTCGACTTTAGAAGAATGTTGATGAAGCACTTCATTGACTACCTACAGGCACCTGAATATATATGTAATTTTTATACAACTAAATATATACAGTGAAATGCAGTATCTGAGTAATTACCAATGCAATCAAGGATATGCTTGCATAAAACAATCTTATCATTACTGCTTGTGATTAGATTCTTTTTTTAGGCATCATCATTTATTTATATTTTAAAATGCAAATATTTATGTGCATGCAAATTATGTAACCTTTCCTGAAAGAAGAAGCAGGGGTAAAAACCCACTCAACACTGTTTTGA
This sequence comes from Intellagama lesueurii, assembly GCA_037013535.1. Taxonomy (NCBI): domain Eukaryota; kingdom Metazoa; phylum Chordata; class Lepidosauria; order Squamata; family Agamidae; genus Intellagama; species Intellagama lesueurii. Next base: position 190,306,997 of record JBAJHW010000003.1, on the reverse strand, counting down.
GCTTAGAGAAACCCTGCAGGGCAGGGGACAAAATATTCTTTGAGAGCCATCACCTCCTTGAGAAAAACAACTGTTCTGAATCAAGAAGAGCAGCTGTAGAGTGGTTTTCCTAGGTACTCAAAACACATAAAATCTATCATCTCAGGGTGGAACTTAGTGTTAAAAGGGATGCAAAGTTCCACTGCACCATATTTTGTCTCTCTCCTTCATGAGAATATGTGTTATAATAGAACTCATGCCAACGTGTCATGGTGAATGAATACAGGTGATCAACTCACCACGCGAAGAGCTTTGTCTTCTAAACGTCTGCCTAAATGTGGTAGCAACACAGACAATAATATCACTTTGGCTTTATTTTATTCTGTGATTCCACCCCCTAGTTATTGGCTTGGGGGAAGTGGGTAGTTAATAAAGTTTGCATCTTAAAATCAAGTTCAGTCACATAAACCACATCTTCTGCCCAGCCCCTTCACAACACAGTACGTACAGAACCATGACTTCAGAGATATAGCTGCAGGTTCTCGCTAGTATGCAGATTTTTAGAGACACAAAATTTTAAATGAACTTTGAAAAGCACCTCAGACAACTAATTACAATTTTTTCAGTCTTTCAATTAATCTGACATAAAAGTTTGGAAGATCAAATGTTAGCTGCTTTTTCAAAGGCAAATCTAGGCATGAAACAATATAATTAATTCAAAAGTGAACTGACTCCACTTGATGCCATCTGCCACAGGTTACTAATAAAGATGACAGAATCTATACTGAGATACACTATATTACTTTAAGTAAACATGTGACAAGGGGGGAGTGCTCTAACCTAATCATCTCTAGTGTTGCTCGCCTCATATGGAGAGTGACAATCTGAAGATGGTAATCTCCATTATATCTTCATGAAAACACTTTAACTCACATGTTTACTTAAGCCAAGTTAAGAACACTAGAAAAGAGTGCTCCTGACAACATTGAAGTACGCAAGTCATACTGCACAGTAAGCCCTCCTCAGTCTTTAGCACACAATAGAATCTGAAGCAGGAAAATGTCCCAATTTGCTTTTGTCAGCTGAGGCAACCAATAAAATCTGTGTTGGAACCCTGATCGCTTGGTAAATCTGCCATCTATACTGAGCCACTGTGTTGTGTATTTGTTTCTTTACCTCATCTGGCACAAATGGTTGTCAGCAGAGAGAAACATATGGCTATGACGTCATATTGAATACGTGCTGTTATCCATGCCAGTGAGAAACTGAGAGAAAAACATTAAGCTGCAGCTGCAGCAATTGTAGAAACATAGCCACTTCCTGATTCTTGTAACATTTAGCACCCACCCCCACATTGATCCTTGCCATCATTAATGTAGAACAGCCAGGACTTGTAAGGTTGGATCTCTGGGACTTTTTGATTTGAAGGAAATTATATAGTCTGCCCCTCAACCCCTTCAAAGCTTGCCTACATCCTCCCAGTTTAGGCGCATTCCTCACAAGAGTTGAGGGACATGGATGTTTTCCTCATCAACAACACATTGCTATGATTGACCATCTTGTAAAGTCAAATATTTTGATGTGGTTTGGTCTTGAATGGGTAAAAGAAAATGACCCTAAGCTTTACAAAAGACCTGCTGCTGATGGGGATGAAAACTGTTAGCAGTCGCTTGTTGACCTAAATTAGCATCACAGCCTGAAAGAAGGCTTTTTTTACCATTGCTGAGGTGTGGCCCTGATGAGCACCCATATTTCAAAAATTATTTACACAACTGCATATAGTAAGCAAGTACAATGTGTAAGTAATATTACTGTTGTCCTGTACCAAGGCTTGAACCAGCTACTTTCATACTAGTAGCTTGTGCCTTTAAACCACCTCATTTTAAATAGTTCTTGGGGGTAATTTGGAATGCATACAAGTGTTCATGCCTGACTGAATTTAAAATCAAAACTGCCTAGTCAACAATTTGTTTCTTTTTCTGCTTTCTAAAAGTATGTGAAGCACAACAATGAAAGTTGAGGAACATTTGGAATATAACTTCCTGTGCATTTGCATCTAGACATGTCTCATTAAAGGAAAAGGGAGGTGGAGTTGCAGTATATGTCAAAAATACACATTCCTGCACATTCCATACAGGAGGAGGAGAGTGACTGTCCCATTGAGAGCATCTGGATCAATCTAGTTGGGGCAAAAAAACAAAAGGAACTTGGTAGTTGGAGTCTACTACCGACCACCCAATCAAAGAGAGGAAGCGGACAAAACCTTTGAAAAACAAATTGCAGGGTTTTCAAAGAGACATTATGTAGTAGTGATGGGAGATTTCAATTATCCAGATATATGTTGGGAGGCAAATTCTGCCAAGTATGGCCCTTCCAAGAAATTCCTGGCTTGTGTGGCTGATATTTCTCCTACAAAAAGTGGAGAAGGAAACAAGAGGATTTGCTATCCTTGACTTGATTCTGACCAACAGAGATGACTTGGTGGGGGAAGTGGCATTAAGGGGAACTCTAGGCGAGAGTGACCATGTCCTTCTAGAATTCTTGATTTCAAAGGAAATGAAAGCAGAGTGTAGCCACACAGATCTGCTGGATTTTAAAAAAGGCAATTTTAATAATCTCAGAACAAGGATAAGTAAGGTCCCCTGGCAGGAGATCCTAACAAGAAAAGGAGTCCAAGAAGGGTGGGAGCTTCTAACAAAAAGAAATTCTAAAGGCACAACAACAAACAATTCCAACAATAAAAAAAAGGGGGGAGGCAGCAAAAAAGGCCAGTGTGGCTTCACAAAAAGCTCAGGGAGAACCTAAAAACCAAAAAAAGATATGTACAGGAAATGGAAAGAAGGCCAGGCCACCAAGGAAGAGTACAGACAAGTAGCAAGGAAATGCAGGGATGGCATTAGGAGGGCAAAAGCTGAGAATGAGCTGAGGTTAGCTTGTTGTTGTTTAGTCGTTAAGTCGTGTCTGACTCTTCGTGACCCCATGGACCAGAGCACGCCAGGCCCTCCTGTCTTCCACTGCCTCCCGGAGTTGGGTCAAATTCATGTTCGTAGCTTCAGTGACACTGTCCAACCATCTCGTCCTCTGTCGTCCACTTCTCCTCTTGCCTTCACACTTTCCCAACATCAGGGTCTTTTCCAGGGAGTCTTCTCTTCTCATGAGATGGCCAAAGTATTGGAGCCTCAGCTTCAGGATCTGTCCTTCCAGTGAGCACTCAGGGTTGATTTCCTTTAGAATGGATAGGTTTGATCTCCTTGCAGTCCAGGGGACTCTCAAGAGTCTCCTCCAGCACCACAATTCAAAAGTATCAATTCTTCGGCGGTCAGCCTTGTTTATGGTCCAGCTCTCACTTCCATACATCGCTACTGGAAAAACCATAGCTTTGACTATGCGGACCTTTGTCCGCAAGGTGATGTCTCTGCTTTTTAAGATGCTGTCTAGGTTTCTCATTACTTTCCTCCCAAGAAGCAGGCGTCTTTTAATTTCGTGGCTGCTGTCACCATCTGCAGTGATCATGGAGCCCAGGAAAGTAAAATCTGTCACTGCCTCCATATCTTCCCCTTCTATATGCCAGGAGGTGATGGGACCAGTGGCCATGATCTTAGTTTTTTGGATGTTGAGCTTCAAACCATTTTTTGCGCTCTCCTCTTTCACCCTCATTAAGAGGTTCTTTAATTCCTCCTCACTTTCTGCCATCAGAGTGGTATCATCTGCATATCTGAGGTTGTTGATATTTCTTCCGGCAATCTTAATTCCGTTTTGGGATTAATCCAGTCCAGCCTTTCGCATGATGTATTCTGCATATGATGTATGTCACTATAGCAGCTACTTTTAACGCAAATTATACCTGGGAAAGTTAATTGTAAACATTAATTGTTCACAGTTCTATAACATGGAGACAAGCAGGAGGAGAGAATGTATTCTGCATATAAGTTAAATAAGCAGGGAGACAATATACAGCCTTGTCGTACTCCTTTCCCAATTTTGAACCAATCAGTTGTTCCATATCCACTTCTAACTCTTGCTTCCTGTCCCACATATAGATTTCTCAGGAGATAGATAAGGTGGTCAGGCACTCCCATTTCTTTAAGAACTTGCCATAGTTTGCTGTGGTCCACACAGTCAAAGGCTTTTACATAGTCAATGAAGCAGAAGTAGATGTTTTTCTGGAACTCTCTGGCTTTCTCCATAATCCAGCGAATGTTAGCAATTTGGTCTCTAGTTCCCCTGCCCCTTCGAAATCCAGCTTGTACTTCTGGGAGTTCTTGGTCCACATACTGCTGAAGCCTACCTTGGAGGATTTTGAGCATAACCTTGCTAGCGTGTGAAATGAGTGCAATTGTACGGTAGTTGGAGCATTTTTTGGCACTTCCCTTCTTTGGGATTGGGATGCAGACTGATCTTTTCTAATCCTCTGGCCACTGCTGAGTTTTCCAAACTTGCTGGCATATTGAGTGTAGCACCTTAGCAGCGTCATCTTAGCAGCGTCATCTTTTAAGATTTTAAATAGTTCAACTGGAATACCATCACCTCCACTGGCCTTGTTGTTAGCCATGCTTTCTAAGGCCCACTTGACTTCACTCTCCAGGATGTCTGGCTCAAGGTCAGCAACCACACTATCTGGGTTGTCCGGGATATCCAAATCTTTCTGGTATAATTCCTCTGTGTATTCTTGCCACCTCTTCTTGATGTCTTCTGCTTCTGTGAGGTCCCTACCATTTTTGTCCTTTATCATGTCCATCTTTGCACAAAAGGTTCCTTTAACATCTCCAATTTTCTTGAACAGATCTCTGGTTTTTCCCTTTCTATTATTTTCCTCTATTTCTTTGCACTGTTCGTTTAAGAAGGCCCTCTTCTCTCTCCTTGCTATTCTTTGGAAGTCTGCATTCAATTTTCTGTAACTTTCCCTATCTCCCTTGCATTTTGTTTCCCTTCTCTTCTCTGCTATTTGTAAGGCCTCGTTGGACAGCCACTTTGCTTTCTTGCATTTCCTTTTCTTTGGGATGGTTTTTGTTGCTGCCTCCTGTACAATGTTTCGAGCCTCCATCCATAGTTCTTCAGGCACTCTGTCCACCAAATCTAGTTCCTTAAATCTGTTCTTCACTTCCACTGTGTATTCAGAAGGGATTTGGTTTAGATTATACCTGACTAGCCCAGTGGTTTTTCCTACTTTCTTCAGTTTAAGCTTGAGTTTTGCTATAAGAAGCTGATGATCAGAGCCACAATCAGCTCCAGGTCTTGTTTTTGCTGACTGTATAGAGCTTCTCCATCTTTGGCTGCAGAGAATATAATCAATCTGAATTCGGTATTGCCCATCTGGTGATGTCCATGTGTAGAGTCACGTCTTGTGTTGTTGGAAAAGAGTGTTTGTGATGACCAGCTTGTTCTCTTGACAAAACTCTATTAGCCTTTGCCCTGCTTCGTTTTGAACTCCAAGGCCAAACTTACCTGTTGTTCCTTTTATCTCTTGACTCCCTACTTTAGCATTCCAGTCCCCTGGTGTCAGTTCTAGAAGGTGTTGTAAGTCTTCATAGAATTGGTCGATTTCAGCCTCTTCAGCATCGGTGGTTGGTGCATAAACCTGGATTACTGTGATGTTGAAAGGCCTGCCTTGGATTTGTATTGAAATCATTCTATCATTTTTGAGATTGTATCCCAGTACAGCTTTTCCCACTCTTTTGTTGACTATGAGGGCTACTCCATTTCTTCTACGGGATTCTACGGGATTCTTGCCCACAATAGTAGATATGATAATTGTCTGAATTGAATTTGCCCATTCCCGTCCATTTTAGTTCACTGACGCCCAGGATGTCAATGTTTATTCTTGCCATCTCCTGTTTGACCACATCCAGCTTATCCAGAGGTTAGCTAGAGACACTAAAAGCAGTAAAAAAGCATTATTCAGGTATGCGAGTAGCAAAAGACAAACAAAAGACATAGTGGCACAGCTCTGCAATGGAGATGGAAAAATGATAACAGAAGACAAAGAAAAGTCAGAGGTGCTCAATTCCTATTTTAGTTCCATCTTTTCCCATAAAACAGACTATGAACCTCCAAACAAACTGGAAGTGCAAGTGGGGGGAACAGGATTGCAGCTGGAGATAGATAAACAAATAGTCAAGGAATACCTTACCACCTTGAACGAGTTCAAATTTCCAGGGCCGGATGAACTGCATCCGAGAGTACTGAAGGAACTGGCTGAAGAACTCTCAGAACCGCTATCCATTATTTTCTTGAAATCATGGAAAACAGGTGAGGTGCCAGAGGATTGGAGGAGGGCCAATGTTGTCCCTATCTTCAAAAAGGGCAAAAAAGAGGAACCTGGGAACTACAGGCCACTCAGCCTGACATCAATCCCAGGCAAAATTCTGGAACAGATCATAAAGCAGTCATTGTGCAAGCACCTAGAAAACAATGCAGTAATAACTAGAAGCCAACACAGATTTGTCAAGAACAAATCCTGCCAAACTAATTTGATCTTGTTTTTTGATCAGGTCACCTCCCTGATAGACAGAGGGAGTGCTGTAGACATAGTATATCTTGACTTCAGCAAAGCTTTTGGCAAAGTGCCCCATGATATCCTTATTAGCAAGCTAACTAGGTGTAGGCTGGATAGATCAAGTGTCAGGTGGATACACAATTGCCTACAGAATCGTACTCAGAGGGTGATGATTAATTGGTCCTTCTCTAAATGGGAGGAGGTAACTAGTGGCTCAGTCCTGGGCCCGGTGCTCTTCAATATTTTTATTAATGACTTAATAAAAATATTGAAGATATTTCCTGCACCTCAGGAAAAAAAACCAATTGCACAGTTACAAGATGGGGGATACCTGGCTCAGCAAAACTACAAGCGAGAAGGATCATGGAATTGTCGTAGATCAGAAGCTAAATTTGAGCCAACAGTGTGATGTGGCTACAAAAAAGGCAAATGCTATTTTAGGCTGCATTTATTTATTTTATTTATTTATTATTTGACTTTTACCCCGCCCCTCTAGACAAAGTCTACTCGGGGCGGCTTACAATCAGTTATAAAAACATCATAAAATGCAACAATATAAAACAGATATATCATTTTTTAAAAAATCACATACTTAAATCAACAAAATATAAAATTCAAGATGGAAGAAAAGGAAACTAAAAAAAAATAATCAAGTGTTGACTGGAGGGAAGGCCTGTCTAAAGAGCCAAGTCTTTAGATGACTCTTAAAAATACCCAGCGAGGGTGCCAGGGTAATTTCCGGCGGCAAGGTGTTCCATAATCGAGGGGCCACTGCCGAAAAGGCCTGGTTCCTAGTTCTTTCTTTCCGGGCCTCTCTTGGTGTTAGGCCTCTCAGCCGCCTTTCCTGGCTAAAACGGGTGACTTGGGTAGATCTAGGTCCTAAACCGTTTAGGGCTTTATAAGTCATCATTAACGCTTTGAAGTGGATGCGGAAACGAATGGGAAGCCAATGCAAGGCGGTCAGTGTGGGAGAGATGTGCTGGTATTTTCTCGTCCCACTGAGGAGTCTGGCCGCCGCATTTTGCACCATTTGAAGTTTCCGCAACAACCCCAAAGGTAGCCCCACGTAGAGCGCATTACAGTGGTCTAATCTCGAGATTACGAGCGCATGGACCAGAGTGGTGAGCACCCCAACATCAAGATAGGGACGCAGCTGGGCAATCTGCCGCAGATGAAAATAGGCGGAGCGGACCACTGATGCCACCTGGGTCTCCATGGTGAGCGCCGGGTCCAGATGTACTCCCAAGCTGCGAACCTCACTCGTTGCGGTGAGAGTCACCCCCCCCCAAAAGAGAGGGAGTTTCCCAAACCGCAGATGGAGGGGCCACCCACCCTCAGGACCTCCGTCTTGTCCGGGTTCAGCCTCAGCCCATTCTCCTGCATCCACCGCAGTACAGCCTCCAGGCAGCGCTCAAGGGATGGGACGGCATCCACTGAGGAAGGTGAAAAAGAGATGTAGAGCTGGGTGTCATCAGCGTACTGATGGCACGAAGCCCTACACCCCCTGATGACCCCTCCCAGCGGCCTCATATAGATGTTAAACAGCATTGGAGAGATGATCGAACCCTGCGGAACCCCACAATTGAGGCTCCACGGGGCCGAAACACTCTCTCCAAGCTGGACTCGCTGTGATCGGTCCTCCAAGAAGGATCGGAGCCAGGCAAGTGCCTGTCCGCCGATTCCCAACTCCAAGAGCCTCCCCAGGAAGATACTGTGGTTGATGGTATCAAAGGCCGCTGAAATGTTGAGGAGGACCAACAAGGACATATTGCCCGTCAGCCTCCCTCAACAGGTCATCCAACAGTGCGACCAGTGCCGTTTCCGTACTGTGGCGCGGCCTGAAGCCCGACTGAAACGGGTCCAGGGCATTGGTTTCATCCAAAAGAGCCTGCAGCTGATCAGCCACCACCCTCTCCACCGCTTTGCTAAGGAAAGAAACATTGGCGACGGGCCTATAGTTGCCAATGTCGTCCGTCGCCAAATTTGGTTTCTTCCTAATGGGCCTAATGAGTGTCTCCTTGAGGGCAGGAGGAACCTTGCCCTAAAGGAGAGACCCATTAATTATCGCAGTGGCCCATTCAGTTGTTATAGGCCTGGCTGCTTTGATTAGCCAGGCCGGGCAAGGGTCAAGGGAGGAGGTGGTGGCCCGACAGCGATCAAGCGCTTTGTCCACCAAATCTGGCATCACAGGCTGAAAGAATTCAAGTCTCATCGGGCAAGGCGAAGCACTGGACATCCCTGCTCGATCCACTGTATTTAAAAATTAGAGAAGTATCGTTTCCAAATCCCACGAGGTGCTAGTCCCCCTCTATTCAGCACTGGTTAGGCCTCACCTTGAGTATTGTGTCCAGTTCTGGACACCACACTTCAAGAAGGATGCTAACAAATTGGAACAAGTTCAGAGGAGGGCGACAAGGATGATCAGGGGACTGGAAACCAAGCTTTATGAGGAAAGGCTGAAAGAATTGGGCATGTTTAGCCTTGAGAAAAGAAGACTGAGGGGTGGTATGATAGCACTTTTCAAATATTTGAAAGGCTGTCATACAGAGGAGGGGCAAGATCTGTTCTCGATCATCCCAGAGTGCAGGCCACTCAACAATGGGCTCAAGTTAAAGGAAGCCAGATTTTGGTTGAATATCAGGAAAAACCTCCTAACCTTTAGAGCAGTACGACAGCGGAACCAGTTACCTCAGGAGTTGGTGAGTGCTCCAACACTGAGGCATTCAAAAAAAAAACTTAGATAATCACCTGGCAGATATGCTTTGATTGTATTCCTGCATTGAGCAGGGAATTGGACTTGATGGCCTTGTAGGCCCCTTCCAACTTCACTTTTCTACATTTTCTATGATTTCTATGAGAAAATCTTCCATTTTCTGTGAACATACGGGAAATATTAAAAAGTTGGGGGCCAAGTTTATGCTCAAGATGGCTTGGGAAAATATATTTATTTCCCCCATTTAAAAGATATCACTTTGGCACTATTGTAGAATAAATTGTGTTGAGTACTGTCAGCAGGCCTTCCTTTCGTCTTAAAAAACAATCGATCTGACCCTCAGGCATGATCACTAACAAGCTAAGACATTTTTGCTGTTACATAAGTCAAGAAACACAGCACCGGAGTTCCTTTCCTATTAGTAGAAGGATTTCCTGCAGCTAAACCATTGACAACAGATGCCCTCTCTCAAAAACCTTCACAGAAGGTCATTCCCAGCTTCACTAGTTCATTGCACAACTATTATTACAGGTTTTAAAAACCATTCTTCCATTTATTCTTAAAACAGAAATTGGCTCCAGTTCAACTTGAAGCTGTTACTCCCTGCCATTTATGAAGTGGCTTTTCCTTGTAATTTCTAATACATCTTCTGTTAAATCTCATTTTATAACTTTTCAGTTTTATCCTGATGAATTTCATCTATATATGTATGTATTTATATTTATATTCCCATATTACCTTTCTGCTCACCAGGAATCCTAAAGTGGTTCACAATAGACAAGAATTAAACAGACTAAGAACATTATTATTTAAAACCAGATTTTTTTAAAAAAAACCTCACAGGCATTATCTCTTACTTCTGCAGGTGTACTAGAACAGATCTAGTGGTTCATCAAGTATCAGAAGACAGTAACCTAAGGTTTTTGTCATACAGTTACCCAGTGTGGTTTAGTGGATGAGTGACAGAATAAAACTCAGGAAACCTGAGTATTATATTCCACTTGGCCATTGAAACTCAACAAGGGTGGGTGACTACTGGTAATATTTGTTGAATATTTATTCATTGAAATATTGATTGATCAATTAAAAAAAACTGCGTATAATCAAAATCATGCTGCTCAGACCCATGCAGTTCAAGGGAGATGTGTAAATGCAAGGCATGCTGTACCACTGAGATAATGACCCTTGTCACCCTTGTCAAATCTTCCATCTATTGTGCTTTTCCAATTAGATTTTCTGACTAATCATCATACATTTCCTTTGAATCAGAAGAGTTAGATATTCTAGATTTCTCTGCATCTACCTTGCTTAATTCCAGAATCAGATATTCCCTCCCCAGTTGGGAATCTAACAACCCTGGCTCAAATCCAATTCCTAGCCCCAGCTAGAGTAGATCCATTGAATCAAAAGGATTTACATAAGTGTGAGTTCACAGTTCAACAATTGATTTAGTGGATCTATTCTGGCTTGAAATAACAAAGGGATTTAGACCCACACGAGTAAGAAAGGGTTTCCCATTTTGTTGAGTCAAACACAACACAAATAGTTCATGTTTGCGACAAAGGTATTGAAACCTTATGCATCCTGGGGCACTCCGGAGCTGTTACGTAATCCAATCTTGGTTTTTGCAAACCAATCTGGATGAAAATCAAGCTTCAGGAAGGAGCAAATTGAAAGTCTGTTGTTGACATCAGAAATTCTTTAGAACATAGAAACTACCTGCTTTTTCTCCGCACTGTTTGCCATTGGGCAAGTGAAAACACAGGAAAGTGAAAATAAATGAAATAAAAAAAGGTAAGCCAGATAATAGAATGAAGGGCAAGGGCACAAAGATAGCGTATTGTCCCCAACATACATGAAATTACATTGCAAATGCACATGGTCTACAAATAATACTATCAACATTATAGCCTTCTCAGAATAGTAATGTCTAGAGAGATAAAAAGAAAGAGATTTACAACAATATAGCTTTAAAAATCCTCTGATACTGATAATGATGATACAGCAGAATTACTATACTCAGTTATGCCTTTATCAGACTTGTATTTTTCCCTTAGCAGGGTATTATTGCAGCCTTAATCTCCTTCCAGTTGTAAAATATCCCATTTCAAGATAATTAATCAGGTTAGCCTTGCAGTTGGGAGCAACACCCATAGAGATGGCACTGATCCCATGGCATCTAAATTGTTTGACAGATTCTGGGCTTCTGCCAGTTGAAATGAAATGAAATCCTGACCTGCTATTCTTCGAATAGTTTTGTCTCTTTGTATTACTAGCCAGATCCTTATTCATGTCTTAGAAGTATGTGTATAGTTCTCTTCAAATGTGGAGTACTAACACATAAAGTGTGTGTGGGGGGGTATTCTCCCACTCCTTCCATGCCTAATTTTATCACCATCTTAGATGTGGAGGGTGAAGTCTGAAAAGGAAGAACTCAGCTATCTCTGTGGGCTTCTCACATGAATTACAACTCTGATTTTCTGGAGTCCCAACTTCTGTAGAGAGCCCCTACAAAGAGCAGAGGTTGGCTAACTGCAGATTCCTTGCCCTTTATGTGTTGGAGGGTGACAGAAGTAATAAGAAGGCAGGCAAGACTAGAATGCTCACATGATAATTCTACACACTTGCTCTCAGCTGAGGTATTGAGTCTCACAACACTTCTTAAAATGCTTGTTAAGATGAACCACACTAAAATGAGGAGGAACAGAAATCTGGAAAGTATACTTTACATCCTCACCCTGTATCCTGGTGATATGATGAATAAAATTTGTAACAGCAAATATTACAGTCTACCATCCCGTTAAAATCAGGATTTTGCCCATCTGGTCCATTTTTTTTCATGCAAAGTTGTTTTATTCTTCTGCTGATTTTCTGCTTATGCAGTAGAAAGGCAGAGACTGATGATGGTGATAAATATGATGAACTGATTTATAATTAGAAGCCTGTAGACATTTATAAAGAAGCAACAACATGTCGTTGTTGATTCACAGCTGAAAATGCACTTTGCTGCAGCAGCATTTAATACAGTACAATTGAGTAATGAAACATAGGTTTTGGCCTTCTGATAAAACTGTGCCCAAAGCAGATGTTTTAGCAGCTGATGGGTGTGGGTTTTATATCACAGCCATTTAAAGAGCCCAGCACTGAGTTTTATAGATTATCTCAATGCAATGTCTTCTCAGAAAAAGAAAAAATGCTTTTCTTTAGTGCAATTCTGAATCCTATTGGGTGGAACCTGCCTGTACAACAGGAATGATGTCATTGGCAGCAGCAGATTACCACAGATTACACAGATTGCCACTGATGAAAGCCTTCCTTTGTACTGTGTTTCCCCGAAAATAAGACAGGGTCTTATATTAATTTTTGCTCCAAAAAATGCATTAGGGCTTATTTTCAGGAGAAACAATATTTTTATTTTTTTTCATGTACAACAATCTACATTTATTCAAATACAGTCATGTCATCTTCTTCTGGTTGCTGCACAATGGTGGAGGGCGGGGTTTCACATAACTGGGGCTTATTTTGGGGGTAGGGCTTATATTACGAGCATCCTGAAAAATCATACTAGGGCTTATTTTCAGGTTAGGTCTTATTTTTGGGGAAATGGGGTACAGTGGTGCCTCGCTAGACGATTGCCTCGCAGGACGAGGAAATCGCTAGACGATGCCTTTTTGCGGGCGCTACTGCGCTTCGCAAAACGATGTTTCCCTGTGGCGATTTTCGCTAGACGATGAGGTTTCCCCATAGGAGTGCGCCGACTAGTGGTGAAAAGCTGTCAGTGCAGCTGTCAGTGCATTCCTATGGGGACCCTCACTCACTAGACGATGTTTCCCTATGGGAAATTTCGCAAGACGACTGCGTTTTCCCTTGGAACGCATTGAAGTGATTTCAATGCATTCCAATGGGAAAACGTGCTTTGCTAGACGATGTTTTCGCTAGACAGCGATCCTCGTGGAACGGATTAACATCGTCTAGCGAGGCACCACTGTATTTTTGCTTACCTGGGATAAGCAAAATTGAAGACAGTGGCCTAAATTCAACTGCTTGTCCCAATTAGAGCAGACCCACTGAAGCAATGGAATTTTAAGTGCTGCTTTACCATGCAGTAGTTTTTTTACTGGGTCTCACCTAGCTGGGACTTGTAATCAGATTACACCAACAGGTCTACTACAAAGTAAACATGCAAAACATTTCACTATAAGATACTAACAAGAAGAACAGTAGTCAAATTTAAGACTGTTATTTCACATTTCCCGCTTGCTAGTCTAGAGTGGGCAAATTCAGCGGCTCCAGGGGTAAATGTCCTATCCCTGGAATGCTCCAGAGGTCACCAGAGCATGAGCAAAAATGGAATAATTATAACCATAATCATACACATAATCCTGTTAAAAAAACAGACTAGAAGTGGCCGAAGATCTACATATGGAGGTTTAGTTTGGTTTGGCTTGCCTTTTTGTTTTGTTTTGGGCACTATAAGGTGCAGAGTATGTGTGATCTATCTAAAAGGAAAATCACCCCTTCTGCAGTTTTCTAAGAGGAGGAATTTATTTTTGCAGGGGGAAACTATTTTGAAGGGTGGATGGGCTCAAGGGAGTGTAGGGTCCAGGGGGCCACAAAAGCATCCTCAAGGGGGGCACACATATCCTCTAGGTATTCAAATCAGTCTGTGTGTAGGTAACATTAAAAATACATTTACAGTTTCCAGACAACAGGGGGAATAACCTTCATTCTTATACCCAGTTTAAACCATTTTATATTATTAATAGAAAAGTATACAAATACATTTCATATGCATTTCTGTACATGAAAAATATCTACATATTTTTATTATATTTTTACAATTGTATTTCTGTATATAGAATACATTTTTCTTCTTTACGTAAAGTCTCTTCTATTATATAATTTTTTTTACACTGGCTATATAGGGTGAAGGACATCATCCTATTGTTTAGGTGTCCATGCCAGTCTGTTACTACTTTAAAGGCTTTGATTAATATAGTTCAAATTCTGCAGTAATCATATTCACAACATTTTCCATTAAGGTGGGACCCTGTTTCCCCGAAAATAAGACAGGGTCTTATATTAATTTTTGCTCCAAAAAAACACATTAGGGCTTATTTTCAGGGGATGTTTTATTTTTTTCATGTACAGCCATCTACATTTATTCAAATACAACCATGTCATCTTCTTCCGGTTGCTGTGCAATGCTGCACAATGGTGGAGGGCGGGGTTTCACTTAACTAGGGCTTATTTTCGGGGTAGGGCTTATATTACGAGCATCCTGAAAAATCATACTAGGGCTTATTTTCAGGTTAGGTCTTATTTTCGGGGAAACAGGGTAATTTCATGGTGCACGTCACTTTGCTTCCTTGCATGCAAGCCATGAGCATCCCAAAATCGCAAAAGGAAACCTCTATTCAGTGGCAATTGTTGCAGAGTTTTGGATTTCTGGTAAAATTCTTTCACTATGCAGTAGAAGTACGGAGGCTCACAGTGGAGAATAGCTGCAAATTTCCCAGATAGACCAACACTTTCTCATTAACTGGCACTTAAAGTCTCACAAACTCACTCTGAGACATTTGTAGGAGAAAGAATAGAAATGTTTCATTGCTTACACTTGTGAAAAGAATAATAGCAAACAAATAACAATATGACTTCCAACAGACTAAGGAGAGGGAAAGGCACACTCAGCAGAGAGGTGTGGCTCTCTTTGAATTCAGAAATGGGACAGAATGATTGGTTAGTGTTGGATCGATTGACAGTCATCCCAGCCCAGAAAAATCCTTCCAAGTCACTCAAACCATAGGCAGCATTTGAGGTTATAAAAACTCCAACAGCAGTCTGCCACTGCTAATGTCATTATTCCTGTTGTGCAGACAGAGATGCACTACTTGATTTCAGCCAATGTATTCCAAAAAAATTAAAGACTGAAAGTTGTGCAGAAAAAAATAATAATTTCTTTCTAGGAGTGTCATGGTTTGCATCATCAAGGAGAAAGGTAGAATACTTGCTGATGAAGACCTTCTGGTTATGTAAACATGTAGACTAGGATACTATCCTACGCTATCTCATTTCATTCAGCACCATTTCAGCAGGGATGGGGACTCAAGTTGCAGGACTCACTGTCAAGTCGGACTTAAATCACACCAGTGATTTGGCTCATTTTGTTTTTCAATTACTCTAACTTGACTCACAACTCAAATCCCATCCACCCCCTCCCTTTTCTGGGGGGGGGAGCTTATTTTTAATAGGGACTTGGACTTGGGGCTTGGGAGTCAGGACTTGATACCAAAGACTCAGACTTGGGACTTGGACCCAAAGACTTGCCAACATCTCTGTGTTTCAGTATGGATGAGATGTAAGCATAAAATCCAGCATTCACTGCACATCCCATACACTCACTAAAGTCACTGGTAAGTCTGAATAGGTTAGGAAAAGAAAATGCTAGATCAATTCTGATCATGCTTGCTCAGAGAGCAACATCTGAGAATATCCTAGCCCCTAATTCTTTCCAATAATTATGGGTTTTATCTAAACGTACTTGGCAGAAAAAAATAGGAAATGAGAAAGCCCCTGGTTTAAAAGCTCAGCTAAACAGTGTTTTGAGATCCCCTTCAGCTAAAACCATATTTGGTGATACAGGTAGGTCATTTCAGAATACAAACCATACAGTCCGGGCAAGGGAGTGACAACAATATTTTTTTAAACATTTTTTTCCAGAAAAAAAGAAAAAGAACTGTGCCTCCAGGAATCAGGAATCTCCTTTAAGACAAGGTATCCTCGTCATCTGTTTTGCTTTGCTTTGTTTTTAAATGGAAATGGTTTTTTGACTGGTTTCATTTTGAGGATGTGGTGCAGCCCTAGGAAAATGGCCCTGACCTTCCCTAGTGCTCATCTCCACTGCTTTAGACCCAGAACCTAATGATGTTTTGGTTCACTATCACCACCAAATATGGCATTACGCACTATTTCCATTTTGAAGGTGAAAATAAACTTCCCTCTGCTTTCCTCCCCATGTTTTACATCTGCAAAATACCAAGTTATACCTCTTTCCTGGCCTTTCATGACACTCAGTATAAACTGCCTTAGACCCCGCCTCACTCTGCCTAGTGATAGGGCTGGCTCAGATCAGACTCTTCCCCACTACATTCCAATCATACCAACCAACAATCATAGCCCTGCATGCAAAATTCCATAATTCACCTACCAATCACACTGGCATTCCAACTATGCATGTACCTATACTATTCAGGCATTCCCTGCCATTTATCATACAAACCTGACATTGATTACATACATCCAGGAGTCATAAGGGGATGCAAACTCTCAGCCCACAGCTCTGTAGTCAGGCAATCCAGTCCACTGGGCTATACCAGCTGAGTGCCACTCCAACATACAAATGTGTAAAATTGTGTCCCACTTCCTGGATTTTCTATTTACAGTCCTAAGGTGCAGAGATGGCACAATAGTGCTTTCAGATCAACGATTTATACCATAAACTTGTTATTTTGAGATCTGTTTACTTCTCTCTGTTTTCTGATCCTGGAACTTCTTAATAAAGCCATTAAAAGTTGGCATTCACATTTTCAGGTCCACTTAATATCAAGGTTCTTTTCTTTAGACATATAACAAAAGTTCCTAAGAATGGGAGTTATATTATCAATCACTTTGTAAATAATTGTGCATAAATTCAAAGAACAAGTGCTCCCTTTTCTTTTCTTTTTTATTCTATTCTATTCAGATAATACATAATGCTCTAAAATCGGAGCATATTTATATTGGCAAGGAAAAGCATCTGAAGAGGACTGTTAAATGAAGGTTGTAAAACCACAATATATGTCAGTCTCTATTTCTGCCTTTATTGATTGCCATTTAAATGGGCCTGTGTAACAGCAAGCAATTTAACACCCAAAGTTTTTGCAAAGTCTTTTCTTCACATTAGTTTTTTATGCATAGCAAATAAGTAGCATCTACTTTTTCCTCAGTTATGAAAAACAGCTGACATAGCATTGGCAACCATTTCCTGTTTTGTGGCTAAGGGTAAAGACAGGTATAACATTTATAGAACACTGATTCTGGTTTAGAAACCATCACCACCCCATCAGCACTCACGGCGAATGTACTTTTGGAGTGGCTTTGGATAGCATTAATTGACCAGCACTCATAACGTCAGTCAGATACCACTTCACTGATCCAAACAGCGAGAGCAGTTTCTAATTTCATTCAGATGAAATGTCAGCCTTTCCATGCATAAACATGTGCATAGCATTTTAAAATATGAAGTAGGTGAGCAGTCTACCTCCCACTTGATGAGAAAGGCAAGACAGATGCTTAAAGCAATGTTCCATTTTTTCTGGTAAATTACAAAGCCAAGGGGAAGCCAAGTTCATGGTGCAGGTGAGCAGTCCATTGTGACTTCTGTTTAACTTATGTCATTGCCTTCAGCCCAAGTTTCAGCTTATATTGGAAGATTACAAGGAGAGAGATCTGTAACTTCAGCAGAACATTGTCACTGCTGTACAAAGTTAAGTGATGTATCATGCCTTTCTGTAATGCATCTCAAATAACTAAAGCAGGTCCTTTATTAACTTTCATCAAGTTCAGGCACTCTGTTTCAGACCACATTGGAGATCTACTTGCTGTAACTGGGGTGGGTGGGAGTTAATGTAATTTAGGACGTACACCATGGGATGCACTCATTATGTTGAAATATACATAGGTGGTCCAGTTTAAGGAACAGAAAGATTCTTGTCCCTATATGAATACATATTTTTGGAATGTAGCTGTGATTGTTCACACAGTCATGAGTAGAAATGGGCATGAACTGCTGGTTCGGAGGGTGGTTTACTGGCCCAACAGGTGTTCTGCAGTTTGGTGCCCTGTCCCTCTAGTGGGCACCCACTCAGAGGCTGCTTCTGAGTGGGTGCCCGCCAGAGGGAGCAGTGTGCAAAACCACAGAACACCTGTTGGGTTGGTAAACAAACCATGCCAAACCACCAAACCAGCAGTTTGTGCCCATATCTAGTCATGAGCTAATTTTACCTACCTAAGAAACTGTTCGTAATGAGTTGCTCCACATTATTTGAATGGGTAGGAAGGTCACATGGTTGGGCTTTATGTACCAGTAACTGTGTTTATTTTGTAGTGTTAGCAAAATAGAGCTGTTTGTCCTTTTATACACGTTGAAGGTAGAGATGTGTTTGGCCCGTGATGGCCACATGCAGCAGTGTACATCAGGTTGAGGGTCAGGCTAAATGCTGCTTGTGTGGCGGGACTTTGTTTTGCAGTGGATAAGAGCTGGCAGTGGCCATGCTGCCTGCAGGATTTTGAGAGTTATAGTCCAAAAAAAGTTACTTTTTCTAAGCTCCAGGACCAATGTTCTTCCTCACCTGAGGCCCCTCATCCCATTCAATGAAATGGACACACAGCCATTCCCCAATATGTACCCTCACGCACCATATACACAGCATTCTGAAAAGTCAGGATGCAGAGAAGGCCCCCATCATGTGGTTTTTCTCTCCACAACACTGATGTTGCAGCAACCTGCCAAACCTTAGAACATTGGGCTTGCGGAGAACAAATCATATGGGAAGGATGGGCGGGTGTGGGAAAGAATAATTTCCTTTATAGTATCTTCCCCATAAATATCACACTCCTCACAGCCTACAAAACAGCCAGAAGGCAGTGGGTGTCAGGAAGTGTGGCATTTTTGTAGTAAAGAACAAGACACACAGGCCTGAATCCATTTGGTAGCCCCAGCTAGAGTAGACCAATTGAATCAAAAGGATTTACATCATAACTCTTGGCTCACTATACAGTAATTGATTGAATGGGTCTCCTCTAGCTGGAACTGCTAGATGGATTTCAGGCACAGTATTGCAGACTGCTGCATTTAAATACTAGTGAAGGAGGTCTTCCAATCAGCCACCATTCATGTGTCTTGAAGGCAAGCAGTGGTACATCTGTATCTATATTCTCAACCATCTATTTTTTACTGAGAGTGTTGCGCTAATGTGGAAGGGAATAAAGATTACTGCCTTCTGTCTTTATTTTGTTTTTTGTGTGTTTTGTTTTGTTTTCTGTTTTGATTCGTGTCCAGCCTGGACATGTTCCAGCTTGTTGATATCTTTCTTAAACTGTGTCGCCCAAACGTGGACACAGTATTGCAGCTGATATCTGCCTAAGGTCGCGACTGCACTGGTGAATAGCATGGGATTTGCTGTGGAAGTAGAATGCATGAATTTGAGCTTTTTAAAAACTGATCACATGACACAAAGGCCAATGCGAATTACTGCTAGGTCATCCTTTACTTCAGCTGCAGAGTGTTTCCCCCCTGCTGCTGGGGGCTTCCACTTTTTAAAAAACTGGAGTGATCTGAACAATGCTCTCCCTGTTGATCAGTTGTTTTGTGACTGAAGTCAGCTTCCTTGCAGTTACAAAGTGTGTGCTGTATTATTCTCAGCTTTTCCTTTCCTTGGTGGAACAAATCCCAAGAGAGCATGGCCTCTTCCTTCCAAAGTACCCGCTGCTCTCCCCATGTTGACGAGTTCTTCACTGCTGGTAAGGACCAAATCTAGAATAGCTGCTCCTCTTGTTGCTTCTTCCACCTTCTGGAAGGGGAAATTATCAGCAAGAATTTGCTGGACCTTTCAATTTTGGCCTAGTTGGACTTCCAACAGATATCAGGGTATTTGAAGTCTCACATTACTACTACCTGTCTCCTCTTCGAATGTTGGGTATTCTGAACAAGGAGGGCATCAGCCATATCTTCAGTCTGTCTTGGAGCTCTGTAGTAGACACCTCATAGTAACAACACTGTTGTTTCTCTCTCCTCTCATTTTTACGCCAATGCATTCCCTACACCAACTCATGGACATCCTTTACATTCAATGATTCTCGTCCACCCTTCCTTTTTTTACTCTTTTTCTCCATGATCATTCTAATTCCTTCATTGCTCAGCCAAGGCAAAATTAGGTATTTTAGAATACACAGACATTTTCTTCAGTTGATCATATTCCGTAGAGAGAAATTAATACTTATACAAAATTTCACATTAAAAGATAGATTTTAGCAATGTAGGTAAATTGAATTACATCGTGCAGTACTATGAAATCAAATGGAATTTTATAATGGCAGTATTATGAACATGTATAGCATGGGGGGAAAAGCCTTTTCTTGAGAAGTCTTAAGATGCACTGGTATTCCTTGCGCATTATTATATTCATTTTCCCCTTCGACTGAAATAATGTCCTTATATTACAGCCAGGAGTTTGACCATTGGCCATCATGTGACAGGAAATGGGATTAGAAGAATTTGCTTCCTTGCAGTAAAACTGGTAGCTAGGGATGGCTTCAGTTTGTTTGTTTTTTATAATTATTTACCTGAAAAAGAGTCAAATGGGATGGAAAGCCGTTGAGATTTAAAGAGACAGATAGACAGAAAGACTGAAACTAACAGATAAAAACGTCCAGGGCCAAAGATTTGAAGACTTGGTCTAATTATTCTAACTTTATACTGCATCCAGGTTGGCACCTTTTCTTCTCTATGAGGCTCCTCAGAAGCAATATTTTAAGACTACAACAAGAATATGAAACATGCATGTTTTAAAAAATGAGATTATTGTATGTAAGCCATCACAATATGTGGTGGAGAACAAATTCAGCTTTTTCCATTTTCTGACCTTGTTTCATAAATAAGGTCCAAATTAAACTTGGCACTTCTAACTAATTGCCAGACTAAGTTTTAAACTTTGTCTATGATTTATGGGCTGTACCAGGCAGTTCTCAATACATTTCAGTGACTGCAAATTCATTACCATATATAGTATATTTTACTTGCAGCTCAAACCTAAGGCAAAGTAGTCTGGAGATGTGTAACATAATATTTATTGATCCAAAGTAATAATCACAAAGTAAAGCCCTTCTTCAGGGAATATTAATGCCAAATTATTACATGTTGATACAGTATTTTAATTTTAGGCAGCAGTACCAGTCTCAATGTTCTTCCTTTACATTTAGTTACACTTAACATAAAAATACTTATTCAAATAGAGTTGTACAACATGAAATCCATAAAATCTTGACTGTTCTTTTGGACCAGTTTTCTGTCAACCTCTTCCTGTTTCCTTTGTGCAGTGACATCTTAAGCCTAAACACACCAGTCAGAACCCAGCAAATGTCAGCCATAGTTCCACTGAGAAAAATGCAATAGGATCTACAGTAATTACAATGAGTTTTTGCTGGACTGTACCCATAATATCCTCACTACTTGGTGCCACTTTTAAGGCAGCGTGGTTATGGCTGCAGTGTTAAGAGATCAAGAATGAGTACTTAGAAGTGACAAGCTTTTGACTTCAGAGATGGAAGAAATCAGCTCATCCATGTCACAGCACATAACTTTAACCATTTGCTGGCTGAAATCCTGTTCATGCAGCTATGCTACATAAGGCCACAGCGATTTTTCAGAAATAAAAAATGCTAATTCGCCATCTCAAAGGTTCTGAGGCTCCCATGGAATCCCCTTCGTCATCAGGAGGCTGTTGGGGGCCACGGGATAGGGGAAGTCATTAACCTCCAGAAATTGGTGCCACCAGGATGATTTTACCACTGGTGGCAATTTTTGGAAATTAAAGACTTCCTCCATCCTGCAGCTTCCAATGGCTTCCCCACAGTGAAATGAATTCCATAGGAGCTTCACAAGCTTTTCAGGGAGAACTAGAAGTTTTTCATTTCCAAAAAATTGCCATGGCTGATGACATCATCATCCTTATGCAGTGTAATTTATGGAACAGAACTTGGGCCATATCTCTGAGTTGAAGTTTGCACTGCTTTGTTGCCAGTTAATGATTTTTTTAAAATCAAGGAAAGGAAAGGAAATGTGGTAAAATACCCTCAAAACAAAACAAAGATATGAAGCACAGGTTTTCCATAATATAATAAATATAACTTGGAAAATCCTGTAATTATTAGCATAATGTATATTCATTGCACAGGATTCATTCTACACGGCGAGCCTCATGTGTACTCAATTCTACTTTTAGGCAGAGGAGATGTGGTGGAAGAGTAAGCAGCACTGGGGGATCCAAAGCTATGACTTCTTAGTCCTTCGCTTCCCTCCCGTCCTGCACAAAGAGAACACAGTCTGCCTCTACTCCCTAAACTAATCTCTCTGGTAGCGGATGCTGTTCAGTCGCCAGTGTTCAAATGAAATTCAACTGCCAGTTCCTTTTGCTTCTGTAAGAGGAATGGAGGCAGGGAGCCATTTCGCCTTTCACCTCAAGCAGCAAAATATCTGCTGGCCTTGTTACTCTACAGTTACTCTACAACTCTGACTTGTATGGCAGCCTGATACAGCTGATAGCCTGCAGCTGTTCAGTGAGTGTTATTGATTTTGATCACATCAGTCATATAAACAGCCCTAGCTAGATCTCTCCTCTAGTAGAATTTATGTCTGGGAAAAAGGACTTTTTCCCATGGTGAGCAAACTCAATCATGTCTATTCCTTTAAAGAAAAACAGGCTAATATTATATTTCACTGAATTGTTTCACATAGTTACTTTTCCCAGTACTTTTCCAATCAAAGAACAGTGCACTTCTGAATGGCACAATGGCTCCCGAGCAGTGTCATCTTCTCACTTGTTCTCATCGTTTATTAAGCCAGGGCCATTTGATATTACAGTAGTAAGCTTGAGCAAGTGCCCTGTAGATGATGAAGAAAAACAAGTTTAGCAGGAAAGCAAATAGAAAATATTGATCTCTCTTTAGATACTGTAACAGAAAATCTCCTCTAAAATATATCTTCCCTTACTCTCTCCTGATCAGTACCCTTTGCCATTTAATAGCTAGAGACACAGAGGGATGAGTGTAACCTTGAGCAATAAGAAACTTTCATTTACACACAAAGGAAAGGAAAGTTTGATCCATTTCATCAAAATTAAGGTTCAACATGGTTGTTGTGGGTTTTTCGGGCTCTTTGGCCATGTTCTGAAGGTGTTCTTCCTAACATTTCGCCAGTCTCTGTGGCCGGCATCTTCAGAGGACAGGAGTCAGAGCACAGACAGAGTTCTGACTCCTGTCCTCTGAAGATGCTGGCCACAGAGACTGGCAAAACGTTAGGAAGAACAACCTTCAGAACACGGCCAAAGAGCCTGAAAAACCCACAACAACCACCAGATCCCGGCCATGAAAGCCTTCGAGAATACAAAGGTTCAACAGTTATGTGTACAAACAGACATCCAGGCAGATAATTCTTTAACTTTTCAAAGATGTATCCCCCATATTGCTGAAATGAGAATTGCAGCAAATAATAATTCTAATATAAAATGAAGAGAAAGCCAGTAAGATATATCATCAGGATATACACAGCATCACTTAATGCAAACAAGGAGGCTCTGGAAGAGAATAAACTACTAAGTGACCTTTACAGTTGTGAATAGAAGAGTGGGATGTCTGTCTGTGAAAATATATGCTGGAGTCATACTCTGAACCTCTTTCAGTTCCAAAACAGATTTTTGTATTTGTATTTTTCCCCCTTCATTGGTAACTGTGTAGGATATGTAAGAGGCACAGAAACAGTTTTGTAAAGAGGTTTTCTCTTCTACTGAACATTGCTTTCCCCCTGCACATTCCAATATTGTTGCCCATTGCAAAATTATAATGCAAGATTCATATTTCAATAGCTGTGAAAAATGCATTCTTTGGCTTATTGTACAGCTATAGTATTGTGCAGAAACTTGTGTTAGGTAGGATAGGATGCTTTGGAGGTGATAGGAAACTGATCTTTCTCACTATCATTTCCTGGTCCTTCTCAGCTTTTTGCTAGATAAGGTAGTAATCTCTGAGGTGTAGATTTTATTCTGCGTGTCCAAGATCCTCTAGGGAGAGGTGAGAATTTTGTCTGGTTTGTTGCTTGATAAGAATTTCCAGAGTATGCAGATTTTTTCATAGGTTTATCAGAAAACACCTGAGAACTAAAATATGAGAGAAAGGAAAATGGAGAGATTTGCCAGTCCAGAAAAGAATCCTCTGAATGCTTAGCTCTTAAAAGCCTAGGTTTTAATCCTGCGTATCCTGCCATGTTTGGGATGTGGCACATGGGTGCCTCTGCTTTTCTCTGAGTGGTTTCTCATCCTGAACAAGCATGTGGCAGGAAGGTACAACGTGGGCCTTTCCATGCCGGGAAGAGCTGCACCAATAGTTGCAAATTTTATTTTATTTTTGTTTGTTAAGGCCTTTAGAAATTTCAGAAGTGTCTTCCTATGTGGGAAGGAGAGAACTTGAGATATTTAAAAAAACAATGTGTGAGAAAATGAAACTGATAGATCTGTCCAGTACAAAAATATTCTCAGCTTCCTTCAAAACTTTCTTCCAAGTTAATGAGTTGACCCATAGTGGCACAAAATGATGAGAGAGAGAGAGAGAAGAAGAAGAAGAAATATTTCTATACAAATGTCATCTAAAGATGAGAGATTTCTCTATCTACGGAGACTCTTCATGTAAGCCAGAATCCCACATGAGGTAAATACAGGCCTGAAAAAAAATAGGCAGCATCATAAGAGATACATATTACAGTTAAGATTAAACTACAGGTATGTTCTGTTTTGCTGTTGCATGCCATACACACAAGATTTCCTCTGCAGACTGTAGGAGAGGATGCATTTCTCCCAATTATATTGATTCATGAAATGCCAGATGACATTGGTAGATATTTTTCTCCACTAACTCTTTTCCCTTCTCCCATTATGATCTAAGAAAAAAAAATATAGGCATGCAGTGTTATTCTAGTTAACAGCAGTTGCACGTATGTGTGCTGATTGCAGTGCAAATAGACCTTGAAAAGCTTTCTTCTCATCTGCCAACAATTTCCTCCTCTTTTGTCTGTGACACACATTCTGTCTCTGCAATACATTAAACTACCATCACTTTGACATGCTGACATGATCGAGAACCTTGCAAAAATCTCCATCTGTCCATTGTCTTGAGGTGCATCAGGTATAATTATTGATATATGCAGATGCAGTGGTAAAAAAATGTCATGGCAAGTTCATATTTTCATTGGATAGCTTTCATTTTATTTAGCCCAGTTTATATTTTACCTCAAACTCTGATTGCTGTATTCCTTTTCCAAAGCTATGATCCAATATAATGGTTTTGGGAGTTCTCCATATTTCACTTAATCAACTATATAGAGACAAGCTTTATAACACATTTATAAAATAATACATTTCTGGCTGAATAATAACATTTATGAAATAAGTACGTTGCCTCTGAAACTGAAGTCCCTTGAAGTCAATGGTATTGTATCCAAGGATGGTGTGGCAGTGACTTCAAAATAAAGGCCACCCGGCTTACTGCAGCAAAGAACTTTTTGTGTCTTTTAAAGTACATGCACAATTTTAGAAAGTGAAGTGAAAAGCCGCTCTCAAATCTTTTGGAACAAATAAATCACCAGGAGTAGATACAATAGAAATATTTCATACCGAATCTTTCAAAATCTGAGCAAGAATATGGCAGCAAATATGGAAAGTAAAACAATGGCCCATATATGGAGTAATGCCAGATGTTCAAACTGGGTTCAGACAAGCAAGAGGCACTAGGGAATATATTGTCAAGATACACTGACTACAGAAGTGCACCCAAGAATTTCAGAAGAAAATTGGCTTGTACTTTATAGATTACTGTAAAGCACTGATGACGGAGTGGATCCTGAAAAGCTGTGGATCATCCTAAAAGAACATCTGGTTGTGCTGATGCATAATCTATAATCTGGACAAAAGGCTACTGTTAAAACAGATTATGGAGAAACAGAAAGACTTCCAGTTGGCATAGGTGTCAGCCAAGGGTGCCTTTGATCTCCTTATCTGTTCAATCTATTTACAGAAAGCTACATTAGATTCCAATGAAAGTGAAAACTGGTGGAAGAAACATCAATAATGTAAAATATGTAGATGATATCACAATAAAGGCAGAAAATAGCAATGGCAAAAAAAGGTAACTGTAATGTTGACACTGTCAAATCTGAAATTCAACATCAATCCAAAGGGAGACTACAGCCAAGAAGTCACAGAAAGACTGGAACTTGGGCAGCTCTGAAAGACCTAGGAAAAAAGGGTAAGGAGCTGTTGCTGGACCATAATCATCCATACATGCAAATGATTTCTGAGCATATGAATTACTTGAGATGTGTGTGGGCAGATTGCAGATCCCCTTCTAAGGCATCAATTGATGACAGCTTCACCCTAAATAACGTTAGCACAATACCTCCACATACACACTCCACCACAGTCCCTCTCTTCCCACTCCATGGCAGCCACATTCCTTCCTACCTAACCCTTACTTACCACCAAAGACAGGAACAACAGCTGCACCTGAATATCAGGAGACCTTCCCTAGTTGATTTCAGTGTGGCGTGAAGAAGAAAAAGGATTTAAAAACAAACAAATCACATGCAGAATTGCACACAAAGAGTTTGGATCCTAGCTTTGGTTTTTATTCCAAAGTTACATGCAGAACATCATATGCTTAGGTTCCTAAATGAAGCAAGTGGAACCTGTTTCATCTGCTTCTCAGAAAAGCACCAGAAAAGTGTACATGTTTTCAGGCTTTCCTGAGCTTATCCATCAGACTAGTACCAAAATTAGGGGATAGGAAAAGAAGCAAAAGAATCCAAGCATTTCTTTATCTTTCACTGTCACTTAATTTTTTGTGATGAAGAGTTCTAGAGAACTCCGAAGTTTACTCTCCTTTTTTTGTCCTAATAAATGTACTGCTCCACAGTAGGTTTCTTCTTATTGCACACGGACTAGCACAGCTATGTTGGTTTTCCATTTTCTACATTACCTCTAAGTACAGTAACAATAAAAGATAGTTCACTAATGATGTCAGTGAAAATAATGTTAGGGTGGATAGCAGAAATCCCAAAGCAATAAGAGCATAATATATGTACAAGCGTGGGTGTACATCTTATGGAAACTATATTTGAACTAAAATGTCTGATCTCATATCTAGAAAAAGAATCAGCAGTGGAATCTTCAATGGACTTAAAATTGCAAGCCTGTTTCCTGCTGCAAGTCAAAGAAAGCAGCTTGAACCAAAATTACAAGAGGCCAAATGATCTAACATCCAGATTTATATGTATAATAACCACCTTGTGTTTCTCACATGGGGATATGCTTTAGAGTATTTCACAACAGAAACTGTCAAAGACACACTGAAAACAATACACTTATATGACTCTTTCTTAAAACTTAAAGAATAACAGTCACTAATAGACGCTGCAGATATGTTAGTTCTCGGATATTTTGCCTGATTGATGGAAGGATGATTTAGAAAGACAGAAAGGTATCTATGCTTGCAGAATTTATACGCTATATTTACTAGTATGGATAAAGCAGCCAAAGCCAACCTAGCATCATTGACAATCATTTCCACAAATTGATTTTAGAGCCGTGCTTCAAATATTACATTTCCAAATTTCTGACTTTCTTAAAAGCATGTGCAGAAGCAAACTGTGGTTGAAAACACACATCTTTGTAACACTGGAAAGGTCAGAAATGAGTATACCCATTATCTTGCAGAGTTATCAGAGCTGTCCCTGAGTTCACGCATCGCACAGACCCGTTTGCCCTTTCAAGAAATGCAAAGCACTTCCATAACATCAGCCATTCGATGGCAGCTTGTCTGTTCAAAACTCAAGTGGAGAAGGGTTAATATGAGAAGCAGCTCTAAATAACTTCCCAAACAATCTCAATACAATGAGGTATAATTTATTAGTTGACACCGGAGACGCTAATTCAACAATGCAGCATGGACCAAGTTAAACTTGATATAAGTCACAGGAGGCCTTATCTAATCAGCCTAGATTATAAATTTTAATTTCTCAGCTTTCATTTCTCATAATGACATCAGGCAGGCATGCTTTTCCCTGAAAATTGTCAAGCCTCTGGTGAGTACGTTTAACAAAGGTGATTATTACAATCAAAGTTGTCAACTTCCATTTATTCTTTTGCCATGTGCAGCCTTTTTTCCGATCAGCTTGAAAGTATGTACTCAAAGAAGAAAGGATTAAATTACTTTCAGAACCAATGTGTTTTCTGTGATGGGCACAGTTCATTAAAGTACACCTGTTGAAGAATACAAAGCTAACTGCGAACATAGAACTGCTCAGAATGGCTGATGGTGCAAATTCAGATTCTAAATTAGCCTTATTTACTGTGCATCATCTGCTTAATGGCTGACAATTAATTTTAGCTAATGTGCTGCATAAATGTAATGGTCTTCACAGCATACCTCTTACTAGAGTTGGACATTTTATAGAAAAGATTCCCTTTGTTCTGTCTCCCTCTACTTGGCAGAGTATTTTGATTTATATGAATTTTACTTTCATTCCTTCTCTTTCTCTTGTTTTTCTTGGTACCTAAATATCGTTAACATTTTCTGACATACCTATGTGCATCAACACTAGTCAGCTGTTCTCAAATATTGATATTTCTCTTAGCAAAAATAGACAAGCCACCACAAACCATTCCAATTATGTATGCATGAAAATATTCTAGTCAGGATCCATTTTTTAAAAAAAATTAAGTGAAATAGAAACAGTTCTGGGACATGACAATGAAGCTGCTTAAATGAAACAGCAACAAAGCCATTCGTCAACTTTAGTCATACGCAGGGGATTTCAAACTCCTGAGAGGATTAAATTCTCACAAAAGCTTTTTATCTTCAGAGAGCCATATGGATAAAACACCAGAATCACATGCCATGAACACAAGCCGTCCAATAACCAACAATTGTTCATAGTCCAATAACTCAGCATGCCCATCCGAAACTCCATTTTACATACAGTGGTGACTGATGAAGTGATTTGCTAGGCAAAACTGCCAGCAGTCACTGCATAACCATAGAGGGGCACAGGAGAATCTCTAGCACCAAGAGGTGATGATGGAGAGGGCATCACATCCGCCACTGGTCAAATGCCCTTTCACTGAATTGATAGCTGTTCCAGTTGATATCAATGGTTCATGACAATGGTGTGGTCAATTCTACTCAGAAACAGTCCACATACAATGTGCTGGCTCTTCCTCCATCACTGGTCCTTTCAGCCAAAGTTAAGGGCACAAACTTGAATAATCTGCTTGCCTGTCATAGATCACTATATATACTTCTCATTTTATACAGTATATATTGATCTCTCCTCAATATATACCTCTCAATGGTCCAAATTCACATAACTTTGCATGATGGAAGCTGACAATGTCACCAGCTTGTACCATTAAAAATTACTTTCATAGAATCATAGAAAAGTAAAGTTGGAAGGGGCCTACAAGACCATCAAGGCCAACCCCCTGCTCAATGCAGGAATACAATCAAAGCATATCTGCCATATCTTTAAATTAATTAAATGTTTCTGCCAGGAGCCAGGACCATCAACAACGAATCAGCAGCAATTTTTAGTAATTAAAAGCTTTCACATACACACAGACACGCACGCACATCTTGAGACTTTCAAAGGCTTCCATGGGGCAAAAGGGAGCCCTACAGAGCTTTGGAACATAAAATGGGTTATAGGAAGCATTTAATTACTTTAAAGTAAATTTTAGCAATGCAAGCTGCTGATGTCATCAGCTTCCGCTGCATAAAGTAACAAAAAACCAGGATTTAGGTCAATGTTTAGTGTGATATCACAAAGGAAGATTTTTTTTACACATCATCATCATCATATAATAGCATTGCTGGAAGGGACAGGGATCCTATGGATCATTGAGTCCAGCCCCTATTAAGGAGGCACACTGGGGAATTGAACTCCCAGCCTCTGGTGAAGTACCACCAGGGATGGGGACTTAAGTTGTGGAATTCGCTTCAAGTCGGACTTAAGTTGCACTGGTGACTTGATTCAGACTCAACTCAGGGTTTTTTCCTTCTATGACTTGACTTGTGACTCAGAATGCACCCACCGCTCCCTTTTTTCTGGGGGGGGGGGAAGCTTGTTTTTAATAAGGACTTGGACTTCGGGCTTGGGACTCGGGACTTGGTGCCAAAGACTTGGACTTGGATTTGGGACTCAGACCCAAAGACTTGCCAACACAGTACCACACAGTCAGAGGTTCCAACCTCTATTACAGCAAGTTCCCTTTTAGTCTGTTTCCTTTTCATTCGGTAATCATTTGCTCTTAATTTAGACTTTATCATCCTGAACTGAATTTGCAGTGCTGTATTCAAATATCAGATCACATTTTAGCAAGCAAAAGTTGGACAAGTATTTGCCAGCATACAACACCCTCACATCAGTTCTTCCCTCCTCTGCACACCACAATAAGCCAGACAGTCTTCAGTTAACCATAGCTCCTTGTTTCATCCAAAGGCTAACAAGACAAGGTCTTAAAACACAGCTTGTAGACAGAGGCTGACTACACAGGAGTTTAGCCTGCTGTTTCGTTTGCTACATAAATGGGCTGGTTGACTCCTAAAGACAGCGGTCAGATGATATCTTTGCTGGAGCAACCAGCTCAGCCTCCAATTCATCCTACCCAGACTTTTCTGGTCCCTGTCAGGGGCTTCTACTTTTTGGTGTAGGCAGGACTGCTCTATTTTGGTCCATTCCCAATGTAGGTGATCTCTGGAAATGAACCAAAGCAAGCCTTTCTCTTGTAATTTGCCAATGTTGAGAAGGTAGTCACTTCAGAATATTGGCAAATTAAATTCTTCCTTGGCTCCATGGAGGGGTCAAAGAAGGTGGAGGATTTTAAGTGTGCATTAGAGGACTTTTAAAATATCATTAGATATGTGTATTGCAAGTTAGATATGTGTATTGGGGCTGGCTGGATAATTCAGTGAGTTAGGTATCTTGCTGTGGAGCCAGAGTTTGGGAGCTCAATTCCCTACTGTGCATCCCAGAAAAGCCCCACTGTGTGGCCTTGGGCAAACTGCACAGCTCCAGGACACCCCTGGAAGAAGGGAATGGTAAACCACCTCTGAGTACCCTGTACCTAGGAAATCCTGAAAAGGATCACCATAAGTCAGACTTATGATGATGACTTGATGACACATCATGATCATCATGAGATAGGTATTCAGACTTAGGCATCCTTCAGTCTCGAGAGACTATGGTAACGTGCTCTGTATGGAGGACTTGGAACAGCATCTAGTGTGGCTGAGAAGGCCAATTCGAGAGTGACAATCCCTTCCACACTGAAGACAAATACAATCTGTCCCCTGTCCAGCTCCCTGATTTTGCTGGTTTCGGGACTGCCTCTTTGCCTCGGCCTGCTGGACAAGTGTCTCTTCAAAATGGGAGAGGCCATGCTGCACCGCCTGCCTCCAGGCTGAACGCTCAGATGTCAAGGTTTCCCATCTGTTGAGGTCCATTCCTAAGGCCTTCAGATCCCGCTTGCAGATATCCTTGTATCGCAGCTGTGGTCTCCCTCTGGGGCGCTTTCCCTGCACTAATTCTCCATACAGGAGATCTTTTGGAATCCGACCGTCAGCCATTCTCACAACATGCCCAAGCCAACGTGAACATCACTGTTTCAGTAATGTATACATGCTAAAAATTCCAGCTCATTCTAGGACTACTCTATTTGGAACTTTGTCCTGCCAGGTGATATCGGAGACAACACATATGGAACGTGTTCAGTTCCTCTCCTGCCATGCACAAAGGGTCCAGGACTCACTGCAGTACAGAAGTGTACTCAGGCTCTATAGACCTGGATCTTGGTATATGCCGTCAGCTTCTTATTAAACCATACTCTCTTTGTGAGTCTAGAGAATATGGTAGCTGCTTTGCCAATGCGTTTATCCAGCTCGACATCTAGGGAGAGGGTGTCAGAGATCGTTGAGCCAAGGTACACAAAGTCATGAACAACCTCTAATTCTTGTGTGGAGATGGTAATAGAGGGAGTTGAGTCCACGCCCTGGCCCATGACTTGTGTTTTCTTCAGGCTGATTGTTAATCCAAAGTCGTGGCAGGCCTTGCTAAAACAATTCATGAGTTGTTGGAGGTCTTCAGCAGAATGGGCAACAACAGCTGCATCATCAGCGAAGAGGAAGTCCTGCATGCATTTCAGCTGGACTTTGGTCTTCACTCTCAATCTAGAGAGATTAAAGAGCTTTCCATCTGATCTAGTCCGAAGATAGACACCTTCTGTTGCAGTTCGAAAGGCGTGCTTCAGCATGACAGCAAAAAAGATCCCAAACAGGGTCGGCGCGAGGACACAGATAAGTATATGTAATACATAAAAAAAGATACTCAGTGTGGTGAAGTGGAGAGATGATTAGGATTCTGGAGACAAATCCTTGCTTAACCATGGAAACTCATTGGGGGACTGGAACAGGCAAAACCACTCCTTAAATATCTCGCTTACCTTGAAAGCACTATTAGGGTCACTATAAGTTGGTTCACACTTGACAGCACAACAGCAGCAGCAACTACCACCACCACCTATAAATATACCTAATAAACATACACACTGAGCTATCCAGCCAGCTTGTTGCTGCTGCTGTTGTTCTTAAAATTATACAGTGAATTTTCACTCCTCTAATGCACTTTTTAAAAAAAATCACTTCCTCAGCCCCTCCACAGAGTCAAGGAAGTGTTTTATTTGCCATCGGCTCTTAAGCCATTTCACAATATTGGCAAATTGACAGCAGGCTGCTGTGAACCACATTGGGCTGCTTGCAGCCTGTATGCCACTTGGATGCAAAGATCACACCAAATGGCATACCGGACCTCTTAGTGACCCTGTTTAGCCCAATACAGCCTAATACAGCCCATCCATGTAAACAAATCCATAATTTCAGATGTGGATTTTCTCTGGATGTGTTAACTGTTTCCCTGTTCAGGAAAAAGACAGGCACGCAGGCAGAAAGGCAGACAGACAGGCTATGACAGACTGAAGACCTCCAGGTTTATTTGCGGCACTCCAAGAAAGGTGGTGCGGGGTGGGGGGTGGGGAGCTGCATGCAAACCTTTTTCATATGTCAGCTTATCAGTCAAGATACAGTCGTCCAAAGATGCCCAGCACGTTGACCTATCACTGAGATGACCCAATCAGTTTTGTTTTCTCTTAACATTCCTTTTTCCGACTCCTTTGTCTAGCCTCTAACAACAGACCTGCATCCATCATTCATCTGAAGAAACAAGGTAAATTGAGAATTGATAACAAAACTGCAGGTTTCTCAAAGCTGGCAGGTGTACGTGCTTATGCTGCATAGAAAGCTAATCAAGAGAGAACCTGCCCAAAATTCTCTTCAGGAAGACATTCAAGTAATAGGAAAAGAGGTTTATGTTAATTCAGAGGTGGTGCTCAAGCTAATGTTCACATTTGTGGCCACAGGTTTAAAAGATTTGATCAGCTGTAATCCAAACCATCAAATCTCTCTGGAGTCAAATGCATTCTATATTGTAGTATGATGCCTCAAAACATATCTGAAACTTGTATATCCAGATGGAGTACACATTTTCAAGAAAAGGTACTAGACCCCTGGAATATTCAGACGAAGAGAATGTTTGACAAGTAACATCTTAGCTTGCAGTCCTAAATATAGGAAGTTGTTACTGAACTTTCAAATTGCTGGTTTACTATTGCTGAGCAGGTCCCAGGTGGTCTACCTTTACATGAAAGGAATACAACACACAGTACTTTGGAGCAAAAAGGCCACAACTTTAATGGTTGCAGCAGCAGTCCATGGCCTAGCACTGGAGGATTGAATCCGGTGCACAGAGAGGCCCGAACATCCCCACCATCACCAATGCCCACCATCACCCTCTTCAGCAGCTGCTAAAGGTTCTACCAGGAGTGGCAATCCTCTGGAGACCACACTGACATAAGCCACTCCATGACTCCCTGCCACTTGAGGGCAGACCCGGACCAGCAAGCTCCCAAGCTAAGGCAGACAATGGCCCCACCTTGAGCTTGCCATACAGGGCGGTTTCTTTACCATTCTGGATGAACCGTATCCTGCTTGCCACCCTCATACTATCTGGATCCAAACCCAATGCTCCAAACCACCAACAAAGTTGTGACATTAACCAAAAGAACAACAACACAACAATACCCAGAATATCCAACCAATAACCCTAATACTCATGCAGCAAACCTTAATTATTACATTGTTCCACCACCATAAAAACGGAAAGGGAGGGAAAAGCCAGCAAGCCACAGCCTGGCCAGAGTGATCTTGTCACTCCAGTTATATGCTGGGCAGGTGGACCAGAATGAAAATTGCTGTTTCTTGGTCCACTCACCCTGCAGTCCCCAATTTCAATTCCCCTGCAAGACAATTCATAGCTGACAGGGGAGTTCTCTTCCCCTGCTGGCCAATGAGAACCCACTGAGGGGGTGGACCAATCATCCTTCCGGTACCCCCAACTCCTGGCTAATGCTACATAAGCGCCGGCATGCCAGTTCAGCTCAATCTCCTCTGCCCATGACCCCGCCAGCAGTGAAGGCTCCCATTTTTTGCACAGGTTGCTCTTCAGAATGTAACTTTTCATTTCAACCCCCTAGGCACAAACTGATTTAAGCATCCTTTATGGGGCAAAGTGGTTTCTCAGATGAAGTATTTTCACAATTAAAAGATACTTTCATGAAGATATCACCTCTGTAGGGTAGGTAGCCATAGGAGATTCACAGGAGGCCAGCCATCATAAGCTTCATGTTACTCAATGGAGAGCCAAACAGGAAACAAGTAAAACTGCAAAGCAGAGTAAAGCATAAAGAAACAGCACATTTGCAAGACTATTAGTTTCAGTAGGAGGAATAATATTCCCTTAAGATTATACTGAAGCACATCTAAGAAGTACCAGCAAACCTGTGTGTTTTTAAAACACTTCATAACTCATAAGGAGGCCAACTAAGCTACTTTACATCACATGCACAATATTGTAGGCTATGGTGACAGCTTTCTGTATTGGATTACCAAAGCCTGTAGATGTGGGGTCATAGAAAGCTAGCTTGTTAAGCATGGCTTATGATGCAGCACCACAGCCCTTGGAGAAGTTCAGAAGCTGCAGAGGATCAAAAGGCTCTCTCTGAAGAGGTTCAAAGACAGCTTTCTATAGAATGATTTTAGGATATTTTCTCAGCAGCTCAAGTGAGAAAGGCCCAAGTGTAGAAAAGCAGACTAATGAGAGACAATATGGGATTTTCTGAAGAAAATAGTGGAAGCAAGAAGAGCTGCCTTTTGCCCTCACCCAGCAGCAGTTCCCACAGTCAGCCAGGCTTCCTAGCATTTAATTTTGTTTATAAAGTTACAGAGATGGCAGTGTGCAATTCCTAGCTTATATGGCAAGAGAAGGTTTGCCTCTTTCCTCACTAGTCAAAATAAGAATGGGAACGGCTCTTCCTGCAGGGTGGTTGCCAGCCTGTTGCTGAGAAGGACCCCCAGGCTGTCCATTCCAACCCCAGGTTCAATAACACAACACACAGTTCTTGCTTCGAGAGAAAAGGCCACAAATTTGTTAATTACAGCAGCAGTCCCTAGCTTAGCATTGGGGAATTGAGTCCATTGCATCATGAGGCCTAAATCGCTCCCCTCTCTGATGCTTATACCACATGGGCGTATGCCACTACGTGAGTATTGTCACCTGAGGGTGGAGCCAAACCTACAAGTCCTACCCTCCAGCTGCGCCAGACTGTGGCCATGCCCACAGTCCCTCCATACAGGGAGATTTCCTACCATCCTGGGTGCCCAAGTCTCCTGCTTGTCACCCTTCTTACTGCCTGGATCCAAGCCCAATGCCTGCAAACCCTGCAGGGTGGTTTGGGGAGCCAAAGCTCACAAGGTCAAAGCCCTGAGACTTTCTGCTCAGCAAAGACTATGGCATTGTAGACATGGGGACGAATAAAAAAAAAAAGAATCACCATATTCGTCAGAAATCGCTGATTTGTTAAATATTCGTCCCTTTGTATTCATGGGTTCCAGAGACCCTGACGACTACGAAGGGACGAATATTTCCCCATTTTCATTCATCCCCCATACGAAGAAGAAAAAAGGCATCCTATGGCTTTTCCATTCTGCCTACCGGCCCACCGATCAGTTGATCAGCAGGCCAATAGGCAGCCACCCACCCCCACTCACCGTAATCGCCACTGCCGCCGAGGTCTCCATCTGGCCTCCACAGGTATGGCGTGTAAAAAGGGAGACTGGCTGCCCTTTGCAAAGATGGTGGCTGCGGCTTCATTTAAGGTAGGGAAGCTGCAGCTGCCATCTTTGCAAAGGGCAGCCTGGATTCCCTTAGCCTGCATTAAGGGAATCCAGGCTGCACTTTGCAAAGATGGCAGCTGCAGCTTCCCTACCCTAAATGAATCCGCAGCCACCATCTTTGCAAAGGGCAGCCAGTCTCCCTTTTTACACGCCATGGCTGCGGAGGCCAGATGGAGACCTCGGCAGCAATGATGGCAGCGGCGGCAATGATTATGGGGGGGCGTGGGGGGGCATCAGAGGGGGCGGCAGCAGTGCAGGGGGGCACAGGGGGCAGCGGCATGGCAGGGGGGGCAGCGGGGGGGGTCAGGATTTTTTTAGGAACCCCCCACGAATCGACGAATAATTTCATGCTTCGTCGGTTCATGGGGGGCAGCTTTGTGCTTCATCAACATTTGACGACTCACAAAGCAGGATGACTCGCCAAAATGGTGAGTCGTCCCCATCTTTATGGCATTGTCATTGACCACCATTCCAGGTTTCCCTGCTTCTTCTGAGCTCAGCTACATCTTTATAATAGCTGAGAGAGAAATGAATGTTCTCAGGAACAGTATACTGTTGCAAGCTCTCTGCTGCAATGCAAAGTGCTGCTTTTGACCTATTAAAACCCTAAAAGACTTGGGCGCAAGCTATCTGAAAGACCACATTTCTCTTTATGAGCCTGCACAGGTTTTTAAATCATAAGAAGAGTCCTTTCTTTCAGTCCCGCCATCCTCACAGGTGCATTTGGTGTGGACACAGGAAAGGCCTTCTCTGTCACTGGTTCCAAGCCATGAAACATCTTCCCATGAGAGATCAGGCTGGGTCCCCCTTTGCTGCTCTTCTGTAAACAGGCAAATATGTTTCTCTTCAGGTAGGTTGTTTTTCAATAATTGGCTGCCTAAGAAGGGGTTATTAAAAATGGGGGTACTATTTTTTTTCACGTTTTTAATCTTCTTTGTCTTATTATTGTAAGCCACTTTGGGTCCTATTGAGGAGAAAGGTGAGGTATAACTATTTTAAATAAATAAGAAGAAATAAATATGTATGTGTGGGCAATTTGGTCTTAAATGGATAAGCACATGCTTTGCACAATATCTGTTCCTTATTTGTTACCCTGATTTGATTCAACTGCCTGCTTTGTAGGACTCAATAGGAGGGGCACTGATTGGTCATGGGACTCTTGAGGTAAGTACTGTACTTTCAGATTTACCACTGCAATGATGATGATGTAGAGCTTGAAATTCAGGGGAGGGGGTCCCCAAGGCAGGAGATAACATTTTTGTAATGCTCCCTTTCAGGTTGGGGAAGAGATAAAGCAGCAAGCCTCTCCTTGCCATGCTTAGCTTTCCAGATGGGTATTGCCTATCTGAATGTTTTCATCTATAATTTACCAAATCACAGGCAATTTTATTGTGCTACCAATGAGTATCACCTCTAGAGTGGCCCAGAGACTAAGGTTTACAGCTGCATTCTAACTCAGTGCAGCACAGTCGGTCAAAGACTTGTGTTGGGGCAGCTACCTTGTGACATTGCATCTATATTTGCATGTGGCAGTGATGGAGTGTTTTCTTGCATTCCAAACACAAGCTTCATAATGTTTTTCCTCACCATTCTAACAGGGAAGGAAAGGTCAAGTCCGCACCCTGCCTGCTCTGATCCCATTCACTGCCAACCCCTTGTCCCACTGATGCTATCTTAATTTCTAAAAAGCTGCACATTAAGTACAAGCACACATTTAACATTGATTGGTTTGGCCCTCAAATTGCTAATGTGTAGATACAAATTCCATTAAAATACATGTCTTTTTTCTTCTCTTTTATTTTTCTTCTCTTTTCCATGTTGTTTACAGACATTTTGAATTGTCCCTCTTATTCCCCCCTTCCCCTTCTTCTTTCTCCTTCATTAAATAAATCTCAGTTGTGTTCCTCCCATTTTATCATGTTACTTAACATTCTTCCTCTCTGTCACATTCCTAGGGGATTCAGCAGGCAAAAGTCCAATAAGTCAGTCCAAGGTCAGAAGTCCGGGAGATACAAAACGGATGCCAAATTGTCAAAGCCAAAACACAAACCGAAGTCAGAGTCCAAAAGCCAAGGGTCAAGAGAGCAAGGTTCAAGATAAGCAGGAACATGGACACAAGCCAGAGAATTGACTTGTTCCTTCCAAGACTCTGGGTACAAATTATATAGCAGCAACAATCATCTAATTCCTAGAAACATTCCATCCTGTTAAAACTCAGGGCTGGTCGACCTGATGTTCCTGTGAGAAGCATTCATGCGAGCCTCAGACCTCCATGTTGTGAGTCTCTGCCGAAGCTGATCTCTCACTCTGGCTAGTGGGGGAGGAGAATCTGGTGGTGATTCAGCTGTCTGTGATACTAATTGCCCAGTATTTTCCTCAGCTGTAATTAACCCCTCTGATTCCAGATCTTCTTCGGCTGAACTCATGACATTCTCCTATAATCTTCCAGGACTGGTGGGCTGAGAGGTAACATGGAATTGAATATAATATATCTGGCCTTTTCAGTTAGTCTCCTGGCCTGTATGTACTGGGGGGAGTGGGGAGTGTTTGAAATCATTAGAACAAACATCTTTTTCCACACCCTCTTGGGAACTTTTCTTTTGGGACATGAAGTTGAACAAACAGAAGTTTGTCTGATGTCTTTTCTTTATAGGAATGTAAGTAATCATAAAATGCAACCTCATTAACCAGATGGCCTGGGAGAGGATCCAGGAAGCTGGATAATCAGAATTAAACAGAGAGCTGATTATAGAGTTGCATTGTTGGGGGGGGCACACATGAGTGAACACAAATAATGAGGAATGTGAATAATCAAGGCTTGTAACAGTAATTTCCTACAAATGAACAAATTACAAATTATTTTTAAGGTATATAGGGTATTTTTAAGGTATGGAGTTTTCAGGGTGTCTGTTGTAGATTACTAATAGGGCTGGCCTTACCATTAGGTAGGGTGAAGTGGTTGCTTCAGGTATGTATGTATGTATGTATGTATGTATGTATGTATGTATGTATGTATGTATGTATGTATGTATGTATGTATGTATGTATGTATGTATGTATGTATGGAATTGTTTTTCCTCACAATTAGTGCAGGGCACTACTCAGAGTGGTTAACAATCAAATCTATGCCAGTAATATAACATGCAACAAAAAATAAACCCATATAATAAAGTAAATCAAATCAAGGACAGCATCAAGCTAGCAAATCAGTCAACATCAATACCAGAAAAAATGTGGATGGGTGTGTGTGTAAGACTCATCCACCCCCACTTTGGGAGCTGCTCTGCTGCTCTTGAGATGCCATGTAGCTCCCCAGAGCCAGCTATTTCCTGTAGTGCCGATTTTACACAGAAATCATCTGGCTGGGTTGGATGGATGGGCATCGTTGCTATCCTCAAGGCATTGTTGCTACCGCCAACAACATAAGCATCATAGTCAAGTGATGCAGTGCTTGCCACCAATGGGGTGGGTGTGGGGAATAAGGCATATGAGCATACATTCTTATTCTACCTCTCCCCCACCACCTCTGGCCAGAATTGCATGTTTCAAACACTGTGCACATGTTTCAAGCTCCAATCAAAATAAATTCTCAGGCAGGAAAAAAACCTCCTGGCATTGTCTACCATTCTCCATCTGCCTTACAAGCAAGGTTAATACCTCTAAGCAGAAGCAGCAGCTGAACCCGATCATGCCCAAGGATGCCCATCAATTGACCCAACTTGCTCTGTCTCTCCTAGCTGATTAGGTGCTTTGTGTTGGACAGAAACATACAGGATGAGCTTTATATAACTTTGCAGGTAGGGTTGCATGGTTGTGGAATGAGGGGATGGGAATTCAAATCCCCATTGTGCCTTCCAGCCAAGTTCACCTAGAGCATGCGTGGCTGATGGGATTATGTACCCTGCCACTGGTGCAGCTGTGGGCAAGCTGCACGGCCCTAGAACATCACCAGGGGAAGGTATAGTAATCTATTTCTGAGCAAACCCTAGGAGGGTCACCATATGTCAGAATCTCTGCGATGGCACATAATTATGAATTATACTGCCAAGCTCGTTCCTGGTCTGAGCCTTTTTTTCAGTTATGAACACAAAGCCAGTACAGGAAGTTAGGCACTTCTCACTTGGGATGGGACTGTGATAGCGAATTGGAATGATTAATAACTCATTCAGACCTTCCCCCATTCCAAAGGAAATCCAGGAGGATATCTCAGTCTCTGATGGTGCAAAAACTCCATATCTTGAATATTCCATTCCTTTTCCCCTGCCTAGAAGCAAAGTGAAGGAAGAAGGCCATTCGATCCCAGTAGTGCATCTGCTGCCATTTATGAGGGGTAGATACAATGTTTGAGGCGAGGTGCTTTCTTTCCTGCCTCAGACAATGAGAAAGCTTGGGCTGCCCTGATCACCAACCATGCATCTCTTTCTCAGACATCTAAAGTGCTACATTTATACCCCACAATTCCTCTGAAAAGTACAAGGCAGTGAACACAGTTCTCCCCCTCCACCCCCGTCGTTTCATCTTCACTACAACCCTGTAAGTTGGAATAGGCTGAAAAGCCATTATGAACTCCATGTCAGTAAGTAAACATTATGGCTGAGTGTGGATTTGAAACCATGCTTCCAGTGTTTATGTGAAACAATAATGTTATGGGCCTCTTGCAGCTCTCGAACAGGCAAAAGCCATGGGACCAGGAAAGAAAATGGCAGACTGTGTGGCAAAGACTTGTGGGCCATATCTGGTCCAAGAGATAGTAGTTTCCTCATATCTGCTCTGACTCCATCTGACACTGGCTTTAGCAGCAAATAATCTATGTACCATAGATATCTTTTTGTTGGTTTAGTAGCAAGAGCAAGCTGAAAACTGCAGTAGTTGTGCTGCACAGCTCATTAAGTCCGATATGAAAATCACCGTAATCACTACAAATAGTCAAAACCTCCTAGTGAGTAGGAAGGGGATGGGTTTCTATCATGCTTTATAACTTCCAAAAGAATAATACTGGAGTTCTGAGAGCATGCTGTTCTTTTTCTGGCAAACTGTTGAAAAAAAAAAAAGCAATTACTGAAACAAAGGGCCTTAATGCTAGTATCTAGTAACAGCTACATGCTGTTCTCAGAGATACTACAAATGAGTTGGCAGTAGATTTAAAAACTAAAACAAAACCACAAGATTCTACTTCATAAGAAGAGGAAAAGATAAGTCATTAACCGTCCTCTTTCCAGCATGCCAGTGGCTGAATAAAAATGCAAAATTTGCTCTGAATTTCATCTAAAAACCCTGATCTTTATCTAAAATAAATTTATTTAAAAAAATTATCTAAAAACCTTGATCTTTACAGCCCACTAATGGAGATTTGGCAACACCAATCATGTCCTTTTTATTAAAATAAGCACCATGCAGTGGAGGCTGGTCAACTCTGGTAAGCAGGGCACTGCTCCCTGGGCTTATGGTATTGCCCAGCCAACTCACTTCTAGCTGCATCCTGAGTTACAATAAGTCCATGGAATGGCACCAGTTGTTATCTTCCTCCCTAGCCATCTTTATGAAATTCAGCAAGCAGGTTGCTCTCTACAGAGCATTTCAGCCCCCCTTCCAGATAATGGGGGATCAAATAAATAAAAAAATAGATGGGAAACAAAAATCAAAGGGACTAGTCATTGTATCCTTATGTAATCTTTTAATTCATAGTTAGTGGAGACTCAGAAGAGTAGCAGCAACTTTTTCACTGTGACCTGTGAGCTAGTGTGTTGGAATCTGGGCTGAGTTGACAGCGAAACTCCTGCTACTTCACTCTGAATTATCATTGAAGTTAGAAGGAAGATTTCTGCTTCAACTGTATTCTGGCAAGCAAAGAAATTATAGAATCATGGAGTTTGAATGGATCTATAAGGCCACTGAGTCCAACTCCCTGTTCAATGCAGGAATCTAAATCAAAGTAGATCTGACAGACGGTTGTTCAATTTTCTGTTGAATGCCTCCAGCGTTGGATGCTCACAACCTCCCAAGGTACTTGATTCCATTGTTGTACTGCTTTAACAGTTAGGAAGCTTTTCCTGATATTCAACCGAACTCTGGCTTCCTATAACTTGAGACCATTACATGCTCACTCTGGGATGATCGAGAACAGATCCTGCCCCTCCTCTGTATGAAAAGGGTTTGAAAAGTGCTATTGTATCTCCCCTCAATCTTCTGTTCTCAAGGTTAAACATGTCCAATTCTTTCCATCTTTCCTCCAAGGGTTTGGTTTCCAGCCCCCTGATCATCCTTGTTTTGCTCTCCTCTGAACTTGTTCTAGTTTGTCTGCATCTTTCTTAAAGTGTGCTGCCCAGTACTCAAAATGAGGCCTAACCAGTGCAGAAAAGAGGGGAGAATAATAAGATTTGTTTTATTTTACTGTGGAGTTCAGGACTGAAGAGGAAAGGAAAGAGGTATGGCGGGGGGGGGGGGGGACTTAGCCTCAGCTAGAGAGTCAATTGATAATTTGATCCAATGAGACTTACAAGGTATTAACCTGACAAGTCCTGTTCATTCAGTGGATCTACTCTAGGCAGGAATATCAACTTGATTTAATTCCATGTTCTTAATCTTGTGCTGCAAATGTGCAAGGAAGCTTGAAGAATGTGGTATGGGAGGATGCCTTGCCATCTGTTCTTTAAGCCATTTGTTGTCAACGCTGGGCTCTGGCTGTAGGAAAAAAGGAGGATATAACAAATGCTCACACATTTTCGCATCCTTTTTGAACAAGAGCATCTTTATACATTGAGGACATCCTGTCCAAAAATGGGGGTGGAGTCTACCAACTGTGAGATTTTTCATTCCTGCATGAGAGAGAAGAAGTTGCACAAAATACAAATGGTTCTGCACAAGAACTAATTCTGGATGGAAGGAGGTGTCTCTTAAAAACAGGTCCCAAAATACAAAAAACACAGGGGGAAACCCTTCTCTGTCATTTCATCCACCAAGGAGAAAACCTTTAAGAGTTTTCATTTAATTAAATAAACAAGAATTTGTAGTGGAAATCTGATCCTATACAGTGGAGATCCTTAAGTAGTATCCTCTAATGTGCAGCTTCGATTTTTTTCCCCTCATGATAATAGGCATGAAGAAGGCACTGTACTCCATCCTTATGATTTGGATCCTTGAAGGGACCTCCCTCTCAGGCAGGGCTGGCTTTAGGGCTTTGCTTCCTTTCCCCAGATGGCTGGGGAAAGACCAGCACAGCAGTGTGTTACTGCCAAATACCTCTTTTTTTTCCACTTCCAAATCTGTACAGGAAAAGTTATCATCCTGAGTCCAATACAACTGAGGAAAGAGCAAGCCATCAACATGCGGAGTTACAGACAATGACCCTAGATCAGCTATTCTCAGCCTTTTTTTTTTTTTTTTGGCCACAGTCATAAACACAGTAGGAAAAAATAGAGGCCGAGTCAGGATTGTTTAAGTTGTATAACGAACCTTATAAGGTGACATGTGATGAATTGTTGCCAGTCTGTGGCCCCCTTCAAATGTGCCAGGACACCCCCCCCCAAGGAGCCACATGGCCCCCATTGCAAATGGCTGCCCTGGAGGCATGTCCTTCTGGGTGTGAGCCTGTGGCATGAGGAACGCAGCTACTGTAGTCTCTACATAGGCCCCTCGCAATGCTCTGTTCATAAGTGAGAATGAAATAAATAAGGATTTACGCCCCTTATTTCTTAGCCTGTAATGGCAACTCCTGGAAGCTCCAACCAGTATAGTCAATGGTAAGGGATCGTGGGAGTTGTTGTCCAAAATAGCTTGAGAATCAAAGAGTTGACATACCTGTTTTAAACGCTAACCCATGTTAAGTGTTAAATTGTGTTGCAGTGTACAGGAAAAAAGAAAAGAGACAAACCAGGAATTAATTGGTTCCATCTATAGTTGACGTTGGCTTCATCTTCCTCTAATAGCCCGAGAGGGACACCAGCCACTGCTAACTTCTTATAGCCACACACCAACTCACCAGTCTTTTCTTTCTTATATTGTCCCTCAACACTGAGTTTTCCACTGTCTTTCTCGCTCCTTCTAAAAACCTAGAAATTAAACTATTTCTTTTGGGAAAACTGCAACTGTTTGTACTGCACAATCTTAGACATTTTTCTTTTCTGCACTGCACATACTTATTTCTCACACTGATATCTCTCCCATGCAGGAAAATGGAAGAGAGTACTTCACACATAAAAGATCATGTGTCTGCTTCACTGAAGGAAAACACAGTGGCAAACTCTGATTAGCAGTAATGGACACTTCCACATATATCACAGTTAGTAGAGTATGATTAATGACCAGCCCAGGTAAGGACTTTGCAATATATCTACTGAGGTTTGTAGATAAAATGTGAGCAACTACTAGATTTCCTATTTCCAAAAACAGTGTGTGTGTGGTGGTGGGGGTACCATAGAAACCCTTCACATAAGACAAATAATACAGCCTATTCCGTTTAGGTCTGCAGTTCTTTGCCAACTTGATTTTA
Source organism: Intellagama lesueurii (assembly GCA_037013535.1). Classification (NCBI taxonomy): domain Eukaryota; kingdom Metazoa; phylum Chordata; class Lepidosauria; order Squamata; family Agamidae; genus Intellagama; species Intellagama lesueurii. The sequence continues at coordinate 190,262,120 of JBAJHW010000003.1, read as the reverse complement.
AGATTCTGACCATGCAGGCATCATGACTTCAACATCAGATCAGACCCTTACTCCTACTTCCTCTCTGCCCCCACCTGCTTTTTACAGGATCCTTCAGGACTATTTTGTGCATATTTAATTGGTCCTAATAATCATATTGCCTGACTATTAGGTTTAGATGTACTGGCCAGAATCCTATAGGTGTCTGTGTTAGGTTTGTATGACTTGCCACAGTTAATTGCAGCTAATTGGTGGTGAACCAGGGCATGTTTTGATAGCATGCCTGGTCATGCACCTGAATATACAACCAAGATGTTTTGGAGTTTTATTTGCAGCCTCACAAGCTATCTGTAGTTTGAGTGACTGGGAGGGGCTTTTATGGGCTGGCATGATCCAGCACTAACCAATTGTTCCTTCCAATTCAAAGAAAGCCCCAACTGTATACTGAGTGTTTCTTTCCCTTTCATTAGTCTGTTGATAGCTGTTGTTTGTTTGCTGTTGATCTGGTTGCTATGTATCTGTGCAAAAAAGAAAGCAGTATAGACAAGTCTGTAACTTCAAGCAAATGTAAATAAAGAAACGTTTTTTATTCTTTCTCCTACAAATATCTAAGAGTGAGTTGTTGAGATTTTAAGTGCCCGTTAAGTGGACTCTTGGTAACATGTAGCTATTTTCCTCTGTGGATATCTGTACTTCTACTGTGTAGCAAAATGAATTTTACCAGCAATTCAACACTCTGCAACAAGATGCTCTCTGGTATTTTTCCAATTAGGTACAAATAGAAACAGCAAATTACACAAACCTTATGCAAACATCAATAGGATTACAGCCAATGGCCAAAATCCTGTTGTTTTTGTCCATTCCTTGCTAGTAAGAAAAAGATGTCCTTGGCGCTGACTTGGTGTGTGCATGCATGCCCCCAAGAATCATGGCAGGGGTGTTTTATTTACTTGCTAGCAACTGACTGAATCTTACAGCTTTGCTTAAATCAAACAATAGGATTTTGGCCATTATATCTAAATATAACAGTGGTATCAGCAGAGATTGGGAGTGAAAATGAGGTTCCTGTTACCCGAGTGGGTAGGAGGGCATAACCAGGAATGATACTAGGCTGCTTGAAGGTATAATTAATGAAACGATTTATTTAAATCACAGCAGATAAACAGGAAATAAGATTCATGAAATGAAGGCACAATATAAAAGAAATAAAAGGAAAATCAATGAATTCCTAACAATGGGTAGGTGCGGCTCGTTAGCCTTGGAAGGCAGCCCATCTAGGAGAAGGAAAACTCCAGTTTCAAACCTCCACTGCCTTGTGGCTATATCCACCGATGGAAAAGGCTTCAGGAGTTAACCTCGAGGCAAAATCCAGAGCCGGAGTCCCAGAGGCAGTTCGTGACTCTGCACAGTCATGCTCTGGCAACTCCTGCGACGTCTCTGGAACCAGTTGTATTGGCTCTTGCCTTTCCATTGGACTACTTCAGTAACGTGGAGAGGAGAGATTTTCTGCTTGGGTAACAGTCTATGCTCCATATTATTTTACCCATGCTTCGTGCTCTGGAGAGGACACTCCAGCTTCGCATACAGCGTCGAAATAACACGGGAAGTAGCAGTTACCAGTTATAAGTCTTTGCTCGACTGGCGTAGAGCATGATGCCAGGGGCTACTTCCGATGGTGGGAGAAGTCATTACACCTCACTAGGTAGCTACCGCCCACCTTAAGCCCCCAGCCAGTAAGGTGCTGCCTCGCCACAGTCTGTTAACGTCTCAGGGTGCATGGGGTTTAGGGTGAAAGCTGACAAGCAGATCAATAACCCTGCACCATGCAACAATCATAAGAAAACTTCTGCCCTAAAGTTGGACACCTGGAATGTTTGGACAATGACCCCTAGCTTTTCTGACAACCTGCAGGAAATAGATGACATGCGCAAGACAGCTGTCATCAACATGGAACTGAGTAGGCTGCAGATGGACATTGTTGCCCTGTAAGAGATGAGATTGCCAGACTCGGGATCTGTCAAAGAAAAAAATTTCTCATTCTTCTGGCAGGGAAAACCATTGAATGAGACCAGGGAATATGGTGTTGGGTTTGCGGTTAGAAATACTCTGCTGAGATCCATTGTTCCACCTACTGCAGGGAGTGAAAGAATCCTGTCTCTGCAGCTCCATTCATCAGCAGGACCGGTCACCCTTATTAGTGCATATGCACCAACACTGTCATCTACAGCAGAAGTCAAAGACAAATTCTATGACGATCTGGCAGCTACTATCAAAAAAATCCCTGAGAGAGAGCTGCTGTTTGTTCTCAGAGACTTTAACGCTAGAGTTGGTGCTGATCACAATTCTTGGCCCACTTATCTAGACCGCTTTGGCATTGGGAAGATGAATGAAAATGGCCAACGCTTGCTGGAGTTTTGCTGTTATTATGGTCTTTGTGTCAGCAACACGTTCTTTAATATGAAGCTTCGACACAGAGTCTGTTGGAGACATCCAAGATCGAACCATTGGCATCAGCTCGATTTGATCCTCACTAGACGCTCTAGCCTTCCTAGTATTACGATCACACGCAGTGATCCGGGTGCTGATTGTGATACTGATCACTCCCTGGTGTGTAGCAGAGTAAAACTGTGAATAAAGAGATTGTATCACACGAAAAAGGAAGAAAGTCCACGTATCAACATCAGCAAGATTCACGATCAGAGAAAAGTGGAGGAATTTGCCCAAGCACTTGAGGAAACTCTTCCAGGCCTGGCTGGTGCAAATGCACGTTAACAATGGGAACATTTCAAGAATACTATTTATAACACCGCCTTGTCCACATTTAGTAAGAAGACCAAAAAGGACGGCAGACTGGTTCGAAGCCCATTCGGAGGAGTTGATGCCAGCCATCGAGGAAAAGAGGAGAGCTCTAGCAGCATACAAAGCCTGTCCTAGTGAGTACAACTTGCAGGCTCTTCGTGTTGCTCATAGCAAAGTCCAACAGACTGCCAGGATATGTTCTAATGATTATTGGCTTCAGTTCTGCTCTCAGATACAGATAGCAGCAGACACAGGTAACATCAAGGGAATGTATGACGGTATCAAGCAGGCTTAAGGTCCAATACAGAAGAAATCTGCTTCTTTGAAGACTGCTACAGGCGTGATCATCCAGGACCGAGCACAGCAGATGGAACGCTGGGTGCAGCACTACTCTGAGCTATATTCCAGAGAGAATGTAGTAACCAAAGAGGCATTAAATAACATCGAGTGCCTGCCTGTCTTGGAAGAGTTGGACAGCGAACCAACTTTAGCAGAAATAAAAGCGGCCTTGGATTCCCTCACCTCTGGCAAGGATAACATCCCTGTTGAAGTGCTGAAGTGCTGTAAAGAGACCATCACCACTGAGCTGTATGAAATCTTTTGTCTTTGCTGGAGGGAAGGTGGAGTACCACAGGACGTGAAGGATGCAAACATTGTCACATTGTACAAGAACAAAGGTGACAGGGGCGACTGCAATAACTAGCGTGGCATCTCTCTTCTCAGCGTTGTAGGGAAGCTGCTTGCCCCTGTTGTGCTGAAGAGACTCCAGGTGCTTGCAGACAGAGTCTATCCAGAATCACAGTGTGGATTTCGAGCTAATACCCTGTTTCCCCAAAAATAAGACTTAACCTGAAAATAAGCCCTAGTATGATTTTTCAGGATGCTCGTAATATAAGCCCTACCCCAAAAATAAGCCCCAGTTAAGTGAAACCCCACCCTCCATCATTGTGCAGCAACCAGAAGAAGATGACATGCCTGTATTTGAATAAATGTAGATGGTTGTGCATGAAAAAAAATAAAACATCCCCTGAAAATAAGCCCTAATGCATTTTTTGGAGCAAAAATTAATATAAGACCCTGTCTTATTTTCGGGAAAACATGGTAGATCCACCACTGACATGGTATTTTCCCTCAGACAGTTGCAGGAGAAATGTATGGAACAACGACAGCCACTCTTTGTGGCCTTCATAGATCTTACAAAGGCCTTTGATTTGGTTAGCAGGGATGGCCTTTTTAAAATACTTCCCAAGATTGGATGTCCACCTCGACTCCTTAACATCATCAGGTCCTTTCATGAGGAAATGAAGGGAACTGGGAGTGAAGAAATTTCTCAAGAAAATGCAAATATCCGTGCTGTTTCAATCCTGTTCAGCATCATTGGTCCTATATCTACTAATACCACTCCTCTACTAAATACCACCTTTCCCTAGCTGTTGTTAATATGCAAATTACTCACAAGGGGATCCCAGTTGGGAATGATACAGTAAAACTGTGGAGTCAATGTAATTTGGCTGTGTGATAGTGGGAGCCATTTAAACAATTAAAAGTTTTCTTAAAGCCTTCCCTGAAAAAGAGACAACGGCTGTCATTTTCAGTGAAGCCACAAGAAGCAGTGAAGTAGTTTTACTCATGCTCAAATATAAGCTATTTTATAACAACAATAATAATAATTGCATGCCGTCAAGTCAATTTCAATTTATGGCAACCCTTTCCAGGGTTTCCTAGGTAGAAAATACACAAAAGTGGTTTACCATTCCCTTCTTGTAGGCATACCATGGGACTGTACAGCTTGCCCAATGCTACACAGGCTGACTCTACTTCACAGGAGGCACACAAGGGAATCAATCTCTTGGGGGCAGAGTGTGTGGGGAAACTGAGTGTGCCTTAGCAAATTAAAAATAAAACTTCCTCTTAATTACGCAGCAGATAAAATGCTTCAGTCAGAAATCTACAGAGCAGATTGGCTTCAAGTCTCCCTCAGTAGACCATCCCTTCTTTGTTAGTTTACCTCAACTGGCACTTACTGTCTCAATACATTTACTCAGAGACTTTTGTAATGAGAAATAATGTTTCCATGTACTTAGAGTTCTTCATAGATAAACAAACATCATATTGTGTAAAAATGTTAACTTGTTACAACACTGAGCTTAACTGGTTAACTAGGTATCAGAACATATCACACTAACTGTCCACTTCTGACTCCATAACCAACACTGATACAACCCTGACTGACTGTAAAAAGGTGGGAAAGTATCTGAGGTAGAGAGGGAAGAAGTGGCAGCTACTGACTGATATTCACCCTAGTCCATAAAAGTCCCTCCTAGCTAAAAACTCCTTAAAAGCCCTCATATGCAGGTTGCAATATGTCCAACACTCCCAACCTCTGACTCCACAGCCAGATACCCAAATCTCTGAGCTATCCAGCCAGCTTTAAGCCATTTTTAGTAACATCTAAGTGTGCGCAATCTCCTAATCAAGGAGACAATAGGAAGTAAGACATATGAACTTTCGGCCAAAATAATTATGGTAGATCTCTGATAATATTGTTGGCAGAGGAGAACAACAAGTGGTACTCAAAGTGGCATACATTCTGTATTGTTGAACTACCCTGAACACATTCAAAAGGCTTGATTAAGTGTAATGGATGTGCTCACGTCGGAGTCGAAGATCCTAAGATGAACGAAACATTCTGCTTCACAAGATTCTTTTACTTTTATCTGCTCAGCAAGCACGAAGAAACACTGCAGTGCACGACAATGGCAAGTATAAAAGGTAGAAGGCAAGGTAGATTTTTAAAAGAAACAGATTTAAACAATGCTCTTGGGCAACAGGATTGATTCATGTTAAATACTTAACATTATTTGAAAAGGGAACAAATTCATTGCTGCAAAACAAGATAATGGTAAAGCAGCAGGCATGGTTCAGGTTTGAGTTTTTCCCATTGTTATGTACAAGCTATGCCTCCATCCTATTAGTGATTAGCAATGCTCAGTTGCAGGTTTCTCTTGAAAGTGAGTAAGAATTAATGTAACAATGATTCACATTTGCCCTCTAGCTAGTCCCTATCAACAATGAATTCATATGATACAATTGCAGAGATGGAACAGCTGGCAACCGCAGAAACTGCGAACAACATGTACACTATCTCTTAGGTCTTAACACAGTTAGCAAACAGTCTAATTAAACCAGATCTGCCATGTTTCATTACTGATGTCAGGCAAATGTTTCTGTACAACTCTGAGGAGAAAGGCTTCACCAGGGAGCAATGAATTACAACCAGTTAGTCTTGTAAGAAATAGAAATGGAAGGAATGGGGAAAAACGGGAGGCGGTATTTAGCAATAAAACTTGGACCTTTTTGTCGTCTGCACTTCTTTTTCTTGCTGCTTTCCAGAACAAATCACTTGAAAGGGGACACCCTATGTGGATATAGTTTGGAATGGCAAAAGATCTGCTTATGCTACTCATAAAGTTGATCAGATGAACTGATTTTCTGCATTGTGGCCTTCCCTTTTCCAGTAGTTACTCTCTCTTTCATTTAACCAAGAAGATGTGTCTACACATCACATTGTCCCCCTTTCCCCTCTCATCCTTCTCTATCATTATTGCCACCCTCTTAGCACTTTCACCGCACTCAGATTTCTTCTTTAATGTTCAGGGAACAAAATAGTGCTGAATTAACATGGCACAGTAAGCACTTGAATCAGTGCTGTATCAGTTTAGCACTATAACACTAAACTAGGGGAGAAATATTTTTAAAATACCATTTACAAATGGTATTGCAGTTGTAGTCTTTATAGTGCCTGCAGAAGGCAGGCTAAAGGAGTTAGGTTCAACCTCACAGCAAGTTCTTTTCCCTGCCTCATCAGTAGTGTCATCTGGACACACCCAAGAACACCTAATGACCCTATATAGGCAATCACACAAGCCAAAAGCAAAACAAAATAATGTGAGTGGAAACACACACACACACACAAAGGCATCACCAGCCAACTAAAATGTACTACATAGTCATGACAAAAGATCAGATGTACTTGTGATCAACAGTAATGTCATATACTCAACAGAATATCAAAACAGTGAGGAACACTGCACAAACAGCAGCAACAATATAGCCATCTAGTCAAATGTATAATTGTGCTGCTCCTCCCTCATCGTGCTTCTGCCACTTGCTTTTATAGTTATTATTTCTGAGGTTTGAAGGATGCCTGCAGTATCTACTTTCATTTTATGCTTGCTTTAAATACAGTACTGAGGTATTTTATTATAATATTAATAAAATAATATTAATAATAATAATATTATTATTAATTAAATTATTTGCAAATAATGCAAATAATTTAACGTTTAGATATTTAATTCTAAACTAAATTGTGCATTGTGGAAAATCTCATCAATTCTTTGGTCAACTGTAAGTGGTTGAAACAATGAGTCGATGTTTTTAAAAACTTACGTAACTGGATTACAATAATAATTATTGCAAAGGGGGTTAAAATCCAACAATCCTGAACTATGCAATTCCTTTTTAAGGGAGGTGAGTTTGACTCTATAGGTACTGAAGTCCAATCGGGCAGTAAAAACTACAGTGTTTTAACAGGTCTGCGATGTATATTAATATTTTTCAAGCTTTTTAAAAAAGAATATGGCCTTGTATTTTTGGCTTTTATTCTGCTGTGACTATTTAATGTGGTGTTTCTTTAAATTTAACATCATGTGGAGGGTTCAAGTGGGCAGAACAGCAATTACTAAATGTTAGAAATAACTAAATAAATAGGAATACATGAGTGTGCTTGAAAATATGGTTTCCAGGCACCACAATCTTGTTCTTGAGTACACACTGACTCATCTACAGAAATATCAGAATATTATACTAAGAGTATTTATTTTTTTAAAAAAAGAGACTACAATGAAGTGGGAGGCCATCTCGCTGACCCCTTAGCAGTTCTGACTCTTCCCTGACCTACCTTTCCATAGTCTCATAAATGCAATACTTTTATAGCAACTTCACATTGCATTTCCCAAGAATTGGAGTCCAGGAGAGGAAGGCTTATGTTGAGAACATTTGGATATAACCAAAATTTCTGAGAAGAAGGCTTCAGATCTTTGTGTTGTATCTGCTAAAGGAAACAGCCTATCAATGCTGTTTTGTTTTTCTTGATTTGTATCATGAGACTGGGTCGTGGACAAGCACGTTTATTTGTTTGCTAGTTTCCAGGTTCTGAAACCATGCTTTATAATAAGGGTAAAATGAGCTCCACGTTTGATAAATTACTATTCCCAGTCCATCAGAAAGAGTGAGCAACATGCAGCACCTGCTTTGTTGTCTTCCAGTAGCTGCTGTGAAAACATGCACTTTGCCACAAAAAATATTGTTGGAGTTTTATTGCAACCTTCCATGCTGCCTGTGGTTTGAGTGACTAGGAGGGACTTTTCTGGACTGAGTTGACTGTCAGTCTATCCAGCACTAACAAATCTCTACCTCCCACCTTTGAATTCAAAAAGAGTTCCACCTGTCCGCTGAGTGGGGTTTTTTTTTACCTCTCTTTAACCTGTTGAAGTCAGGTGCTTGTTTTGTTTGCTGTTGATCTGTTCACAACCATAAGAAAACATTTTTTTCTCTCCTACAAATGTCTCAGGGTGAGTTTATTAAGATTTTAAGTGCTAGTTAGTGAAAAGGGGTGGACTGTCTGAGAAACTTGAAGCTATACTTCCCTGTAGACCTCTGTACGTCTACTGGGTAGCAAAAGGAATTTCACCAGAAATTCAAAACTCTGCAACAAATATTACCAAAACTGGGAAAAGTCTTTGAAAGTCCAATATGTCCCCCAAGGAGAAAAAAACATTTCTGCTTGCTACTTCTCTTACTGCTCCTTCCTTCCTCTCATTCCCTGTCTCCCAAGTGACTGCTAGGTCATTTCCTCTTTTTTTCTTGAATTGCTGCAATTGCTGCTGAATTCTGCTAAATTTCACCAGCAGTTGCTGAGCAGCAACCTCACTATTGGTGTAGACCTTCTGTGTACACAGTGGGCTTCTGCATGCTTCCCTTCCCATCACATTCACGTTACATAAGATAAACATATGTGCAGAAGTATACACTGGATTCATGTCCTATTTCCATCTCTTTGGCAGGCAGAAAAGAAGTATGTTGTGCTGCATATTCACTGGGGGATAATTGATTCTTTTGTTCAACTGTTCACACAGAATTTCAAAATTGATTGTTTAGCTATATACAGCTGAAACTATACGTACATGGTGGAAGGAACAAGTTTAGATATCCTCATTAAATTATAAGGCTCACTTTCTTTTTTCTTTCTTTTTTTCTTGTTTTAGTTTTAATGTTTCATCATAAAAGCATTTCAGGAGATACCAATCTGTCATAAATGCTTTTGTATATTCTGGAATCTGAACATATGGATGTAATAATCGATGCTAAAGAAGTATAGCTATTTTAGGTGTGGAATGACTGACATTTTCATATGCAATGGAAATTAAGAAAAGTGTTTACATCCTAAAAAGATTGCTAAGTTGAGGATATTATAGCTATAAGACTCTCAGTCTTCTTAACTTATTTATATTTACCCAAAGCAGCAAATAAGCATTAGGGTTATATGATTGCTCTATAAATGTGTCACAGTAAAATTTTAAAATGTGGCCATGAGCATTTAAACAGGTAGGACACAAAATATAATCATTGTAAGGTTATCAGGTCTCAAGTTGCTAGCTGAATTGCTGTGCTTCCCTATATCTTTGCCTGAGGAGATAGATCTCAGAGTTAACAGTGCTGAAGAAAAAGAAAAAATGATTTTCATGGCTGTAATCTAATGGTTGCCAACCTTGGTTAACTCAGGCATTCTTGGACTGCAATTCCCCAAAACCCCAGCCACCACAACTGTGATGAAGGCTTCAATATCCATTCCCAGCTAGAGCCAGGATGTACTGATTCCGCATAAAAGTATTTTATGTGTGTTGCATCTGTCCAAGGCGGGAACACCAACAAGCTAGAAGTGAGGGGAATAGCCTGGAGAGTACAGGGACTTGAACACATTATATTTGTGGAAGGCGGAGTGTGGAGCACCAGTGTTGCAATGTGTGAGCCTTCTTTTTGCACAAGTTCTGATAACAGGAGGGCAAGGCCTGGAACAAAATTGTTCACGGCCTGGCAATGAGCCTTCCACAAGTCCCAGCAGCACCGTTGTTGTTGTTTAGTTATTAACTTGTGTCCAACTCTTCGTGACCCCATGGACCAGAGCACACCAGGCCCTCCTGTCTTCCACTGCCTCCCGGAGTTGGGTCAAATTCATGATGGTAGCTTCGATGACACTGTCCAACCATCTCATCCTCTGTCGTCCCCTTCTCCTCTTGCCTTCACACTTTCCCAACATCAGGGTCTTTTCCAGGGAGTCTTCTCTTCTCATGAGATGGCCAAAGTATTGAAGCCTCAGCTTCAGGATCTGTCCTTCCAGTGAGCACTCAGGCTTGATTTCCTTCAGAATGGATAGGGTTGTTCTCCTTGTAGTCCAGGGGACTCTCAAGAGCCTCCTCCAGCACCACAATTCAAAGGCATCAATTCTTCAGCACTCAGCCTTCTTTATGGTCCAGCTCTCACTTCCATACATCACTACTGGAAAAACCATAGCTTTGACTATGCGGACCTTTGTCAGCAAGGCAATGTCCCAGCTTTTTAAGATGCTATCTAGGTTTGTCATCGCTTTCATCCCAAGAAGCAGGCGTCTTTTAATTTCATGGCTGCTGTCACCATCTGCAGTGATCATGGAGCCCAAGAAAGTGAAATCTGTCACTACCTCCATATCTTCCCCTTCTATTTGCCAGGAGGTGATGGGACCAGTGGCCATGATCTTAGTTTTTTGAGGTTGAGCTTCAGACCATTTTTTGCGCTCTCCTCTTTCACCCTCATTAAGAAGTTCTTTAATTCCTCCTCACTTTCTGCCATCAGAGTGGTATCATCTGCATATCTGAGGTTGTTGATATTTCTTCCGGCAATCTTAATTCCGTTTTGGGATTCCTCCAGTCCAGCCTTTCGCATGATGTATTCTGCATATAAGTTAAATAAGCACAGAGACAATATACAGCCTTCTCGTACTCCTTTCCCAATTTTGAACCAATTAGTTGTTCCATATCCAGTTCTAACTGTTGCTTCCTGTCCCACATATAGATTTCTCAGGAGATAGATAAGGTGGTCAGGCACTCCCGTTTCTTTAAGAACTTGCCATAGTTTGCTGGGTCCACACAGTCAAAGGCTTTTACATAGTCAATGAAGTAGAAGTATATGTTTTTCTGGAACTCTCTGGCTTTCTCCATAATCCAGCGCATGTTAGCAATTTGGTCTCTAGTTCCTCTGCCCCTTCGAAATCCAGCTTGTACTTCTGGGAGTTCTCGGTCCACATACTGCTGAAGCCTACCTTGTAGGATTTTGAGCATAACCTTGCTAGAGTGTGAAATGAGTGCAATTGTACGGTAGTTGGAGCATTCTTTGGTGCTGCCCTTCTTTGGGATTGGGATGTAGACTGATGTTTTCCAATCCTCTGGCCACTGCTGAGTTTTCCAAACTTGCTGGCATATTGAGTGTAGCACCTTAACAGCGTCATCTTTTAAGATTTTAAATAGTTAAACTGGAATGCCATCATCTCCACTGGCCTTGTTGTTAGCCATGCTTTCTAAGGCCCACTTGACTTCACTCTCCAGGATGTCTGGCTCAAGGTCAGCAACCACACTATCTGGGTTGTCCGGGACATCCAGATCTTTCTGGTATAATTCCGCTGTGTATTCTTGCCACCTCTTCTTGATGTCTTCTGCTTCTGTTAGGTCCCTACCATTTTTGTCCTTTATCATGTCCATCTTTGCACAAAATGCTCCTTTAATATCTCCAATTTTCTTGAACAGATCTCTGGTTTTTCCCTTTCTATTCTTTTCCTCTATATCTTTGCACTGTTCGTTTAAGAAGGCCCTCTTCTCTCTCCTTGCTATTCTTTGGAAGTCTGCATTCAATTTTCTGTAACTTTCCCTATCTCCCTTGCATTTTGTTTCCCTTCTCTTCTCTGCTATTTGTAAGGCCTCGTTGGACAGCCACTTTGCTTTCTTGCATTTCCTTTTCTTTGGGATGGTTTTTGTTGCTGCCTCCTGTACAATGTTACGGGCCTCCATCCATAGTTCTTCAGGCACTCTGTCCACCAAATCTAGTTCCTTAAATCTGTTCTTCACTTCCGCTGTGTATTCATAAGGGATTTGGTTTAGATTATACCTGACTAGCCCAGTGGTTTTTCTTACTTTCTTCAGTTTAAACTTGAGTTTTGCTATAAGAAGCTGATGATCAGAGCCACAATCAGCTCCAGGTCTTGTTTTTGCTGACTGTATAGAGCTTCTCCATCTTTGGCTGCAGAGAACATAATCAATCTGATTTCGGTATTGCCCATCTGGTGATGTCCATGTGTAGAGTCGCCTCTTGTGTTGTTGGAAAAGAGTGTTTGTGATGACCAGCTTGTTCTCTTGACAAAACTCTATTAGCCTTTGCCCTGCTTCGTTTTGAACTCCAAAGCCAAACTTACCTGTTGTTCCTTTTATCTCTTGACTCCCTACTTTAGCATTCCAGTCCCCTATAATGAGAAGAACATCTTTCTTTGGTGTCAGTTCTAGAAGGTGTTGTAAGTCTTCATAGAATTGGTCAATTTCAGCCTCTTCAGCATCGGTGGTTGGTGCATAAACTTGAATGACTGTGATGTTGAAAGGTCTGCCCAGGATTCATATTGAAATCATTCTATCATTTTTGAGATTGTATCCCAGTACAGCTTTTCCCACTCTTTTGTTGACTATGAGGGCTACTCCATTTCTTCTACGGGATTCTTGCCCACAATAGTAGATATGATAATTGTCTGAATTGAATTCGCCCATTCCCGTCCATTTTAGTTCACTGATGCTCAGGATGTCAATGTTTATTCTTGCCATCTCTTGTTTGACCACATCCAGCTTACCAAGGTTCATAGATCTTACATTCCAGGTTCCTATGCAGTATTTTTCTTTGCAGCATTGGACTTTCCTTTCACTTCCAGGCGCGTCCACAGCTGCGCGTCCTTTCGGCTTTGGCCCAACCACTTCATTAGCTCTGGAGCTACTTGTACTTGTCCTCCGCTCTTCCTCAGTAGCATGTTGGACGCCTTCCGACCTGAGGGGCTCATCTTCCAGCATCATATCTTTTAGCCTTTTGTTTCTGTCCATGGAGTTTTCTTGGCAAAGATACTGGAGTGGCTTGCCAGTTCCTGCTCCAGGTGGATCGCGTTTAGTCAGAACTCTCCACTATGACCTGTCTGTCTTGGGTGTCCCTGCACGGCATAGCCCATAGCTTCTCTGAATTACTCAAGCCCCTTCGCCACAACAAGGCAGCAATCCGTGAAGGGGAGCAGCACTGTAGGACCTGGAAAACTACATGGATATCATGTGTGCTGTAGCTAGGGTCATGTGATATGTGAGTCCTAGCAAGAATGGAAACAACTGCTGCAGCTGCCGGGAATACTTTGCAGCTACCCCAGCTGTGGCGGGAAAAAACCTTCGCCCTTCCCAGCTCTGGATTGTCATAATGCCTGGTTAGCCAGGTTTTACCCACATTCTGCGCCCATTTACCTAGATTCTCCATGTGCCCCTTTCCCACAAAGTCTCAGAGGCAGTACCTCCTCCCTCCCCTCCTTTCATTGCTTATCCTACCCTTGTGATATCACAAGGGCCCATCCCTTGATCCCAGAATTTGGCCTTGAATCTCAGGAAATGGGGTGCTGTTGACCAGACAAGGGATAAGCTCAAGTAACAAAACAGATTTCTGAACAAATTACCAAGGAACAGAAACAAACCATTTGTGAGAATCAAGTCCTTACTCTGTGAAGTTCTTCCCAAATCACTTTTTTCCCCTCCAAAAGAGGTAGTCAGCCACTGTGCCTGGGGATACAGTCAGGTCCACCATGATATGAAAAAACAAAACAAAACTATGTGTCTTTTTATTGTGATTTGCATGTGTTGGGGAGGCACTTGTATAGAATTGTCACAGCAGCATCTGCATCTGGTGGCAAGCATCACCTCCACAGTTAGCTGAGGTACTTGGCTTTCAAATCTTTATATGCTTTCAAAAAATTAGAACTTTCATGTAGTCTGACTTCTTGCTACAGTGTGATTAATAATATTCATCAAGCACCACTATTTCACCATCTGCTTTCAGTAACTGACAATAACTCACAGTGAATGGTTTTGGTTTACAATAGCCATTAAAGGACTGTTATGAATTTTGATGAGGGTAAGGGCTACTTTACGTGATAAAGACTTTCCCCGCAGGCATTAGGTGAATGATGTTCCCTGTTCCTTTACTGATGTGAGCTGCCTACAGCTGTTTGGTACTGATATCACCAATCTAGGTCCACGTTTCAGCACTGGGGAGGGTACAGGATATCTGAGAAGCAAAATAACAAACTTATATTTCTTTTGAAAACATGCAAATGTCACCCTTACCAATCTGTAGACGATCATCGAGGGCTTAGCGAGAAGGGCGGTCTTGCTTAGCAAACAGCATTATTTGGTTCTGATTTTAAAATTTTCAGTCCTGAGAAATGCCTGTTGGCACTAGTATTACTGGCAGAACTGAATACCTAGAGCTTGGGAAGTTTGTTTGTTTGTTTGTTTTACAGTTCCCAGAACCCTCTTCCAGCTAAGGCAATCCAATTGGCAGAGGGATTTTAGGAGCTGTGAAAACAAACCTAAAGGGGCAGGAACGTTTAAGCAACTACTAGATTCCCTTGTTATTTATATTTTGCTGAAACAGGCTTGACTCTACACATGTTTACTGAAAAGTAAAAGCCTCTGCATTCAGTTAGCACTCACTCTATAGTAAATCTGCCTAGAATTGCAACCTTAAGGAATTCTGGAATTCATTGTTAGGAAAGGTATTGGATTTAGCTGTGTGAACTGAAATCCAACTATCTATCAATTTATTAAGCTATTCCTCTGACAATGTGGGCTTCAACTCAAGCAAGCTCCATCATGAGAAATCCTTCTGGGATTTCTGAATTATATACCTGATGATGGAACATTTTTATGCCTCTGAAAACCTATACGCCACTACAGTATTGCAAAACAATTTCTCTCTTATGAAGGGGTGGGCAGAGCTCAGGCTTCCAGAGTAGGCATCATGTTTTGTGAGAACCCCTGGATCCACCGACCAAAGCCTTGCTGAAGAGACAAGCACTTAACATTTAATAATGTTGAGCTAAGGCGTCCATGTTTAAGTGCCATAATTAACCAGAGCTCACAGTCCTTCCCTGCCCTGCTGTTGTTACTCCAAACTCTCTTCATTGGAACAATATAACTTAAGGGCAAAAGAGAACAGTTTTGTTGCTGTGATTGCTGAATATCAGTCAAAACCCCTTGCTGATCTACTTGAGGGACCTGCCAATAGATCAAGATCCACCTATCTCAGCCAACATATTTATTTTTAAAACAAAGGGGGCTATGGCTATTCCTTTAGAACTTAACAAAAACTAGCAAAATCCATATAGAAATTGATAAGTTATGCGTGAAGGGAGTGTTTGTTTCATGGTAGTCATGTAGTCACCTACATGCAGATACGCTACCTTGTCAATGAAGCCCCAGGCCGCTCACCATTAAGTGCATTTTTCAGGTTCTGTGCAAACTTATTTCCCATGGACACCACCTTATTTTTCTTTGTAGACTGAATGCAGTTAAGCATTTCACGATAAACCATAGCTGCTTAGCACTATTAATATTGTGAGCCATAAGGATCTACTCTGCCCCTGTCTCCATGGTCTGCATGTCCATGTGGATTGCTTCCCTCTGCAGTCTCTTTCTTGGTCACACTCAAGCATGACAGAATATAGGGGGAGGGCAATGGAGGATCAGTAATTGGCTTGTAGAGGGAGACCAGACATAGAAAAACTTCAGGGCTCTGGAGGCCAATTATCCAATTCCAGGAGACCCTCCAGGAGCTACACCAACTTCTTCAAATGAAACTAGAAGCTAGCAGAAGTTCCCATAACATGTTTTAGAGGAGAGTCATATCCCTTTAAGACTTTTTTTTTAATTAGCTCCGGTTATTGTCCCCTTGTGGGATCTTCTGAGGTCCACAAGCTACATAAGTCTTACCACCCATTCTAAAAAAGGGAGGAAGACAGACCGAGAAACTCCAATTGTTAGTGCATGTGCTGCACCATATAGGAGCGAACAGATATAATCTAGGAGACTAATCCCGGGAGGCTGGGACACTGGATGAGCTATTGTGCTGCAGTAGAACAGCTACCTCATCCACTGCTCAATAAGTGTGTGGAGAGGGAGAGGAAACAAAGAGAAACTGCAAAACAGTGTGCGCACATGCGTGTGCACACACACACATCCCAGGAAACTTGCCCAATGCTCCCTACCCAGGGGTCATGAGTGGAACAGAGTAGACCTTTGGTCTAGATGGGCGGGATAGAAATCCAATAAATAAATAAATAAATAAACAAACAAACAGTGCCTGCATGTGACATCAGATGTGGTCAAAGCAGCAACGATTAGCATCTGCAAGATATAGTGCCTGGAAATGGTTTCTAAGCATAGGTATGGTTTATCGGGTACTGCAAGCAAAGTGAATAGCGTGGAACTCTTGTGCCTCCCCCAGGACAATTTCCAGTCCCTGGAACCTCTTCACCAAATTTCTTTTTCAAAAAAATCACACCTATAAGGCACACAGTTCTCTTTTTAAAAATGAAATGAAATGTCACCCTCCCCCAGCTCATTTAAGTTTTTAAAAACTTTATTTTTTCAATACTGTCAGGTTTTCCCTTTTCACACCAAATGTGAACTTCAGAAGAACTGCTGTAGCCTCCCAGAAAGTCCTAGGGATGTGGGGGTTGGGGGTTGGGGGGGTTGAATGGCCCCAGGCCCCTGCAACTTGTCTATCCCTGTACCACAGATAGCCTTCTCTATGGCTACTCCCAAACTTTTGGGGGCTTTCCACTAAGGGACCACACAGCTGGCAACATGAACTACTGTTTCAGAACTGTCTGTACGAAGCACAGCCCAAACCCTCTCCACTTGTGAATACAAGACCCTTTCCAAACATCAGGAGAAAGTGGTGCCATCTAGGTGGATGGAGAACTTCTGTACAGATGGGATACACACAATGTGATGAGATGGCAACCTTCTTTCTGAAAGCATCAATCGAAGGCAAATGGCAAAGTGCTCGTCCTCATCTTTTTTTTAAAAAAAAAAAACACCAATCGGAGGCAAACAATTGCATTTCCAAGTGGCTGCTGGATTGCATTAGAAATCTTTTAAAGGATACTGTTTGACAGCACAGTGTTATTCCTAGGGTGGCAGAGCACCATTTGAAAAAAGAACCTGGGCACCTGAAAATATTGCAGCCTTCACAGGAACTTCACAAAGGGTGCAGGGATGCTAACCCCTCCTTTGCTGGAGAACAAAGGTCAAGCACAGGGCAAGCAATCTTCTTTGCCTGGGACCCTCCTGACGTTGGCCCCAGGGTGTTTGGGGCTAGCCTTCCACTTCCGGTTTTGAAAAATGAGGGTGTTAAATAATGCAAGGGCTCCCTGTGGTTTATTTACGAGGTGAATTGCCACTATGGGAGGTTTCCAGGAGCTGTAATCCTTTTTTTTTTTTTTTTTTTTTTTTTTTTGGTCTTGAAAAAGAGAGAGCTAGGCAACATGTGGTCCCAGGCTTGCACTTTGACCACCCTTGGTCTCCCAAAAGTGGGATGAAAGGAACAAGGGATAGGTTCCAAACAGATCTGCTAGGAACAATAAATAATTGAGGTGTGCTCTTGAATGCCAAACTGGAAAATACACTCGACGATTAATGGAATGGTTTGCCAAAAAATGCAGATTCTTGGCAATAATATACAATTGAGCATGCTTTGAAGTGTACTTATGGAAGCCACCTAAAGTATATTCATTGCATCAAAAATGTTATTTGCTCAGATCATTATGGTTCATTGGGCAGGAAAGACAGTTAAATTTGCCACCGGTTTGCTTTAAAGCAAAAGTGATATTTATGGCTTCTGGATGACATCTTTAGATGAGTTCCGGATAAATTTACAGTTAGCATGGATGAGTTAAAAGAATGATTTGCTACAAGGTTAGCAACAAGGAAAGACAAGTCCAAATATGTATATTTTAGACAATTTTGTCTAGGATTGCCTAGAAAGCATCAAATTGCCTCCAATAGATTATTTTAATGATACAATATGAAAATAAATGGCCAAACACAGCACTTCCCCTTGGTTTTGGTTGCTAAATGACTTCACTAGCATTCTGATGTGTTCAGCCTCACAATATTATCCTTTTTCCCCCAAATTCTTGTATGTTTAAATAAAAATGTAAAAAAAATGAGATTTATATTTTAATAAAGAGATGGGAAAAGATGGGGGAAGAAACTCAAACAAGTGAAATGTGTTTGTACAAGTATCTAAATTTCCTCCTGCTAGGTCGAGCATCTCTGATATCAGACCTCCAAACAGCTTTTAAAATTCTGTAGATTTAAGGTACTGTAATTGCACAATATCCTGTAAACCCAGGCTTGGCAATATGTACAGTATCTCTCAACATCCTGGTTTTATTTTATTTTTTAAAAGTTTCAGAAAGTATCCTTGCACCCTGTATAACTTTTCCAAGTTCTGGACTGGAGAAGCCAGGCTCAGTGGCATCAGAGAGAACTAAGCCAAATCCTATTAGTTACACCCACTAGCATAACATAATTGGTGTAAATCTTGTCAGCAAGTTGCCACAGGTTAAAAAGTTAGCAGTAGACATTTGCTGTTATGCATTGAGTCAGTTGCTTCTTTTATTGCCAATTATGTAATGCCATTTTATTTATTCTAATTGTGTTAGGATGGCATTACAGCTCAATAGTGTGTTGACTAACATGTTGAATTATAAAAAGTGCACATAATACTTTATAAACATCTGGATAGAGAAACTTGTTCCCACTCCTAGTGCACAAGATTGTAGACATTTGTTTTATTTTAGAAGTTCTCTAGATAAAACGATGATCCCCTATCTAGGAGAAATGTGCCCTCAAGTGAGGGGAAAGGTGTTATTGTGAAAACAATAAAAGAAGAAGCCTGAATGTCATTGGAATTGTCTCTGGAATTTAAACAAGAACTTCCTTTTATGTATAAAACAGAGACATATGTAATAAGGAAGATTTAGTTGTTGAGAAGAAAATGGTGTGAAAGCAGGAAATACAAATGTTGATGAACATGTATTTTGTTTCCTAGACATTCAATGATATAGACCAAAACTAGACTTTCCATGCTCTGCCATTTGTCTTCTATGATGGATCCACTACTAATTAAGAAACCAGTTTGATAAACACATTTTCCATTAACATTAGCCAGCCATTATTTTTAATCTACAGTACACAGAATATAAGGTTTTTAGATCCCATGCTACATCAACTGCTGGGGGTAGCGGAGTGAGGGTGAGGAGAGGAAGAGAGGAACTAAGATTTCTGATTGGATACTAACTCTGGTGGACCTTTTAGCCATATAAGATACAAACCATCTATTAAATCTGTTCAGGCGGTCTTCCTTAAACATCCTTAAACTTGATTTTATAGTACAATTCCTCTAAGCGCTCACCAGAATGGCTAATGAAATAAGATAATGATGAGCACCACAGTAACTATCTAGGGCAGGGGTCCTCAACCCCTGGGCCGCAGACCGGTCCCAGTCCGTGGCCTTGGAAGGACTGGGCCACCAGGACAGATGAGTGGCAAGCAGGAGACGAGTGGCGAGCAAAGCTCTGCCTCCTGTCAGCGTGCTCCT
This sequence comes from Intellagama lesueurii, assembly GCA_037013535.1. Classification (NCBI taxonomy): domain Eukaryota; kingdom Metazoa; phylum Chordata; class Lepidosauria; order Squamata; family Agamidae; genus Intellagama; species Intellagama lesueurii. Next base: position 190,242,512 of record JBAJHW010000003.1, on the reverse strand, counting down.
ATTAGGTTCTAATGCCGCTGCTGATCTGACAGGAGGCGGAGCTTCAATTGCAGTTCACCTCCTGCTCGCCACTCATCTGTCCCGGCACAATACATGTAATGAGCTCAATTCAAAACTATCCTCCAACAGCCTACTGCATAACAAGTATCCCCCCCCCCCCGGGTCCTTGGGAGAATGGTCTTCAACTAAACCGGTCCTTGGTGTCAAAAACGTTGGGGACCACTGATCTAGGGAGCACCAGACTAAATATTCAGCACTAGATTTGTTTTTGTTTATTTACTTATTAATTAGATTTTTGTTGTGTTTTTTTTCTTGGTTTGATAAACACACACGTTTCAATGGCAGGGAAAGCCTTCTATTTTCTCTCCTCCTGCTTGTCTCCATGTTATAGAACTGTGAACAATTAATGTTTACAATTAACTTTCCCAGGTATAATTTGCATTAAAAGTAGCTGCTATAGTGACTGAGGCCATAACAATGTTTTACTTAAAATAACAAACTGATTCCACTCCAAATTAAATCCATTGCTATATAAGCAAAACCTGCAACTTTCTCAGCTTCAGCCCTTAGTGAAGGGTGAATGGCAGGGCCAATCCCACCATTAGGCAGAGTGAGGCAGGTGCTAAGGAGAAAGGAGTGGCAAAGTGGACTCCTCCCACTCAGAGGGAGGCTGCCGCCACCTAGCTCACATTAACTCCTCCTTCTGGCTGTGATCAACCAGCTCTTGCATGCACACACAGCTTCTTGCCAGCAGCTGCTTTCCACTGGCAGCTGCTTCTTCCTGCTGTGTCCACTTATTTGTGGTGGTAGCCTCTGCTCCTTGCCATCGCTGCTATTCCATCGCTTTCTCTTTTTAACAGAGCATCTTGGGGAAACAGAGAAAGCAGCATTGTAGTGTTTGGGTGCAGGGAGTAGACAGGTGGCTGGAAAGAAGAGGGGCACCTTGAGCTACCGTTTGTGACTAGTAAATGCAGCAAATACTAGGGATGGGACTTTTATATTTTAAGTCACTCATAAGTCATCAAGACCCAGGCCAAATTGTGGGAGCAAAAATCCTCAAGGTGGCAGGAGGTAGAGCAGCCCTCCCACCCCACCACCATCCTTCCCATGCTACTTTTCTGTCAAGCAGGGAGAAAAGCTCTGTATGGAAGCAGCTTCCATCAGAACTAACCCTCCCATACACCTTTGCAAGTTGCAGGGAATCCTTAGAACTCCCATGCTTCAGCAGAATGCTTTTCTTCCTGCTTTACAGAGAAAGCAGTACAGGAACATCAAAGAGGTGCGAGGGCTGTCTACCGCTTGCCAGCTTGCCATTTTCCAGTGAGTTTCCATGGCCAAGCAGGGATTTGAACAAAGGCCTATGGTGTTGTAATCCATCACTCTATCCACTACACCACACTGGTTGAGTAAGGTTCCTTCCCCCATCTTATACTCTTTGTAATGCTTGGAAATGTTACTTCAATACAAGCTCCTGCTGGTTTTTACGAGGAATATGTTATCAAATCAGACGTTGACTGAAATCAAGGTGGTCCCTATACATTTTGCTGAGACAAATCAGCAAACGATCCTCCCTCTCCACCCAAGTTTAGGTGAATAATACAAAAAACCAAATTATTTTGAACCCATGACCATCCCTGATGATTAAAAAAAACCCAATAAAGACCAATAATGTGATTATAAAACTAAAAAATTAGCTGCCCTATCATGCCACTCAAAACATGATGCCTGAGGCAGCTGCTTCACCCTGCCTTATGACAAGGACAGTCCTGTAATTAGTACCTCAAAAACCTGTATAATTCTGGAGGTGGGGGAGCTTAAAGGTTGTTACTTCCCCCTCTACAGTGGTGCCTCGACTTACGACCGTCCCGACATACAACCATTTCGAGTTGCGACCAGCTCCAGCCGCAAAATTTTGCTTCTACTTGCGACCGGAGCTTCGACTTACGAACAAAAGAGGCAGGGGAAAAAGGCAGGGAATTCAAATTTGCTAACCGTTGGTAGGCGAAGAGGCTGCTTCTTTGTAGCTCTTTCGTCCCAATGGTTAGAGTGTGTGCATCGGAGGAGGCTTCGGACTGCCTGGTGCTGCTTTCTGCTCCTGAGTAAGTACATTTCCTTTGTTTTGCAGGGTAGGTTTGGGGGGGGGGGTTATGTTTCTGTGCTGTGATGTTTTTTGGTGTGTTTGGTGTGGTGTTTTTTTCAGCCCCATCGCGTTCCGATGGGGCTTGGTCTGTTTGGTTTTTTTGTTTGTTTGTTTGTTTTATTTTTTATTTTCAGCCCCATCATCTTCCCATGGGGCTGGCTCTGTGTGTGCGTGTGTGTGGGTTTTGATTTTTTTTTTCAGCCCCATCGCATTCCGATGGGGATGGCTGGGGGGGGTGTTGATTTTTTTCCCCAGCTCCATTGCGTTCTGATGGGGCTGGCTGTGTGTGGGGGGGGGGGGTTGATTTTTTTTTCAGCCCCATCGCGTTCCGATGGGGCTTGCTCTGTTTGTTTTTTTTTTTATTATTATTTTATTTTCAGCCCCATCGCGTTCCGATGGGGCTGGCTGTGTGTGGGGGGGGGTTGATTTTTTCCCCAGCCCCATCGCATTCTGATGGGGCTGGCTCTCTCTCTCTCTCTCTCTCTCTCTCTCTCTCTGTGTGTGTGTGTGTGTGTGTGTGTGTGTGTTTCAGCCCCATCGCGTTCAGATGGGGCTGGCTGTGTGTGTGTGCGTTTGTTTTTTTTCTTTCCAGCCCCATCGCGTCCCGATGGGGCTTGCTGTGTGGTGTTTTTATTATTATTATTATTTTATTTTATTTTTTCCGGCCAAAACGGATTAATGGGGTTTCAGTGCATTTCAATGGGAAATGGTGCTTCGACGTATGACCATTTCGAGTTACGACCGTTCTTCTGGAACGGATTACGTTCGTAAGTCGAGGCACCACTGTACCTGCTTCAGGTTCACCCCTAATTATACAATTGGCCACCACTGAACTGTCATTTTGACATACACACCCAACTATGATATTGTGTGGCAGAGCAAATCAACATTCATAAACCCAAGGTTGTTTTTGTTTGTGTGTTTTTTAACAAATTGGCATTTAGGGCAATAACCCATATTGCCCACTCCTTAAGGCTGCCCTAGGACTAAAATATAATAGTTTACCCACGTTGGTTCAGTAGTACCACCGTAACAGTGAAAAGGAATGCAAGGCAAATATGTAAATCAAACAGGCTACTCCCTGATACCCTCTTCCATTAAGGTGGCTTCTGCTCCATTAGTCACTCTGGGGATCTGTAATCTTGAAAAAATGTTGCCCTTGCAGTTCAGATGGTATGCTTCTTTCCATTACCACCACCCTCCCCAAAATTAGATTTTATATTTTGAGCAGAAGAAAGAATACAGAAGAAAGAAGTCATTACATCACCTCGTTAGAGATTAGCTTGCTCTGGGCAAGCTTATATATTGTCATGTTACACGTGTTTCCACTCTGTCACTTGAATGAATAACGGTTAACATACATTATATTCCAAGAATATTAAGTTTAGAACACAATAAGAGAGTTTGAGCTGAAAGGGGAAGGTTGACAACAGCAGCAACTCACAGAGAGATGTTTTCTCTGTGTGCAAAGAACTCAATTCCCTTCTCATTAGTACCCCAGCCTTTATTATCCTAATATCATCTACTCAGCTTTGGAGCAATCATTTATCCAGCCATAATTTTGTACTAGGCACCATTTAAAATGGCATCCTTCAGGGGAGCACTTCAATTACTTAGCCATAATTAGGATACAGTGGAGAGCAGAAAACATGCTGAATAGACCTCCGTCAACTATTGAGACTTCCCTCTGACAAAAAGAGAGTTTTCCTCTACACTCTTGCTTCACAACCACTGAGTTGCAATGCTATCCTTTTTTCTTTTGTGCAAGTCCAAATAAATTATCTAAAAACCACAGGCCTCTGGAAAACTGAGAAATAAAACTTTGAAATGAATCACTGGCGTTCTTTATTCCCATGCTTTGATTACCTTGCTTGCTGGTGATAATTTGCTACAACAAGCAGAAAATCAATTCAGTTCTTCAAAAAGCCTCCAGTTTATGAATGTGGGATACTGTGCTTCTGTATCCATGATTCAAAACACCAGGAAATGGCCCAATATTGCTGCCCAATATTATGCCCACGTTGCCAGCAGGAAAAAAGGAAACTACAACTCACAAAGTGACACCAAGCAATGGGAAATGGCAGAAACTGACTCCTTTTTTTCATCAGTGGACCACTTCTCATCCAAACACAAGGCCATTGCCAGGGCTGTTTTTCAACAAGTATGAATGATAGTGAGAATAAGAGAATATCCAGTAGACCATCCTGACTGCTGCCATAGGTGTTGCAACATGTAGGCTGCCCTTTGCTATTTAAAGCTTGGCATCCTCTTTCATGCTGGCAACATGGGAACAACACTGTGCTTCTGTAATGCAGAAATACTTTGAATATTCCTAACAAAATTCTATGCAAATTCCCTGGAGATACATGACAAAATGTCCCTTTCTGAAGGACTTTCACTACATTATTTTCTTTAAAACAAGGCTGAGTTGCTGGAGTTTTTTTACTCTTTTAAAAAAAATCCTTGTCTTTTGACTCTCCGTCCATGACCTTTCATTTCCTGCAGCCTTCCTGACACAAAGCTGCAACAATGCATCTACCTTGGAACACTCTTGCTGGTAAGCCTGTTCCAACTATGCTCAATTTAAGGCAAAGTGGTTGTTTTTTCCCTTTTGAAAGGTCTTTTTTGAGGATCAATAATTCTTCCCCTGCAACTTGGATTCCTTCCAAATAAAAAAGTGGGTGGGGCCAACCATTCTCTTTCAAGATAATCAAGAGTGGTCTTGTCAATTTATTTCATCTGTTTTAAATCTGGGGACATTGAAAGGTTGCTTGTTTCTCCATGGGGGCAGAACAGTTTTACTTTAAAAAAAAAAAAAAAAACCTCAAAACCCAATTCCCCCAAACTGGTCACAGAGCAAGAGCAGACTGTCTTCCACATCTGTGCCATATTTGGTACTGATCTGAATTCCAGTTTCAAAGTTATAATTTTTTTTTGTCTGCCCCCCCATTTTTAGAATTGCCTTGTAGAATGCTGATTTGCTCTGCTAGCACATTAACATCACTTCTGCAGTAAAAAGAAACAAATCCCCAAGAACTTATATATCACAGTCCAGGATATCCCAGGCAGTCCCACACCAGGGGCAAGGGCACCAGGACCCAGTCCACCACGCAGAGTATCAAGTCCCACGGCACTCACTGCGCAGTTGGTCGTGACTAAGCAGAGGCAAGTGGGCCTTAGAAAGCATGGCTAACAACAAGGCCAGTGGAGGTGATGGCATTCCAGTTGAACTATTTAAAATCTTAAAAGATGATGCTGTTAAGGTGCTACACTCAATATGCTAGCGAGTTTGGAAAACTCAGCAGTGGCCAGAGGACTGGAATAGATCAGTCTACATCCCAATCCCAAAGAAGGGCAGTGCCAAAGAGTGCTCCAACTACCGTACAATTGCACTCATTTCACACGCTAGCAAGGTTATGCTCAAAATCCTGCAAGGTAGGCTTCAGCAGTATGTGGACCAAGAACTCCCAGAAGTACAAGCTGGATTTCGAAGGGGCAGAGGAACTAGAGACCAAATTGCTAACATGCGCTGGATTATGGAGAAAGCCAGAGAGTTCCAGAAAAACATCTACTTCTGCTTCATTGACTACGCAAAAGCCTTTGACTGTGTGGACCACAGCAAACTATGGCAAGTTCTTAAAGAAATTGGAGTGCCTGACCACCTTATCTATCTCCTGAGAAATCTATATGTGGGACAGGAAGCAACAGTTAGAACTGGATATGGAACAACTGATTGGTTCAAAATTGGGAAAGGAGTACGACAAGGCTGTATATTGTCTCCCTGCTTATTTAACTTATATGCAGAATACATCATGCGAAAGGCTGGACTGGAGGAATCCCAAGCTGGAATAATTAAGATTGCCGGAAGAAATATCAACAACCTCAGATATTCAGATGATACCACTCTGATGGCAGAAATTGAGGAGGAATTAAAGAACCTCTTAATGAGGGTGAAAGAGGAGAGCGCAAAAAATGGTCTGAATCTGAACCTAAAAAAACTAAGATCATGGCCACTGGTCCCATCACCTCCTGGCAAATAGAAGGGGAAGATATGGAGGCAGTGACAGAGTTTACCTTCCTGGGCTCCACGATCACTGCAGATGGTGACAGGAGCCACGAAATTAAAAGACGCCTGCTTCTTGGGAGGAAAGCGATGACAAACCTAGACAGCATCTTAAAAAGCAGAGAGATCACCTTGCCGACAAAGGTCCGCATAGTCAAAGCTATGGTTTTTCCAGTAGCGATATATGGAAGCGAGAGCTGGACCATAAAGAAGGCTGACCGCCGAAGAATTGATGCTTTTGAATTGTGGTGTTGGAGGAGACTCTTGAGAGTCCCGTGGACTGCAAAGAGAACAAACCTATCCATTTTGAAGGAAATCAACCTTGAGTGCTCACTGGAAGGACAGATCCTGAAGCTGAGGCTCCAATACTTTGGCCATCTCATGAGAAGAGAAGACTCCCTGGAAAAGACCCTGATGTTGGAAAAGTGTGAAGGCAAGAGGAGAAGGGGACGACAGAGGACGAGATGGATGGACAGTGTCACCGAAGCGACCAACATGAATTTGACCAAACTCCAGGAGGCAGTGGAAGACAGGAGGTCCTGGCGTGCTCTGGTCCATGGGGTCACGAAGAGTCGGACACGACTTAATGACTAAACAACAACAAGCAGAGGCAGAAGCACAAGGCTGAGAACACGGAGCAGGAAGCAGGTGCCGAGATGCAGGGGGCAAGCAGTGGCAAGAGCAGGGACCAAGGCAGGAACAGGAGCAGAAGTAGGTGCATGAACACTGGAGGCAAGAGCAGGGACCAAGGCAGGAGCTCAGGAGCAGCAAGGCAGTAAACACAGCACGGCCAAAAGACCTTTGTTGCTGAGACAAGTTCTGGGAGGGAGAACCACTCCTTAAATAGGCCTTTCCTCCAGGCCTCTAGGTGAGCCTCATGAGTGGCCCAGCAGCTGCTACGCAGGCCAGGGCCTGAGCCTGCAAACACCAGGCCGCTCCTGGCTCAAGTTGGCCCTGATCCTGCAGCTCCCAAGGTGGTACAGGCCAGATCCTGACATTATATTTTAATTTTCACTACAACTAGACAAATCTTTAACTTGTTTATTCATGGCTCCACTATATATTGGCCAAAATGCTACTGTGTTTTCCCCGAAAATAAGACAGGGTCTTATATTGATTTTTGCTCCAAAAAAACCGCATTAGGGCTTATTTTCAGGAGATGTTTTATTTTTTTTTTCAAGTGCAACAATACCATCATTTATTTTATTTATCATTATTAATTTATTCCTGTTCTCCTTCCCCTTCTTTAAATGTACCTGGTGCTACTTCCTCCAGGGGTGCCTCCATCGCCGATGCTGCCAGGAGGCGTCACGTGGTGGCTCGGGTTCCTCCAGCGGCGGTGCCTGGGCTGAGGCTCCCATTGGGGCTGGCGGGCGCTGGGTTTGTTTTGCGGGAAACAACAGCAGCGACGGCGGCAGTGGAGGGGTTGGTGTTGGTGTGGAGGGTGGTGGTGGCCCGAAGCCAGTAAGCCCGGTTGAGGAGAGGGCGGTGGCTGCTTCAACACGGCAGTGGCCCTGCGGGCGGCACCGAAGAGGGAGCCGAACAAAAGGAGGGTTAAAAGGCTTATGGTAGGAGAAAGAGGGGAGGGGGAAAATAAAGTCAGGGTGGGGACCTGGCTGGCTGGCAGGGGCCAGAGCTCTGATATCACCTCCCCGTTCCAACGTGCTTTGATAGCCTCACCTGGGCGCACGCTGGAGAGGGGGGGAGTGCGTGCACTGCAGAGGCGTGAGCCCCAAGAGCCGTTGGGAACTTAGGAGCCAAGGAACAAGTTCCTGGTGGAACTTCCTCCCTGGCTGCCCAGCCCCTCCGCAAATGAGGGAAGTGGGAGACGAGGGGAAGAAGTTTTAAGTCTCTCTCGAGGGCTTGGAGGATCCCGGTGAGTCCCTGGTGGAGGGCAGGGTTTCACTTAACTAGGGCTTATTTTTGGGGTAGGGGTTATATTACAATCATCTTGAAAAATCATACTAGGGCTTATTTTCAGGCTAGGTCTTATTTTCGGAGAAACATGATAGGTACACGTGTGTCAGGAATGAAATCACCAGTAGTGGAGGATTGTGCTAGTTAAAGAATCCCTGTTTTGATTGTGGGTTGCACACAACTTCATATAATTGGATGGGAGTCAAGCACAATCTGAAATCAAAGCATGGACTCTTTAATTAGCACCAAACTTCCACTGCTGGTGATGCCATTGCAGCTACACCAGCATAGCTATGCAACAGGATACTGGATATTACATATAACCCACCAACAGATGAGAAAATTATTTGAGGCCTGCATATATGTGATTACCACATCAGGAGCTTTTCTCACACCTTGTAATTTGCAAATTAGTTTCCTTTGTAGTATGATATGTCTTTAGTCCATGAGCATGTTCTTCATTTGCATGTCTGATTTCTTGGATGTGAAAGACTCAAATGCTTTGAACACCAATGCAATTTCAATTCTAATTATTGGTTAATTATAAAGAATTGTTTGGCCCTCTGACATAAACTGCACTATGTTCAATGTGGTTTGCTCCCAAATATATGGTTCTTCCAGACTGAGAATTAGTTCTCTATTATGTATCTAACCCTGCACTGATGTCTTTGATATTCTTCTCATCATCAGTCATTCCCTGTCTTGGCTAGTATTGTGCCAATTTCTATGACTTTCCTTGCTTTTTGTCCCTCCTGAAGACACGGTTTATTTTTAGTCTCATTTTATTCCAGTTGGTGGAGCTTAGCACTATGATGCTTCCCAGTGGAAGTTCATTTCAGTGACCAGAGCCTCCAGCTAGAAACTTCCAACAGACTGCAAAAATACACACATACACACACTCAAATAGTTCCTCCTCAGCAAGCTCCAGCAGGGAAGGGGATTATTATTATTTTTTACATATGTTTAAAAGACTTCAAGATTTCCACGAGAAAAGCCATTTGCAGATATGCAGCTTTTTAAACTGCAGTTTGGATGTGACCCCACAGGAGAAGAAGGGCTGGTACTTTCAACTAATCTGAAAAGGGCCTATCTGTGCATGCTTACTCAAAGATGGTTAAACTTACCAATGGATATATATGAGACTACCATTTTTCTTGCCATTTTGTTTTGTTTTATTTCATTTCCAGAAAACAAAAGACCTTTGTTTGGCATTAAATGTTTGAAATAAAATTACCCACTGAGTTCAACATACGCATGCTGGATGTGAGGTTCAGGGCAAATCAGAAATAAGGAACATGCATCCCGCCTGATGTTACTAGATTGTATCTTCCATATGTCTCTCACTATTGACTATGATGGCTAGAGTTGATAAGAGTTGCCCTCCAGCAACAGCAGTGGGGTTGTGTCATTGTTAAGCGTCCAATTCAACACACAGTACTTGAGGTTTCTAAAGGAAATATGAAAATATACATAAATAATAGGCTTCATTTAATCAAAGTCAAACCACTTAAAGATTCATTGATTTTCATAAAAGTTCTGTATATGTTAAAGTCCCTCTGTTAAATAAGTAAGATTCAAATGTATTTAACTTTGTTTGGGTTGCACTCCCAATGTGGTAGTTTAGCTACAAATAACAATCAGTCCCACAACTATGAAATAAATAAAACAACTCTTTTATGCAACAGCTGCAGAAAGAGTATGGTCTCGGTGGTCTCAAAAACTTTCCTACTTGCCCACATACCTATCTTGGGATTCTTGGCCAGCCACTTGATTGCTATGCAGAAAACCCATAGGTTTGCAGTCAACTTCATGATAGATGCAGTGCATCCAATCGTGTTAGTGAGAAATCCCAGCTGTACTCTACATGAGCAGGAAAAGTTATGTTGACCTGATGGGCGTTTTATGGACATCATCCATCTCTACTGTCCTTTCTGCACCTGTGCATTTTATATTTATTACAACCAGAGAAAGGAAACTGTGGAAGATTATGTGTTGTATGTTCCAATGAAGCGCACCCATTTTTGAACAATATAGAGAATAATTTGAGAAACACATTATATTCCAAATATGGCAAAAGGTAGAACAGATTTTGGTGAAAGTACGTAGGCTTTCTGTGGGGCTATTTAGTGGATATTGCTACACTGTATGTTCGATGTTAACGTTTGTACTTAGTTTTAGTCTTGATGGCCAGAACCCTCTTTTGATTTATGTTGGCATAAGTGTAACTGAATAAATCATGGCTACAGATTGCCTTTGGTTTGCAAGTTGCTGCTACCATTGCTAGTTATGTGCCAGTCACATGACTTAGCCTGCAACTAGGAACCTGAGCAGCAACTTGTTAATTAGCAGCAATTCATCACCATGATTCACACAGTTACATTTATGCTAGTATATATCTACAATAGGATTCTGTGCATGGTTTCCTTTCTGTTTCTCAGAAAGTTGTTGAGTTGTTGATCTGAACTGTACACTACTGATGTTTTATGAATTTTTGTAAAGTACTACCATAGAGTGCTGTTTTGTACTGCAGATGGTCTATAAGCAGTTTTTTTAAAAAAATAAATGAAGATGCCACAGGGTGGGTTCAGGCATGATGACACCCATATATAGAATCCAGAGGGGCTATTGGGAACTGCATGCCACCTGTGGGCTCAGCCACGAATGACCATAGGTGGAGAGGCTTCTGCCCAATACATGGTCAGCAGAGCTTGGCCTCTCCATGTGGCATCATGAAGACTTAATCGCTGGTCTTAGGTTTTGGCCCTGAGACTGGGAGAAAATAGGGTGGTGCTGCTGACTAGCAAGTTATTGCTGGACGTTGAGCTCATGTGACTGAACATTTCCTGTCCTGTCCATTAATTAAACTAAGTGCACACAGAACAAAGCAATCATTAATATTTTTTCTAAAGCATCTAACCGTCTCCCACTGACTTCTGTGGGAACTTATCGCAAGTCAAAAAAGGTATTAAAATTAATTTAATTAATTTAATCATACATTTCCTATAAAGTTCTTCAGATAAATTAATTGCACTTTCATTACTCGGGCTTTATAAAGCTGGATATTTTAGGAGTTTATCTTCTGTAATTAGAGAACAAGTCATTTCTAGAAGCACTTTTCTTTCAATTGAACTGCTCTCTGAATTGCCTTTTTACAGTAAGAAGAACAAATATTAAAAACATGTTATTCTTCCAAATGGATTCTTGCAAGTTCCAGCTGGTGTCATGGATTTTAAATGCAGTCTAGTCCTGTTCACTGAACAGTTAACAAACTAAAACCACTGTTTGTTGTTTTATTTTTTTTAAAAAAATGAAAATATATGTTTGATAATCAATTACCAGAAGAAAAAGCTATTCTATTTGTGTCTTAACACTGCCCTCTATTGTTTAGGAACCAAAAACTACAACTAGAATGACAAGTGTGAGCTTAGGTGGATGGCTTAGGCACAGCGAGCTGAACTCCACACAATTTGCATTTCTAACGGTATGTCTGTTTTATTCAGTCATCCAAGTCCAGTGGCAAAGCTTTTCCTGGGCTGCATCATTTCAAAAGTGCTGTTGAGGAACAGTATATGATGAAAAAAATGCCTGCAGGTAACCTGCATATCAGGGAACAAGAGTTCAGAGTAGCTTACTCTCCAATATGCTGCTCTGAGTGGATCAACATAACAATGCTACAAACCCCTCTGCAGAAAAGAGGTTGAAAGTTCTGATACAGTCAGGCTGAACTTTTCCTGTTCCAGCCAGACCCTAGCACAAAACTGCTGATGCCAAAAGAACTGAATCCTAAGCGGCCATGACATTCACCACCCTGATAAACAAAAAGCTCCGCAGTGTATTAAAGAAATATTTCCTAATTCTTGGTTGGCCTCCACTGATATCTCCTGGGAACTTATATAGCAGGCAGCTCTATGTCACAGTTCATAGAGGAAAGAGTTAAATGTTCCTCCACATACTCCCAAATCAAGGACTCTGGTTGCCTTGTTAGCACTTTTAACTTCCATTTCATTGGAAGGGTGTTTTCCAATTAAGACTTGTGGTGCAGTGATTAAACTATAGTATGTAGTGAAGACTCTGCTTATAACCTCAGGTAGCCGGCTCGAGGTTGACTCTGCCTTCCATCCTTCCATGGTAAGTAAACCGAATACCCAGCTCTACATTGTGGGGTGTGGCAATGTGTGTCCTGATTTTTAAATTGTAAGCTGCCCAGAGAGCTTTAAACACTATGGGACAGTATATAGGCAGCACACTTTGATTTTTCAGTGCAAGTTTCTTAACTTATGGAAGTCCCTCCCACTGGCTGTGCAATTGGCTACATCAGATGCCATGTTTTAACAATACAAATGCAGGAGCAGGTGATACCTTTATTGGACTATTAAGAAAATAAAACAAGAAACAAACAAAAAAATAAAGTAAGCTTTTGATGATAACTCATCCTCCTCAGGCTGTGCACCAGGTTTTCGTGGGTAGCTCCAAAATTATGTTTATACAACGTTTTGAAAACATGCCTCTTTCCAATTGTTTTTAACAGAGCTCTACAACCAATCTGGCTAACTCCCAGATAAGAAAAAATGATACTGGTTAGATCAGCCCAATCTGGATTCGGATCAAAATGGGCCATTCCAGACAAGTGATCTTGAATGAGTCTGCAATCCACAAACACACACACGCAAAGAATTTTTTTTAAAAAAGGAAGCCACACAGTGTGCTTGCATGAGATTGATTGATTGATTGATTGATTGATTGATTGATTGATTGATTGATTTTTACCCCATCTTTCTCCTTAACAAAGGACCCAAGGTGGCTTACATCATTAAAAACACAATCTTAAAAGATTAAAAAGAGTAAATTATTCAAATACAAAGAAGAATTAATAACTTTATTTAAAATGTTAGGTAAGAGCATAACGACAGAGATTTAGGAGCAACAAAATATAAACCATCCTGTTTATTGTCTCCTAATCAGTCAGTTATTAAGTAAAAGCCTTAGTGACTCCGCAGGCAGCTCATAATGTCTGCAGTGATTTCTTAAGAGTTATGCCATTGGCATAGCTATGCAAGAGGATTTGGGCCACTGCATCTCTGTGGTAAACCTGGTCCTTAGTGATGGTTCATCACAATTTAAATAAATAGCTAAAATTACCAGCATGAAAAAGCTGTTTCTGTTTAGATTCTGTTCGACTGATACTGACTGATACTGACACCACAAAAAGCTAGAGACCAGATTTCCCCCAGTTTTGATGCTGGAAATAATGACAAATATAGCGAAGAGCATTTTGTAGTTTTATATATACATTCTGACATATTTATAGACATCCTGAATACCAGGATTTCCCACAAAAAGCCTCTCTCAGCCCATTAAAGTATTTTGTGCTGTATGGATGGGTCATATTGACCAACATTTCTAGAAGGCGCTGAGAGGAAGTAGTCATATTCTTGTGGCAGTGGAAATACATACCACTTTAAATTGTATCTTGAAGCTGAATCAAAAACTGAGGAAAAAGGAGGCATTTGGTACTATGAAGTGAAAACAGGAAAGCCATATTTTTCCTCTCTCCAGTAAGCTATTACCACAGTAAATACACCCTAATGTTGCTTATCACAGTAAGCCATAACCCCAAAAAGAACCCAAAATTTTCACAATACAACATGAGCACACAATGGCAGATTATGTACTGCCAAGGTAGAACCTATTTGGAATGACACTAATAGGGCTTTCAAGGAGAGCAAGAAGTTTAAGGGGTCGTCTTACCAAATCCACCTCCCTCCCCGGGGAGGCTTCCAGGGCCAAGCAGGAATTTCAACCCTGGTCTCTGCTGAAATTTTATTTGCAACTTCACATGTTGTCTGTGGTTTGAGTGACTGGGAATTTTCTGGGCTAGGATGATCGTCTATACAGCACTAGCCAATCATTCCTTCCAGCTCTGATTTTAAAAAGTGTTCTCCTCTCTCTGCTGAGTGTTCTTTCCCTCTCTTTCATCTATTGTGTGTTTGCTGTTGATCTGTCTGGTTGGTCACAAAATATATGCCTAGTAAAGAAAACAGTATTCACAAGTGTGTCATTTCAAGCAACTGTAGGTAAAGAAATATTTTTTATTCTTTTCCCTACAAGTGTCTAAGAGTGAGTTGTTGAGATTTTAACTGCCAGTTACTGAGTAAGGAGAAGACTCTGGGGAACTTGTTGCTATTCTGCTCTGTGGATTTCTGTACTTCTACTGTGTAGCAAAAAGAAAATTTTACCAGAAATTCAAAACTCTGCAACAGTCTCCTGAGTTCTACTCCATCACTCTATCCACTCCATCACATCAAACATCTTTTCCAAAATTCTGCTACTTGAATCACATAAATAATGTAGAAAATAATTTATTCTGCTTCAGTTTTCTGTGTTCAAGAAAGCTTTCCTGACCCAGCTCATCTTGCCTGTATTATCCCATCCCATGAGATTTTCCCCTTTCACATTCCAGTCTTCATGATCATGAGAGTGTAAAGTCATGGGGGAAAAAAACATTAGGTGGGATTAATGTGGCACGTAAAACTTCAGTGCAAAGACCACCTCACCATTTTTGTATTCTGTAATGGCCAGTGTACGACCATCATTAAATATATGATAGTAACAGGGATAGAATCAAGAGAGATGGTCTGACATCACAATACATCATTTCTTTATTAAGCAGATCTCAGCTTCATCTCTGCCTGGAAGGAAAGCAGCCTCAAAGCCCTATATAAGCTACCCAGGGCCTTTCCGAAGAACCAGCAAGATACACACATAGCAATTAAATAAAATAAAGAATAGCAAGTATCCGATTGCCAGAGGGCAGATCTAAAGTTGATTCCAATCAGGTGATTTCTGAGACTGCTTTAACAGATTTTTCTGATCTATTCCCAGTTATGAACCTGGTATAACAGCTTATTAGAGCTATTTTTTAGCATCACAGAACTGAAAACAATGGTACATCTCATTCAACTCACTTTCATAAGACAAATTAGTTTGTAAGGGTATATTGGAAGTATTAAATTGTAACCCATTTTATATCAGCAGATCTAGTACAATCTATAAAATAATTTTAAACAATATTTGTTGCTATATGCTGTCACATTGCCTCCAACTTATGACAACCCTATGAATTAGTGATGTCCTGTCCTCAACAACACTGCTTAGCTCTTGTAAACTCAAGTATGTGGCTCCTTTAGAGAGTTAATCCATCTAATCTTTTGTCTTCCTCTTTTCCTGCTGCCTTCAACCTTTCCCAGCATTATTGCCTTTTCCACAGAATCTCGTTTTCTTGTGATGTGTCCAAAACATGACAACCATCGTTTCATCATTTTTTATTCCAGAGAATTGCTGAGTATGCACTGGCAATTTAAAATCTCATTGACTTTACTTCTGCTCATTTTCCTGGGTTAGAAACTAAACTGTTACCATATATCTATGTTAGCGTAATGTAGAAAAGTCTAAAGTGGGAATTTTTGACAAAAGTTTTTCTAAACTATGAAAACCTATAGTTTGTATATTTTTACATTTTGCAAAAGATGGCACTATTGGGTTACAAATTTTCCATTCCTCTTAGTTTAAGATAACCTCACATCTATGCTTACAAATAACAAGCAAAACATTAATTTAGAAGCAAAACATAAGACTGTTTATATATTATTAACTTTGCTCTGCCAGAGCTGGCTAATTGTTTTGAAATTATTTATGTAAACTATCTTTTCAAGCTGCAAGTCTTTAAAATACTTTCACTTCAGGGCAAATTTTCCTGCACCCCCTTAGTTTTTCCAACACTTTTAAACAGACAAGGTTTCAAACCTTGACGTTAACGGTAGCTTCTTGTCCACAATATAGGTTACACATCGAGACAATTGAATGCTGAGGCACACCCATTTCTTTCAGAAAAACCTACAGCTTCTCATGATCTGCAGTCAAACACTTTGCTATAGTCTAAAGCACAGACTGATCTTCTTCTGAAATTCTCTCCCCATGCCATAAATTACATCTGGATGGGGGTGGTTACACATAGGACCACTAGTGAAGAAGTCTGGGTCTAAATATTTGACCAAGCATTGACGGTCTGTGATATCTTTTGGGCACCAGATGAGGCCTCTTTTATTTTCTCAGTCTTTTTGATAATTGATTTGTTTTCCTTTCTGCTATTTTCACCTGCAGCTCAGATTATAGCTGCTGTCTGTCTGTCTCTTTCTCTTTTTTACTGCCTTTATTGTTTCTTTTATTTTGTAGGTTTATAGTATGCCATCCTTCAAGAAGAATGTCTGGAACAATTTGTGAGCAGTCTTGGGAACATTTCAATAAGTAAGTAGTAGTGAAATTCTATTTATGTCTACTCAAAAGTAACTTGTGTTGCAATCAATGGGGCTTACTCCTGGGCAAGAGAATAGTGGAGAGCAGCCTAAAGGTGCAATCCTAACTAGCCAAGATGGCTGACGGCTGGCTGGTCTGATGAAAGGCCAGCTGAAACTGTGCAGAATTCAAAACCCTTCCAGCCTAGGGATGTTGGAAATTATGTAGGACTACATTGATGCTGGTCTGGCTCTAAGCATAGACATTGAGAGACTTGGCTGAGCAGGGTTTGGATCTGGTGTAACTCAGTTTCTCCCCTTTTTTACCCACACCCCCTTTTGGGGGTTCTTCTGACAACTGTTCTCAGCCAGCACAGCAGCTGCGCTGGCAGATGAAGTTTTCCCAGCAGATCTGCACTGTGAATCTGGCCAGTAGCAACTCTCCAAAGTCTGATGGTAGATGTCTTTCTCAGCCCTGCAATCTCTTTAACAACACTTGCAGAACTTGAGGTCTTTTGGACTGAAGTATGTATTCTAGCAAGAGTATATCTTTCTTTATGTTAACTAAATGTTGAATAGAATTCGCACTGGATTTGCAGCTGAGAACCTGAAAATCATTATGGGACAAGTGGGGAAGATGAGCACAAGATCACTTCTGTTCTAATTTTCATGAGATCACAGGTGCTCACAGGATGAACTCAACAAGTTCCTATTGTATTTTAATAGCACCTGCTTTTATTTTCCCATGGAACAAAATATAATGAAAGCAGGTGGTGAGCAGCTACCACACTTTGTAGCAAAAGCAGCTGTTTGAAAGAAGAGGAAAAGGCCAAGGTGAATCTCATTCAGTTGTGTAATACCTGTCTTGAAAAACATTAGTTTAAGTCGCTTGGCAAGAGGCTCTCTGGCACAGAGATGGGAAATAATGACTTTTTAAAAAAAGACTACGACTCTAGGTGAATCTGCAAGTTGTAGTTGAAGGAGGTAACATTTCCTATCTGTCTCTTGGATAAGGTGTTTGCCTTTGTGTAAAAGACCACAAACATTAATGGCAGTTTTACTACGATGCTTTCTCACAGCACATATATTTAATACATAGTTGTATCTATTTCTCTGTGTGGACCACATGCCCCTGATGAACAATGGATAACTGAGGGAACTGGCCTTGTGCTACTGGTCTGCAGCCCCTGCCTCTGTTGGTACTGAAGGACATGGCAAGTCATCCCCTGCATCTCTCTTCATAAGCCAGTCAGACTGTCACACACTCAGCAAGAAGTTTTGACCAATCAATGTTAAAAAGACATAGCTGTAAGGACCAAGGGTTTGACTCACTGTGTAAGGCAGGTGCCTCTGTTCCAGTCCTGGAACACTATCTAAAAAAGAATAGGATAGATTAAGAGGGAGGACAAATGAACTGCAAGAAGTGGAATGGAGCAAGCAAAGAAGTGAACGCCTACTCTTTGTGTATGGAGGCAGCAAGTAGAGAAGCAGAAGGAAGCATCCCAGCCAGTAAGTTAAATCAACAGACAAGAAGTCTATCCCAGGCCAATGTGGGATTATCCACTGAGCCGGAGCGTAAAGATTTAGGAGCTCAGGCAATCAGAGCTCAAAGTGGGGCCTATTGGGCAGAAAGTAAACAGTCATCCAGCTAGGAATTTCCTGAATCAATCAGAGAGAGCGCTTACCAGCAAGAACCAAAAAGCACACCGAACACTGGGATCCTGAGACACTTGCTCTTTTACAAACTGAAAGGAAGATACATTTACAGAGAAGGATCTCAACCCCGGCCCCCTGCACACATAAGAACAAAGAATCGGAGATGTCAGGTTTCAGGAAAAGGAGTCCATAGGAACTTGGTGGCTAAGCAAGCACTAGGCAGAAAAGTCACTCTGTGCCTTCAGGCTTTCGGTTTTGTCTGTTTAAATAAGTGGCAGCCTGGGTGCTATCCTGATTGTATTAGGATGTTGAAAATATGAATTGAGAGTTGTGGGGCATGGGGCATGTGTGTGCTAGGAACTCCCTTTCTTCATTTTGATGAAGGGTGGAGAAGAGACTCCTAATTGCCAGTCTTTGTTGCCATTATCTCGTAGCCTCTTCTAGTCTGGTAGCTGGAAGATAAAATGGGAGTGGTTTGACTACACAATATTGATTATGGATTATTATTATGTAGAAAAATAACCTCCAAGTTTGCAGTTTCCTGTCTACCAGTTAATCAAGTATTTTAAGTCAATGGGTACTTGTCACATAGCCATAGATTTCTACAGTTATACATTCAGTAGATGAATTGTGGAGCAAATAGTTGGGGGGGGTGTGTGTCTTAGGGCTATAGTTGCTGGTCTTGCACTGGAAAGCCATTCTAAAATTTTCTGTGGATATAAGACTGTGATCCATGAAGCTCAAAATTGTTCTAAGAGCTTACTAGACTCAATATGTTGTTGTTGTTGTTGCTTAGTCGTTAAGTCGTGTCCGACTCTTTGTGACCCCATGGACCAGAGCATGCCAGGCCCTCCTGTCTTCCACTGCCTCCCGGAGTTGGGTCAAATTCATGTTGGTAGCTTCGATGACACTGTCCATCCATCTCCTCCTCTGTCGTCCCCTTCTCCTCTTGCCTTCACTCTTTCCCAACATCAGGATCTTTTCCAGGGAGTTTTCTCTTCTCATGAGAATACTCAATATAGATTTCACTAATTGCTGATCATAGTCCATAATAGATGCTGTTCAAGGCAGTGAAACACATTACAGAGTATGTTTCTGATGAGAAGGAATTCAGTGGGTTAACACTATCCTGGATTCAGCACTAGACCTTTCAGCTCAACATTTGGTCTTGGGCTATTTAACCTCAGAGTGGGATCTATGAAATAGGCCAAAGACTCAGCAGTCTCGGGGCTGCAGCAAGTAGACAAACACATTATCCTTTCAGCTCAGAAAGTCATAACCTCGTCTCGTGTCAAAATATGGTCAGAGGAGCTGCTGGATCTGACAGCGAAGAAGAAAATAAAAGGTACGTTAAGGAAAGCTGTAAATATTTTAACATGGAGTCCGAGTTTCTTGAATTATTTGAAACATTATTTGTAGTGAAGTCATATTGTGAATGCTTACACTGGCAGCTCACCAGCCCTTCTGCTTTTCTTCCCTCCTCTTTGTTCACCTTGCTGCTCTGTGTGTTTCACTCAAATATTGTTGTTTGGTATCTCGAGTTTTATCTTGATCACTCTACCAAAGCTGTTGCCACCATTAGGCAGTGTGAGGTGACTGCTTCAGGCCACTGATGCCAGGGGCAGGGGTTGCTATAGCAGTCCCTTAGCTGTTTTTTTCCTGAGCCCCTGACCATTTCCTGCTGTTGGAGGGGATGCTGTATGTGCATACACATCGCATGGCCTGCCCAACTGCTGGCCTGCTACTCTCAGCTGATCGTATTTAACTGGCAGTTCAATCAGTTTCTGTATGAGGGAGAGTATGCTATCTTGCGTTCTATCTCAGATAGCAAATGGGTGGGTGGAGCAGTTACAGGAATTGTTATTTTATCATTATTATAATTTATTAAAAGCTCAATAAAAATACTGTAGACTTTGTAATGTAAATATTACAGAATATAATGAGATAGGATTTCACTAAAAATGCAGGAAGGAAAAAAGACAAACTTAGAAGTTGCATCATTAGCAAATGTAAGCTAGTAATCACCCAATAAGATCAGTCTACATCCCAATCCCAAAGAAGGGCAGTGCCAAAGAATGCTCCAACTACCGTACAATTGCACTCATTTCACACGCTAGCAAGGTTATGCTCAAAATCCTCCAAGGCAGGCTTCAGCAGTATGTGGACCGAGAACTCCCAGAAGTACAAGCTGGATTTCGAAGGGGCAGAGGAACTAGAGACCAAATTGCTAACATGCGCTGGATTATGGAGAAAGCCAGAGAGTTCCAGAAAAACATCTACTTCTGCTTCATTGACTACGCAAAAGCCTTTGACTGTGTGGACCACAGCAAACTATGGCAAGTCCTTAAAGAAATGGGAGTGCCTGACCACCTTATCTATCTCCTGAGAAATCTATACGTTGGACAGGAAGGAACAGTTAGAACTGGATATGGAACAACTGATTGGTTCAAAATTGGGAAAGGAGTACGACAAGGCTGTATATTGTCTCCCTGCTTATTTAACTTATATGCAGAATACATCATATGAAAGGCCGGACTGGAGGAATCCCAAGACGGAATTAAGATTGCCGGAAGAAATATCAACAAGCTCAGATATGCAGATGATACCACTCTGATGGCAGAAAGTGAGGAGGAATTAAAGAACCTCTTAATGAGGGTGAAAGAGGAGAGCGCAAAAAAATGGTCTGAAGCACAACATCAAAAAAACTAAGAACATGGCCACTGGTCCCATCACCTCCTGGCAAATAGAAGGGGAAGATATGGAGGCAGTGACAGATTTTACTTTCTTGGGCTCCATGATGACTGCAGATGGTGACAGCAGCCACAAAATTAAAAGACGCCTGCTTCTTGGGATGAAAGCGATGACAAACCTAGACAGCATCTTAAAAAGCAGAGAGATCACCTTGCCGACAAAGGTCTGCATAGTCAAAGCTATGGTTTTTCCAGTAGCGATGTATGGAAGTTAGAGCTGGACCATAAAGAAGGCTGACCGCTGAAGAATTGATGCTTTTGAATTGTAGTGCTGGAGGAGACTCTTGAGAGTCCCCTGGACTGCAAAGCGAAGAAACCTATCCATTCTGAAGGAAATCAACCCCGAGTGCTCACTGGAAGGACAGATCCTGCAGCTGAGGCTCCAATACTTTGGCCATCTCATGAGAAGAGAAGACTCCCTGGAAAAGACCCTGATGTTGGGAAAGTGTGAAGGCAAGAGGAGAAGGGGACGACAGAGGACGAGATGGTTGGACAGTGTCATCGAAGCTACCAACATGAATTTGACCCAACTCCAGGAGGCAGTGGAAGACAGGAGGGCCTGGCGTGCTCTGGTCCATGGGGTCACGAAGAGTCAGACACGACTTAATGACTAAACAACAACAACTGTCTCTTAGAAGCCAAGTGCTATTTAAGTGTGAATTTCATGCAAGAGGCCACTTGGAAATTCAAGAGTTTCCTTGTCTCTGAGCTGATAGAGCTGGTCAGAGATATTGACGACTTTCATTGGCTTTCTGTCTCTCAGTGGTCACTGGATCAGACTTTTGATTGTCCAATATCAGTTAGAGAAGGAAACCCAGTTCTGCCCAGATGACAGTTTGATAGAGCTTCATGACAGGATGCCCCTTAATCAGAGGTGGGGTCATATATATGGATGTAAGCTCTTTATATTTTCTTGGATGGGCAGATGATTCTTTTATCAGTCACGAAGTAGAGGATACAATTCTTAGTAGTTTGCTTTTTGTGGGCTGTGTGATTGGCTACCTGAATGTGATTTTTAGATGGACTGTTAACGCATTACTGCTCTGATTGGGTCTTTAGTACTACTTTGTGTTTACCATCTCTCAGAGTGTTTGTTTGTACTTGTTTGATCTTTTTTAGTACTTGTATACTTATTGGCTTTAGCTTTAATATTGCCTTTTAATGATGTAAGCTGCTTCTTTATACTCATTGTTTCAACTTTAAATATTGTTTTTCAATTATGTAAGCCACCTTGGGTCCTTTTTAAAGAGAAAGGCAAGGTAAACAAACAAACAAACAAACAAACACACACACACACACACACACACACACACAGTGTAACACAAGGAAAAGGCTGTGTGATTCCCAAAACTACACAAATGTAAGGGTGGGTGATCCCTCTGATTGGACTATTAAAAAGCAAACAAATTGCAAGCTTTTGTGAAGAAAATTCCACTTCTTCAGGCACAGCACTACCCCCTCATGGATGATGCAGAAAAATTGTACACAAGAGTCCAAAAACTAGTGGTATATGTCTACGAGAGTTGACACAAGTCCTTTTTAGGCTGCAGTCTCAAACCTTTTTGCAGCATAGTTTGGCATTTTTACATCCGTGTCTTAGGACCAAAATACTATGAATTACTCTGTGATTGCCTTCCCCCGTGCATACACGCACGTGCACACACACACACACACACACACACCTGCTTTGAAACTTCATTTTCTTTTTGGCTGGAGAGGGTGCAGAAAACAGCACAAACACATAGCAGCCTCTAGCTCAAGTTAGGGGTTATAATCTGTATCTGTTCAGGTTTGGGGTAATTTTCTATTTGAAGTAATTAATGCTTAGCAGGATCCAGTACAGGGAAACTTGATGTGCCCTTTCTGAACTAATCTACAAATCACAACATAGCTCTCACTGGATGCATTTGCATGCAAGGAGTGTTGTTTATTATTATCATCATCATCATCATCATCATCATCATTCAGAAGTGTCTGTGTGTTTGAATGTGTATTTGTGAAAGCCTCCTCTGAAATTGTGAATGAATACGGAAAGAGAAAGAAATGAAATTACGCATGAAAAATGCTACAGTGCCACAAAGCAGAAATAGATCCACTCGTCCCTAACAGAAATATTCTTTTTAATAACTTGTTTGATATGAACAGTGTGGACCTCTCAGACCTTAGAAGCCATGGGTTACACAGAATGACATCTTACCTCTGAACACTTGTGTGTGTTTATGTGACAAGGAGTGTGAAACAGTGTCCTTCCCCCCCCCCCCCCATTCCAATGTTAATCCCAATGTGTTTTAGGTGAAATTATATTATAACCTGATTTAACCAAAAAGTTTTTGCAGTCGCTTTGGGGAATTTATATATATATATGTGACACAGTAACATGAGACACCCCCCCCCCCAATTGTGACTAATGGTGATGTCAACATTTATGTATTTAAAAAAAGAAAAATACTAACACATCAGTCATCTTCTATAACCTTTCCACACTCTTGAGCATCTCTTAACCTGGAGATTTATCAGGGCATCACCACTGAACAAAATCATTTAGAAGGGAGAGAGGAATAATTCATTGGGTGATTTTTTGCTGTTGTTGTTTAGTCGTTAAGTCGTGTCCGACTCTTTGTGACCCCATGGACCAGAGCACGCCAGGCCCTCCTGTCTTCCACTGCCTCCCAGAGTTTGGTCAAATTCATGTTGGTAGCTTCAGTGACACTGTCCAACCATCTCGTCCTCTGTCGTCCCCTTCTCCTCTTGCCTTCACACTTTCCCAACATCAGGGTCTTTTCCAGGGAGTCTTCTCTTCTCATGAGATGGCCAAAGTATTGGAGCCTCAGCTGCAGGATCTGTCCTTCCAGTGAGCACTCGGGGTTGATTTCCTTCAGAATGGATAGGTTTCTTCGCTTTGCAGTCCAGGGGACTCTCAAGAGCCTCCTCCAGCACCACAATTCAAAAGCATCAATTCTTCAGCGGTCAGCCTTCTTTATGGTCCAGCTCTCACTTCCATACATCGCTACTGGAAAAACCATAGCTCTGACTATGCAGACCTTTGTCGGCAAGGTGATCTCTCTGCTTTTTAAGATGCTGTCTAGGTTTGTCATCGCTTTCCTCCCAAGAAGCAGGTGTCTTTTAATTTCGTGGCTGCTGTCACCATCTGCAGTCATCATGGAGCCCAAGAAAGTAAAATCTGTCACTGCCTCCATATCTTCCCCTTCTATTTGCCAGGAGGTGATGGGACCAGTGGCCATGATCTTAGTTTTTTTGAGGTTCAGCTTCAGACCATTTTTCGCGCTCTCCTCTTTCACTCTCATTAAGAGGTTCTTTAATTCCTCCTCACTTTCTGCCATTAGAGTGGTATCATCTGCATATCTGAGGTTGTTGATATTTCTTCCGGCAGTCTTAATTCCGGCTTGGGATTCCTCCAGTCCAGCCTTTCGCATGATGTATTCTGCATATAAGTTAAATAAGCAGGGAGACAATATACAGCCTTGTCGTACTCCTTTCCCAATTTTGAACCAATCAGTTGTTCCATATCCAGTTCTAACTGTTCCTTCCTGTCCAACGTATAGATTTCTCAGGAGATAGATAAGGTGGTCAGGCACTCCCATTTCTTTAAGAACTTGCCATAGTTTGCTGTGGTCCACACAGTCAAATGCTTTTACATAGTCAATGAAGCAGAAGTAGATGTTTTTCTGGAACTCTCTGGCTTTCTCCATAATCCAGGGCATGTTAGCAATTTGGTCTCTAGTTCCTCTGCCCCTTCGAAATCCAGCTTCTACTTCTGGGAGTTCTCGGTCCACATACTGCTGAAGCCTGTCTTGGAGGATTTTGAGCGTAACCTTGCTAGCGTGTGAAATGAGTGCAATTGTACGGTAGTTGGAGCATTCTTTGGCACTGCCCTTCTTTGGGATTGGGATGTAGACTGATCTTTTCCAGTCCTCTGGCCACTGCTGAGTTTTCCAAACTTGCTGGCATATTGAGTGTAGCACCTTAACAGCGTCATCTTTTTAGATTTTAAATAATTCAACTGGAATGCCATCACCTCCACTGGCCTTGTTGTTAGCCATGCTTTCTAAGGCCCACTTGACTTCACTCTCCAGGATGTCTGGCTCAAGGTCAGCAACCACACTATCTGGGTTGTCCGGGATA
Organism: Intellagama lesueurii; assembly: GCA_037013535.1. Taxonomy (NCBI): domain Eukaryota; kingdom Metazoa; phylum Chordata; class Lepidosauria; order Squamata; family Agamidae; genus Intellagama; species Intellagama lesueurii. Next base: position 190,217,552 of record JBAJHW010000003.1, on the reverse strand, counting down.
TCCAAATCTTTCTATTATAATTCCTCTGTGTATTCTTGCCACCTCTTCTTGATATCTTCTGCTTCTGTGAGGTCCCTACCATTTTTGTCCTTTATCATGTCCATCTTTGCACAAAAGGTTCCTTTAATATCTCCAATTTTCTTGAACAGATCTCTGGTTTTTCCCTTTCTATTCTTTTCCTCTATTTCTTTGCACTGTTCATTTAAGAAAGCCCTCTTGTCTCTCCTTGCTATTCTTTGGAAGTCTGCATTCAATTTTCTGTAACTTTCCCTATCTCCCTTGCATTTTGTTTCCCTTCTCTTCTCTGCTATTCGTAAGGCCTCATTGGACAGCCACTTTGCTTTCTTGCATTTCCTTTTCTTTGGGATGGTTTTTGTTGCTGCCTCCTGTACAATGTTTCGAGCCTCCATCCATAGTTCTTCAGGCACTCTGTCCACCAAATCTAGTTCCTTAAATCTGTTCTTCACTTCCACTGTGTATTCAGAAGGGATTTGGTTTAGATTATACCTGACTAGCCCAGTGGTTTTTCCTACTTTCTTCAGTTTAAGCTTGAGTTTTTCTATAAGAAGCTGATGATCAGAGCCACAATCGGCTCCAGGTCTTGTTTTTGCTAACTGTATCGAGCTTCTCCATCTTTGGCTGCAGAGAATATAATCAATCTGATTTCGGTATTGCCCATCTGGTGATGTCCATGTGTAGAGTCGCCTCTTGTGTTGTTGGAAAAGAGTGTTTGTGATGACCAGCTTGTTCTCTTGACAAAACTCTATTAGCCTTTGCCCTGCTTCGTTTTGAACTCCAAGGCCAAACTTACCTGTTGTTCCTTTTATCTCTTGACTCCCTACTTTAGCATTCCAGTCCCCTATAATGACAAGAACATCTTTCTTTGATGTCAGTTCTAGAAGGTGTTGCAAGTCTTCATAGAATTGGTCAATTTCAGCCTCTTCAGCATCGGTGGTTGGTGCATACACTTGGATTACTGTGATGTTGAAAGGTCTGCCTTGGATTCGTATTGAAATCATTCTATCATTTTTGAGATTATATCCCAGTACAGCTTTTCCCACTCTTTTGTTGACTATGAGGGCTACTCCATTTCTTCTACAGGATTCTTGCCCACAATAGTAGATATGATAATCGTCTGAATTGAATTCGCCCATTCCCATTCATTTTAGCTCACTGACACCCAGGATGTCAATGTTTATTCTTGCCATCTCCTGTTTGACCACATCCAGCTCACCAAGGTTCATAGATCTTACATTCCAGGTTCCTATGCAGTATTCTTCTTTGCAGCATTGGACTTTCCTTTCACTTCCAGGCGCGTCCGCAGCTGCGCGTCCTTTCGGCTTTGGCCCAACCACTTCATTAGCTCTGGAGCTACTTGTACTTGTCCTCCGCTCTTCCTCAGTAGCATGTTGGACGCCTTCCGACCTGAGGGGCTCATCTTCCAGCGTCATATCTTTTAGCCTTTTGTTTCTGTCCATGGAGTTTTCTTTGCAAAGATACTGGAGTGGCTTGCCAGTTCCTGCTCCAGGTGGATCGCGTTTAGTCAGAACTCTCCACTATGACCTGTCCATCTTGGGTGTCCCTGCACGGCATAGCCCATAGCTTCTCTGAATTACTCGAGCCCCTTCACCACGACAAGGCAGCAATCTGTGAAGGGGTAAGAGACAGTAGGGGAGCAATAAAAAGGGCTGGAAAAGGAGATTAAAACCCGTGCTTTCCTAAAATAGGAAACAAACAAATGAGACCGATTTGTTCCTTCACAGCCAGCCAGATGTGTGGTTGTTGCCCTTGCACAATGGAACGCAACACTATACAATTTTAGCCTTTTGTACTAGCTTGCCCACTGATACATTTCTTTCATGAGGTAGTCTTCAGACATTGATTGCAGCTATCATTTGAGTTCAGAATTGCTTTCTTTCAAAGCAAGAACACTTCTGGCAATTCTGAAGGCATCCTGTGCTTGACTCGCATTAACTGCAATACTTAGAAAGGCCAACAAACCTAACCCCATGGGAAGTGTCCAGCTCACTTCAGTAGATGGAGATAAGAGTCCCAGGTTTTGCCTTACTGCAACAGACTGAATCAGAAAAGAAAATGGCCTTTATTTTATTTTAAAGTATCCATCAAAGCATTTTAAAAATTGTAATGAATTTATTTTCAAAATTTTATTTTAAAACATTTATACTTCACATTTATACTTCTTGGAAGCTCCAGAGGGCTAACAATAAAGATGATAACTTTAACCATTTATTTACAATTTAAAACAAATGCCATCAAACATTAACACATGGAAACAGCAACAGATGAAACAACTATTACAGCAGGTTAAAAAACTGAGCAAAATTGTCGAAAGTATTTATTTCTAATGGAACCTGCAGTCTGTGAGCAACTTATTCAGGATTCAGAGGATTTCTTTCCAGGCACAGAATGTTCCTTGGGGGAGGGGGGAAGGATAGCTGCACTATAAATATATATTGCTATCACGCTAAGTATAGATTTAATTGTAGTGTCTATAGAAGTGAGTGTGTAGCATTGTGGATTTTATAGCATTTTAAATACCCCCACTTTCCCCAAGTATCCTGGTAATTATATTTGGTAGTGTTCTCTGCCAAATTTCCTGGCACCTCTTCCTCCATTTTCACATAACCACGGTTCCCAGCGTTTTCTAGAAAGAAGAAATATCTGACAGAAAACTAGCTTAATTGGCAGTGGAAGTAAGTGAGGCTCTGAGGGCAAAGTGCAAAGCTGGCCCAGCCATTATCCAGGGTGATGTGGTCATTTCATGTACTCTACTCTCCATGACTTCAGTCAGCCTCCACCACTGGCCTCTTCCTCTATTCTCCACTGCTGCCCCTTCTTGGCTAACCAGGTGCATAATAGCCAGAATTTTTATTCTCAGAGGCTATTTGTTAGTAATGCCATATTGCCTTGATACTGAGCATCTTTGGAGCCAGGCATTATGCACACACCTGGCTAAGAAGCGGCTCTCCTACCTGCCTCCCAGTTGGCATTGGTGTGTGCATAGTATCAAGCTAGTGGGTTGGGACAACAGCAGAAAGTGGTGGCCCATTCTCTTTTTGCCTCAGATGGTAGGAGGGCTCAAGTTGGCAACTATCGAACTATATATTACAATATCACATGCAGTAAGAAGAGAGAATTTCTGAGAACAGCTGATTGGCCTAGCAGGAGCCCTTCCCACCTCCTGTAACTTGCAAACTAGCTTGCTTTATTTCAGAAGTGGCCATTAAGTTATGCACAGCCCTTGTTTGCAAGTACCATTGTTCTGTAGGGGTGTGCCATTTGTATTCTTGTTGTTGTTTTACTCCAAATCTCAGAATTCTCCAAGAATTTCACATGCAGAATGATTCCCTGTAGGAAACGGCTGCAATGCTTCCTGGGGTTGGTGGTTCTTCAGGAGGTGTAGAGAGCATGAACAGCAACGAGACTACCACCCCCAGGAAGCATTAGGACAGCTTTCTTTCAGGAAGCTGGGGGCTGGAGGCTCTGCTGCCAGTTCAAGCACTCTGCTGTGGGAGGCAATTGATTTACTCCAGCTATGCTAGGCCCACCCTGGTGCCCAGATAATAAAGTCTTCCACTTGTAACTCTGCTATGTTTTTCCAGCAAAGAAAAAGGTAAATTGTGTATTCGTTCAATTAAACCTATGGGTCACAGCCAGAACTTGGAAAACTAACATTTCCATGCTCCAATTATAACCAACGTGGATCCTTAGATCAAAATTGCATACCAACCCGAAATGGCTTATGTTTAGTGCTAATCAAGAAACAGCCTGCAGCCACGCCTCTGCTCACAACCTGAGTTCAATCCCACGGGTTCAGGTAGCTGGCTCAAGGATGACTAGGCCTTCCATCCTTCCAAGATCAGTAAAATGAGTATTTAGCCTGCTGGGGGGCAAGTCATTGTTTGTATAATTATGTTGTAAACTGCCTAGAGAGTGTTCTAGCACTATGGGGCAGTATATGTCAAAACAATGATAATTATAATAATAGAGGTAAAAAAATAATAGTTTGATAGCTGCAAGGTTCAAGTTTGGTCCATTCCCAGAAATCGCATATGCTGGAAATGCACCAAACATGAGCACACCTACTCACACCAAAAAAAAGTAGAAGCCCGTGATAGGGTTTCAAAAAGTGTCAGTAGGGGCACTCTAGGGATGGGTTGATTTGCTCTAGTGATCAGGTCATCTGATTGCTGGGGAGAAAAGAGTGAATCAACCTGCCCCCCGTAGCACACCAAACAGTGGGACAAATACCCATCTGATCAAGCCCTCAGTATTTTATTTTACACTGAAAAGGGAAGGAAAGAATGTTTGTTGTGAGACTAATTCCTGGCTAATGTTGGACTTCTGTTCTTATATTACTGTCACCCAGAAATACAATTCAAATGAAACATAAAGATGTCAGTTCCCTTGAGACCACATGGGGTCTCCTTGGGTGCAAAGAGCTGCTCATGAGAAGGGCCAACCTAGAAGTAATGCAAGTGAGACAGGAACAGTACATGGCTGCATCAGTTGTCAGTTGTATATCAAAGAAAGGGGAGTTGAGAGGGGAGATGTTTGGTGGACTAAGGGCTTTAAGAACCCAAAGTAGATCATGGCTCAAGGTTTACCCTCCCCTTCAAAGAACGTTTTGTCTTACACATTCAAATAAATCATCCAGAGTTTATTAGAATTTGACTCACTGCTATTGGATTGAAAACGGCATCCTGTTTCCTGCAGTAGTATTTTGGTAGCTTGAATGAAATCTGGCCATATGCCCATATCTGGTGAATTCTATTCATCTTTTATAATTACTGATGAAATTCTGGTCTAGAGCAGCAGGAGTCATTAAAGATTCCGAATGACCAAGACCAATTTTTCCTGACCTTTTCAATTAGCATAGTTCTTTTGCTCCTAATTAAGTTATTTTTTTCTTAAACTTTGATTAGATCCCTTGCTTCTGAACTTCATAAATACGAACTGAAATTATCCTTTAACACCAAGTTGAATGTAGCTTTCCTCTCAGTGGATGGCCTGTTTCCACAGTCTAGAATGTATAGGTTTCCCTCCCCCCTCCCCATAGCCGTGTTTGCACCTAATAGCTAAATTGGCTATAATAAATCACTTTCTTTGAAAAGTGCATTGACTTTTCTCTGTGCTGACTTATTAAAAGTTAGCTATTCACTGAAATCCCCGCTATTTACCCATAATTAGGCTGGGATTTAATCTTCCCAGTTGCAAAATGAAACGGATGTCTCTCATTTAATGTTGTTGTTAGTTTTAATTAACTGCTTAAGAAAGTTGAGCTTGTTAACAGCAGTGGTGGTCAATAGATAAACCTATCTTAGCAAGCTAATTATAATGCAACTGCATTGTTCAAGAAAAAAAAAGTGGCGCATATCCTATATCCTATTTCCCAATGTAATTCCCTGAACTGATTCCAAACCCATCCTCCTATTCATACAAGACTCTTTCATCCAGTAGAGCAGGAGTGAGCAAAGTTTCACCCTCTAAGTGTTGTTGGGTTACAACTATTAGCAGCTGTAGCCAACACAGCCAATGGTGAAGAATGCTGGGAGTTGTCCCCCAATAATGTTTGGAGTGCCCCAAGTCATCCATCCTGCAGTAGATGTCTCCCTGAATGGAAAGGAGTGCAAGATAACTTTCAGAAATGTCCCTGCCAAATTTCTGATGCTCCCTGCACCAAAACCCATGCTGTTTGAAGATGAGGCCCAGCTCTCCAGAGAATACCTGAGAGGCAGAAAGGAATTCCTTCCTTCCTTCCTTCCTTCCTTCCTTCCTTCCTCCCTCCCTCCCTCCCTCCCTTCCTTCCTTCCTTCCTTCGCAGCATTAGACACAAGCCAAAGTTCTTTGTTTTTCTTACCATGTCTTGTCTTTGGGTCACTGAATTACAAATGGGCTAGTGAACCACTGCCTAAACTAAATACTGTATATCAATGTGTCTTCTTTGACCTAGACTAGAGCATCACCTGAGGATCTGGTATGCAGCAACATTAATGAAGCTGTGCAGATCTGGGCCCAATGCCATCTTCACAGCCAGACAACAAGCCACAAATCAAGGCCTCCCAAATTCCAAATAAGCCCCTGAACAGGCAGTAACATCACCATGGTGTATGCATCAAAGGGAGGTGGTGCAGGAGACCATTGGTTGACATGACATCCTTCTGATGTACCATTTAAAAAGATGTAGCACAGTATGTCTGTCATTTCCTCTTTAATAGATTATTTCTACTGGGGGGGGGGGATGAATTGTCCATGGGCAAATAAGGGATGGAAGGTTGTGTTGTCTTGACCCCCCATGAAATGTTGCCAGTGAGCAAGGGGATTGCACAAGAATTGCCTTGTCTGGATGCACCTTAGGTGATTTATTGACTAGAAAATGTTCCAGCCTGTCTTGTCACCAAGCAAGCTGGTGCTATGCTGGACATGAGTAAATACTTCAGCAGGATTAGGCCTTTCCTGACACGTTATTTCTGCATGCTTTGAATAGCAAAGTAAACAGCATATAGTAAAGGAATGTACTGGGGAGAAGAGGAGGAAAAAGGCAAAAACTAAAGGATGAAAGAGGAGCAACATCAGCACAGGCATAACTGAAGTAAGATACAAATGTCTCATTTCTACACAAATCCTGATAATGTGGAAAGACCCTTACACACGCCTGCTGTGATTATTATTAGTGCAGGGCGACTTCTTGTAATTGGATTCAAACTCAACTCCCTATTACAAAGGCATCATACGGTAAGCATTTGATCCTTTGTAGCTTACAAACACAGGAAACCAGTGCTTCACAATAATGCTTCTTAAAATTGGTGCTTGTAATTGTTCATAGCCAGCATCCCTTTCTTTGCATTGAGAAGCTTTAGATGATAGCACTGAGGGCAGAAAACAAGTTGGGTTACTCTATTTGCAAGTGCAGAATAGAAAATCAGCTTGCTTGTGTTCAGGCACCTTGAGGCGACTAGATTATATTCAAGAGTCTCAGAGGGGGAGGAAATGACTGTTAGAACGTGGGTCAAATCTTGTGGGTTGCCAAGAGTTTCACATTTCATTCTCTGCACGCACTTTAGTGACAATGTGCCCTGAAAAGAGATTACTAAATACCACTGTGTGGAATTATAAGAAAATATTAGCGCTAGACGCAAGATTTACCAGGCACTCTTGTGTCCCTGAAGGAAAATCCTGCAGTTGCTCTTCATCAATTACATTTCATGTCTGATCTATTAATTTGTCTGTCTTTGAACTGACACAAGTTCTCTTCATGGCCTACAGAGCTATCTGAAATATAAATTAAATCAAGACTCAGGCAGGAAACTTTATAAATTTAGTGCTTTTATCAGACTGTATGAGATCACAGGGATTTTGGCACCAGTCTGCTTTTTAAAATTATTTATTTAAATTTGTTGTTGTTCCTGATACTCTAACACAAGTCTTTTCAGAGAATAACACTGCACTCTTGCCCATTCCTTCCAGATTAATTTTGACATCATTGTGGAAAATACCATATTACTGTCCAGAAGCAAAACCCCTTAGATTGTTTTCATGTACTGCTTTTCAATGTAATAGGGAAAAACTACACAGGATAATCGGAAGCTGACAGCGCATTACTGCTTAGATTCTTCAGAGCCTTCTGCCTGAGCAATCAGGCTCACGAATAAAGTCTGTGTTTATCTCTCAATGACCAGTCACAAACACAAAGCAAGCTAATGTGCAAGATGTGGAGGTGAGAAAATTGTGCACAATGTTTTTAAGACTCCAAGCAGAGAGAAAATCCTACTTCAGTTTTGGAGACTGGCATTTATTAATTGTTTGCATTAATAGTGTGCCTTTCTTCCAATATGTTCCAGGCAATAATATACATTGCCATAATATACACATGGCTCTCTTCCTTCCCATTTTTATCCTAACAACAGTCCTATGAGGGAGGTCTGGTTGAGCAATGGTCCAAGGTCACTCAGTGAGTTTCATGGCTCAGTGGAGTTTAGAATTTAGGGTCGCAGTGCAGCATTCTGCATCACACCAGCTGTTATGCAATTCTCATTGCATTTGATGCATTTACAAATATATAAGTAGTGTATATGTTTAGGCACACACCCCCTTTGCATTCTTACCAGTTAGCAAATGCATTTCAGAACAGCAGAGAAACAAACCATGAACCCTATGTCCTCAAGTATTTCTGATGGTTGTGTTTGCCTTCCTCTTGGTCTCTCCCTCTCTGTACCAAATAGTTGCTTTACATGCTCATATGCACCTGGTGCCAGGGTGGCCTAAGACATTTTGCTGCCTGAGGTGAAAGATAACAATTGGTGCCTCATCATGATCCCATGATTAGAAGCTGAGTGGGCAGGCAGCTGAGTCTTATTTCAACACTGCCGCTTGCAGGCATCTCTGTGAAAAAGACCTCAGGTTTCTGCAGATGGGCTAGGCTTTCCCAAAATACAGCTTTTGCTCAGAACTTTGAGAGGAGAGGTCACTTCAGATATCTATGATCCTGCAGGTTAAATGATAAGTGGCTTTCATAATTGACAAATCATACTGAAAGGCAGTAGCAGGTTCGTTTCTTACAAAACAGTTTGAAAGTGACCACATGCTTTGCCTCATAGCTTAGCTTCCATAAAGCCTAGAGATTTACTATAAGAATGCAAGCAAGAAAGCATTGGAAATATCACAGGTTAGGGCAGAACTCCACTAGGCACCATGGGAAAATCCTGGGGACATTGGGGCAATTGAAGGGTATGAAGAAATCTTAATAAAGTATAATGTTTATATTGAGTTTAGAGCTGTTCCTTTGATTCTTGAAACAGTGTTACATGAAACTGTGTTTAGGATTACAACCTGAGTTTGGCAAGAACACTCAGAGCAGGGCCTATAAGGAAGATGTATGTTCCAGAACGATCAGAGCTTGGAACACTATTTTGTTAAAAACAAACTTGCTGCATTACGAGTTACTTCTCATCAGACAGGCTGCTGTTATTGTTGGTCTAATCATGCAAGTAACTTGGTGTGTTGCACATTATTAAGACATATTGTTGTACAGTGAAAGGGTCTCTGATGACCACTTCTGATATTATATCTTAAATACGTAACCCTTGCTACTTAGGATGAATTAGAGATGATGTAGAAGGTGAAAAATGCTATTCAATTTCCTATAAAAGTATAGTTGACTCTGAGTCGAAAAATGTTTGTTGTTGCTTTTATTATAACGTGCAACTAGTTGTAACTAGTTACTTCCAAGCTCTGGTTTGGATAGGTATATGAGACATGAATGCAGCTTTGACACTGACATAACACTAACTGAACCCTGACTGGAAAAAAGGCAGGAAAAAGAACTCTGAGATAGAGACTATTGACTGCTACTGAGTTGATTGCCATTCACTGCAGCTCCCTCCCAGCAAAAAAATTCTCAAAGGCATCCTATGAGAGTGCAATATATCCATCATATAATAAGGTCAAACTACCTAGTTAATAATTTTACAGCCCTATTCGGGACTAGCTTCGATTTCCAAATCTTTTTTAAAGGCCAAAGGAAACTGGAAGCATCTACTGGAATCCAGTCAGAAGTAGAAAATAAAGCCAGAAATGGAAGCCAGAGATAGCCCATGGTTAGCGCTAAAAGCAAAGTCATGTTACAAAAGAGGTGACCGAAGTAGTTTATCTATGTTTGTGAAATCAGACTTCAAAGGAATCTTGTGCTTAAGTCCCAAACACCAGTCACTCAACAAAGCAACCTAATCTGCATAATTCCAGGGGCGAGAGGAGCGACTGTTGCGAGATGTTGACATTAATTATTTCCCCCTTCAATCACAGACTATTGATAATGTCTGTTTCTGGCTTCAGTCCTAGGATGTTGAAAGAATGGGCTTGTTCACTTTAAAAAAGGTCCAATGCATTCAACCCATCTAGTCTGTGGCTTTCTTCTAGATAATAACTTAGTAATGTATGTGATGATCTCTTACAATCTGTTTCCAAACTTCACTGAACTTCACATGGCATACAATAAATAATCTTGGGGCACTTTAAAAATAATTAATGGATTTATTTTGGCTTACAGGCTTCCATGGACTGCAGCCCTCTGTCATAATTATGGGATGCTGCTCCATTAGCAGATGTTTCCAAGCATGGTAAAGGGGGAGAAGACTACAGGACAACAGAAATACAGATGTACAAACACTGATTTAGAGAGGGGCATGAACTGAACTACAAACTGGAAAAAAACATGAACAGGGCTGGTTCATGGTTCAGTTCGTGCAACCTGTTTTATCTCAGGGAAGCCGGGCCACTGAAGATGGCCGTGGGGCAGCAGAGGTGGGTAGCACAGTGACAGCAGTAGTGGCTACGGTAGTGGTGGCAGTAGTGTGACAGGTAGGTGCCGGTAGGCCCCTCCCCCACTGGGAACAAACCAAAAACTGAACCATGTACCATTTTGGTTTTCCAGTTGGTTCATGGTGGTTCGTGGTTCATGGCTAACCATGAACCACGAACCATCACAAACATCTATTTTTCAGGTTCGTGCCCATCTCTACACTAATGATTATCTTAGTTTGTTAGTTATGTGCTGTTAGGTTGGAAGCAGATATTTAAGGAGTGGTTTTACCAGTTCCACTCTCCCAGTGAGTTTTCATTACTTAGCAGGGATTAGAACCCTAGTCTCCAGAGTCCTGATCCATCACTCTGTCCATTACACCACACTGAGTACCCAATTATCTTAGGTAAAGGTAAAGGTTCCCCTTGACATTTAGTCCAGTCGTGTCCGACTCTAGGGGGCAGTGCTCATCCCCGTCTCCAAGCCGTAGAGCCAGCGTTTGTCCATAGACAGTTTCCGTTGTCACCTGGCCAGCGCGACTAGACATCGTTACCTTCCCACCATGGTGGTACCTATTTGTCTACTCGCATTTACATGCTTTTGAACTGCTAGGTTGACAGGAGCTGGGACAAGTGACGGGAGCTCACTCCGTCGCGTGGATTCGATCTTACGACTGCTGGTCTTCTGACCTTGCAGCACAGAGGCTTCTGCGGTTTAACCCGTAGCGCCACCACGTCCCTGGTCAATTAATAAAAAGTGGCTGAGAGGTGAGAGGGACATCCTCAATCAGATAAGCAGATGGACATACAGTTAACCATGATCACCATTGGTTCTTTTCGCATTCCTCTTCCTCCTATATTCCTTTCCCACCCAGTATGTCCATATGTACTGCAAAACAAAACAGCAGTCCACACAACTGATGAAATGGGCTGCTGTCCATGAAAGCTTAGGTGCCAAATAAAGCTTGTGAGTCCTCAAAATTGCACAGACTGTTGTTGTTTTTCTGCAACACACTAACACATCCTAGAAATGACTGTGTACAATGCTTTGCAACAATCTAAAGAATGAATTCATTGCCCGAGAACACAGTACATGCCTCTTTTATTCCAGTGCCAGACTGGATGCAAAAAAGGTGTTCAGCAAACCAGTGGGTGGACTGCTTTCGGACTGGTAGGTCACAAGCTGTTGAGGCCTGAATTACATGCATTAAGGCTGAGCAGAGGCATCAAATGGAGGTTCCAGGGTTAAGCACCGGGGAGCCTTGCCTCAAATTAAGCCCCTGCTGACTGACAATCCTCTAGCTGAGTTTCCTTCAACCGGATCGAAAAAGTCAGGTAGCAAAGGAATACTAATGGCAGGCCCTCTTCAAAATGATGTTGGGTTTTGGTGGTTTTTTTTTTTTTTTTTTGCCAAGTATGCTATCTATATGCATTACCCACCCCTCTGCCTCTTGGGCTTGTAGTTGCTAATCCATCACTGAGTTTCCTGAATTAGCAAGTAGTGATTATGCATGCCTTCCTGTAGAGTGTAAAACTGAATTCTTAACCTTTTAACATGTGAGAAGAGGTTTTTTCCCATTTGAAACAAGAGACTATTAGTATTCTACTCATTGGCCAGGTTATGTAGTCACTTGAAAATGGATGTGGTGATGTTTCCCTGTTTTGCGCACATTTCCCCATATTAAAGAAAGTAAGGTGGAGTGGGAACTCCAGTGAAAGCATTATGCACGGGAATGATAGATCTCTCCAATATTTTAAGCATTTAAGTTACTTCATGTCTATGTTTTGATTCATGGCCTGAGACTTAATCTAAAAGGCTCTCGAAGTTCAAATAGCTCTGATCTATATGTTTCAAACAACATCAAATAAACCTTTCTTACCAGCCTGGAAAACACATAAACAAGGATCAACACCACCACCCAGTGGCAGCCCTGTGCTGTAGCGTGCACCAACCAAACAGAAAATCCTGGATAACATTTTCAATTGATAAGTTGAATGTTTGTTTCAAATGTCTATACCTAAAATTATACCCACTTTGCCAGACAAGTGGCTAAAGCATTTAAGACCTTGTAATTATTACTGTTTTTTAAAAGCAACAAAATAAAGTTTTATAAATCTATGCACAGTATAGAAGAAAAAAGATTTTCTCTCTCTCTCTTCCTCTCTCTCATAATAATAATAATGTTTACCCCCACTTCTCTGAAAGGTAAGAAGTTCCAGAGCTGCAAAATCCATGCCTACTCACCATTTTAAAATCCCCTTTGTAAGAAGTTCCCTGGAAGTTTAATGGCATTTTGTAATATTTGGGATTCTTTACAAACAGGGCTAGAACAAGACTTTTTGCTGTCTGACAGAAAGGACAAGATGGTAGTTGTTCTTTCCATCCACTGGAGCCATCTGGACTGGCAGATGACCCGTTCAGAACTACTAACAGGACATGGCCAGAGACCTAAGGAAGAGCAAAAATGGGGAGGTAGCAAGGAAGCCCAGCACTTGCTACCCAAAGCAGTTGACTTAGTCTACGCCTTAGGGTGGGACCAGCCCTGTTTATTGTTGTAAAAGGCATCTCTGGAGTTCCACCAAAGGCACAAACAACTCCTTTCAAAAATAAAAACTGTTTATTAGAGACTAGGGTTTCTAGATCAAACAAGGGTGGACAACTTGGGTAGGACCGGGGGCTAGATTTTCACTCCTAGCGCTCCTCATTAACTGTCCTAGGCCTGAAAATGGTCCCAAATTAGAGGGGGTTTCAAAATAAGAAGCAACTCAATGTCCAGTTCTGGTTTTGAATATTTTTGTTTGAGGGAATTTTTTTGACTGGAGTGGTCCTGTGTGACATTCCTGCATGAAAAAGTGCTATTCCTTCATGCTTCCAGAAGAAGGTACATTTGTGGCTAGTGAGACCTTGGTGGCACAGTGGAGGCCCAAAAATTAGAGTGGCTCATGAGCCACACTTTGCCCACCCCTGAGATACAACCACCATCTTAAAATAGTCTGTTACATAATTTACAAGAGTCCATGCTGCCTCTGGAAGAAGCAAGCCCTGTCCTACGAACTATTTTCCTATTAAATTCTACCAGCTAATACTGCATATTTATAAATTTATAAATATACCAGTTGAGTCTAGGTGGAAGCAAAACTCCAATAAATGGCTAAAATCCGCTATGCCTGCATCTGACCTTAAGTGACACAGTCATTACCCAAAATTGCTATTAGTTTGAAGAATGCAAATATCAGCCCTGCATCTTTGTTCATCTCGCTCAGTCTGCCCAAACTCAAACAGCAGTTTTCTTCACAAGCAAAGATACATAATTATGGCTATCAAGTTAATTCTGACTTACGGCAACCCTTTTCAGAGTTTTCCAGGTAGAGAATATTCAGAAATGGTTTACCATTCCCTTCTTCTTATGGATTGTATTAATATTACCTGGAAGATGGCGGGGGGTGGGGTGGGCAGAGGTCGTTGTTTTTCTGTCTTTTGGGGTATTTCATCATTCTTAAAGGTTGTCCGATGTTATCAACAATGTTGATGATGGATCGGATGATGGTTTCTTTTAAGCAGGAGGGAAGCATTCCCTCCCTCAGTGACGAATTAATAATGTTCGCAACCCAATCAATCATAGCCCCCTTTGTGGCTCTGATCAGTCACGATGGGCAAGGATCCAGTGAGGATGTGGTGGGCCAACAGCTAGCCATCACCCTAGAGGCTTCCTCCTTTACTACAGGGTCAAACTGAACCAACTGGGCAATGGGAGATGGGGCAGCAATGGTCACTCCCAGATCAGCTAGACTGCTGGTGGAGTCAAGGGCGGCACAAATCACCTTGATTTTTGTTCTAAAAAAGTCTGCAAACTGATCGCTGGTGAACTCAAAACGAGGCCTTCAATGGCCAGAACTGGTAAGGTTGCGGACCACTGGGAACAATTCTGCTTGTCGGTTTGCAGCCTCACCAATCCTCTGGATATTAAAAATCTTTCTTGCCTGTTTAAGGGCATTAGCATATTTATTGGCTATAGTTTTGACTGCAGCCCTATTTTGTGCCAACTGATCTCTTCTCCACCTGGTCTCTAGCCATCTCCTTGATAATTTCATAGCTCACAGCCCCTCAGTATACTAAGGAGCAGTGCAAGCTCTGGAGTGGAGAAGGCGTTTGGGGGCAATCATGTCAGCCGCCCGGGTCATCTCCAGGTACCATCTATCAACCTGGGCTTCAACAGGATTGTCTATCAGGTCAGCTGTAAGCCCTCTGAGAGCCTCTTGGAACTGTTTCGGGTCAAGAAGCTTGCAAGGGTGGACCATTTTCACAGGTCCGTTCTCCCTGTGGAGGGTAGGTCACAATAGACAGATTGAATCTCAGTAGAAAGTGATCTGTCCATGACAGAGGGCAGGTGCTCACAGTCCCTACCCTCAGATCACTATCCATCTTTGCAGTCAAGAAGACCAGGTCCAGAATGTGGCCAACTGAATATGTAGGGCAGATGACATGTTGGGCATATCATGGCACCCATGAACTCCAGGGCGGGGCTGGACAGTCCTAATTAACATTTATATGGAAATGCTTCTCTGAAACCTTAACAGGTCCAAAGTTCTAGTCAGTTGCTACTGAATTGGGGCAACATACATGGATGAGAAACCTATATCAATACTGAGACTCAGAAGCATCCAATGTAATTGATTGAATGGACTCAGGAGAGTCAAAATGAAATACTTTATCACAAAGCACATATGTGGACAGCAGATCTATTAGGCTGGCTCAGTGAGTTGGAGCATGCGGCTGCAAAGCCAGAGTTCAGGAGTTTCCTGGAAGAAGAACCTGTGTAGCCTTGGGCAAGCTGAATGGTGCCAGAGCACCAACAAAGAGAAAGGCAAACCACTTCTGAATATTTTATACCTAGGAAACCCTGGCAAGTCAGAATCAAATTAATGGCACATAATTATTATAATTATATCCTGAAAGGAACTGAAATTGTCAGACATGTTAAGTTAGATATGGGCATCAGGGGCAATCCTTGCCCCCTTTATATGACAAAATTACCAGGTTTCTAGTTTTCACTTGAAATCCTGTTGGTGTAAGGGAACCTGTGGAAGGGTGATGATGTCATCAACAAGCAGTGATTTTTAGTAATTAAACATCTCCTACTTCTGTTTCACAGTTTTTCTGATTCCTGTGTAATCCCTTTCATTGAATGAAAACCGTGGGAGCTGCGGGATGTAAGGATGAAGTTTTTAGTTACTGAAGTCACTGGTACTGAATGACATTGCTGGCAGGGGATGATTTTTGGACTTCTTCAGTCTGTCCCTTGGCTTCCATAAAATGAAAGGGATTACACAGGACCTGTAAAAGTTGCAGGACATAAGTAGGAAGTTTTTAACCACCAAAAATCACTCTCTGCTCGTGGCATCATCACCTTTCAGTAGGCAATAAGTTATGCAATAAGATTTCAGCCTTCATTTTCAAAAACGCAAGTATCTTCCAGTCACAGAAGCTTAGATAAGAGGCAATTGTGCAGCCACTATTCTGATCATTTATTTCATACACAAATCATTTCCTGTGTTTTAGTGAATGAGATTTTAGCAACAGCAGATATACCTTCCTCATTTTAAAGCCTTTTCTCCTGGCCATCCAAAGTATGAAGTGCTTGCTGCTCCATCAAGTACATAAATATCCCAGATGTTAATTAAGTAATAGTGTGTCTATCCCTGAAGAAAAATTAGCAACAAAGCCAGTGCCTTATGATATTTCAGTCAGTTTGCATTTCCTTTAAATTTTTCTGAGTTTGTAAACACTTTAAAAAGTACCTTGCTGGTGCACAGATATGTACTGTTATTATGTATTTCCAGAGCAGGTGGTACATTTTGTGGGATACACCAACCCTCTTAGGTAGCCCAGTGTTGTTCTAGTTATTTTGCTGCAAGGATTATGTAGTTAGAGTAAGATGTAATAGCCCAGTGTTCTTGATCACTGTTCTGCCGTGTTAGATTTCTGTAAGGGCACTGGGAGCTTTACAACTGATTGTAACAGCCGCAAAAGAAGGTAAAGAAGTTTCAAGTTGTGTATGGGTATGTACACACACACTTCTACTATGTGAGGAACTGTGCCCCTCCAGATATTGTTGAACTGCAAGCAGACAAAGATCTTTCTCTTCAGGCATGTTTTTCCTTAGTGACTGGCTGTCTGACAGGGGTTTTGAAATGGATTGTTGTGCCTTGTCACTTTTAAATGCGTTCTTACTATTTATTTCATTTACTGTTTTTAATATTTGTTTAATTCTTTTTACTATTGGTATGCTTACTGTTTTTAGTTTTTAAATGTTGTCCTTTTAATGATGTAAGCTGCCTTGGGTCATTTTTAAGGAGGAAGATGAATATTTTAAAATAAATAAGTAAACAAACAAACAAACTTGCAGCAGCCCCTAAGCAGCATTGCCAATGGTGAGAGACTGTGGGAGTTTCATTTAACAGCATTTAGAGGTCTGCAATCAGGGAACAGCTTGCAGAAAGCCAGAAGTTTTAATTTACCTCTTCTGTTGAAAGCATGGGCAAGGCCTCTTTCTCTTTACCTTTCACTGTGAGCCCGAGAGCTGTCACCTGTACCACATGGTTCTTCAAAAATTCTGTCTTGTCTTCTAGCTATAAAGAATCTACTATCAAGTTTAATTTATATTGATTTTTTTTCCCACCTGGAACACTATGTAAAATTATTCCCAGCTTTGTTGCTGTTGTTTCTTTCTGGTTCTATTTTCCACCTATAAGGAACCTGCATGTTTCCCTGGTGTGGTTTTTTTTGGGGGGGGGGAGTTAGACTATAAGCAAACGTGCCCAAAGGCCTAAAACAAACTCCAAAATAGCGACAGTCATTATTTGACTTTTTCCCTGTTCAGAAACTGGGATAATTTGACAACTTTTTCACCTCTTGGAGAGAATTTATGTGGCAAGAGCGATTCAAAACCATCTGACAGTCACATGGTTTTTTGAATCGTTGTTTGCATTCCTACCAGCAGGGCTGACCATCAACTGTTCAGCACTGCCTGGGAAGCACAAGCAGCGGAACTGAAACCTCCAGCTGGGAGGAGGCCCCCTCTGCCATCCCAGCTGGGGGATTTGGCTCCACAGCTTCTCGAGGCTTCCCCTGCAGTGCCCAATAGCGGATGGTCGGCCCTGCAGCTGCTTGAGGCCACTTGGAAGCAGCCATGACAGGGAATCCCCTAGCTGGGAGAAGGCTGCTTCTGCTGCTAAAGGTAAAGGTTCCCCTTGACATTTAGTCCAGTCGTGTCCGACTCTAGGGCACGGTGCTCATCCCTGTTTCCAAGCCATAGAGCCAGCGTTTTGTCCAAAGACAGTTTCCGTGGCCAGCGCGACTAGACACGGAACGCCGTTACCTTCCCACCGTGGTGGTACCTATTTATCTACTCACATTTTTACATGCTTTCGAACTGCTAGGTTGACAGGAGCTGGGACAAGCGACGGGAGCTCACTCCGTCGCATCGATTCGATCTTACGACTGCTGGTCTTTGACCTTGCAGCACAGAGGCTTCTGCAGTTTAACCCGCAGCGCCACCACGTCCCTTCTGCCGCTGCCACCCGTCAAAACAAGCTTAGTCATGGGGGGCGGGCAGGGGGGGACGGGGGTGGAGAGTGGAAGAGGACAAGAAAGAAAAGGAAAGGGGTGGAAAGGGAAAGAGGGAGCACGAGGGGGGGCAGGTGGGTGGTTGAGCCAGCAATCAGATGGGGGAGCTGTGCTTTTTATTAGTATTATTATTATTCAAAAACTCCAGGCACAGTCAAAATTATAAAAACATAGACTGGTATTATATAACAGATACATGTTTTAACCCGAAACCTAAGTATCTGTTAAATATCGGTGCAGTATGTATGCTGTTCCTAATATTGCCATTTTTTGTAGTTCTGATGGTGGTGTGATTTCTGACACCTGCAACTGCTTATAGTACTGTGTGAAATTTCTTTATATTGTTCCCAAAGTCCCAATAGCTATGGGGACCACTGAAGTGTGTTTCTTCCAGAGGTGAGATGTTTCGATGGCCAGGTCTCTGTACTTTGTTAGTTTTTCCAATTCTTTATTTTCAACGCTGGCATCCTCTGGAATTGCAATGTCAATTATCTGGACATTTCTTTGTTCTATTACTACTATGTCTGGTGTGTTATGTTCAAGGTGTCTGTCTGTTTGGATCCGGAAATCCCACAAGATCTTGACTTCCTCATTTTCTGACACCTTCTCTACCTTTATTATTGTTGTTGTTGTTGTTCCTGCTATCTGGTATTGTGCTGTATCAGATCGGAGCAATTTT
The DNA here is from genome assembly GCA_037013535.1 of Intellagama lesueurii. Classification (NCBI taxonomy): domain Eukaryota; kingdom Metazoa; phylum Chordata; class Lepidosauria; order Squamata; family Agamidae; genus Intellagama; species Intellagama lesueurii. The sequence goes on along the minus strand of JBAJHW010000003.1, from coordinate 190,198,929 downwards.
TTTTAAAAGCAGCAAGGGCATTCACATATGAGGAATCAATTCTTTGGCCTTCCAAAGAATTGATTCCATGTCTGCCACAAAATAAACAGACCTCTGGCAGGAGAGCAGGAAAACTCGCTCCCGATACAGTAGTGCGCCTGTGCACATGCCTTGTGTATATGCTTAAATTTGTGCCTTTTTCTCCTTACAGAACTCAATGCAATGTGTGTGTGTGTGGGGGGGGGGTTGTCAGTGGGATATGTTTATATACATATATATGAATGTTGGCACCTGCATTGTTTATTTATTGAGCTGGCACCTTGAGCTGATCCAATCTGTAGATCTACAATTAAAAAAAAAAATTGTGAGGCACTATATGAAATTTAAAGGATAACCCAATGCTGCTTAGAATGTTCCCACTGAAGCCAGAAAAGTCTGCCAGCACTAACAAATCTGGAGGCCATTGTAATGTTGAACGTAACAAATAAGGAAATGATTATGCCCTTTTTAAAACCTCTCCAGATATAAAGAATACTTGAAAAGTTTCTTATTCTCAGCAGAGCAGGGTATCTTGATACACAGAGTTACAGAGTTTTGTGCAAGATACAAGACTTTCGCTCCAAAAAAATTACCACAAGCTTTTCAGAGGATGAAAAATCACAAAAGGCACAAAACTCTTGTAATTCCACCCAGCAGGGCGAATTTTTTTAAAAAAAATTCCTGCACAAAAGCAGCAGGGATTTACATCTCTGTTCCCACAAAACAAAACAAAACAAAACAAAAAGGGGGGGAGAGCATGTGAAGTAGATGAGGAGCAGAACATTAAGCCTCCTACTAGACATCATTTCTGTTTTGCATTGCCCTCTTGCCAAACTGCATTCTGTAGGTGGAGTGTGTAGAAGGGTTTCTGGCTCCTCTGGCTTCCTTCCAGTTTCACTACTAATTATCTTTTTTAAAACAGCCTTTCTCCATACATTCAAAACTGGAGTGCATGACAAAATTGTCAAAGGAAAAAGGATAGAGAACAGAGGGCACTACATCAGACAAGATGTCATGTACCTTTTGTTATAATGATAGGACTGCAGCTATTGCTTCTCCCTCCTAGATACCTATATAGAGAGGAACCTGATAGGCCTGTTTGTCTTGGTTGTAACAGATTAGTGCCATATACTGGGACGTCAATGGCATGTGGCTATAATTTTATTGTACTATTGAAATGTAGCAAAGTGTAATGTGTTTCATGACATGTTTGCAATTAGAGGTGACATTAATGGTCTGATGAGTGAGTATATGTATATCTTATTACAGTCTAGGACATCAGTCAGAAGAAACGTTCTAGTAGTGAGACTAGGAGTTATGATAAGTCAAAATTCATAACCTTGTAGCATTATATAACCATTAGCCAGTAGATGGCACCATTGTACTCTTGAAACAGCGACTGGCCACAGCAGTTTCTTCAAGATTTATTTATTTATTTATTTATTTATTTTATTCGATTTTTATCCCGCCCTTTTAGACAGTCGACACTAGCATGGACACTAGCATGGAGCAAGAAGGCAAACCTACCTACCTATCTCCCCTAGTGGGAACACAAGGCAATGTAAAAAACTATTTTAAAAACACAACCAATGAAAAACATACCAATTAAAATTTGAAACTGCAATACAGACATATATAAAAACATTGGCCAAAAATGTGTTTATGTAACTTTTAAGCAGTGGAAGCTGATGAGGCCATGAGCAAACACAGATAAAATTTATTTAAATTCATTAAATGCTTCCTATCCCCGTTTCAGGTTTCAGGGTTCCCCGGGTCTCCCATTTGTCCTAGGGAAGCCTTTAGCAGCCTCGGGAATGGAAAGGAGAGCCTTTAATCACAAAAAATCACCACTAGGTCATCTTAAAATGGGAGGGATATGACCATTTAATTAATTTAAAACAAATTTTTGTGGTGTAAGCTGATGATCTTATCAGCTTCCACCATGTAAAATTACATGAATAGGATTTGAGCCATTATTTTAAAACTATGAAGCAAATTTTAAAATAGCTCCCATCTCCATTCCTGCTGATTTACCAAAAGCTTCTCCAAAGAAGTACATTTTCAATTGCCTGTGGAAGAAAAGGAGGGAAAGGGTCAGCTGTATCTCCCAAGAGACAGGGAGTTCCCTTATCTGGGAGCAGCTACAGAACAAGCTCTTTCTACATGTGTTGTGTGCAATGTAGCTTCAAGCAACTGCTCTGGGCTGTGATCTGAACTGGGAGCAATGAGAGAGTGTGGGTAGAAGAATTATAAACTTCTCCTCCAGCTATTTGTTTTCTAACTTTCCTTTCTACTCCCATTCCACTTCCCTTTAGGGAAAAGCCAGAAAAAGAGGCACATCTATCAGTTTAATTCTCTGGGAACAGCTAGCAACCTCCACACCAGGAGAAGCTGGGGCAGAAGATTAACTTACAGACGTTCACTAAGTACAGGGTACATACATTACAGAGAAAGGGTGGGCAAACTGCAGCCCTCCAGATGCCAGGGATGTTGGTAAGTCTTTGGACCCAAGTCCAATTCCGAGTCTTTGGTAACAAGACTTGAGTCAATTTTTTGGCCTCAAGTCCCAGGCCTCGGGTCTGAGTCTCAAGTTTCAGATGGAGGCCAGGAGGGGACATGTGCATGCGCATGTGCAGGAGCAGCAGTTCTGGCTTCCCTTCCCAGAGCAGGCCCTTGCTTCTGTGCATCCTCAGAAGTGAGCCTAGCTTTTGCCTGCCACTGCCCTCACTGCCACCCCTGCCACCCTGCACTGCTTACCTGCCACTGCCATGCCCCCACCACCCCACTGCCTACCTGCTCCTGCCACCACCACTGTCCTAAGAAGCAATCGGTAAGCTCAGCTTCCCTTCCAGGAGAAAGGCCTGCAAATTCTGGGCATGCCCAGAAGCAAGAGCCAAGTGGGCGGCAGCAGGTAGGCGAGGGGGGCGGCAGGGAGACTTGACAAGCGAGTTGGGAAAATGGTTCCGAGTTGCAAGTCGAATGCGAGTCATGGGGAAAAACACCAAGTCGAGTCGCTTGTGTGACTTAAGTGCAACTCGACAGCGAGTCTCAAGTTGCAAGTCCCCATCCCTACCAGATGCTGCAGTGCATCTCACACTATCCCTTACCACAGGTTATGCTGGCTATGGCTCAGGACAGCTGCATGCCAGTGACATTGAGAGGCAACACAATCTCCCACCATGATCTAATCCATAATCTCTTGGCATTCACAGGGCTTCGGATCCAGTCTTTCAGACCTTGAATGCTCTGTGTTACAGTTTCCCAACCCTGACCATTACCTGACCTGACTCTATCTACTGGATGGAAGTGCCTTCTCTAACTGTACTGTGTGGGGCCTTGCTGCTCTGCTTTACCTGATGGGGCCATGCTAACTTTGGGTCAAACTATATGTTACAGATTCCTCACATGTCCTTAGAAGCTGAATAACATTAGCAGTCCAGAAACATGATTCTAGGAGGCCTTCATGTCTGGGCAGTCAAACTTGCAATGAAGTCTGATTTGACCAGTCATAAAACAAAGCAAGGTAGTTCGCTAATTGTGGAAGGAACTTAAGGAACTCCCTCTGCTAATGATGTGCTCTTTGACATCTACAGCTTGACCCCTAGATTCTACAATAAACTTTTCCTAAAGCTTGTGTTGGCCTGTTCCCCGTGGGCCTTGGGTCTTTCTAAAATTGAATACTTGCAACAATATCTGGTTCTCTGCATGCTGCAAGCCCAGACATGGTGTCTGAACTGCTTCTTTCTACACAAAGAAGAAATGATGTGGGAAGGAAATGTAGCACGGGCTAATACAGTGTGGCATGAAGAAATGGAATCGACTGGATTCCTTGTTGTGGAGAGGTGCCTTGGAGGAAAAGAGAAGAAAAATAGGAAGAACAGGAACAACCTATAGGTCCACAACATTTCTACGAAAAAGGTTTCCCAGTCCTGCCTTAAACTGCCATTTCTTTTTCTATATAAGAAATTCAAGAAATAAAAAGAAGAAAAATAGTATGTGTTTTGGAGAGGACTATCTATGACGTAATGATGGTGTAACTATGATGCTGGAAGGGGGAAAAAGTGATAAAATCATAGCACAACCCTATGCATATTCACATAGAAATAGGTTTTGACATTTCGAGTGGAGTCTACTTCCTAGTAAACGTGTTTTTAGGATTGCAGCCCCAGGCAAAATTGTTATTAAGTTTCCCTACTCTTAATAACCAGCTGCCTTTTTTTAAGTCTCCAGGATCACCTTTGTCATTCAATCTCACATTTGATCTCAAAAACTCTGTGGATTTACTGTGGCTCAGGTAGGCTTTGATCTATAAAAATCCTAAAATAGCGTACTATGGCATTCTCAAAGGAGCAGAGGCAAATAATCAAATCCTGCATTTACATATAATCACAAATAGAGAATGTTTCTCTATTCACAGCATGAACCTACTGGCCCATTATGTGTACCAATATGACTATGTCACAAATGCATTTTTTTTTCAAAAAAAGGAATTTTATAACTGGAGCTGGATTAATGTAAACACTGTTCAAATATGGATAGAGATGACAAAATAATACTTGGAAATATATCCCAAAGATTCTGGCCAAAGTCATCAAAGGGAAACTCTTCAAAATGGCATAGGTAGGGAGGACAGACACTCTTATCTTCAAGCAGAAATAGGAATACTTGTATGGCCTGGGGATGATTTGGGAAAGATCCTGAATGACACATTCCAGCAGTGGGTAAGGCTAAGGGCACAATCTAAAGCCAGTGCAAATTGAAGGTAGCCAAATGTAACCAATTTGGACATTTTGACATCCAAAATGAAAAGCACAGATCAGTGCTACATGTTTTCTACTCAGAAGGCTCAATGCAACAGCTCTCCAGGCTGCACATCAAAGCTTGGCTTCGTGCAACAGCTTCCCATGGTTTAAATACCGCTTGTCTTCAATTACATGTCTTCAATTTGATTGTTAGAGGTAACAATCAAACAAGCTGTTTGACCAGATGTGGCCCATGGGGGTTCCTTATCTCTATTCCACTGTAGCACTGTATAGACTAAAAGCACAACCTGATGTGAAATTCTAATGAGTAACTGAATGAGAAAAGCTTGAGAGGCACCATTATTTTACATGACTTACCAGAGATGGCTGCAAAGATTTCATCCACAGCCTGTAGGATCTAAGGTCCTGAAACTGCTTATCATGGAAGACTTCTCCACAGTATCTTACTCATGGCTAGCAACTGACATTTGACTATCAGAATCTTTAGCTCCATTTCTTTGTATGATTGGTGCCCTCTGCCTACATAAACCACAACGGCATCCCCCAGCATTTTGACAAATTACCAAAATTACTTTTTGTGTCTGCAGTCTTTGTACAGACAAGGAAGTCAATATGGGCATTGTGTGTTTGTTTGGGCCAAATTACATGACAAGGCTTCACTTTGGAGAAACATCTAAGGTTTAGACTAGATAATACATTTACCATATCTGGTTTGTTTGTTTGTTAAGAAGATATGTGTTCCCTAAATAGTGAAGATATTTGTTATACCATGTGTTTTTCCTCACCTACATATTTTGCATTTAGTGTGCTTTGTTTTATGGCTAGACACTGGAAGATAAACATGCCATTTATTTGGAAGTGATGGCAGAGGTAGGTATCTGTGAGGAAACTGCATCACCAGAATGGGGAAACTGGTTAATCAGAGGCATTCCCCTAAACAGTTAGTTTGACCCTGACAAAATACTGGCTCATCACTTGACAGATCCTTTCTCAGCAGTTGACTCCCACTTATCCAGGACAATACTGCCGTTCCTCCAGACTCTAATCTACAGTGAAGCTACTGGTATAGAAGTGAACCTCCTGTACTATGTCCTCAAAGATCTTAGAGAGATAATTCAGAGTCACTCACCTTGGTCTTCAAGAAAGGTGTTCCTTGAGAACAAGAGCTTGTTACTTCTTTTGGGAAAAGATGAGAAATAAATGGAAAAAGTAGCCAAGCAAGCATAAAGCCATCTACCAGACCAATTTTTCATAGAAGTGGTGCACAGTGCAAAAGACTTGATTGTCTCCACCCATCTGCTTCCAGTCTCTAGCTTTAAGGGTTTAAATACTGGGTTCTATTTCATAAATACTAGTTCTATATGTCTTTTTCTTTCTTTCTTCATTTGTAGTGTAAGCAACAACAACAACAAAATCTTTATACCTCCCAGCTTCCTCTTGACACAACTGAACTTTTGAAATGGCCTACCTTTCGCAGGAGAAGCTGCTATGAAATTCAGAATCTCACTTCTGTAGTAACATTCCCACAAATGGAGAGCACTGTAATCCCACCTGCTCTCCTTGGAATTAGAAGTCAATTACTAATGAGAAATGAAAAGGGGGGGGGGGAACTAAGCATGAGTGGATATGTTTTATATGTGACGTGAACATACACACACAGGCAAATGATATATAGTATGGCAAATGGGTGGAAATTGTGATTGCACAGACTATTTCTTCATTTGAAGTAGTTTTCAACACAACACAAATGACTCAGACTTTCTTAGAAAGGACTTGAAATACTAGGGGAGAAATACAAGACCTTGAGTTCAAATAAATTTTAAAAATATTCAGATCATATTGTGTAAAGGGATAGCCCAGTTAAATTTAGTCATGAGATTAATAAGGAATTCTGACTTCACCTCATGTTCATTTTAATAAGAGTTTTATAACTATTTTTCTAAATCTGAAATTAGTTTGCTGTAAGGTAGGGAAGGGAGAGCACAAAACACATTGACTTCTGTTTGATTAAATTAGAATATATATGCTACTATTAATAGCCATAAAAATAGAAACCTGCAAGCAAGGAAATGTAGCTGTTATAGCTGTTTCTGAGTGGTTTCCCATCATAGAATCATTGAATAAACTTGGAAGGGGCCTATAAGGCCATCGAGTCCAATCCTGCTCAATGCACGAATCCAAATCAAAGTAGATCTGACAGATGGTTTCCCAATTTTCTTTTGAATGCCTCTGGCGTTGGAGAGCTCACCACCTCCAGAGGTAACTGGTTCCATTGTTGTATTGCTCTAACCATTAAGATGTTTTTCCTGATATTCTGCTTAAATTTGGCTTCCTGTGTCCTGCACTCTTGGATGATCAAGAACAGATCCTGCCCCTCCTCTCTATGACTACCTTTCAGCTGTTATCATATCTCCCCTCAGTCTTCTTTTCTCAAGGCTAAACATGCCCAGTTCTTTAAGTCTTTCCTCACAGGGCTTGGTTGTCTCTTCCTCTCTAAAGGACTTATTCTGTTTTCCTGTCCTCTCACTGTTTATTTATAACTCCTTCCTGAGCAACATCATTAGAATTTGTACTGTGTCTAGATGTAGAATTCTATGACACATTTAAGGAAATGGCCATTCTTCATATTCATGGACTCGTTTTTGTATTCATGTGCTCCTTTTCAAGCCCTGCCTTTGAATGTAATTAATTCTTTCACTCTCAGAGTAAACATTGCAGGAAACAGTGTTGTTAGGCACATTTCTACAAGTTCTGCTTATAAGCGAAAGGTCTCAAAAAGTAGAAACGCTGCCTCATGCAACTCATGTCATCTCTTTGAAATCGCAAAAGAAAGAGGCAGTAGCATATCATAATTCACAGCATTAAATACATTCTACATTTACTTCACAGTTGCAAGGCAGTTTGAAAAATCCCAAGCCATAGATCAAGAATGGCAGCTTCATGGGCCCGGGATCTAATTTTACATCCCTGGAACTAAGGAGGAGCTGCACAGATCAAAACTTAAAAACATAGAAATGAAACTGGATGTGGTTAGCTATTCACTTCCAATTTTGAAAGCAGAGTACTTGGGTGTGTGTGCTAAATGGTGCAAGAGGCCCTGTAACCTATTTTAAAAGTGAATCACCAGTCCTGGAGGCTTCTGGGAGTGTCCGTGCCCCTTTTGACAGGAAGAGAGGGGTACAAGAGAAGGTGGAGACCACAAACAGAGCATTGGAGAGCACTCATGCAGCCCCCGGGCTGCACTTTCCCCACTCCTGATGTAGATATAGTATATGGTTTTGATTAAGACTTCTAAGAATGGAGCAGATGGAAACAGGAGGGAAGGAGTTGTGCCTTTTAGAAAATGATTTCAGACATATGACTGAGCAATTGTGCTGGCCCCAAGACTATGGCAACTGCAGAGATGGGGAATCTTTGGCTATCCAGATGTTCTGGACCCCTTACCATTTGCCATGTTGGCTGCCGCTTCTGGGAGATGAAATCCAAACATCTGTAGAGCCAAAGGTTCCCCACCTCTGGACTCAGCAGATGATGAGCTACAGCAATGTAGGCCTGCTGCCACCACCGTCATGCAGTTTGATAAAGACTTGAGTGGGAGTTTCTCATCAGTGTGCCTCTTCTACTGACAAAACTGTGGGTGTGGCAACATAGTGTGGAAAATATGGTTTGATTGCTGTGATTCACAATTTATCAAACCAGATTTCTCCAGGTGAAATTGCTGTAGCCATACAGGCAACAATTTGCAGGAATCAACAGAACAGAGGCAAAGAGCTTGGTTTGCACAGAGCTCCAACAGCAGAAGCTGCCTCAAGGTACTATAACAAGGTACTATAACTGACAATTTCCACCTCTTTTTTAAATTTGTATTTACTAACCCTAGCAATAGTCTGTTCCAGCCCTGCCTTAAAAGCATTTTAAAAAGAACAACAAATAACTGCCTGGATTGAAGCAGAGTCTATTCCAGAGTCAAGAAAAAGAAACCAGAACACTTTGAATTATCTGAAGATTCTAAAAGGAGTGAGGAAAACCAGGCAAAATGTCTCCAACAAAGTGCCATGAATAGTAAAGGGCACAGATTGCCCTGACAGCTTGAACAAGCAACGTGAAGCTTTTGCACTATGCAGCAAATATTTTATACCTTGCACTAGAATGCCCCGGGACCAAGAAGCACTTGGTTGAGGGCAACTAATGCCCCTGTGAATGCCCCTTTTATTAGATCAGATGATCACACTGGGGAGAAAGTGGACAAAAGCAACATTAGCCTGATTGGAGCAAATTTAAACCACTCCTGGAGATTGAACAAAAAAAGGCAGTTCCCACTCCAAAGAGACAATTCCATAACAGGCTTCCCTCCATTGACCTTTACTTCATGTAGTTGCTGGATTTTAGTTCTAATTCATCCGTGCCTGATTTGATGCCAATTGCAAGGTAAATGCCCAGTGTAGCCGCTCCGTGTTAGCAAATAATATTTCCTATATGGCATATATTGCAAATGGTTTCCACCATAACTGATGTCCTACTACCCCCTGATTTTCGTTTCCTGTGAAAGTTTTAATATGTTGTTTGCTCTTTGTTTCAAAAACATGAGGGTGAACAGTCCAAGTCAATGAAGCAGAGGTGCGTCTTTTTTTAGCATATTTACAAGTAAGCAATGAAAATGGGAAGATTTGTATCTTATATTACTGCAAGCAAATATTAAGTTTTTATCATTAAGATCTACTTATTTGCATACATCTCTAAATGTAAAGTAACTTTCCTAATGTAATTGAAAGTTTAGGGGGGAATAGATTCTCCTGACATGACCAATAACAAGTGGCAAAAAAATGCTCATCTTCTCGATGAGAATTAGACTGATTGATATGTCACAGTGACCAAAAGAGAGCTTGTTCATTCACAGGAACAAATAAAATAGTGCTATGCATGAACGAGACAAAGGCCAATGTGAAGCAAACATGACAACACAAAAATGAATTTATATGCATATAAAGGTAACTGGAATTATGCCTAGCCTGTCTTTTGGAACTAGGTCATCAGCAGGAAAACAAGATGAGGCAAGCATTCTGCCAGAAAAAGAAAAGGTGTGGTCTACTAAATAAGCTAACTCTCTAGGCTAACTGGAGTTACCATCAAATCATTTTGCAGATGACACATCTTTGTCTTATTTATTTAGTTGTCAGCTAATTTTCTGTTCCACCCATGTCATCATGCGCATTGTGGTTATTGGGCACCTTGTAAAGCTAATCGCAAAGGCCTGCTCTCTCTCTGGACTTCTTCCATCATTTCTTCTTCTCTGAGTGTCATGTGAATGGCTGATAAGTAACAAGAAAAAAATGAGCTGATATCCCAGCCATACCCAGTTTCATTTTCCTTTTTTCATTCCATCCAGAGTGGCGCTTCAAGAATTACTTGGCATAATACAGGCAAGGGATGAAAGCCCCATGACCACAATTCAGGGTGCGGCTACACTAGCAGCAGGGAGTGAGCTAGTGTGGGCCACTTGGGATTGAAAATAAAACAGCCAACATTATAATGCCATTGTACAAAACAATGGTAAGGCTGCACTTGAAGTATTGCGTACAATTCTGGTCGCTGCACCTCAAAAAAGACATAGTGGTACTGGAAAAGGTGCAGAAGAGAGCGACTAAAATGATGACTGGGCTGGGGCACCTCCCTTATGAGGAAAGGCTACAGCGTTTGGAGCTCTTTAGTCTAGAGAAAAGGTGCCTGAGGGGAGACACAATTGAGATGTATAAAATTATGCAGGGGATGGATAAAGTGGATAGATGGAAGCTTTTTTCCCTCTCATGCAATACTAGAACCATGGGACATCCACTCAAATTGAGTGTTGGGAGAATGAGAACAGACAAAAGAAAATATTCGTGTTGTTAGTCTGTGGAACTCCTTGCCTCAGGATGTGGTGATGGCATCTGGTCTAGATGCCTTTAAAAGGGGATTGGACAGATTCCTGGAGGAAAAGTCCATCGCAGGTTACAAGCCATGATGGGGATGTATAATCTCCAGGCTTAAAAGGATGGCACCTCAAAATGCCAGATGCAAGGGAGTGGTATCAGGAGACAGGTATCTAGTTGTCTCATGTGCTCCCAGAGGCACCTGATGGGGCCACTGTGAGATACAGGAAGCTGGACTAGATGGGCCCTTGGCGTGATCCAGCAGGGCTCTTCTTATGTTCTTATGGGAACAGTTGGGCTTGATTAGAACAAGCCCAACTTGTTCTAATCAAGACAATTCATACGGAATTGGCTCCTGCCAAAATCATGAAGTGGCTTAATAACTGAGGAACTGCAATGGATCTGACTGCAAGCAGTTTCTAGACTGGCCCTTTAAGGTGAGTCATTGTAAAGATTTTGTTTTTAAATTATAACTGATGTAGCATATCAGCAATAGTCTATATGCAATTAAAAAATAGTTCACTTCCCCTGCCCTCTGCTGAGCAGGAGAAGTGTTACTTTGCCAATATCCTGAAGTGGCTCACTCATATCATATCATATTGTATCATATTGAAGTGGCCACTTCAGAATATTGGCAAATTGAAAGAGGAAGACTTGTTTTGAATCATTTCCAGCAGCCACATGTACTGGAATTGATCCAAAACAGAGCAATCCTATCCACACGAAAAAAGTAGAAGCCCCTTGACAGGAGCCAGAAAGGTGCAGGTAGGATTGGAAGGTGAACTGGAATGCTAAATGCAACTAGCATAGTTTTGTTGGATTTAACCATTGTGGACACGGAGGTACAACATAGACATGTGCTTCCCTTTGCACAACAGGGCTGAGCAGTATGTCAGCAGCAAGTCTGCAATGAAAAACTGTGCTAGATCCTTCTCTTGCACCAAATATACAAATACACTTGTACTAATGGAGCAACACTGTTAAATTCAAGATTACATGTACAGTTACAGAAAGAGACACCAATACACTTCATGTATCACTCACCTGGAATATCTTTTACACAGGCTACCAACCCCAGACTGCTGATCTGAGTGTTGAAATATTTTAAGTCCTTTCAGATCCAGTGACTGAGGCTGCCTCTTCCCAACTACTATAAGCATTGGGGGGGGGGGGGGGTTATAGTCCAGACCAGGGAATCTGTGACTCTCCAGATATTGTTAGATTACAACTCCCATCATGTTTCACCACTGGCCAGTCCGTCTATGGAACTGGATGTGATGAGAACAGGAATTCCTCAACATCTGGTGGGCTACAGCAGTGGCCCCCAACCTTGGGCCTCCAGATGTTCTTGGACTTCAACTCCCAGAAATCCTGGCCAGTGGAGGTGGTGGTGAAGGCTTCTGGGAGTTGTAGTCCAAGAACATCTGGAGGCCCAAGGTTGGGGACCACTGGGCTACAGGATCCCCAGCCCAGCAATTGTCATTTACAACATAGCTGCAGTTAAAGATTATAGAAATATTTTCTCTCCCTGCCTGTGGAAGACGTAGCAATGGCAATCAGATAGACAAAAACCCAGAAAGCATTGCTAGAGGTGCATTTTTTGGATGTGGAGTGGGGAATGATCAAAAGGTGTGGGTTTTTTTCCCCAAGACAGAGGTGATGCTGGCAATTGCCAACTTCTGCTGTCAAAACAGAATCAGCCAAGGATTCAGTGTATGGATGAGCAACAGGCCAATGTCTATAGTCCTTACAATATCTGATTAAATTTGTGTTGTCATTTAATGTGAATTAAAGTATTATAGTTATCTGGATCTCTACAATGTCTGATAAGCATACGGTACAGCCACTGATCAATATAGCCATTCCTGTGTTTTGTCTATGGCTAAGACAATCAAGCTTTCCATGTTCCTACATTTTTCACTATTTCTCATTGCAGTGAGGAGGAAGAACAGTGCACCTTGAGCTGTCAATAAAAATAAGCCCCTTGTTTAGTTAGGATTAAACTATCTCAACTCTTTGGAAACACTAAAGCTTCAAGTGAAGATGCATCCTGGACATGTGACATATTCAGTATTTTCTTTTACTCTATACTTTTTTTGAACTTGATGTATATGGCTAAACACTGGAGGGGAATCCTAGCCTGTTTGTTCAGAAGTCTGTCCCTGTCCCATGTGCGGCTTCACCAACCCTGAGTCAAAGGGTGTTTCTTTAAAAGCTGGTCTCTTGGTAGATGTACACAATGCATTTGTGCTTTCAATGGTCTGTACTAAGATTTGGAAACAGCTTTTCAGACATCTGAAGTAACAACTTTAGACTACTCTTACTGAAAGTAATTCACAATAAAGGACAAAAGTACAGAAAACAGTTCATTCCTGTAATTACAAAAAGAACCCAATGAGAAACATCTTTCTTTCTTTATAAAAAATTTCCCCATGAGGTGCAGCCATGTTTACTGGCTGTTAAACTACAACTGAGAATAGCTCCTGACGAAGCTATGCTTCCAAGTACTCATTCACTGCAAGCTGGATTTGCAAAAACTGAGTCATCAGGTTTGTAGTATCCTATAGAAGTATGCAAGGAGTATCAAATAACTGCTGAAAAAACTATCCTTAGTCAAAGGATGAATTAGTTCTTCTCATACCAGCTTACAGAATAATCTTTTCATGACTACTCTTGCCAAGGAAGAGAAGCTTCCCATAGCCTCAGCTTTCAGACTTCACAACAGATCCTCTGGGGTGAAGCATGGGGGAGATGGTTAAAAACAAGAACTCATGAAAGAGGAGGAGGATGGATTGTCATGGACTGTAGAACCTGTCCCTGCCTTCTCATTAAGATATAGCCATTGGATTGGGATAGATGAACCATGCCATCATTGCACCATATACTGATGGTTCTTCTTGCCACCTGATTTCACAGCAATGGATGCAAGAATCTGTGACCTAAATGTAATTAAAGGATTAAAACCATAATCAAAGGCTGAATTATAAGAGAACACAGAGTTTCTTTTTCCCCTCCACAGGTGGTTCTTGGTTTCAACCACTGCTGCTTTGTTTCCTTCCTACTTTGTATCAATATGACCTGAAGCCTACTCTGGTCTGGATGCAGGCTTTCCCATTTTGCTTATCTTTTTTTAAATAAGCTGTTGCTCTGGAGTCTCAAGAGCTCTGGATGCAGTTTGTTTTGTACTGTGATTTAGAGGCAAGATCAAAGGCAGCCCAGGAAGGAAGTCAGTCAAGGACATTCTAGAGGCAGGGACAACTGCATTCCAAGATCAGGTACAAAGGGGAGTTTATCAGAGTAGAAGCCAAAGGGTCCAAGAAAGGGATAACAGCAGTGATCCATGTGCTTAGAACTGAGATGTATAAAGCTGAGCTCCTACAGCATTATCCTGTCTTCACCTACAGACATTTGCCAGTAGTCTTGTCCATAAGGACGACCTTGCTCCTGACAATAGTTCTACTTCCAAAGAGTACTTTCTTTATAGGCAAGCACTCTGCTTACCATGCCTTGGTTTTATTCCTATCCTGGAAGTTCAGCTCCTTACCTCTCAGGAAAGGGGGGGGGGGGAGAGAAGCTCCCAAAACACATGTGCAGGTATGCTGGGAGACACCTTTTAAAATAAAGATTATGAGGCTATTCACAGCTCCATGACTTTTCAGGTACACATTATAAAATCCTCCCTCAAATTATAATGTTAACCAACCATCCTCATTATAGAAGATAAAGAAACAGCCTACAGTTCATAAATATCTTGCTTACAAATTGCTCCCCTTCGCTCCTTAAGTCAAAAGGGCATGTGCAAGAAAACTGCAAAACAGGACTTACAGTTTTTTATGCCACTCCCATGTGTAATAGCATAATACTGCTAAACTGGAACATAAATAACTCCGGGCTCATCTAGATGAAGAATTTGTTCCTCTATATGTACCAAACTGTGCACAGCTGATACTGGGATTTCCAGAAGACATAAAACTTAATTGGCACCAATTGACAAAGAGTGACCAAAATCCTGGTGTTCTGGGTTTTTAAAACCAGCTTTTTTTGTTTTGTTCTGAATGTGGGGCTTCCCCTCCCCCCCTTTTTTTTTTTAGGCGGGCAGAGTGCAGGCAACAAAAACGTCTTGGGTTGGAAGTTTTCGAACTTGGTACTAATCCACTAATAGAAAAACAAAAGTAAAATTTATTAAAAGGTTTAAAATATTTCTTCACTGTTTTTGAAAGAGTTGTGAAAGACAGTTGATTTCTAAAGTAGATTAGCAGTGAAGTGAGCCTACACTAAAAAGGGCTCATACTGGAAGCTTTCAATGACAGCAATAGTCCACTTAACAAACTAAACAAACAAAATCCAGCACAAGCAATTGTTTTTTAAAGAGTTCATTCAAGGATTTTTGTCTGAAATATTTTGTATTTATCCCTTTAAAAGATGCTGATTTTTTTTTAAGGAAAGAGAAAGGGGTAATTAGGAATAAATGCAGGTAGAAACCTGGGTAAGATCCATGCTCATTCAGCCTCACGTGGCATGAACTGGCACAAAGAATGAAGATATGCTCCATCTGAATCAGCCTTCAATGGCACAAGGAATTCACAAGCACTTAGAAAAGTTATAAAAGAGATCTGGGAAAATGAATTAATTTGTTCATTATTATCTACAAAAACTAACTGCATATTAGAAATAAGCCTGGTGAGATTTAGGAAATCCATAAACAATGAAATACTGAAATAAAGAAAACTATGTTCAAGTATGTTCAGAAAAACCACCGGAATTTCAGATAAACATCTAAAGGTTCTACTAACAATGATTTTTTCTTTTGAAATTTTGAAGTTAACCCACTGAAATAAAAAAATTAATATTAAAAAGCAACTATCATAATGTCACTATTTATTTTTTTTAAAGAACACTGAAAATATTCAGCTCATTTCAAAAGAAAAACGTAACGCTTCACGTAGAAAATATGCAGCTCTGCATATTTCTAATATACAGAAAATTCAAATATTGACTCCTATAAAGATAGAATTTAAAGATTATAGCATTTCACAGGGCAATTTTATACCAGAATGTGTATTTCTAGTGGATATAGTATTTAGTGAAGGTCCCAAATGCCATTGGAAAGCCAGATACACCACCCCCATGATAGATAAACTGGCAAAACAACCCAGATACAGTAGTAGAAAATTCTGTTACTGTAGAATTTGACTGGCAAAGGCACACTGCTGGAATTATTAAAACAGAGTGGAATCATGGCTGGGAACAGCACAAGAAAGGTTACATTGACACCATATTCCAAACCTTCAAACTACTGTGGAATGTTACACCAGTTCTGCACCTGGCACAAAAAAAATGCCTCAACCACCAACTTTAGCGGGAGGCTTTCTGTATGCTTTTTAAAAAGCTGACTTCATATGAATAATTATCCCAGTAAATAGAACCGATCATACATTTACTATGTCCGAGTGCTTACATGTTTGTGATATTATCAAGCAACCTGACATCTAGGAAAATGACAAACAGAAGGAAGACTCATAGTAATGATGCAACTTACTATTAAAAGGTCTGGACTTCACGATATCTCAAAACAGGTGTGCGATTAAAATGCAAGAGCCAAGCGTCCTATTTTTAAAGCACCATCCCTTGTTTATGAATCAGTTGCTGTATACTATTTAAAAGAAACACCATATCTCTGCCTTTTTCCTACTTAAATAAGACACCATTCTTAGAAAGTAACTTCATGCTATACAAAACCGACTTTAAAATAACTTATACGTTTATGTAACTTAGTCAAATACGAATGAAAAAACATTTTCTTGGTTTAAAATGAACTATTATTTGGTGGAATATAATACATCCGGAGGCCATATATTATGCATAGATATCGTATAATGAATTTGCTATTACTTTTGTTAGCTGATACATTGAATTAAAGACATGATATGACTAAGCACACTTTCCTTGGTGCCAATACAAAATCACAGGAGTTTCACCCAAACTGATAAGGGTTGCCATTTTTTCTTCTATTTTGAATTCCATAATTCTAACAGCTTTACAAGGAGAATTTTAAGAATGATGTTCCTCTCCCTCATCCCACTGCAGACTCCATGCACAGAGGAGCCATTTCTACATGACATACAAAACTATTACAGTGCTGCCACAGTAATAGCACTTTCTAGATAGTTCCCCAATTCTTTACATTTTCTCCTAGATAAAAATCAGAAACACATATGTCCCATTCCTGTCTTTCTTCCACCTTTGTGAATATACTACCTCTTAAAAAAAAAAAAATCAGGATGGTGGCACAAGGGATCTCTTAGTAGACTACAGTCAGATAGCAACCAGCCCAAGGTCACTGTGTCTAGTGCTTAGACTCAAAGACTAGTGGCAATGCTCCTTCAACAATCTGTCCAGATTAAAGGAGTATAATATCTAGAACCCATATATCAGAGAATGATGTAAGATTAGCTATCTTAAATCACATGATTCACTGAAGGATTCTGGGTTGTGACGCTGTTGACCTGATTCAAACGACCACGGGTTTCTCTAACTTGCAACTACAGTTTGAACCCTATGAACTTCCCCAGAGGAAAAGATTGCAACTCCTTTCCACAGTCCAATATCCTATATATGGAAGCTTGCATGAGTTTTTCTCAGCAACATGAGGGATGGCATCCTACTTTTTTTTGAGCAATAACTTTTTCATCATTATAAATTGTCTTGTGCAATCAACAGCTACAGGGAAAATTAGCTGAATTCTAGGTCACTCATGCAGAACATACAGGTTCAAATTGATGCCCAGTAAGCCCAGTGTCTTTGTGTAAACTGGCTATGTATCCCATAGCATTCTGTAATATACACAGATTTGTGTGTCAGCTAATATGGGAAGGGAAGCCCGCTGGCACATTAGAGAATTGTTCATGAGCCTACTTGAGTTTTACTACTGAATTTCTCACAACTGAATGTTTTGCGTAGGTTCAACCCTGTAATACCTCCCACATACATCATATGGATTAAATAACAAAATGCTGGGCCTGTCTTTGACAGTGGTATTTCTATATAAGATAAAATAAAATAGTTAGGATGAAGGATTGTTTAGATTGTTAAGGTTGCCATAACCATCAGGGCTTCTGTATCTTTTAAGATTTGATGGGAGAGTAAATTGGGAGAATAAATTGCAACTGTTATAATGTCTCCCTTTGCTACAAAATCATTATAGAAACAGCAATACTCATGAAATTCTGTCTTCTCTGGAAACTGTACGGTACAGGGAACTTCTCAAGAGTCTGGCCACATTAACCATACCCTGAAAATGAATGATTTCTGTTTTCAATTACACACAGTATTCTTTTCTTTTCAGTTGTTTGCACATAATGAACCTGCTGGTATTTTCAAGGTGAAAGAAACCTTGGCACTTGGCAAAAGCAACCATGTTAAAATTGGGATGTATGAACCCATGTCAAAGTTTTATGAAGTTTCTGGAGACATACTTCTAAAGAATTAAGGAACAATGTGTTCTTATTGAAGCAGCATGAGGATTCAAGTATTTATGTTAAAAGACAAAACAATGAAGGATTACAATGAAAAACTTTTATAATATTTGAAGCATTCACTATGCATTCCAGAAAGCAAATACAGACCCTAGGAGCTTTGATTGCCCTTTGGCCCTTCCACCAAATCTTGCAATCTATCTGTTATACAAATTATTAAGCCTTCTTGGCATCAGCAGCATAAGGATTGATATGTTGGGCTTTGGTGTGAAAAATGGCACTTGCTACTCAACTGCCACTCTACAAAGAAAAGACCTGGGGCAATTTTGGACAGAATACCCAGATTAGAAATGTGGGAGTGAGCGAATTGTAATTCATATGGCTGTATCTAGTCATGTGTAAGAGACAGTTTTCTCCTACCATAGTAGATCTAAGACCCCACTAAAAATCTGCAAATCGACCCTTGTATGACATTGGTG
This sequence comes from Intellagama lesueurii, assembly GCA_037013535.1. NCBI lineage: Eukaryota > Metazoa > Chordata > Lepidosauria > Squamata > Agamidae > Intellagama > Intellagama lesueurii. Next base: position 190,180,285 of record JBAJHW010000003.1, on the reverse strand, counting down.
GATATAATTTCCATCAGCATTCAGAAGGGTTTAGGATAAATACAGAAAAAATATCTAAACACCACTTCCAAGATTTTTCTTTGCAAAAGAATAACAGTAAAGGAATTCTCACAGGTATGCCATAAATTGTAAGGTAAGAGACCTGGAAGCACAGTTGAAGAAACATTTCAGGGGAAGCAATATCAAACGAAAATAGCTGGTGGAAGAGAGGCCAAGCACTTGTGGCCATTCTGTAAAGGAGATGGCAACACTGAAGTAACATGACTTTGAATAATACAATGTAGTATATGCTATATACAAGGTGTTAGGATGCAAGTCTGTTTAAGAGATGTATTTGTTTATCCCATTCCACAATCCTCAGTAATTCTGAGCATGCAGTCATTTCTTAAACAAGTTTTTACCTGGGCCTTTACAAGTCTCACCCCTTTGTAATATTAATTTTGTTGCAATTTTATATTGGCCCATGGTTCACCATGGAACATTTAAGGAACTAGATTTGGTGGACAGAGTGCCTGAAGAACTATGGATGGAGGCTCGTAACATTGTACGTACAGGAGGCAGCAACAAAAACCATCCCAAAGAAAAGGAAATGCAAAAAAGCAAAGTGGCTGTCCAACGAGGCCTTACAAATAGCAGAGAAGAGAAGGGAAACAAAATGCAAGGGAGATAGGGAAAGTTACAGAAAATTGAATGCAGACTTCCAAAGAATAGCAAGGAGAGACAAGAGGGCTTTCTTAAATGAACAGTGCAAAGAAATAGAGGAAAATAATAGAAAGAGAAAAACCAGAGATCTGTTCAAAAAAATTGGAGATATTAAAGGAACATTTTGTGCAAAGATGGACATGATAAAAGACAAAAATGGTAGGGACCTCACAGAAGCAGAAGACATCAAGAAGAGGTGGCAAGAATACACAGAGGAATTATACCAGAAAGATTTGTATGTCCCGGACAACCCAGACAGTGTGGCTGCTGACCTTGAGCCAGACATCCTGGAGAGTGAAGTCAAGTGGGCCTTAGAAAGCATGGCTAACAACAAGGCCAGTGGAGGTGATGGCATTCCAGTTGAACTATTTAAAATATTAAAAGATGATGCTGTTAAGGTGCTACACTCAATATGCCAGCAAGTTTGGAAAACTCAGCAGTGGCCAGAGGATTGGAAAAGATCAGTCTACATCCCATTCCCAAAAGAAGTGCAGTGCCAAAGAATGCTCCAACTACCGTACAATTGCACTCATTTCACACGCTAGCAAGGTTATGCTCAAAATCCTACAAGGTAGGCTTCAGCAGTATGTGGACCGAGAACTCCCAGAAATACAAGCTGGATTTCGAAGGGGCAGAGGAACTAGAGACCAAATTGCTAACATGCGCTGGATTATGGAGAAAGCCAGAGAGTTCCAGAAAAACATCTACTTCTGCTTCATTGACTATGCAAAAGCCTTTGACTGTGTGGACCACAACAAACTATGGCAAATCCTTAAAGAAATGGGAGTGCCTGACCACCTTATCTATCTCCTGAGAAATCTATACGTGGAACAGGAAGCAACAGTTAGAACTGGATATGGAACAACTGATTGGTTCAAAATTGGGAAAGGAGTACGACAAGGCTGTATATTGTCTCCCTGCTTATTTAACTTATATGCAGAATACATCATGCGAAAGGCTGGACTGGAGGAATCCCAAGCCGGAATTAAGATTGCCGGAAGAAATATCAACAAGCTCAGATATGCAGATGATACCACTCTGATGGCAGAAAGTGAGGAGGAATTAAAGAACCTCTTAATGAGGGTGAAAGAGGAGAGCGCAAAAAATGGTCTGAAGCTCAACATCATAAAAACTAAGATCATGGCCACTGGTCCCATCACCTCCTGGCAAATTGAAGGGGAAGATATGGAGGCGGTGACAGATTTTACTTTCTTGGGCTCCGTGATCACTGCAGATGGTGACAGCAGCCACGAAATTAAAAGACCCCTGCTTCTTGGGAGGAAAGCGATGACAAACCTAGACAGCATCTTAAAAAGCAGAGACATCACCTTGCCGGCAAAGGTCCACATAGTCAAAGCTATGGTTTTTCCTGTAGCAATGTATGGAAGTGAGAGCTGGACCATAAAGAAGGCTGACCGCCGAAGAATTGATGCTTTTGAATTGTGGTGCTGGAGGAGGCTCTTGAGAGTCTCCTGGACTGCAAGGAGAACAAACCTATCCATTTTGAAGGAAATCAACCCTGAGTGCTCACTGGAAGGACAGATCCTGAAGCTGAGGCTCCAATACTTTGGCCATCTCATGAGAAGAGAAGACTCCCTGGAAAAGTCCCTGATGTTGGGAAAGTGTGAAGGCAAGAGGAGAAGGGGAAGACAGAGGACGAGATGGTTGGACAGTGTCATCAAAGCTACCAAGATTAATTTGACCCAACTCCGAGAGGCAGTGGAAGACAGGAGGGCCTGGAGTGCTCTGGTCCATGGGGTCACGAAGAGTCGGACACGACTTAACGACTAAACAACAACAACAACATGGTTCACCATCCTGAGTCTTGCAATAGTTGTTAAGCTGGGGGTTTTATGAGGAGTTTTTGCTTTTCATATATTTATCATCTTTATGTTGTATATTTATCTTATTTTCTTGGAAGCTGCCCAGAGCAGTGGCTTATCTACTAGATAGGCGGGCTATAAGTTTAAACAAATACAAAAAAAAAAAAATTGTTTACTGCTGAAGAAATGTCATTCTTTCTATACACAGGAGCTTGTTACTACTACTGGTGCAACAAATCTCATTCTCAGTCCTTCCATTCTATATCCTGGGGAACAGTACTAAATTATTACCCTGCCATGAAATGCAAGGTTTTACAATCAAGTTCATTTCCAGGTTTTGTTGACCTCAAGTTACCAAAATAATAACAATAATTTTAAAAATCGCCTGCCTTAGGAAGGATGTTTAGTGGGACGTTGAACCTCACACTGGATTCAATGACACTGACTTCCAAATAACCATTCGAAGAATTGAGCCGGGCTGTAACTTTTAAAGATACCCGCTTCCTGACAAACCTTTGTAACCAAAAAAACTACAGCAGGACCCTGGTGAAGTCGCAAGGTTACTTCACTTAGCTGGCTCTCTTGAAAGGTTTATATTATTATCTTTGAACTATTGTTTAGGAGCGTACTTCCATGCTCATAAGGGGAGCCAGCCTTGAAGTGGGTTGTTAACAGCACTCCAGATTCGAGGGTGGAGAGAAGAGCCGCCCGTAAGCAATCCTTAGCCTCATTTCCTCTTCGTGCCGAGATCTTCCGCTAGTAAGGGGGGGGAGGTCCATTCAGCCCTCAGGCAGACACGTGAAGAACCTTCACACGCCTCTTCGCTCTCACGGGAAGCTGCCTCACCCACGCAAGGGCAGGGAGGAAAAGCTCCACTCGGGTCTTCAAGGAGTTAGCTGCTGCTTCGTCGTCCTTTGCCTCCGCCGGTTTCACCCCCCCCCCCCCGCTTGCTCCCGCCGCTTCCCTTCCCTGGACGCTTCCCTCCGCCCGGCGGAGGCTGACAAGGGAATGACGTCACCGGATCAGGCTGACCGGCAATGGGCGCCATTTTGAAACCCCCAAAGCTCCGGCGGCGTCAGCGCTGGCGGTGGCGGCCGCCACAGCAGCAGCAGCAGCAGCAGCAGCGGCGGCGGCGTTCATAGCGGCTCTCCTCCGGCCCCGGCCGCTTCTTGTGCTTCGCGGGCTTTTTGCAGCCCACTCTCTTCGCCCGGCACACACTGCACGACATGGCAGGTAAGGAGGCACGCGTGGTGCCTGGGGCCCCAGAGGCGGCGGCGGCGGCGGTGGCGGCTCTGTCTCTGGCCCCGGTCTTGGCGGAGGGAGGCTGGCCGGCCTGGTCTGTGGGCCTAGGGCGGTGGAGGGCGTCCTGGTAACCTAGCGGAGCTGTGCAAGGAAGCAAGCCGAGCCGCTGGTCTCAGGGCCTTGCAGGAGCTGTGTGGCGGCGGCGGCGGCGAGGAGGGTGGCTCGGGGTCTGGCCATCTCCGGTGGGGCTCACGGCGCTCTTTCGTCTCCAGCAGGGGTGGCCGGCGGCGGAGGCGGCAGTAACGATTTCCAGTGGTGCTTCTCCCAGGTGAAGGGGGCGATCGACGAGGACGTGGCGGAAGGTAAAGGCGGCGTGGAGGGAGGGACGGAATGACCCTGGAGCCTACAAGGCCGCCAAAGGCCTCTCCCTTCCCTTCCCCTCTTCTCCCTGCCACCTTCCTAGTCTCTCGTAATGGGAACGTTTGAGAAGCCAGCGATGCCCCTTTTTTAAAGTAAAGGTTGCCTAAAAGCCCTTTTCTGCTCGCCCCCCCTCCTCCTCCTCCTCCTCCTCCTCCCGTTCCCGCCTAGTTGGCCATTTACTCTCTGGGCAGACTTCCTCTGATGCCGCAGGTCCTTGAGCACATGATGGGGTGGGGAAGATCCCTAATCTCTGAGGCCAGTCAAGAGATGTTGGAGGTGCTGGAGTGTTTCAACAAGAGCTTTTTGCATCTGACAGTTCAAGGACTGCCTGCTCACCCTTTTATATTCCTCCTCTCCTTCTATTCCTCACACCTTTCCTTGGAAAACGTGTAGGGAGGGGGGATTGCAGAGTCTGACTAATCTGCCATCACTGCACAGTGCACAAAACAGCTTTTTTTTTTCATGTTTCAGTGAAATAATAGATAGTGGAACAAGATAGTCAGAAGAAAAAGGGAAAGTGGCAGGTGGGGGAGAGTAGTTTGTCAAAGCTGTCAGGTTTCTACCTAATGATATTGGGAGGGGTGCAATCTCAGTTGTGATTAGTTTAACAGACATGCAAGTTTTTCTCCCACCCCTTAATGAATAAGTTCATTCAAGCGAATCTGTTTGGAGCAAAAATGAATTTGGTCTGCAAAATTGCTCCTAACTGTTTAATCTTTGACATGTTTACTCCAAAGTAATCCTGAGAAAGTAAATCTGCTTAGAATTGTAGCCTAATTGTTACTGTTTTCATTAACATCACTGCTATTCACAGTGTTCTTCTTCATCACTTTTTGAAATCATAATTGTTCAGGTTGTTCTTATTAAATTCTCAAGTACTGTCACAAAGAGGGCTACCTTCTTTATGTGGTTACTTTTTTGCTGATGTTATTGTTTAAAATATTTTTTTAAAGTTGTAGAGCTCCTTATTTCTTTCATTGTACTTTTAAAATATTTGATTCAAAATTGTGACTTTTGCTTTGTGTGGGGCAGAAAGGTTTAGTTAGGGTGTGGTCTAGAGATGAAGGCACTGGAATTGTTTTAATGATACTCTTTAAACATAGTGTATTGCTTCGATGTTTCAAATGGGTTCAAATTCTCTGACATTATGTAAAGATGTATGCAGGTGATACATCTTTCAGTGTGTTCTTAAACTTTGCTTCTTTTCTTGAAAGTGCTTTGTATTCTACAAAATGATACAGCTTGACAAATCCTTATTTTATTAATTTGCTGTTTTAGCATATTAGTGTTTTGTGTTTTAGCATAATCAGTCTTCTCTGAAACTTTGTGTTTACTAGAATTTGTAATATGGGAAAAAGTAGAAAAAACATTTCACTTAAATGTTTGTTGGTTCTCTCTAGTATAGTAAATAATGTTAACTAGAATCTTCGACATATATACTGATTCTAATACTGTTTTTAAGGTTTGGTAGTGATACTTGATAGCCTATATGTGGTTCTGTATCTGAGTGGTAGGCACCTGCAGAACATTGTTAAGGTCTATGCACATTCTTATTGAACAAATATGTATGTACATAGAGACTTGTATTTAGAGTTGTTTATAGCAAAGCAGTGTACTACACACACTGCATTTGTCTGCCTCTAGGTATGTTGTATCTAGTTTTATAGATCAATGTCTTGGACTAGACAGATAGAATCCATAACTCAAATATGCCACCTTTTACAGAAATACTTTCTTTTTTTCTACTGCAAATCCTTTCATGTCCCACCCTACTCCAGGGGGCCCTCTACCTGTCTGGAGGATGACTTTATTCCACTAACAGATTTATTCTCTTGCTAGATGGACAATTTTGAATTTCATCCTTAGATATATGTCTAGAATGTTAGCATATTATAAAGTAATTAGCCCTGATGTGAATCAAGCTACTGTTTTTTAAAAAACCTTCCATCTGCATTATTTGAAGGAAATTGGTAGTTGTTTGAATTTGTCTAGCAGCTTTTGTTAAAGTTGGTGTTATGTAAAAAGGAGCAAACTTGATAAATTAATTTATCAAATATTGTCAACTTTAGTTTTTAGAACAGTGTTAAATAGCAGATTAGTGTGCTAATGACAAAATTTTCTAAAAGGTTCTAGGTTCCAGTTCTTGTTCTTCCCAAAAACGTTACCATGTGTCCTGCTAAATGATGTGGAAACAGCTTGTTCACACATACATTTGAAATATTTTTAGCTTGTGGACACCACATAGTCAGTGGAAACTAGGATATATGACTTAGGAGGGGAGGAGTGAGAAGATTTTTCTGGTGACAATTACACAGTTGGGCACACCTGTTACTAAATCGGACTTTTCTCTGTGCATTATCCTTTACCTGCGAGTCTGGATAGCAGATGCCTTCTATCAGAGTATACTTAGATCCAGTTAAAAAGTTGGCTATCATTTGCACAACAGCATACTTGATGAAATAGTTTGTCGTGATGAAACATACTGCCAGTGATCAATTAATTGATTGGTGTGTTAACCCTGGATTTTATACATTAGTATTTTGAAATGCATGTTACAACTTAATTGCATTTCCTTATCATCATATTTTCCAAACTTTTAGCTCATGGTGTTGCAGTAGAGAGTTATGTTTAGCTTGGTGGACTTCTCAGACATTCATTGTAAATCACACAAAATTTGTCTATGGTCCTTTTCAGATATATTCAAGGCAATGCAGGTCAACCTACAATTACTGCCAAAATAACTATTTACAAAATGTTCAAAATAAATTGAAAATAAAGCTAGTATCCAAACTAGATGTTAAAAAGAAAAATACCAGTCGAACAGTGAATCTAAATCAGTTTTTCAAGGTCAAATGCTAAGAAAACACTCCAAATAAACACAAGTATGGAATTCACTACGAATGATTACAAAATTAAACTTTACTATTTAACACATGTTTTCCTCTATTTTGACACCCTATACTTAAGGTGTGTTGGTATCAGTGTCTCATAGTAAATATACACTTCCACTCTAGATTACACTATGTAAGGAGCCTTATAGCACAATCCCATGCATGTCTATTCAACAGTAAATCTCTGTAAGCTCGATAAAATTTGTTTCCAGATAAGTGTCTAGGATTGCCCGTGCACTTGAAGATATGGGCCAAATTCTAAATTCATTTTATTTTCATAGTAAGTCTTCACAAAGCAGCTTTCACTAACTTAACAAAAACACATCTTTTTACAGTTGCAGAGCATAAAATAAATAGGAATTTGTGTACATATCCAGAATTCTCCAACTATGCAACACAAAGGCATGTCATTTACAAGGAAAGGCATAATTCTGTACCACCATTAACTCAGGCTTTGTGAATACTTTGCTAAGCCAGAGTTTTACCACTTTTCAGTCTGAAGAACACTGACATCTATGTGGATTTTATGTCCCATTCATGTTCAGTGTTGGTAGTCATCATTGCTAGGAGGAAGTGATGTGAAAACAATGTGCTATTTAAAAAAAAATTCTTAATGGTCAATTAAAGGTATCATCTACTCCTTCATTTGTATTTATTCAGACAGGGTTCTAGTATGATTTTGATAGCCTGTGATGGATGGCATTATACTTTGCTGTGGCTAATTATAGCATCTGAATGGGAACTTTTTATAGGTTGTCACTTTTTCCACATGGAGAGTTATGTCTGAAGAGGGGAGGTTCCTGCTCCTGATCGTCAATATAAGATAGCTTTGGAAAGCTTCCTGTTTTACTGGTTACAGAATTCCAATTTGCTTATATTTGCTGTTGCCACTTTGCACATTCTATCCTATCCTGCTTTTGTCCTTGCTGCCTTTTCTTGCCAAAAATATTGCACAACTCTGCTTTTGCATCTCCTTACTCTTTAAAGCTGGGTAAGATAAAAGGAAAAATCCTGTTGTGCTCTTCCCCCGGGAGAAAACGTATTGTGGTTGTGCATGTAGCTTTTTGTATATAGTGGTGGTAGAAGGTGCATAATAGGGAGATGTCTACTGTTACTGTATAGCTGCTCAGTAAGCAGCAAATTGAGCCCTTGAGCTATATAAGAATATTTGTGTCACAAAAGGTGCACTACCCACAGGCATAACACTTCATTTCAAAATATGCACTCAATCAGACCCATCTTTTTTCTGTTAGCTATACAAGATTCTCCAGTTTGGTAATAAAAACATCTTCAACTTTTCAACTAAATCAACTATCTCCTAACCTATAGTTAAGTATGCCTTTATATACTGTTTTCCACTATGAAGTTGTTCATAGTGGAACTGCATGGTCACCCATTATCAATCTTTTCGTGGTGGGTCTAAAACAGTGTGGTATGCCATCATTATTTTTGCCCTTGCAAATCCTCTGGCATGTGTGGACACTTAAGAGTTGGTTGGTAACTTTCCATTACCAAAGTATAGGCAAAGTAAGTTAGAGCAGATGTAACTGGTGTAAAAGTCCTACTGTTTCTTTTCTTCTGCAAGCTGCAGTACAGTTGAGATCTTTCAGAGGAGCAGTCATTGTGCTTTGTCTTGAGCATTCTGGTCGCTAGAGGCTGCTACCCCTTGCAAACTGAATTTTGTAGGCTACTCAGTAACATACAGGGCTTCCTTTGTGTCCCAGTGTTCCTGGGTTTTACTGATTGTTTATATATTCAGATTAAAGATTTAATTGTAATTAATCCATTAATTAATTAACTTGTTTTTTGTTTTTGCTTTTCCTTTCTCTATGTCAGATATTCAGTTTGTTAGTCTATGATGTTCTCTTGCTTTAATATTATAATAGCAGTACTAATTTGTGTATTCCAATTAAACATTGCTAGATGTTTTACATAGATAAAAAGGAAAAACAGGCCTTCTTTCATGTTACAATTTTAGTTTAATTTCACCTAATTGTTTGAGAAGTAGCTTGGTGGTTTAGGTATCTGGCTATGGAGCCAGAGGTTGGGAGTTTGATTCCCCACTGTGCCCCCTTGACAGGGACTGGACTCCATGATACATAGGGTCTCTTCCAGCTCTGAAGTTCTGTGATTATTATTATAAGTATCATCCAGAAGTTCCTCAGTTAACGAAAACCTTTTTTTAAAAGCATAGAAGAGTTGTATTATGATGTTCCACAATCTTTGCACATTTCATAGGATATGCAGGATGGCCATATAACCAGTAAAGACTTATTGTTCTTTGCTTTCTTTCACATAATGCAACCACATTAAAATAATGATAAATTTCTCCCTAAAATGTTAGCTGATGTCCAAATTATATTTATGCCTTAAGTAATATGAGCTATTTTCTGTCCTCCACAGTCTCAGCATGTGTGTACATGATTCTCAAAGGTTCAAAAAAATGTGCCTTCTGCCTCTCATTCCTCCTCCCTTAAATGTCTAAATGCAAGCAGCACTAGGAGCTGCTAGAATGAAGGAGAGAAGACTTGGCACATATGGCTTCCATTGTGAATACAGCATATACCTAAGCATTTCTGTTTGATTCTACTATATTACAGAACTCATACACTCAAAAAGCAGCTTGGAAACAATTGATGAATATGTTTTTCATTAGCTTAACGTTGTCTGTTTCTCTAGTTCATGCTCAATGTATTTGAAAATATTACACAAAATTAAATTAAAAAACTGATGAGCTGTTGTATATAAAATATTTTTATACTGTAGGGCAAAAATACAGTGGACATAACCATACCTGTGTGCTTCCATACCTATTATTTATGATCTAAATGGTTAGTGGCAGTATTAGTTATATTTTCTGTGTGTGGATAAAAATTTGTGTAAGGGCACTGCATAGGCAAAGGCTACTTACTACAGAGAAACATTGTCTAATACACCAACTCAGGACTATGAACGTATTTGGAAGCAAGATCAAATATGAGTATTCATTTCATGCAGGCAATTTATTTCCTACTACCAAACCACTCCCGTGAGTCTAAATACAGGCACAGGGTATTTAAGGTCAAAGCAATGTTGCTGACTGAATCTGTGCGGAGACAGAAGCAGTAGTGCTGATCTGATGGATCCTCACCTTTCTACTATCTCTGCTTTGGCAAGTTATTGCTTAATTTCCTCAGTGTTGTAGTATACACTAGACAGAAGATATGATACTGCCATGCTGTCTTCTCACTGTCTTATTCTTACAGCCTCTTGTGGCATACACCTTTGAAAATCAGTGAAGTTTGGAGTGTGCCCATCTTACTACTCAGTTGGGTTAGGGAGAAGTATTGGAAATAATGCAATGTAAAAACTGGAACTGTTCTTGGGTATTCTCAAAGTGTTGAATATAACAAGTGTGTAGTTTTGTTGTAAATTAACAATTCAGGACATATAATTATAGCTTTATTTCCCAGAAAAATCACCAAATTTCCTTTAAAATACTCCTGTGTAAGGTATTAATAGAGACAAACCATTCAGGTAAGTTTTATACTACTGATACAGGTGATTAGGAAATATTATTAGAAAGTGGTATTTGTTCTGTTACGTGAGATTTTTTTTTAATAGCTGGTATTCCACTGAACTTGCTAGAAGTCTCACAAAATTTTCTGCCTTTTTTGTGATGGCGTATTTAAAATCATATGCTGGCAAATAAACTTTTTGGGGTCTGAGAGCATGGCTCTCCCCTGAATTAATTGAAGCAGTGAAAACTACTTTTTCCCATCCATTTTTAACTGAAAAACGAGTCTCACAATACATGTGTGCCTTCTCTAAGAGTATAATGATGCTTCAGAAAGACTTCTAGAATCACTGGTTCCACTGGAACCAAGGGGCTCACACTTTATTCCAAGTCTTTTAACACTTCTGGGGGTGCTATTAGCTATGTTAGGTGGTTTTTCAGTAAATATAAGGAAATTTTGTGGACCAATGTTCCCTCTATGTTCCCTCTAATTTTCAGCCTCGTTGTGCGGGAGACTTGCCCTGTACGCACAGGGGGTGAGGTTTCATCCAAAACTGGAACTAAATGGGCACTAACATTGGCTGCCAGTGCACAGCCCCCATGGAGCTGTATACGTGCACAGCTTAGAAGGGAACATTGGTGTGGACCCATAGATTATTAGTAGAAGTATAATGGAAAACTTGGCAATACCTTGATTTTAGTGTATTGATGGTTAGTTTTGTACTTTTTCAGTGGGCAAATGACATTACTCCAGCAAATGTCTTCAGAGTAACATTTTATAACTAATATTAAAAAGGGGTTTGCTTGTTATAATTGTTAGCTGCCTTGAGTCTCAACTCTGGGAGAAAGTTGGCATATAAATACAGCAAAGCATACGTGTGTGTGTGTGTGTGAGAGAGAGAGAGAGAGAGTAAAAGTCAAAGCTGTGCCCTCTGCTGTGCATACTGCCTAGAGAGAGAGAAAGACTTGTGCAATTCTGATGACAGATTGACTTTATAAAGAGTGAGTAATACTTAAACTACTTCCAAATGTACTTCTTTGGGACAGTATTCCTCAAAGCATGGCCTTCTACAGTAAAAGTTCAGAAATTTTCAAAGTAGCTTTTGTATTAGCCTTACTGCAGCAAGAACAAAGACTCATGCCACTTTTAAAGCCTAATGAGCTTGTTAGAGTATAAATATATTTGTTTTATTTTTGCTTCTGTTACATATTTCTCTAGAGATAACAGTACTTAAAGAAGAGGCCGTGCAGATCATTTCAGCTTTGTCCTCTGCCTGAGTTCAGAGGCTGGTTTGGTAAAAAAGGGAAGCTCTAAAAATATTTCTCAAACTAAAATATCCATGGGAGATTGGTAGCCAATGGTTTTCAGTTGTGTAAGTATCTCACAAAGGTGGTGGATGTAGTAGAAAATTGTTGGCTACACAGGAAAGTAAAGCAGAGAGATAAGGATTTTTCCTTAAGAAGACTGGAGGCAGAAGAACTTCTGTTATATTCTCAAGAGTAGCATCTACAGTGACCTACTATAATGTGCATTTGAAAGTAAAATCTAAGAAATTAGAAATTTATAGAATTAAACTTGTTTGTGATAAAAGGGTGCTTCTTTTTCTTGGAGGTGGGGGGGGAAGTGCTATTTTTTAGGATAGCCAACTCTATCCAATCTGACAGTATTCAGACATATTGGACCACGCTATCCCTAGTCAATAATTGAATTATTACAGTGCATTTCAGCTGGAAAAAGCCAGAGGAAGGAAGACAGTTTCAAAGCTACAGAACACACTTCTGATGGATCCAATAACAGCTATGCTTTTGGAGCTTGTTGGGTGACAATCCATATGCCATGCTTTGCAAATTCTATTAATGTAAAAATTAAGCATTTAATTAACAAAAAAATAATGTTGGTTCACTGGAACAAACATTTTCAGTAGTGTCCTTATATCTAATATAGAGGATCCACAAATCGATGTTCCAAGCTGTAATATCATGTAAAAGTATGACCTAGCAAAAAATGTTTGTTATTAAGAGTACTGTAAGTCTTTTTCAAATGAAGTTGTTTCATTGGTGTATACTCCACTGTACATCAACTGTTTCAGGAGCCCACATCTGATACCATGTAGCCAAACGGAGGTATTATTTCTGAGGCTAAACATTCCCTGCCTTCTCCACTATGACTTTGGCATTATTCATTATGCCTTGCAGATATTTCCTTCCAGATACTTAAGAAGCAAATACAGGGATGCATAAATATGATTAAAAATAAATCAACAGGCCAAATTTCTGTTATGTACTTATGCTGGTAGAAGGGAAATTATGTAACTTGCAGGAGTAAATTAACATGTTCGCACTTGGATTCCTGGTTGTACATCAGTCTACCTGGTAGATGCACAGTGAATAATACAAGTGGGGCCTCATTAACTAGCAGCAATTTGCTGCTGCAAGTTATGCCATTTCTCTTCTGCTGGTGCAGCTATGCAACAAGATTTTGAGCGTTGTATTTTCATGGGAAGCCTGGTTTGTTTTGTAGAGGCTTAACAGAGAAACTGATCATGCAAATATAGTTTAAGCAGGAGTAACATGCACAGTAGCCTTACATGTCATGTTTTTATACTTCACATGAAATATGATAAAAAGAACAGAAAAGGTCTGAAATGGGATGGGGTGCTGATAACAAGAGCAACAACCATCATCAGTCTTACAGAGTGGGAAAGTTCTCAATTTTTCACAAAACATTTTCCGTCTTTACAGATGTGTTGTTTTGTTTTATTAATTTTCTAATGACAAAATTCATAGTACATAATATAATGAGTGGGTACAGGTAAATCTGAAATCAAAGTTGTTAAAATTCATCTGGCTTATATCAAGGGCTGTTGATTTGTGGTAAGAGGCTTTGGTGCAACTCATCACTGCTGAGCTTGACATAGTGGATGGTTTTTAGGGTTACTGCATCCAGGCCTAGGGGATATATTGTGGAATTCCCTAGGGATTGGTATCTGTCTTGTTTAAACATATTTATAAATATGATAAAGAACAACCTCAGTTTTGATGTGAGATGTGTATTGATGATACCGAGATCCTTGTTTCAGTCTCTGAAAAACCAGGTTCTCTCAGTAGTGTCAGAAATATGTGGTCAAGTTAGCAAGATGAATTTGAATGTAATTTGGACATGTCAGAGATGATACTGATAGAATTCCTATGGGTCCTGAAGAGGATAAATTATATAAAAGTAGATTGCTTATGGCTGTTGTAGGTTTTTCGGGCTGTTTGGCCGTGTTCTGCCCGAAAAACCAGAACAACCATCGGATCCTGGCCGTGAAAGCCTTCGAGAATACATAGATTGCTTAGTAGTAAGAAACGCTGTCAGCTCCGTGGGACATACAGAGCCACTGCATGGACAGATAAGACAACAAATGATCAGCACAAATATATGTTTTTGTAATCTCTAGCCTTTATCTATATAATGCACTCAATAAGAAGCTGACCAATTTGAAGAAGACTTGGAAGCTTCAGCTAATGAAGAAATATGTGCTGCCTTTTCCTTATGGATCTATTAGAGTACTTCCCTATTAGATTACTCTATGGCAAATACAGTGGCTGCTAATGTGCTTCTAGGTTCAATTCAGGATGCTAATATTTAGCTATACAGATCTTCACAACATGCATCTGGTTTTGTTACCCACATCACCTTTGGTATCAGTGTTCTTTAGTCGTCACAGGCTGTTTCTGTGATTTTGCTGGTTTGCTAATTTTTAAAATATATTTATATGCTGTTTTGAACATTAGAAGGTCAAGTAAAACTTATTTTAATAAATAAATAGTGACAGTGTTTAGTAATTTGCTGCCACTGAAATAACGTTTTTTTTGATGACATCTAAATGTTGATGGTCACTGAATCCTCATGCACAGTGTTGTAGTAACTGTATGCACAGACAGTAATTTAATCTGTAGCTTTTCATATCTTCAGTGTTCTTCATGAATGGCTTTCTGAAGTGCTGTTTCTTCTCTTTTTCCTTCTCTGTACACCAATAAATACTGAACTACTTTTCTGCTTCCTTCCCGTGCCTTTGAATTGGCTATTCAGTGGCATTATTCTCTGTTCTGATCTGATAACACCAGATTTTGCCAAAACTGAAAAGTGGCCTGCTTATGTTTTACTGTAAGCTTAGATTTGTTTTGTACATTATGTGCACACAAACTCATCAGAAATTTAAAGGAATATCATACAGTTCTTTGACAAAACTATGCCATGAAAGATTTTCTCAGTCATCAAGAGATTTCTGCTTCTGGATAGAAGTCAGAAGAGCTCATTAATGGGTTTGCTGTGCATGCAGAGTTACCAAGATAGTTTAAAACTTGTCTCTCTAAATAGAATAAGATATTTCACCTTATTCTAATGTGGCCTCTTAAAACCAGTGGCAGAAAATTTCTGGACATTGTATAAAATGTTGCATTTGCGGAAAATACTGTCATTGTTTTATTATGATGATTGGGTGTTCTTGGGAAAGAAATTTTCTGATTAAAAGAAAGCAGTTGCTTCAAAAGATTAATCACTGCAACTTTTAGTTTTCTTTCAAAGGAGGATATTATTTCTAACTGTACATAAAGAACCTTAAAAACACCAAATAGGCTTGAGACTCGGAGAAGAAAGGAAAATTATTGAAGCTTAGAGCATAAGCCTTTCTTTCAGTAATGGGCAAACTGGGGCTTACCAAGACCTTCCAGTTTGCTTACATTTAAAATCTGTAGTTTCTGCATTTTGTCTTACTATGGAGATTCATCCATTGCCAGGTCTATAAGGAAATTGTATGCATGCATTTTTTTATATACATATATACCTAGCTTTTCATTATTGCTACTCCTACTGATCTTTTAGAACAGAATTGCACATCCATCAGTAAAGAGAGATGAACACAGAGAAACATAAATTGCAGCAATAAAATAAAAACAGTTCAGTAAGAGCTTTGGATGTGGCTGTGTATCTGTTTGTATGTTTGTGTCTTTACTTCGCAATGGGGGGAAAAATCAAGTTTTGTTGATGTGCCTCTTCTTTGGTGTGGGCAGTGTGTAGACCACAGACTGCATGTGGCCCTCGCCTGGGGTATTTTGGCAGATTCCAAGGCCACTGCAGTGCCTCCATTAAAAATAGAAAAATGTTGTTTCTGCTACTGGAGACCTAGAGGAATGATGGTTTTCATATTAGGGACCTTACCACCCAAACACCAAAATATTGATACCAGAAATGGACATCTAGTTACTTCTTGTTTATCCCTCCCCTGTTGCCCTTTTTGTCCATTCCCAAGCCCAGTGCAGTTCACTACAAGATTTGAGAGATAAGGTTTGATCCTCAAGCCTGCCAAATTTTGCCCTCCACCATTTTTGAGTGTGGGAACATTTGAAGAAGATCTTTTTAGATGTTCTTTGTATGAGCATGTTCGTGTGCAGGCATTTTTCCAGCTATCCACATCTCAAGTTTTATCAGCATTTAAAGGTAATATGAATTTTGCTTGGAAACAGACAGTAACCAATAGAATTGTTGAAGAATTGACAACATATGGTTCCCTTCACTGACCACAGTAATTTTACCTCTCAATGGTGCTTTTGGTCTCACTGTAGTTTCCAAGCAGTCTCCAGTGGCAAACTCACATGGCAAAAAAGGGCTTCTTACCTGTGCCACCCAGCAAAACTGTTATGTTTCAGATGTTCTGCCAGCATGTTGTGATACTTGCAGCATATCTCAAATTCTGCTGACACAGCTAGCTTTCTACAATAACTTATGGCTCCTTTGATAGCAGAGCTTAATTATGGGGTTAGTATACTAATGGGGGTGATTTTGGCGAATAATTTGCCATAGATGTGTCAGAACCATGGTCTGCACTTAAAATATGAATAATTGTATTAGAGGGAGAAAATTATTTTTCCCCTGCATGCAGCGTTCCCTCTAAGGTGTGCTGGTGTGCAGCACTGCATCAGGTGAACTCAGCTAAACCAGTGTTTCCACCCATCTGATTCCATGGCTGGAATCCTGTGTACAGGGGGCGGAGCCTCCACACAGCACTCTGGAATGTTAGAGAAAACATTGCCTGCAAGTTGTATCTTGTGGAATTTATTTTTCACTCTTCCTGTCCTCTGATAATTTCTATCCTTACTGTTAGTGAATTAGATATAAATGTAACATAAATGTTACAACTTCAGCTGTGTAACAGGTAGTATAAAATAATAGTTCTAGGTCTTTGCCTTTAAATGCATAAGCATTGCATACATCGAGGTACTGTATACAGTCCCAAAGAGAATGTTTAGCCTATGCTTGATGTAGTGGCTAAATAAATGCAGTGAGAGAGAAATAGGAATTCCCAAATGACAGAATGATACAAGATTATAAAAGGTGCACCTAAAGATTCTAATCCTGTTACTATCTGTTAACACTTTAGTGGTATTTTCAAAAATGTAATAAAGTTGAAACTTCTCAAGGTTTTCTAGGTAGAGAGTACTGATAAGTGGTTTACCATTCTCTTCTTCTGGGGGCATCCTGGAACTGTGCATGTTGCCCAGGGCCAAATGGGAGGTTGAATTCCCAACTAGAGATAGGGGTATTCATATATGAATACGAATATCCCCGCACAGTTGGCATTAACAAGGGTCCAGCCCCATGGGGCCGGATGGTCCACTCACTGATCCGCCGCGGATGGTGCAATTCTATGAATAACTCTGCAGCGCGCGATCCGCTTGCCACTCTTCTACCTTGCAGCGAGGCTTGTCCTCCTGCCAGGAGTGGCGAGTGGATTGCACGCTGCGGAGTCATTCGTAGAATCATGCCATCCGTGGCGGATCAGTGCGTGGACCCTCCGGCCCCATGGGGCTTGACCCTCGTTAATGCCACCTGTGCGGGGATATTTGTATAGGAATAGCACCATCTCTATTCCCAACCTTTGACTCTGCAGCCAGATACCTAATTGACTGAGCTATCCAGTGAGCTGAGCACCTAGATTGTGTTCATTTGAAGTGATATGTTTGTCTTAGGTCATTTTTAATACAGGTTTTTGTTCATACATAGGTGCAGTCATGCAGGAGTTACTGGCCATGTGTGTTACTAGTTTCACGTATCACAGAGGTCTCAAACTCAATTTACCTGGGGGCCGCTGGAGGCAGAGTCTGGGTGAGGCTGGGCCGCATCAGATTTTCCGCCAAGCGGAGCAAGAGCCCGAGGAAGCCGCCCGAGAGTTTCCTTAGCCCGGCTGGGGCTCCAAGGAGGAGGGGGGGCGAGCCCTCGTCGGCCGGCCACGACCCCCTCCGGCTCCTTCTTCACCACCACCACCACCAGCAGGACGAAGAAGCGGAGAAGGGAGGGAGTGCCGGCAACCGCCTAGCCGGGGGGGAGGAGGGCACGACATAATTTTTTTAAAAAAAAACCCTCACAGAATTCGCCTTGCCAAAGGAGAAAAGCCCCCACCGGTACCCACGAAATTAAACAGAACGGGGCAGGGGCCCCCACAGGTGCACACGCACACAAACACACACACGGAGGTCCGGCAACCTTCCTCTGAGGGCCCCCCTCAAAAAAAGGCGCACTCAGCAGCAGCAGCTACCCCCACCACGACAGAGGAGCAAACTTTGCGAGGTGAGCCCAGGCAGTCTCCAGAGCCGAGGTGGCTGAAGCAGGACGAAGAGGAGGAGGAGGAAGCACCGCTGGGCGCTGAGAAGGCTGGTGCTAGGGGTGCCAAGAGAGCCAGAGAGCCACTTCCCTGGAAGAGGCGGTGGTGGCGGCAGCTGCTGTTGGCGGCTTGGCTCGGGCGCTCGGGGAAAAGGGCCGGCAGCGCGCCTTGCTCGCTGGCTCTCCCCCAAGACAGCGCCTCTTGCACCCTCCATCCGGAACTGCAGCCTGCCAGCCGGCAGATAGGCGGGATGGCTGGCAGGCTGCAGTTCCGGATGGAGGGTGCAAGAGGCGCTGTCTTGGGAGAGAGCCAGCGAGCGAGGCGAGGCTTTTTTTTATTCTTGACAGCAGAGGACGCGTGGGCACTTCAGGGGGGGCAGGCAAGGCGGGGGCCACAAACTATCGTCCGGCGGGCCGCAAATGGCCCGCGGGCCGCATGTTTGAGACCCCTGACGTATCACCTTGCTGGGAGAATGTCTGAGAACATCAGTGATTACAGTATAAGTTTCCTCTAAAATTGTTCACTTTTAAAAGATCTTTCTAAAAGATCTATTTACATATTCTTTGCCCAGTAGAACTCAGATTCAGAGTATTATTGTGCCAAATTAAAGGTAATTCGAACATGTTTTATTGAAGGTTTTGGTGGATTTTATTTTACTTAACCATAGTTAGAATAGACCCACTGAAATTAAGAAATGTACCTAAAATACGAATATGGCTGGATATAATTCATTCTCCTATGATGTAGTTTTGTTTCATCATGTAATGCAAGACGTGTGAGTGTGTTGTATTCTTTGCAAAGTCTTTGGCCACTGCAAGGGAGATATCGTGAGTAGCAGTGAGTAGAAATACCATTTTCTCCATAACCATTCTGTAGGGCAGAGTATCACCAAAAACATTTGCAAAAAAAAAAAAAAAAAAAACTATCATCAAACTGGCTTTACACCTGACTGCAGCATCATTTGTACTTTTCTGATGAAGCAGCTGAAGACCTTTCACTTCGGGCAGGTTTTCACTTAACTGGTTGTCTGAGAGGGTTTTTTTCCTTTTTAAATGGATTGTTGTGCCTCCCTTGTTGCTTTTAAAGGTGTTTTTCATTTTGATTCTATTTATCACTTTTAATATATTTGTTTTTTTAAAATATTTGTATACTTACTGGTTTTAGCTTTTAAATATTGTCTTTTAATGATGTAAGCCACCTTGGGTCCTTTTTAAGGAGAAAGGTGGTGTAAAATATTTTAAGAAATAAAATACTTTTGTCTGGGTCTGCAGTATATACCATTTAGTTTCCAGGCTGTCTTTTTTAAGGGGGACATTCTCTCCTCACAAATTTTCCTGCCCAGCAATCTGTCTATGATACTTAATCATTTCAGTTCTGCTTTATGCCAGAAGTTCAGCTAGGGAAACTTTATTTTGTGGTGTTGCTATGTTTCTTTGCAACTTAGTGTCAGATTGTGATAGTTAAATTTGGGCCAGCATACTGAATTATTATGGGATAAGAAGTAAGATAAATCCATAGGTTATGAGAGAGGCTGAGTGGAAGCAACTCCTTAGAAAACTATAACAGATCAGTTTTGCCACTCAGAACATATCAAGCTGCTTTTTTTAAAGTCTGCATTGTATCAGTGTCCTACAAGTGGCTGAGAAATGTGCATCCTTCAGATTCTATTGGACTACAGCTCTCATCAGCTATAGCCAACATTTCCAGTGATAATGGATAGTGGACATTGCAGTCCAACAGTCATGGCAATAACGAGGGTCCAGCCCCATGGGACCAGACGGTCCACTCACCTATCTGTCGCGAGTGCCGCGGAGCCTTCCAATGGCTCCGAAGATCGCGTTCGGGGACCCACTCTTCGACCTAGCAGAGAGGCTTGTTGTCCTGCCTCCTGCCAGGAGTGGCGAGCCAAACACAATCTTTGGAGCGATTGGAAGGTTCCGCGGCGCCAGCAGTGGATCGGTGAGTGGACCATCCGGCCCCATGGGGCTGGACCTTCGTTATCGCCACCTGTGCAGGGATATTCGTTTACGAATACCCCCATCTCTACTCAGGAGGCCTGGATTCAAATGCCCCGCTCAGCCATGGAAATTCACTGGGGACATGGACCTGGGAAAACCACTCCTTAAATACCTCAGTTACCTTGACAGCCTTATTAGGGCACATAACAACAAATAGTATTCCCAAATTACAACCAGATAACTACAGCCTGAGAGATTTTATAATAAATCCAGGATCCACAACTAGTGATGTGTACCTAAGGATATGATATGTACTTATTTTTGCACTAATATATTCCACAGCCCCTTTTGAATTAGGAAAGTTGAAAAGCAGTTTGTGACAAGGCACAAATAGTGATGTAAAAGGGAATTCCAGATCTTATTGATCTATATTCCCCTCCCTATACTTGTGTATTGATTAAAGACTAGAGATGGGGCCGACTCACCATTTTGGTGAGTTGTCCCGCTTCGTGAGTCGTCAAAAGTTGACGACTCACAAAGCACGAAGTTGCCCCCATGAAGCGATGAATAACGAAGTTATTTCTCGATTTGTGGGGGGGGTTATTTAAAAAAAAACACCCCTGCTGCCCCCCACCCCCGTCAACGCCCCCTTACCGTAATCGCCGCCGCCGCCCACGTCTCCATCTGGCCTCCAGAGTCACGGCATGTAAAAAGGGAAACTGGCTGCCCTTTGCAAAGATGGCGGCTGCAGCTTCATTTAGGGTAGGGAAGCTGCAGCTGCCATCTTTGCAAAGGGCAGCCTGGATTCCCTTAAGGCGGCGGCGATTACGGTAAGGGGGTGTCAGCGGGGGTGGGGGGGCTAAGGTAGGGAGAGAAAGGGGGATAGGCTGTGGGGGTGGGTGGCTACCTATCAGCCTGCCAATGAGATGATTGGCAGCCAGTAGGCAGAATGGTTTTTTAAAAAAATTACTAAGGACGAATAAAAATGGGAAAATATACGTCGATCCGTATTCATCTGGACTTAAAATTTGACGAATACGGATCTACAAATATTTAACGAATCGGCTATTTTTGTCGAAAAAACCAATCCGTTTTTATATTCGTCCCCATCTCTATTAAAGAAAAACTCTTGAGTGTGCCTAAGTATCTATTTGAATCTTTTAACATGGTGCAACATGCCTGAGTATCCCACTTGGGAACTTTGGGAGGCACAGTTAGTTTGGACTCATTTGACTGAAATGGAGAACATCTGTTGTCCACATTTAGTGTAGACAGTGTATATATTTCGATTTTACCCATTAGAGAGTTGCTGGTGTATTGTTATTTCTAAAAAGCAATCTAGTTGTGTAAAGGTAGATTTCATATTTCAGCTATGGTAGACTTAGCCTTTGTTTTGTTTGCTTCAGAGCTGGGTAAATGTTAGACAAAACATGTATGTTGCTGTTTCAGGGTGCAGAAGAAGCTTTCAGGTAGGTTGTGGTTTTGCAAGTTGAAGATGGGAGAAATAGGAAGGAAGCAAGGTCTGAGCCATAAAGTCACTTGAACACTCTCTAATATTAGTATAGTAGAGCCAGATAATTCATTGCAAACCATTCTGCTTCGTAGGATGCTGTTGTAGTAAATATAATTTTAGTGGAAATGGTGTTACTATTCAGTTCTGTTCTATGTCAGTTTGAATGGAATATGTTTCTAATATATACTACATTTTTCAAGTTTGTTAACATCTAAATGAATTTATTGTCTTTGATATATAAGACTGAAGTGACTGGTTCTTTTCAGCTTGTGCATGCATGAATCTCAGTCAGTCAGTTCACTGCTAGTATACATATTAACCTAGGCTATTTGTTCTCTTCATTTTACAGTACAGCAGGGGTGGTCAACTTTGGTGAGCTAGGGCAGGGAGATTTCTACCCCTAGCCACCAGCGGGGGCACGCTGATCAGATACTGGTCACATACTAATAACACTAACAGCAATAACAGTAATAATAACAACAACAACTGACTGGAAGGCCTCAAACAACCACTTTCAGCTTCTCAGAGTGAGTTGGGGGGGAAAACTGCCACTCCTAGAGGCATCTAGGAGCAGAAGAACCCATTTTTATGAGGGAAAAAGGATGTGGAGCATGTGGGTTCTCGCGAGGCAAGAAAGGTCCAGGAGGGCAGGTGTTACATTGGTCTGCATTTGCTCATCCCTGAAGTAGAGATAGATTGTTGTTACACCCTTTTTTTTTTTACTTAGGCATCTGTGACTCCCTAAACTGTTGTGAATTTCCATAAAGTCATTTTTGTATCTCCAAATTTCCAAATCCAGTGTTAGATTCCAGAGTTTTCGATTCTGTATTCCTCATGGGCTAGATGTCATTTGGACTACTTGTAAAATATTTAAAGGGTGATCAAGGCTTGAAAATAAAGCCAGCATTTTGAACAGTAAAGTTGAAAAATCAATTAGCATATTCATATAGAATGGGTGACTGTTATGTGCTCACTTTTTAAAGTATTCAGTACAGTTCACATTTTTATAATATTATTGTGTCTGTTTTATGTTTACAGCCGACATTATCTCAACAGTTGAATTTAATTACTCTGGAGATCTTCTTGCAACAGGAGACAAAGGTGGCAGAGTGGTTATATTTCAAAGGGAACCAGAGGTCAGTGCCTTTAAAAGCAATGTAAGGTGGTGGTTAGAACTACTGTGCAGCTTTTGCTTAAAATAAATGACATCACAATGACATATCAACAAATTCAATCAATCCATTATAATGTGCACCATCAGAATGTTATATAAAGTTTTATTCAAAAATTAAACTTGTTACTGTATTTTAGACAGTTGGCAGATGAAACCTTTCTTGGGATATCATTAACTCACCATCATTCTTAATATTATTCATTTGAGACCAGTGTTCCTTCTAAGCTGTGTGGCTGCACGGTGCTGGATCGCAGCCGGAACCCTGCACATGGGAAATTGGAGGAAACATTGTTTGATACTGATTCTGGATTGTTGTACATGCCATGCATGTTCATTCATAAGCAAGCATAAAAAACCTAAGAAAAATATGTACTCCTTAGCCATTTTGATAATGAATGCAGTGTTCTATAAAAAATTCAGGAACAGTGTTTCTTTTTATGAATAGAACATCCATTGAGTGGGGAAAGTTTGCAGATATGTGAATCAAGTACTCATCTGTGTGTATGTTGCACACAAATGTCTTACTTCCTACACAGTTGTTCATGTAGAGAAAATGTCATGTGAATTGACACTCTTAGAAGGAAGAAATTCAGATTTATCAATTGTAGCAAACAGCAGATATTCTTAAAAACTGTAGATAAGAGTGTAATTGTACTAATTTCATATGCCCAGTTGTGTTTATGATTTTTACTTTTTTCTAGAAAGCTGTTCCATCAGTCCATGTAGCATGTCAGAAATCTTTTTGAATGTCTACTATGCTGGTTCCCAAACTTTTTGCATTACTTTCCTCCCTTTCGATTATTTTAGAAACCATGCCTCTTGAGCTAAGTGGAGAAAGAAGTGAAATATAAATGTAACTAACAAATAAATGTTAAGTAAATATTGATATTTGATAGGGCGGAATAGCTAATATCCTAGAAGAGAGAAACAAAATTCAAAATGACCTTGATAGGATGGAGCACTGGGCCGAAAGCAACAGAATGAAATTCAACAGGGATAAGTGCACCTCGGAAGAAGAAACCAATTGCACAGTTACAAGATGAGGTATACCTGGCTCAGCAAAACTACAAGCGAGAAGGATCGTGGAATTGTCGTAGATCACAAGCTAAATATGAGCCAACAGTGTGATGTGACTACAAAAAAGGCAAATGCTATTTTAGGCTGCATTAATAGAAGTATAATTTCCAAATCCCGCGAGGTGCTAGTCCCCCTCTATTCAGCACTGGTTAGGCCTCACCTTGAGTAGTGTGTCCAGTTCTGGACACCACACTTCAAGAAGGATGCTAAGAAATTGGAACAAGTTCAGAGGAGGGCGACAAGGATGATCAGGGGACTGGAAACCAAGCCTTATGAGGAAAGGCTGAAAGTATTGGGCATGTTTAGCCTTGAGAAAAGAAGACTGAGGGGTGATATTATAGCACTTTTCAAATATTTGAAAGGCTGTCATACAGAGGAGGGGCAAGATCTGTTCTCGATCATCCCAGAGTGCAGGACACGCAACAATGGGCTCAAGTTAAAGGAAGCCAGAATTTGGTTGAATATCAGGAAAAACTTCCTAACTGTTAGAGCAGTACGACAGTGGAACCAGTTACCTCAGGAGTTGGTGAGTGCTCCAACACTGGAACATTCAAGAAAAACTTGGATTATCACCTGGCAGATATGCTTTGATTCTATTCCTGCATTGAGCAGGGGGTTGGACTTGATGGCCTTGTAGGCCCCTTCCAACTTCGCTTTTCTATGATTCTATGATTTTTTTCTCAAAAAAATTGAGATCCTAGTTTGTCTTCCAAATCATTATTTTATCCTCTTTCAGAATTATTTGGGAGTTCTGCCTGAGCATAAAGTTCCAAATTTCCTTTGGCAGCAACTTATAGGCCTAAGAGATCCTCCTCAAGGAATCTAATTTCTGGGGGGGGGGGGGGGGGGAGGTGAAGACAGCTGTCAGCAGTAGGCAACAGTCAGTGGCAGTGGCCATGTGCTACTCTCTCACATGTGTATGAATGTGCACCACCCACCTCTGCCAGTAGAGAAGGCTTCACACCTCTTTTCCTTCATGTTTTATGCCAGAGATAGCTGTTGCTTGTGATCACTTCTGTTGGTGACAAGGAAGAGGTCGTACCTGGGTGTATGTGCAAGTGACTGGTGGCCAGAGCTGTCCATCACATTTTCAGCTCTCACCTATGTGCCATTTCTTCCACCTCTTTGTGTGTCCTCACACAAGGGAATGTACTTCCCCAATTCGAGAAACTGTATCTGCTGACTTTTGAAAGGAAGTCACTGTGGTATACAGATTGCAATGAGAGCAAATGCAGTCCTGCTGATTCCAGTGATACTCTTGTAGGAGAACTCTGAATTGTTGCTTCTGTCTCAAAGGTACAGTAAAAAAGAATGTGTTAATGGGCAGAATCAACCACAGCACTCTATGTGCTGCTCCGTTGTGTTGAAATGTTAGGCTGTATATTTCTTTCCTTAAATGATGCTTCACTGGGAACAAACAAATAATAATGTGTTCAAGTACTGTTTTTGAATTCTAAGAATTATAAAATACAAATATCTGCTTGCATGTGGTATAATATACAGTAAATATAATGCTTCACCTGAAGCTAGTGAAAACAAGAAAATAAAGGGCTTTCCCCCTTGCTAACTGTTATATGAAGTCAAATCAAGTTGTAAGTGTATGATTAGATCTCCACAGAGACCTTTGGGATAATTTGCTAAGCTAATGTACAGGTAAAATTTGCTTTATCCAAGAACGTTCGAGAATAAACCTGTAATTTTAATAAGGATACATGTACTCCAGTGATGGTTTCCAGAAGTGTTCAGATTTTAAAACAAAATTTGAAAGGGTCTTTGAAAATTGTGAATTGTTGCTCTAGAATCTAAACATAGTCTTAATTTTTAAAAATTGTATTTCTAGAGAAAAGAGGAGTAGAGGGGCAGTTATCTCTTTCTATGGGTGAGGAAGAGAAAGATAATTGTAAACTTTGTAAAATACACATATTTTGAACTCATAAGGCAGAATTGTGTTATTACTAACATACTTGCTCCCAAATATGTATAATGGTGGTCAGTTTCTCTGTGTAGGGAAGCAACCTCAATATTAATGAACAATTTTTGGTACAATTTGTTTACTGAAAACAGTTTTGGAACTCATATCTTTCATAGCTAATTCTATGATTCAAGAACACCGTATGCATCCATAAAAGCAAGAGCTGTGAAGTTTGTGTTACACCATTTCATGGCCAAAGAGGCAATCCAATTTTTAAAATGAAAACAGCTTGCTTTTGTTGTCAGATTTTGGAGCACCAACTATAACTTTGTGCATGCTTTGAACCTTCAGTATTACTACTTTGTCATACAACATGAGGTTCCTTTGTATCTAAATGAATTTGCAAGTGTGAGGACTGGTAGATGGTTCTTTGGTACCCTAATCAGTGAAATGAATTAAGCTTAGAATATGCAAATTGTCTTTCAACATGATGTTTTTTTTCATATACATCATTTGATTGGTTGTAATTTTTTTAATTCATTGTCATTATATTTCACAATATTTGTGAAATATTTGTCTCAATATTTTTCTGTTCATACACTTATTTCTTTGCAGAATAAAAGCCGTCCCCATTCAAGGGGGGAATACAATGTTTACAGTACCTTTCAGAGTCATGAGCCTGAATTTGACTACTTGAAAAGTCTAGAAATTGAGGAAAAAATTAATAAAATTAGGTGGTTGCCACAACAGAATGCTGCTCACTTCTTATTATCTACAAATGGTAAGGACATTTTATTACCTAATGTGTATTGCTGTAATTGGTCTAGCTGTACCTAATAACTATGATTTTATATCTATTAGTAAATTTAACTGACTTTTTAAAAAATTCTGATTTAATTGGAATTAATAGAGTAGTCATGCGCATATCTACCCAGAAGTAAGACTGTTGAGTACACTGGGCCTTACTGCCACATAACTGTGCAGAGGATTGCATCCTAAATAATTACAGTGATTGTTATAGTTTTCTACAGTTTTTATTTTACAAAATAAGATTTCAAATAATTGAAACAACGTATCTATCTGAAAGCAGTTGAATCATCTAGCCTTATTCTTATAGGCTAAAAGTGAATTCCCGGTATGGTGTAGTGGACAGACTAGGATACTGGAGAATAGTTGGCTGTGGAAAGTCTCTGGGGGAGTGGAGCTGGTAAAACCACTCCTTAGATATCTCACTTACATTGAAAACCCTATTAGGGGTTTTCTGTAAATTGGTTCTGACTTGATGGCACAGAACACCACACACACACATAAAAGTGGGCAGCATGAATGTGTCCTTGAGTGAAATAAAACAATATCTGAAATAATTGTCTAAACATTAGTTACATATATTTTAGTAAGGCTAAATTATTTATTGATACCCAATATGGTGTAGTGCAGTGGTTCTTAACCTTTGTTACTCAGGTGTTTTTGAACTGCAACTCCCAGAAACCCCAGCCAGCACAGCTGGTGGTGAAGGCTTCTGGGAGTTGCAGTCCAAAAACACCTGAGCAACAAAGGTTAAGAACCACTGGTGTAGTGGATGGAGTGGTGGACTAGGACTCAGGAGATCTAGATTCAACTTCCCACGGCTGTGGAAACTCACCTGGAGGCATGTGGAACTGGTAAAACTACTCCTTAAATATCTCACTGATCTTGAAAGCCTTATTAGGGTCACCATTTGTTCTAACTTGATGGCACATAACACAAAATGTTGTTAACCCCAGAGACTGGGGAAATAATAATATTACCACTTAATTCTGCTTCGGTTTCCACTTGTTAGCATCATAGTTTAAAAGAATATTGAAAGGTTACAATATATCCAGAGGAGGGCAGCCTAAATGGTAAGAGGTTTGGCCCTGTGAGGAATGGTTGAGGGAACCTGGCATGTTTAGCCTGCAGAAAAGAAGGCTGAGAGGCAATATGATACCCATCCATCTTCAAGTATATGAAGGGCTGTTATTTGGAAGATAGTTTGTTGTTTGCTGCTCAAGAGGATAGGACCTGAAGTAATGAATTCAAGTTTCAAGAAACATTAGGAATAATTTCCTGACAGTGGGAGCTGCTTCACAGGGTGGTAAATTGTGCTTCACTAAAAATTCTTAAGTAGAGATTGGATGACCATCTGTAACAGATGCTTCTGGTGTGAATTTCCTCCATTGGCAAAGGGCTGGACTCAAATGATCCGTGGGGTCCTTTCCAGCTGTATAGTTCTATTGTTCTCTGATTTCTGTAGTACCAGTGAGGGTCTAGGTAGGCTTTACTTTTGAACACAACATGACCATCCTTATTCATAGTGGTTTGGAAAGTTTCTAAATCATGGCTTGTTCCTATTCTTTCTTGAAAGAATGTTAACTTTAGAAGACTTTTTCATATTGTCAGCTGTAAGATTAGCTAAGCTAGTTTTTATTCTTTTGTTTTTGCTTCACATTTTTTGTAAAGATTATTTGGAGTGTTTTTTTTACAAAATGTTTAAATCCAGTTTAATCACATTTTATAATGTATTATCATATAAGGAAAATCTCTGAAGAAATGTTTTCCTGTAAAACTGAAGTATAAAGAAATAATTTTCTGTTCAAATAAATTCCTTATCCCTTTTACTCGATTAAGTGCATTGATTTTCTCAGAGGGTATGTACTCTAAATTTAATTTCGATATGTCAAATTTCTATTTTAAAAAAAATTTTTTTACATGTTTTTGGATGTGATAAAGCATGCTTAGTTGTTTAATGTAATTGTAAAGTCTTCAGTTAGGCACATTATTGTGGCAAGCACTGCTAAAACACAGGCTTATTGTTCAAGCTCGTAAAGGCACTACTGACGTAATTATAAATGCTAGCAGCCTAATGCATTTCTTTGCTCAGTTATACATAAAATGACACATGCATTCTCTAGATAAGTTACTGGTTTTTTTCAAGACAACAGGGAGGCCTACATAGGAGCACTTTACATCTGATGCTTTATTTAAAACTGCTAACAAAATAGCAGTTTAAATTATATTAAATTTTGCCTCTGCTAGAATAGCCATTATGCAAGGATTTGTGTTTTGCCATCCTTCTGCAGGAATTCAAAACAGTGCAATGCACATATCAAGTATATGATTTTTTAAAATATGGTTGAAAGTGTGCAGTCAGTGCTGCTGAAATTTCAGAGTTGGGGCCAAGAGCCGAAATAAGATTCCTAGGGAACAGGATCTTGGTGACTTATGTAATTCCTTGCTCCTTGTGTCATTTAACCAAACCACATTTGAAAATAGGGTTCTTCTATATCTAATTGTTTACAACAAGTAGTCATTAAGCCTAAACCATACAAAAACTATGAATGTATTGAGATAATTAACAAAATAAACATGAAATATAAAATTGATTACAGCATAATGTGGAAATATATATTAAATAAAAAAGAAGAAAACTAAATAATACCATTAAATGAACACAAGTTCTCCTAACACATCCTTTAAAAAAATTAAATATTAAACCTCAGTGGCTGAAAGCCTATTCTGCAACTTAGGTTGTATAAATCTGATGATGTCATCAGCCATGTTGATTTTTTTGGAAGTAAAAAGTTTCCAGTTCAACCCTCCACCCCCAAAGGTTCCTAATGAGATCCCTCTTGTTGGGAAGCTATTCAGGGCTGTGGAATGGGTAGAAGTTTTTAATTTATGAAAATCACTTCCACTTGTACAATCATCCCACCGGTGGTGATTTTTGGAAAATAAAGCCCAGTGCTTCCTGTGCAGAGAAAGGAGAAAAGCCTTTAATAGCCAAAAATTGCTGTCAGATCACCACTGGGATCAGAACTACTAGTGGAGATCTGGTGGTAATGAAAAGCTCCCCCTGCTGATCTTGAGACTCCCAAAGGCTTTCCCAGAGCAAAAGGAAGCCTTGAAATCAGGAAGGGGTGGGGTAGGAAGGTTTCAATTAATTTAAATTAAAATTTCCCTTTGCCAGATGGTTACATCATTCAGCTTGCATGGTGTAATGTTACACTGACAGGATCTTTCTCTATATCTAAATAATCTGTACATGGACACATAGATACAGAATGTTAAAATAATTGAGTACTCTGTATTATTTCATAACAAGGCATCTTAAAAATAAGTTCTCAATTTAGTGTTTTTAATTAGGGCTTTCCAGTGTCAGGTAAAACAAGTTTTGTCTTATCTACAGAGTCCTCATTTAGTTCAACCAAAAAGAGAATCCTGTTTCTCATTATAATCAAAGACATATCCGTAGTTGTATAATTACACTTCATATTAACTTAGCGAAAGGGTTGAAAAGTGATTTTAATTATATCTGCACAGCTTCTAGAAGGCTCAATCATGCCACAGAAAAGCATCATAGTATCTGAAACAGCATTTTCAGTTTATAAGAGGTGCAGGGATTTTGCCAGCTCTGCTGTGTCACAACATCCAAGAACATCAACAAAAACAGTTGTACCCATGCCTTAACGGGAGTTTCATAGAGAAGTGTTTGGCCATTGTATGGTCGGAATGCTAGACTGAATAGGCTATTAGTGTAATCCAACACTTTCCATGGTTCCACAGCTCCTGTTTTCCAAAAGTGGGTGGAAAATAGCACCTGCACTTTTGATCACTTGAGTTATTGAATCAATAAGAAATGATTTGTTGGACTCCTTTACCAATTCCACAGTGCTCAAGTACCTCCCATAGGTCAACAGGAATTCCAGAAAATGGTGTGGTTGGTGGGCCCCATTCTTTCTTATTTTGCCTTAACTTGGGAAAGGCAGGGAAAATCCCTGCTAGGAATGAAACAGGAGTTGGTCCCTATCATAGGCATTGAGGTAGGATCTGCATCTTTCCTTCTTCAAGACTTGTGTACAAAAGTGAAACTCAATCCTGCTCTTCTGTTAGGTCTTTGTATTTGGGATGTCTTGTTTCCCTTTGGAGAGTGGATACGTCCAGCACACTTTTTCATATTTCTACAGAAGCTCCATCCTAAAATGAAAGGCAACTGCGTCCCTCCATCCACCCTTTCTTTGGCACACACAAAAAA
Organism: Intellagama lesueurii; assembly: GCA_037013535.1. Lineage (NCBI taxonomy): Eukaryota > Metazoa > Chordata > Lepidosauria > Squamata > Agamidae > Intellagama > Intellagama lesueurii. The sequence continues at coordinate 190,149,384 of JBAJHW010000003.1, read as the reverse complement.
CTTGTCTGTGATGACAAATAATGTTCCTTGTGAGGAAGCTTATCTGTGGGCCCCTGATTGGATGAAATATTAGGAACTGAAAAACAAGTTAAACAAAATAAGTGACTTGATATAAATTACACATTCAGAACATGGGTTGCCTACATGTAGAGTTTCAGCTGATTTTTAAAATGTGCAGTACTTACAGTCATGTCTATGTTAAAAAGCATGCTCCGGTTTGAAAATCATACTTCTAGCTGAAATAAAATGATTGTCTGTTATACAAAGGTTTTTTGTTTTTGTTTTTTGTTTTTTTTTGTATTGTTGGATTTCAGCAATTTGAATATGCCCTTCTCTTTCTGTTTTTGTTTTGTTTTGTTTCTTTAGATAAAACTATTAAATTATGGAAAATCAGTGAAAGGGATAAAAGAGCTGAAGGTTATAATTTAAAAGATGAAGATGGAAGACTCCGAGATCCATTTAGAATCACAGCACTCCGGGTATTTTTTTTTAATCCTAATTCAGTCTGAATGAAATACAGTAATGTTATTACCAATTATGTTACTACCAGTTATACTACAAGCTGTGGAATAGTACTTGTATTGGTTAGTAAAATCCCTTCAGTTAAGGAATGGTCAGCTGGGATGGGATATAACTTGGTGGTAGAGAATGTATTTTGTACACCTAAGGTCCCAGTTTAAGGGACTGATATCCCTAGATACAGTTTGGAAAAATTCCTTGGAAAGTCATTGCCAGTCAGTGTAAACCAGCCATTCTTAACAAGGGCCATGTGGCCCCCTGGGGGCCCTGGCATATTTGAAGGGGGCCACAGACTGGAAACAGTTCTTCACACACCACCTTATAAGTTTTGTTATGTAACTTATACAATCCTGATTCAGCCTATACTTTTTTCATATTGTGTTTATGGCCAAAAAAGGTTGAGAACGGCTGGTGTAAACCATAGATACTCCCTTCAGATATTTTTGGACTTCCAAGTGCAAGCATTTTTGATGATTTTCTGTACTAGCTAGGGTTGATGGCAGTTGAAGTGCCATAACATCTGGAGGAGTGCATTTCACCCATCCATGGTAAAACAGTATTGATATAATCTGGGCTATACTACACCATTAATCTCTCTTCTGAGACATTTTCTTAGATTCCTTAATGCAAGGGCGTTTATATACTCTAATTCCCTTGGAAAATGTATAACATATAAAAATGTTTTTGATATAATCAAGACTATTGTATATAATCCTGTTCCTTTTTAGATGTCAGCATCATTTTTGTTTTAGACACTGCCTATTAAAAAGAACTAAAGATTTTTTCTGTGTTAAATGTACAGAAGTTTAAAATAAGAATAGCGAAAACATATACATACAGTAGGCAACCTACTGAAGTCCAAAGGTTGCATATACCCATTCATGGAACTTAAAAGGCTACTCCTGTGACCTCTACCTCTGAAACATTTTCTTAAAATAAATTAATGAAAAAGTCCGTATCTGCCTACTAGTGGCCTTTTAAAAAAAAAAGGTGGGAATATGTTGTGCTGGTGGAGGACACCAGGGGACCATCTGAACCCCTTCTTTTTCCAGCAAACCATATTTTATAATTTTATAACTGGGGGTTGCTAGGAGTGTTAGGGGCTGCATGTGGCCCTCTGAGTGTTAGGGGCTACATGTGGCCCTCTGAGGGACACATGCAAGCCACATGTTGCATGTTGTTCACCCTGACCTGTAATTATAAGTACTGTATATTATTTCCCCATAACAAATTGGGATAATTATAAACTCTTTTAAAAATATCTTTTGAAAAATACTATTTGAAAATAGTAATGTGGAATTTTACTTTAATTTGTGGGTGGTACTTTGTAGTTAAGTTGGCACTCTGAGAGCTTGTACCATATTATGTCACCTATAGGTCATGTTTGAACCAATTAGAAGATAGGACACATCTAGAGAGCCTTTGAAGCTTGTTCTTGCATGGACTATCCCCATGTAATATCAGACTGTTTTTGCAGTGCTGAAGTTCCAGGTGGGATGCCAAGCTGATGGACAAGGTCAGGGAGAAGGTTCAAGAGAAAAGTGAAAAGTAGTGATGTACTATACATATGTTTCTTTCGGTTTTAGTGATGCAATTTCACTAAATTCATTTGTGCATGCGTTGTCCTGTACTTTCTCATTTTTAGAACATGCAAAAGCAAGTATTGGACAATACTTTCAATATTGGTTGTCAGTTTTTGAAATGGTATATTTTGAGTACAATTTCAGTGGCATTGAGTGCCTTTAATAGATGTTAATTGCAAATGAAGCTTTTCAACGTATAATTTTCCACGAAGATAGCTTTTACTACTGCCAGCTTCATTTGAATACTATTGGACTGTCACTCTTACTTTAGGACGTGTCCAAAATGCAATACACTTTTTGATTTGCAAATATTGGAAAATGTATATTATTGTCAAGGAGATGCTGTTGAAATAGGATTCTGGGACAGGTTATTTCCACTTCAGATGTTGGATGCAAATTTACTCATAATTACCATTGACCAACTGAAATAAAGGCATAACTAACGTCAAACTGATTTCAGTGGGTGTACTCAAACTTTGGCTGCCTGCAACCTCTTATTACCAGATACTTCATGAACGTCACACTGCCGGCACCAACGCTCCCTCTAATTCTCTGGAGCTCTGTGCAGAGGCTCCATCCCCTGCTCACAGAGTTCCAGCTGCAAACGGAAATGAACAGGCAGATACATTTGCTGGGCTGTGCATATTCACTGGAGTGGCACGCTTGTGCATGCCCACACAGCTTAGAGGGAACGTTAACCAGCACACTTGAGAGTCTCCATGCTCCCTCTGACTAGAAAGAGTAGTGTGCTCATCTGTGCAGCAAGTGCTTGCAAATACTATGGCTTTAACATGGAAAATTTACTGGGAATGGAAACTGGGACAACATTCCTCTTGCTATTTGTTCAGGCTACAGATCTTCAACCCATTGGGAGTACTGTCAGGGTTGGGATTATTCCATGGGACTTACTTCAGAGTAGGCATGTAAAAGATCTGGTATTCTCTGAGAACCTTTGAGAAAGGATGTGGCCCGATGAAAACACTATTGTAGAACTTCTACAATCATTAATTAAATCATAATTAATCATAATGAGGGTTATGATTAATAATCGGCAAAGGTTTTAGCAAACTGATCTGCCTTGCAAGTAAAAGCTTAATCCGCTGAAGCTGAAGATGCTTAAAATGTTAATAACCAAAACCGTTTCTGTTTTATGGAGAAGTAAGCAAGTACTGTATTCCTTTTCTTCATTTTTAGGTGCCAATACTGAAACCTATGGACCTAATGGTAGAAGCAAGTCCCCGAAGGATATTTGCAAATGCACACACGTATCACATAAACTCTATTTCAGTAAACAGTGATCATGAAACATACCTTTCTGCAGATGATCTAAGAATCAACCTGTGGCATTTAGAAATCACAGATAGAAGTTTCAGTATCCTTTTTGGTATGAAATACAGTATAATGTAGTACACTGAATTGTTTATTGCTTATTAGTCTTCTGTGGCAAATATTGCTAGCTTATATTGTTTACACTGTTCTATGTTAACAGTCACAATGAGGCATAATAGAGAACCTTGTAATTCGTTTGCTCTCTTCACTTCAATAAACCCTAGGTATTGCATTTTTATAAAAAAACAAACTTTTATATATACTAAAGTTTGATTACTGCTAGAGTAAGCAACTGTTCTTCTGTTGACAGTTGGATGGACCCACTCCATTGTCTTTCTCTGTGTCTTTTGGTGCCACTAAATTTCATTTCTCACCTGTCTATTCTCTTTTTGGCCCAAAGGTGATACGTGACCCTAGGGCTCTAGGTACCCCACCATGCCTGTTTTGACTTGCAGTCAAAGTTGCTGTAACTTTTAGAGGCAAATTGCTGTAAGTTAAGACATCTCCATAGATAGTATCTGTTGCATACCGAGTAATAGAACTCAATGTTCAACAGATATGGTCTATGGAGATTTCTTAACTTAGAGCAATTTGCGTCTAAAAGTTATGCCATTTGTGTAACTGTGCATTGGATTACATTGGGTTTCAGCCACTGAGACTTAATCTGTGACTCAAGGTGCAATCGGACAGGCATTTGTCCTGCATTTTATTTCAGGCAGGGGACACACTGTTGCTCTCCTTCTCCCAGCAATCACTCAAAGTACATGCAATTGCCTGTCCCTGATCGATGCCTGCTGGTGCCTTTTTGGGTTCCTGTCAGGGTCTCTCTCTCTCTCTCATGTTCATTAAGTGGCTTAAAGCAAAGCATGGAAAAGGAAACTTTCTTTTCCTTTAAAAAGAAAGATGATCTGTCTAGATCAGTGGTCCCCAACCTTTTCTCAACCACAGACCAGTTGAGGGGCGTGGCACGCTCACGGGGGGCGTGGCACACTCGTGGGGATGCGGCGTGCCTGCAAGGGGGTGGAGCGCTCGTGTGCATGTGCACGGCGGTGCTTGCAGGGGGCGCATGTGTGCGGTGGCGCTCGGGGACACTCACACGCATGTGCATGGTGCGTTCACAGGGGCGGCTCGCGCGCGGTGGCGCTCACGGGGGGCAGAAGATCTGTGTCCGCTGCCTGGTCCTGCCTAGGCTGCGGTCCGCTGCCGGGTCGCGGACCAGGGTTTGGGGACCCCTGGTCTAGATCATGTTCAGTAGGGTCTCTTGAGATGCACAGATATGCAGATAACATACTGCACCTCAAAGCAACCCTGTTAAGCATGATCTAGATCAATCCAAGCTTGGTTAATTGGGCTGTCTAGTTACATCCTAAATCTGGATCTAGCTTTACATCTTACTGTGAACATTTGCAGTACTGATTGCACAATGCTGAATAGAACAGGCTGCTTGTGCGTGAATGTTAATTTGTGAAAAGACTTGTCTTGCTTCCACAAGTTTCACGTAAAACAAATTTTTAACTTGGTTCTGTAAGGAGGATAGAGGCGTTAACTACTGCTGGTCTTGTCTTTGCCTTTGGATCCCTGGTGTCTGCATTTCTATAGTTACATGTATAATTTAATAAACAGCAAGCTTTTACTACAAATCAACTGTTAAGATGAAAATGCTGTTTTAGAAGCTAAACAAAATGTCTGTTTTGATAAATACTGTAGAACTGTGGTACAGATTTTAGGTTTCTCTTCCAGTGTTGTACATATGAGGCAATTAATTACATTTGAGTAATTAATAGTAACAAAATGCTATTTTTTTAAGGAACAAATTAACCTTTACAAGCAAATTTTCAGACATTGTAGATATAAAGCCTGCTAACATGGAGGAACTGACAGAGGTGATAACTGCAGCAGAATTCCACCCTCATCATTGTAATGTGTTTGTGTACAGCAGTAGCAAAGGAACTATACGTCTTTGTGATATGCGTTCTTCAGCCCTTTGTGATAGACACTCAAAATGTACGTAGTTTTTCTGTTTTTACACCATTATCAGAAATACATGGGTATGCTTTTATCTCTATAAATATAGAAATATTAATTTTTTCTTATTTGCAGAGAACTTAAGCAGTGTCTTACGTAAGGTAAGAAATACACATATTGTAGAACAGAAAATCAAAATTGTTTTCTAGATGATCTACAAGCTAGGACTAGTGTGAGATACTACTTGATGTGACATGTTCACCTATCTATAAAAAAAAACTGACGGCAACAAGTGTGTGACATCAGGGAAGCCTGCCTTCTATCCAGTCTTTGCTTCTCAAAGATATATGTTAATTAAGGCTTTATTCTTTAACAATATTGTTGATATTGACAGAATCCATTTCATTTCCAGTTAGAGATAGGGATATTGGTATTCATAAATGAATATGAACATCCCCATCCCAGGTGCACCTAATGCAGGTCCAGCCCTCGGAACCGGCCCGTCCACTCGTGCCGCCACGCTGCCAACCTCCTGCTCATCTCGCTAACTGGAAGTAGCTCCATTGTCTCCCTGCTCTTCTGGCCACTCAGCAGCCGTGCAGGGAGACTTGTCCTCCTGTCCCCTACCTGGAGTGGTCAGCCGATCCAGAAAATGGCAGAGGAGAATAGCAGGAGGCTGGCGGTGTGTGGCAGCTTCTTAGTGGACGGGGCTGTTATGAGGGCCGGACCCCCATTAGGTGCACCTGGGGTGGAGATACTCGTATTCATTTACGAATATATCCCCATTTCTATTTCCAACCTCTCTAGCTAATGGAATTTGTTTTATAATGTGCTGGATTTAAAGGTGATTCCAAAACCTGAAAGGCCAGTGTTTAATCGCTCAGCTGTAAATATGGGTGAACAGAGTTTTTCCTTTTTCTTATAAGAAATTACAGCCTTTCTCTACACCATGGTTTGGGTTTAGATAGCTTGCTTTAATGGCTTCCAAAACACTGGCTGAAATCCTGCTGCACAACTTTATGCTACGTACTGATGATGATGCTATTAGCCATGGCCATTTTTCAAGATTTAAAAGTTTCCTATCCCCACCCCTGAAGGTTACAAGGCTCCCTTAGGATCCCTTTCATCCAAGAGAAGCAGTTGAGGGTCACTGGATTGGAGGGGAGGTCTTTAATTTCTGAAAATTAGTGCTGTTGTAACAGTCATCCTGGTGACAGTGAGTTTCAGAAATTAAAGACTCCTCCCCACCATCCTGTGTCCCCTAAGGCTTCCCCAGGATGAAGGGGATAACGAGGGAGCTTTGGAAGTTTGTGGAGGGATCAGAAATTATAACTTCTCAACAACAAAAATGGCCACCACTGATGATATTATCAGCCTTATGTGGTGTAAAGTTGTGCAACAGGATTATTAGTGATATGAGTTGAAATATACGGATTAAATATTGCAAAAAAAAGCTCAGAAAAGTGATAACTTCCTTTTCTGTTTGCCAGCAGCCTAGTGTTTTGTGACTACAATCTGCAGAGCTAATTGCAATTTACACAAGTGAAAAATCAACTCATTGCTTGCAAAAATAATAGGAAGTTCATTATTTGTCTTTTTGATGGAAATAGGAATCACCTTGATTCAGATGTTGTTGGAAAAAATACTCTGCTCAGAATAGAAAATCACAGTTTAGTCTACATACTAATGTTTTGGTATAGTTTGGTCAGGCTTTTGTCCCATGGAAAACCTATTCTACGCCTACCTTTCCCACAAGATTTAAGGAGCAGTTCTATAGTTTGCTCTCTACATCAGCTGAGGCCTTAGGTTACTGCATCTCAGTTTGTTAGGGGAAGGTCTGTTATGGCACTCCTGTAATATGTGGTGGAATACTCCAGTGCCATGGGTACTCCATTGTGGTTGCTTTTACAGCATTAAAGGAGGGGAGGTGGTGCTGGGATGGGGTCCTAATCAGATCAGATTAGTGTTAGATCCACAAATCACTTTTTTTTCAAATGTGCCACCAGAAAGAGAAAGGAAAGTGCTTCAGCTTTGGAGTTGGTGCTGTCAAAGTGGCAATAAAATCTTCTTAAAAGGTAACCAGCAACATTTACCCAACCTTCTTCCTCACGATTTAGGAAGTAGAAGTTCCTTCACCATGCTTCTTCCTTCTTCCATGCTGGCCATTGAGGACTGCATTGTAAATTAGTGTCTCACAGCATTTTATGCTATTTTCTTTTAATTAGATCATTATGGGGAACCCCCATAGTGTCTGCATTCATAAATAAAATGCAGATAAAAACCTACAGTTCAGAATCATGTTCTCAGCAAACAATTCACTGTGGACTGCCACAGATAATTACCCAATTCCAGCATTGACATTTTTAATATGAAATTGTGTTAAAGTTAGAGACTCGTCTTGTAATTTCATATTTTATTTAAAAAATTAATTTGGTTTGTGAGAAATATGTTGAATAAAAGATATAATCAAGAGGAGTAGCCCTTAGATATATGTAAATCAATTCCTTTTCATATGTAGTGCCCAAAAGCATGTAGCATGTCGCAGTTCTTCTATATGATCTAGTACATTTATAAATGTCTGTGATATCTACCCTGTTTCCCCGAAAATAAGACAGGGTCTTATATTAATTTTTGCTCCAAAAATGTATTAGGGCTTATTTTAGGGGATGTTTTATTTTTGTCATGTACAACCATCTACGTTTATTCAAATGCAGTCATGTCATCTTCTGGTTGCTGCACAATGGTGGAGGGCGGGGTTTCACTTAACTAGGGCTTATTTTTGGAGTAGGACTTATATTATGAGCATCCTGAAAAATCATACTAGCACTTATTTTCAGGTTAGGTCTTATTTTAGGGGAAACAGGGTAGTCAGTGTTTGTAAACAAACTAAGGCTGCAACTACACTGGCAAACCAAATCGGAGCAATCTGACTGTGCTGCTTGACTCACAGCCTGTTTTGTTGCTCTATTCAAATCAGGTGATCATGTGGAGGCCACAAATTGTTTCAATGCCAGTGTCCACACTGGCCCCCTTAATCCAGTGCACTTCAATCTGCACCCACAACCTCTCTTGCCCTCTGCTGATCCCTGGCTCTCCTTTTATGGTTCATTGTGAATGCGGTAACTGTTTAGAGTGTGGCACAGCGTTAGGGAAAAGGGACAGTTTTTCAGAGTTCTCCATGAAGTAGAAACAACATACCACAGAAACATAGTAGTCTGGTGTACTTCATCGGAACTGCTTTTATTTCATATTGATTTTTATCTTCTTCTTTTTTCGTGCAAAGGTGATATAGTGCTAAACTAATGTATCAATGCAGTGATAAGATTGTCTAGTGCTATACTTAGTTGTATATTTTTTAAAATGCAAAAAATACTTCAGGGCAACGTGGGAGAAAGTTCATGGGGGTGGATGTTCCCACTGTCCAAAACATCATACTAGCTTAATACACCACCAGAATACCACCCACAGTCATGCCCCCCCCCACCCTTTTGGAGAAGGGAACAACTGATTACATGGGGAAAACACCATTCGAATTGGTCTGGCTCTAAAAAAGCAAAATCCCCCAGTGACAGGGGGAAAGGCTGGGCTGATTTGCATCTTGTGATTAGTTAAAAAAAAGTTTGAATTCATCCATTCTATTTCTGCAGCAAATTCCATGCTATTTGCCAGTGTAGTGACAGCCTAATACAGTCAGTTGTGCTTTATATAAAAAGTCTAGAGCCACTAGGTAGTTGCTTTATATTTGGGATAACAGAGAAAATCAGGGAACCATTTGGTGAGTACTGACTTAAAAGAAGAAAAGACCAAGTTATTTATATACTTCAAGTGGTTCTCACATTTTTGATACCTAGGATGTATTTTTCCTCTGAATATCAAAGGGGCAAGAATGTTGCCTATGATCCAGTGCTTTATAATCCCAGGACCCCCTATCACAGCAGCTTCTGGGATCTTTAGAAAAGCTGCACAGGGGAATCCTCTGGACTGGGATGTGCCCCATGGCATTATGAATGCAAGTTCTGGAAAGAAGATTTTGAGGTGGGATGGTGATGGTACTGACACATGATGTCCATTTATGCATTTGGAAGAGGCACATATCAGTCAGATGTATTTTCTTGACTTCTCCTCAGAACAATTCCTTCAATTGCAAGATAACTTGGATGGTATTTGTACCTTTCCTTTGCTAGATGTGTCAGGGATGGGACTCTGCTTTTTATGCAGTAGTTATACTTCAGAGATTCTGATTTACCCAGAAATGTAGCATCACAGAATAGACATAGCCATTCTTTCAAATACACTTCAGCTATTCTTATGGCATACAGTTTGGAAATTGTCTCAGTTGTTTGAAAAAGTTGATCTAGCCCCATAGTTCTTAACAGCTTTTCTTTGTAATTTTCAGTCTTTGAAGAGCCTGAAGATCCAAGCAGCAGATCATTCTTTTCAGAAATAATTTCCTCTATATCAGATGTAAAATTCAGTCACAGTGGTCGGTACATGATGACCAGAGATTACCTTTCAGTTAAAGTTTGGGATCTCAATATGGAAAACAGGCCTGTAGAAACCTATCAGGTACAGTGTTTATGCCTTTATAATAAAGCAAACTTCGTTACAAATGGAAACTGTTCTTATGCTGACCAACACTTACATATTTTTAAGGTGCATGAATATCTTCGAAGCAAACTTTGCTCACTCTATGAGAATGACTGCATCTTTGACAAGTTTGAATGCTGCTGGAATGGCTCTGATAGGTAAGGATGAATTGTGTCAGGCTCACTTCAGATGTTTGCTTGAATCCTGAAAATGGTTGTAATGCTTTATTTATGCTGAGAGATAAATGAGACCTTTGATTCAAGGTATATGGCCTACATTTGATATACTTAGGCAGTACTAATGGGATTATTCAGATCTACTAGCTGTGACTTGTTTTGTTTTTAAAGCATAGACAATGTAGCTCTGTTTTAGCTCTCAAATGTAGGAGTTTTAGCTCTCAAATGTGCATTTTTTTTTAATATTATGTTTAATATTTTACTGTAAGCCCCCTGATAAGGTACTTGAAGTGCTGGGTGAAATTAGAAGGGAATGAATATGGAAACAAATATGCCTCTCCAGAATAATCAGGTTGAAAATCGCAACTACATAAAATACAATTTAAATGATTCCATAACAAATGACTTTAAAAAGTAAGAGCAAGGGTTAGAAAACACGACCGTGCTACAATACCTGAAACAAGGAGCAAAGTAGGCACTAAAGTTTTGAAATAATGCTAAATCCAAGGTATCTCAAGGACTGTGTCTCCCATTCTGAGCCTGCTTGGGTGTTAGGATCATCAGGAGAGGCATTTCTCTAGTCCCACCACTTTCACAGGTATTTTTGGTGGGTACATGGGAGAGGGCGTCTCTGTTGCTAGAGCTCCCTCCCACAGGAGGCTAGGCTGGCCCCAACTTTACTGTCTTCTGCAAGCAAGTGAAGACCATTCTCTTCAGACAATCTTTCCCTCAGTTGACTGGCTGCCTGAATGGGGTATTTTGAAATGGACTGTTGTGCCTTACTGCTTTGAATGTGTTTTTGGTATTGCATTTCTTTACCGTTTCTTAGAGTGGTATTTGTTTTATCCTTTTTAGTATTTGTATACTTTTTGTTTTTAGCTTTAAATATTGTCTTTTAATGATGTATGCTGCCTTGGGTTCTTTTTAAGGAGAAAGGTGGGGTAAAAATACAATCAATCAATCAATCAGTTTTCTGAGGTGGGAATGTAGGAACTTTTCAACACCAGTCAAAGGCTTTTTAAAAAGTGCCAGGCCACTGGCAAGCCTTTCTGGGAAAGCATTTCACACTTTGGAGAAATGGCCTCTTGTATAGCCAAAGGCAAAACCTCTTTTAGTAATGTGACAGAAAAGAACCTCATGGGTGAGAAGCTCTGGGAAGATGTGATCCTTCAGAGGCATGTATCTGAAGTAGTATAAATTAGGCTATTAGATCAAACTGAATAAATACCTGTATATAAGGTGGTAATAACAAAACTAAATAAAGCGGGGGTAGAACTTGGAGAACTCTAGATGTAGAGTAACATGAAATTGGCCGATAGACCTAATGGATAACATGTTTTTCTCTTTTTTAATGCAGTGCCATTATGACTGGTTCATACAACAACTTCTTTCGGATGTTTGATCGAAACACACGGCGAGATATTACCTTAGAGGCATCAAGAGAAAGTAGCAAACCTCGTGCTATCTTAAAGCCCCGGAAAGTGTGTACAGGTGGCAAGAGAAAGAAAGATGAAATAAGTGTTGACAGTCTGGACTTCAATAAGAAGATCCTTCATACAGCATGGCACCCTGCAGAAAATATCATTGCTGTAGCTGCCACCAATAACTTGTATATATTCCAGGACAAAATTAATTAAAGACGGCGTATTCGAGGACAAAGTTGTCGTCTTGCATAGTTCAGCTCAATTGTTTATCTGTCAGAGATGGCCTTGTTGTCCTCCCAGTAAAGAACATTGATGCACTTATTTCCCTTTATAGGTAAAGGAGAGAAGCTGGCCTGGACTTGAGTTCATGGTGTATTTCTGTCTTCAGTGAGGGGAACATGGAATTGAATTTTTGTAAACAAAAAAGCCCACTGGTAGCAGAATTGATGGACAATACTCAATAAAGGCCAATATTCAAAAAATGTATTTATTTAAGTCTGAGCCTTCCTTTCCAGTTGATAGACCAAAAATCTAACACCCAAGAAACAAATTGTCATAAAAATGTAATTTCTATCTCACGTGCTCTTTATCTGCTGTAATATTTGGGCCTTTCAAAACATATATTTGTGCTTTATGCCTGTAAACATTCTTTCTCTGGCCTTCATCTAAGCTTTAGGTGTTTCTACCTTTGAGCATATAGGTAAGTCTAGAGTTGGGTGCATAGACAGGTTTTTCATGTGTATTTACTCACCAACTGTATAACCACACCTTCTGGTGTAAACCACTTAATAAAACTAACAAACTATAAAAAGTGTTTTTAAATCTGAAAGTATGTATTCAGTCTTTTTTATTGCATGTATTGAGATTGTGCAAAATAACTGGTGGAAAGATTTGAAAATAGTTTGTCCCGAAAAGATTGATTTTGATAGTACAGTTTCATGTGATATTTACTGCTTCAAACTCTAAACAGAATTTTTTTCTCCAATTGTCTTTACCTTAGCTTCTGTTCATTTTCTGTGTTTTAAAAAAAGGAAGAAAGAGAAAGACAACATCAACTGGTGTGCACAAAAGAAGAAATATAAAATACTGAGTTACAGTTCATACAGAGCCTTAAAGGAATGCAACAAATAGTCTCATACATCTAACCCTTCAACAAATCACTGCTCTGGTTAATAGTAAAAATGCCTCACATGTGAGACACTTACCTGAATGTGCATTACTTTTTTGCCTTTTTGTTCTTTAGTTTCAAAAATCTTCTTTTAAAAAACTACAACGGGGCATAAACATCTGTATTGAAAACTTTCCACAGCAATTCATGTTTGTACATTTTGAAACTTGACTATGCCAAACAGGAGCACAACGTAAAAATATTTTAACTCCTCTGTATCTTAATACCACGAGATCAGGCTGTCTTGGGGTCAAATACTCATGTGAAAAAAACATTTTTAAAATACTAAATTTCAACTACCTACAGAGGCTAAGGAAAAGTTGATCCTTGGGGGTGTTTCCTTTCCTAGAAGAGAAATTATAAGCTCCAGATGTTTCACTGTAAACACTTGTGGGAGTAAACCTGGACACGAATAGTAGTGGGCACACTTCTGATAGCACGTTTCCTTTATTTCCTCCAAACCTTCTACTAAATGTGCCTACAAAATCCTCTTTAAAATTCAGACCCTTTGAGTTCCCTACATAAAATACAGATGTATGGTTCACACTCCAGTTTTTATTAAATGAAGGTTTAATATGATTACTGAAGTTAGATATGAATATGCAAGAGCAACATGTCTCTGTTCCTATCCTGTCAATTAATGTCCATAGAGTGCCACTCTTGTTTGCAAACTAATGAATATTAATTTTGGGGCTCTGAAGATAACGATTAAATAGAAACAGTATACTGTATATCAGTTGTGACACTATTTGCAAATCTTGAAATGTGGAACAGATAGGTCATTTAACCGTTAGATTGACTTTGTTCCTAAAACCTATGCGAGAGTTAATACAATGGGATTGTACATAATTGTTCGATTATTTTGACCAAAAAGTTTAATAAATTTTAAATGTTTACCTGAACTTGCTTGGTGTACTCTGAAACTTAAATGTACTTTTTTTCCTATGATTCCATTCAAGTTGTCAAAAGGGCTACATTTAGATGTATTATTCAGCTTGTTGTGCCAATTCATCAGTTGGTGCTAGTTCAACGTTGGTCCCACCCAGTCTGTTTGGGTTTTGTTTTCATTTGAATTCAACTGCATAGGAATTTGATGCATGTATTTTTATTTGCCTCGTTTGGATTTTAGGCCTGACAGTGTGTTATGTCTTAAATCTTTATGCATGCTACATAAATCTTCATGTTTAGACGAACTCTTCATGCATCCAAGGTGGGATCCAGCCTACAAAGTTTTGTCACAAGTCTAGAGTTGGATCTTCATGTTGCTGCTGGCTTCCTTATTACAAAATATATGCTGTCTTTGATAATCTTAATATTTGACTTATCATTAATCTTGAAATGTTTCTTGCTCTCTTACAGTGGCGTAAAGCTTTGTAGGGCTTCATTTCCTTTTCATCTACTAATTTCAAACAATGATGTTTTTAAAAAGCCATTAGTTACAATACCTGAGAGACAAAAATACTTTAAAAATTTTCTGCGACTAAACCTGAGAACTCTCATTATGAAGGCTAATGCCTTCACATGTTGTAGAATTCTGAGGATTCTATGAATGTAAAGGATCATTCCATGATCTTCCCTCTTCTTTCATGAATGAAAACTTCATTCAGGAGAAAAAACGTGGAATTGAAGTAATTGTGTTCTTTCTGGCCTAAGCAAGCTACCAAGTCTGGAATTCGGTGTGATAAATGTAGCCAGGGAAGAAGCTAGTAAATTTAAATCCAGCAAAATTGAGTACCTGCTTACTTTTTTAAAAGTGTACATTTTTACAGTGCATTAAAAGAAAATACTGATGGCTCACAAGAAACTTGTCATGCAACTTCTTTCTTATTTCATGTATCATGAAATATATATGACAGCAATTTTAATACAAGTTGTAACATTTAATTTTATGTACAATCAGTTGGTTTTACATGTCTTTTAATGTCTTAAGAACTTCAGTAAATCACAGTTCTGCATTGCTGCTATAGCATCATCAAATCTGTTTTTTGAGTTATGGTAGAATTGAAAGAGAAAATAGTCACCAAGCTACTGTCTATAAATTCATTCAACTGAGTTTTAATTTTGACTGTTCATAAAATGTAATCTTGTTATTCGTAGATTATTACATCTGTAGTCACTTTATAGAGCAAATCAGGCCCGAAGATAGGGTAAGATTTTAATGAGGATGAAATGGGAGATAAGCCATACTGGCTGAAATCCTGTACCCTGGAAAGATAGCACAATAGACTGCATGATTCCCATTGCGCAGCACACATGCAGAAATGCTATTGCACTTCCATCCTGCTGCAATTTCTTCTAACATTGCTACAACTTCACATTGCATACATGGAGCTACCAACAGGATTTCAGCCATGACATGACTGCTACCATTTACCATCTAAAGCAAATTATGATCTGCAACCTTTACAGCCTTTTGCTTTCATTGTACTGTGCTCTTTTCTTCTGATCCATTTATTTTTGTAGTTTCTTATGACAAAAGATACTCGGCCTGTCAGTGTTAGGCCTTCCGTAAAGCAGTGCTGAGTGCAAAGGCCAGGTTACACTGCGCAAATTGTACCCAAGAGTAGTATGTGTTGGCTTCCAATTGTGCCAGACAACAGGCATCTGCTCAGCTTTTAAAAATGGCACCTACTTTGCATGAACTGTATAAACCTGTCTGCCATTCTTGTAGTACCCACTGATTGTGCTAGAATAAGCATCTGTGGCTTGATCACAAACTTTTATTTACAGAACTGTGGGGCTGTGACAGAGTAATGCTGGTATTTCAACTTTGGTACCACATGGAGGGAATTTGAATCTAAACATAGGCACCAGAATGGCATTGATCAGGCTTGTCCACACAGGGCATCAAAAGTTCAGTAGCATATTTAGACATTTTAATATATCTTGTGTAAGAGCCAAAAGCATTTTGTTTTGGTTCATATTGAAACTGACAATTCTACAGTTTTAATTACGTTAAAAAGTCTTTGGTTCAGACTCTGATTCTTTCATATTGAATTCTACTTTTTGGTAGTTAGGCTCCAGGTTACTACTGTACAGCTGTGACTATACTAACTTGAACCAATGGGATGAAACAAGCTTCCAAATACTGCCTCTGTTGTACTTGTATTATAGCATCTTCCCTTTCCATGGTATCCTGGAGAAAAGCAAATTCATTCCTTATATTTAAAGTCATTAATATACTGACATGATTAACTTGATTCTTTTTGTACACAGCCTGAGGATGAAACTAATTTTAGAAATACTTTAAATAAACACCTTTAATGATGCATACCCACAGTCAGAGTTATGTAATAGCTGATTTCTTTCAATTCTTCAGTGTATCCCTTTGCATCATGTAGGAATGTTTAAATGTGATGATAAAAAACCAAGTGGCGGTAATTTTTACATATTAATAAACAATCATACTTGCATGTGATCAAGTCAATTCCAACTCATGGCAACCCTTTGCAGGTTTTCCTAGGTATATAGTATACAGAAGTGGCTTAACTGGCCCTTCTTTTGGTGGTGCTCTGGGACTGTGTAGCTTGCCCAAGGGCACATGTGTTGGCTATCTAGCCAGCTAACACAATTATGAAGATGATAGTATACCACCTATTCATTTCAGTAGCACCATGCTTAAGTAGCAAATCAAATTGCAAACAAAATCTTAAGCTTCCTTAATGGTACTGCTGACTTCTTAGAAAAGGATGGTGGATATTTGCTTTCACGTGATTGCATCCACCTGTGTTAATTTCACCCAATTATAGATATTGGCCCAAATCCTGTTCACATAATTTTGCATGGCTTAAGCTGTTGACATCAGCTTGTGCCCATAAAAATTATTTTAAATCAAATGCTTCCTATCCCCCTTTGATGTTCTGACGCTCCCTAGGGCTCCCTTTTGCTCTAGCAAAGCTTTTTGGAGCCTCAGGATGGAGAGGGGACCCTTTAATTGCCAAAACCCAACACGTGCTTTCCTGATCCTGGCAGCAGCAATTCAGCAGTGACTCTTGGCAATCCTCCACTACCGTGCCTGTCCCAAGGCTCCCAAAGACTTTGCCAGGGCTTTGCTAGGGATCCTTGGAACCTGAAACAGGAGGGATAGGAAACAACTAATTTAAAATAAATTTTACCAGCACAAGCTGATGTCATCAACTTATACCATGCAAAGCAATGTGAACAGGATTCGGGCTACAACTTAAGATTATAGGCATTGCTTTTTCTGTTTGCAATAGCAGCATAATGTTCTAAGGCTGGCACCCATATTTTCCAACATAGCAGGTCTTGTCTTGCTTGGGACCATAATTTTCAAATTTATCTCTCAAAACTAAGGTTCACAGTGGCCTGTCTTAAACTTCATCTTTCCGCTATAGACAAGCAGGAGATAACTTGCAAAATGCATTTACTCACTTTATTTTTGTATAGTAGCAATAAACCTAATACACATTCTATGATGTATTCCATACCTTGTTACCTGAAAGACAAATGTTCCAGCGGTTTCCCATTTATTTGACATGATCACCAATAACACTATTCTAACACAAATTTCCACTACATAAAAAAGTGACATTCATATGCAGTACATATTTGATTGTTCAATGACTAATTGAGGAACAAGCAACTTCAAGAACACTCTTACTGGCTATCTTTTGTTAAATTAGGAGAAAAATGTCTTTAGAAATATTTATACATGGCAGTAACTGCAATTTAAAAGACGTAGAACTTCCTCTTCAGAGGCATCTTTCTCAAATTTGCAAGTGGTGAAAAAATGGTCTCTAATGAAGTTCACTGAAGTCTGGAAACATAACAGCCTTCAATGCATGTTTGAATTCTCTTTGGACAGAAACAAATCTCTCATAATAGCAAGAAGAAAATTGGTAGAAGAGTACTACAGCAAAGCTTTCTCTGCTTTATTTATTTTAGGTTTGATTTTCAGGACTTCAGCACCAGATTCAAATCTATCCAAGGCACATCTCTTTAATACTGAAGTGTTTTTATCTCTATACAGGTTGTTTTCTGCCGTGAGCTATTCTACAGATTCACCTCAATAGGAAAGAGCTCTAACTGTACCACCTCCTGCAACCATTTGATTCATTTTTCAGTGATACAGAGCATCCTTTAAACAGCCTTTTCTGACCTTAGAACCCCAAATGGTTTTGGACTACACTTACCATCAACCCCCTGCTATAAAGGATAAGGATGATAGGAACTGTAGCCTATCTATGCCCTGGGTGGCTTAAGTAAGGTAAGAAAGCCCCTCAGTGCTAGCTGAAGCACCTGTACTCAAAAAGGAACAGATGGGGATCGGGCAGTCTTTACATATATAGTAGCTGTTTTGTTACTGGCAAGATAAAGCCAAGCTAATTGCTCTAAGGGACTCAACTAGCTGATTCAATAATTACTTATTTAACTTACGCAAACTGTTGACACAACAGCGTAAGAACTGCCAAAGTGCAGTGTAGTAAAAGCTACATTAATTCCAGAGCCACTCAAGCATTTAAAGTTATACTTGCTGAAACCTAAAATCAATAAGAAATAAATTTTACAGTAATACTCTAGGTACACAGTGCTAACAAGGATAGAAACCAGATAAAACACGATTGTTTGTAATTAAACACCAGTTACTTCAGGTCACTTAACAGTGAATATTGAAATTGTGTTCAGTTACATTTTCAATGCTGTGACCAGTAATAATTCCTTACAGAATATATGCAAGATGTTTCACAAAGTGGTTGCATACCTTGAAGTTACTTCTTCAGAGCATAAAAAATGTCTAAAACAGCATTACAGTTAGTAGGGAAATTATGTTTAAAGGGGGATTCTGCACTTTCATGAAGTTAAATGTAACTGAAGAGTCATATACCTGTTACTTAGTTCTTTATCAGGCAAGTTCTGCATATTCAAAATATAGCAAGATATGTTCTCTGTAGAAGGGTTTACAAAAAACATACGGGTAAATGCACAGCAACACACAGATGAGAAAACCTTTTATTCAAGTGACAAGCAGTAAGAAAGATGTTGCAAAAATTACATTCTTTACGTACCCAACAGTTAACTATGTAATCTTGTGTGAACATTCTAACAAGTGAATCCCACAGATTTATGTTACTTAGAAGTAAATGTCTGGTTCTGGGCCAGTCTCTGAGTTGTTACAATATATATAATAGAAGTTATTTTGAAAAAGATTTAAAACCATCGCAGAAACTGCAGCTGCAAATGTCATGGTGGTAAAGATGTGTATACCACAAGTGATTTTCAGAACTGGTTTGTCCTTGCGTAAAAATTTTGGATGCTTAAAACTGGTTTGCTCAGATTTGTCCTAGAACCAAGAGACAAGAAGAAATCAGGGCAGGTGGGTCTATCAATTGCTAGGTTGCCAAGACTGCTCCCTACAGAAACATGCCATGTTCAAAGGCAAGAGACTGTGCTTGTCGATCATGGGGGAAACCAAGGGTTGGTTCTTTCCCTGTTTCTCAGCATGTCACCCAGCAAGGATGGAGAACTTGTGGTCCTCCCAATTTTTCTAGACTCCTGAACTCCCATATGAAGTGTTCAGCGATTGCAGCAGCAGTGGCAGCTAGAGAGCCACAGGTTTCCCACCCGTTTGTCTTGGCAAGTCCTTGGCTCAAAGAGAATTTGGGTCTGATTTCTTGTACCTATCCACCCTCAATGTTACGTTGAAGGAAGGGAAATCTGGGTAATCTTTATTTTAGCTTTAGTATAAATCATCTGCGCCAAAAGTCACACTTATTTTACATTATTGTGAACACTTCTGCTGCATATAAACTTTCACTGAAAACACTAAGGGGAAAATCCCACACTAAAACACACAAACCTGTATCAAGGGTGTTTAGGATTAAATCTTACAGTAAATTTACTAAGTCACTTCACATCAAGTAAAAAGACTGCAGTCTTTATAGAAATGTAAGGCCACCACACTCTGGGTCCACTCTTCTCCCCTTTGCAATAAAGTGGTACCAAGAGCAATCCTGTATCTTTACAAAACTGACAGAAACATATAAGATTAATGCCATGCCACTTAACATTCATTATGGACATTTTTTTTTACCACACAGTGTATATTTGTTTTGTTTTTGTTTTTTTAAAGAAAAAGACCTTCCTTCATCTAAACGCAGGGTGGAGAATGTGTGGCCCTTTGGATTCAAGTGAACTCTTGTCACCTCTCACCCTTGGCACTTGCCAGTGAGGGCTACTGGGATCTGCAGTCCAAGGGCTAGATGTTCCCTGCCCCAATCTAACTTCACACGGTGCTGAACTGAGCAAAAAGGGGGTTAACAGACAGGTGCTGTTGGGCTTCGCTTTTCGTCCTTCCCCATTAAAAGTAAACTAGAAGGAGAACATCTAGAGAACAAAACATACATAGCCATGTTGCTGTTTCGCACCTAGGAGTTCCTTTTGTCCACCATTTTGCATGCCTGGATGAATGTTGACACTGTTTAGCAGAAGAGACCGATTCATTCTACCTCTTACAAGGTACTACTGGAAGCGGTGGTTGTCAGCCGTCTTCCGATATAGATCCTGAGACAAAAACAGCCAGTAAGTGCAGTGCTTAATTTTAGACAGGAGACAACCTGCTCTTGTTGCTCCTATTTCGACCACTAGCTATGCTATTTGCATGTAAAGCAGGAGTGTGGAGCTTCTGACTGATCAAATCCAACCTTCCAGGAGTCTTCAGAGTTTTCCCAGAGGGCCACCCACGGTATGATGAAACCAGGGCTCACAAGATTGAAGGTCTATGACCTTCTGAGCAGCAGGGACTATGACATTCACTGCCATCATCCTTCAAATACTCTGTTCTCTCTGAAGGGAACATAGCTACAGTCCTCCCAGGAAGTAAGAGAAACAATGGATTTTTCAGGGAACTGTAGCTTGCTTTAAGCCATCTCTGTTGTAATGCAAACTACTAGATGAGGATTTGGTCCTGAATGGGACCAAATTGAAGAACCATTAGCTTACAAAAGATCTGCTCCTCGCTCATTGATATGGATTGATGCAGAATTCTTGGACTCTTTTGGAATGCTAAGTACAATGCCTGCCATAATGAGTATCTGCCCTTCCAAATCAATTACTAAACCATAGAGGCCCACACATGCTCTCCCAATACACCGCCACTTCATGGTCTCCCAGGTTCTGTGTGAGTTTTTCCCCTTTCTAAATGGTGTGTCTTTCTTAAGGCTTAGCTACTGTCTATAAGAGCAGGAAGCTAAAAATACACTAGCATTTTAAATCCTACCCTTTTGCATCTCTTCCCACCATAGTCCTTGTGCTGATGAAGGAACAACATTGGATTTAAATTTCAGTTTGTCAAAAGAGATGACAGTTAAATAGGTGTTAAGAGCAGGGTTTATTTTAACTAAATCTCTTTTCTTACAAGAGGACAATACGGTACAAGATGCACAGCGTCCTCTGTGCTGCTTTCCACTGGCAATTCTGTAAACTGGTGAGCAGGAAAGGATCAATTTGATTAATTGAACGAATTCTTACCCAAGCCCAATGGCAAGCAGATGGGAGAGCAGCAGCGATGGCAGGAAAACCTTCAAAAATTCTGCAGAAAATATGCCACCTTTTTTCATCACACTTGTGTTTCTCATGCTGAGGGTAGCTGTGCGCTTTGGGTGTTTGAAGAGAAATTCCCTAGTTTGCAAGAAGACAAAAGAAGAGGAGCTTGTGAAATGTTCCCCTGGTATCAGAGCCTGGAAGAGTTTCTTTTCGTTTCTTTTTTACTACTACTGTACTCCCAGAATCACCTCAGCCGGCATGATCATATCAGCTGAAAGGGGCAGAGCTGCATTCCCCAAGAAACAACCCAACATTTACACATGTACCAACTTGCATCAATAGATCAGCGTTATTCACCATACGGCCACTCACTTGGGTGGAATGTTCTCAGGCCTGCTGGACCAATCCCACATCCAATCAGAATTTTTCTTCAAGAGCCGTTCCACTTCTTTCCTTCTTTCCAGAAAATCTTCTTCAGACTAAAATGAAGCGTAGGAGGCTTGGATACTATTACTGGATTCAGAACATACTCTGACCGTGACGCAGAAGCATAAGACTACCAACTCAAAGGTCCAAGGACAAGAGTGGGGCTGGTGGCGGCGGCCCTCTCAATGCCATTGGACTACAAATCCCATCTACCTTAGCTAACACAGCCAGTGATGAGGAATACTGGGAGTTGCAGTCCAGCAGCAGCTGCCCATCTCTGGCCTGGATTCCACAGATTTATCTATGAATCCCGCACCTTCACAGAGGCAATATTAACCTTGTAAGGAGTTCAGAGGTCTTACGTCAAGAACGCTCCAGCCTCACTTGAAGTGCTGAACTCCTGGACTGTGACAGTGACTTTTATTTTATACATAGACCACACTTTTCAGACATAGTAAAAGAGGCTGCCCAACAGTGTTTATGCTCTGAGGTGGACTGCTGAGCAAAAAAACACAACCAGTACTGACACTGCAGTAAGTCCTATCACAAATCAGCACAATCCTCTGGCCTTGTTCAGGTGTTTTAAAAATAGGCAAGGTAAACCAAGCCCAATCAATGAACCAGGGACAGGCTGCAATGCTATACCCACTTACCTAAGATGAACCCCTCTGAATTTTACAGAATTGTGTTGTTAAGCAGTTTGTAAAACTTCATTAACTAGGAATAGCCTCAAAATGATTGAGGCTTGAAGATTGAAGCTTTTATTTAGGCTTCTGGCTTGTTGTTGTTCTTTGAAATTGCATGTTTCCAGGAGATGGTTCTTCTCCCCACAGGAAACCAAAGTAATAGGTCTCATCTAGATGATTCAAAAGAATTGTCCACCTTGGACTATATTATTAACTCTAAACTACCATCAGGTGGCATTACAGTAATCTGAGTACTAAAAGCGAGCAAGAAAGTATTGAGCCTCAAAATATTTTTTTTAATTAAGTCAATTAAAAATAACAAAATGACAAGGGGATAGAGGAAGGAGAATGAATAAAGTTATCCTCTCCTGACTTTTGGCCCTATATTGGTACCTTCCCAAAGCCAGATTCCAGCATCAAAACTCTTCTCTTCTCTCTATTAAAACAAAACTAATGCAATCATAACTTAGGTTTAACTATATATCAGACACATATATCTAGTAAACAGGGAACAGCATGACAATACAATAAGGTCTTCATAGTGTGCCAAAATGTCTGTAAAGTGGACCTCGTGATATCATAAGCAAGGACACACCACGGCCACAATTTGGCAACCAGAAGCCACAACTGATCTACATTTCCACTGTCGTATCCACGGCTACAGATTATAGTCACAGCGAGTGGCAGGTGCATGCAGAAGAGAAGCTTGTCCTTCGCATGGCCTGTTCTTAGGTCATTCAAGCTTTTATTTATTTTATTTTATTTTATCTCTCTGACCTCAAGAGAGGCCCGGAAAACAACCACTAGAAATCAGGCCTTCTCGGCGGTAGCACCACAATTATGGAACTCTCTTCTGCCCGAAGTCCACCTGGCTCCTTCACTGGGCACATTCAAAAAGCTACTAAAAACCTGGCTATTTAGACAGGCCTTCCCTGAACCAACAACACTCTGATACAATAGTGCCCGATAATATAACTTCTATCATACTGCCATGCTCCATGTTTTCATATTTTTCTACACTTTTAACTGTATTTATTGTATTGTAATTTTATCTTCACTGCACTTTATGACTTTTGATTTGTGCCCCTATATATTTATGTTATTTGCTATTTTACTGTTTTATGTTACTTGTCGTAAACTGCCCAGAGTGGCCTTGGCTGCCAGATGGGCAGTAAGTAAATAAGTAAAATATTTATTTAAAATATTTTTACCCCATCCTTCTCCTTGAAAAGGACCCAAGGCAGCTTACAACAATGAAAGACAATATTTAAAATTGAAAACATTGAGTAACCAGCACTACAGTTACCAGTTTGTTTCCAGGTATGATCCAATGTAGATTTCACAGCTTGGTTTACATACTTGAAGCCTACCTGTTGCCAAATACCTGTCTGTGGCATTCTGTTCAGTACTCCAAAGTGAAAGGGTCCTGCCAGTTAAGGAAATGACTGCATTTTCCTGCCAGAATATATTCCTAGGCAAGTACTGAGTACTACCGAAAGGAAAGTTCTTCCCTGAGGGAAGGCACCTTGCGTCATTTGGCACCAGACCTTTCCATGACTCTCTATCTGTTACTGCTTCTGGCCACTCCTACTATAGCAAGTCAAAGACATTGTGCAGCTGTTTCATCTTTTCCTACCTAATGGTTATGTTAAAAAAAAAATTATCATCCTTTAAAACAGAGATGAATGGAGTAATGGGAAAAGACAGGAAGGTTACCAGCAGAAGATGGCAACATATGGATCTCCCCTAAAATTCTTGAAAGAGGCAGAAAAACTGCAGGATAAGCTTAGTCCGGAAAAAAAACTGACAATCTTTATGGAAATCTGATCTTTACCTGAGAGCTATTCTTTTCTCCACTGCCACGGCTCTCTACTTCAGAAATTCTGTGAATGTCTTGAGGTGTTTGGGAACGTGGAGGACTGTTAAAAGAAAAATGCAGGCCATTAAGCACCAAGGAACAAAACTGGGGCATTTGTGCTTCATCAAGACCCTGGAAAACCAGGTTCAAATCCTCACATCCAGGGCTGGCCTTCTCCTTAGGCAGAGTGAGGCACACTTTGGGGTAAAATGGAAAGTCATGATCTGTCAGCTGTTAATTTATTATTGTTGCATTTTCACTGCCAGAGAAGAAGAGAGGTGTTTGTGGGACTGTATGTTTCAAATCACAAGATAATTTCAGAGTCATCTGTGGCACATGGCAGGACTGCTCTGTCCACAGAGAATTACAAACCAGTTTAAATAAAAAGCTCGAGTGAGGTACAAACAGGCCAAGAGTGAGAATCTGAGGGCAAGCTGACATTGGCTCTAAACAGGAAAAAGGGCACAGACTGCCACAACAAGGCCAATTGCATCATCTTCCCCATTAGTCAGGCTTGGCAAAAACTGTCAAAATGATGGGAAAACCTTCTAAAACCACCAGAGAGATATATTTTGGGCTACCTGTCACAGTGCGAGCTCTCTCGCGAACTGCTTCTTCCAGATTCGTGCTGCGCATCTAGAAGAATTTTCTCCATATCACCATTGTAAATCGAAACAGAAGCCGGCACCTGTTCCTGGCTCGCGAGTTGGGCGCCGTTACCATTCCCATTGCTGCTAAAGTGGAGTTCCACCCAGGAACCTAGTTGGCATATAGAGGAACAACAACATAAAGAGCACACAATCACAGATTCAGAAATGGGAATATTTTCGTTTCCACAGAGTAGCTGTGTTGGCCTGTTGCAGCAAAATGACAAGAGTCATGTGGCACATTCATAACCATCAGATTTATTACAGAATCAGCTTTTGTGGACACACAGCCCATGCCATATGAGGAAGTGCTCTGTCTGTTAGCAAGGCCTCATGCTGCAAGAAACCTGTCAATCTGAAAGATGCCACATGACTCTTTGTTATCGTACTTTCCTTTGCTGACACTCTGCTTCAAGCCAGTTTCTTTGCTGTATTCCAGGAAGTGAGCAAACAGATCCCCCAGCTTTACTGCCTGGTAACAGTGAGAAATATAAGAGCAATAACATGAACCTTTTTGAGTTACCAATATATAGACAGTATGTCTTTGGTGCCATTTCTGTCCCATGAAAATATACTGAATGGAGCCAACATGAGCCAAATAGAACAAGATCCATAACATTCAGTACCAACACCTCAGTCATGTTTACCACCCAGTTTCAACAGGGAAAACCCTTCCAGCTACAGAAGCTGCAGGAAATTGATGTGGCAACATGTGTAACAAAAGAAAATAAAAGGGTGCTGCTTAAAGCGCTCTATGGGCAGTTTACAAGTTAATTATGCAGCCTACACTTTGCCCCCCCCCCCGCAAGCTGGGTACCCATTTTACTGACCTCGGAAAGATAGAAGGCTGAGTCAATCTTGAACCTGCTACCTGGGATTGAACCCCAAGTCATGAGCACAGTTTTGGCTGCAGTACAGCAGTTTAACCACTGTGCCACGAGATCTTTCATACAGCCTTATTTTTCTAAGTTATGCCCCCAGGTGTAAGGTCACTGTATTTGCATTTCCCCCCTCGGTTTTGTCCTTCTGAATGACCTGGCTTCCAGACTGGCACTAATGTGTTAACAAGCCAGCACCATACTGCCCTTTTTTACTTCTTGACTTTATTAGAGAAAAGCATATGCATTGATTGCTCCAGTTTTTATTCCTCTTCTGCGAGTATGTGCATGTATGAGCATAAAGCTGCATATGTATGTACTGATTAAATCGCTGAGCAAAAAGAGAGTTTTGATGTGACTGCACAACTCTATCACGTTTGGGGTGGGTGGGTTTTTCAGACAAGAACATACAACTTGTTGACTTCCGGATATTCCATTCTACAATTCCCATAAGCTTCAGTCATAATAGTCAATGAGAAAAGGAGTGTGCATTTTACCATCCCAAACACTGGAGGATACCAAGCTGCCTGCATGAAACAGTAATTGATATTGTTTTGTAAAAGTCATAAACTGCATTGTCCAATCCCTAAATGAACCTTAGGAATTGTTGAAATTAAACAAGAAGACAGATGAAATGGAATGGTACAGCAAAGTAAACCCAAAGGAAAAATAAGTGTGGAATGAAGGAACTGCATTGAGAAATAGAGAAAACAATTTTTTAAAAAAAATTACAGTTCACAGAATTCCATAGCCAACATGGCCAACCACATCTACATACATAGTATGTCTCACTCACACAGCAACAAGTGTAATCACCACTGAGTGAGATATTTATGTGAAATATTTAAACAGTGATTTTACCAGTGCCGCCCTCCAATATGTTTCCATGGCCAAGCAGGGATTTGAACCCAAGGCTCCTGAACCCTGATTTGTCACTCTATCCAATACACTAGCCATTTGTTAGTTCCAAGGCATCCACTTACATTAGAAGTGGCCAACTGGCCCTCCAGCTGCTGCTAGGATAGAACTCCCATCATCCCTCACAGCCTCACTATTGACTATGCTAGTTGGGGCTTATGGGACATGCTACCCAACAACACCTGGAAGGCTACAAGTTGATCAACATGCAATGTGTTTTTACAGGCCTGTTCCTTGGCCTCCACTTACAAGTCTATTCCTTGGCTCAGTTCTGAGGACTATAACTCCCAGGTTTCTCAGCAATAGAAGAAAAGAGGAGAAGTGGGTGAAGGAGAGAGAGAGAGAGAGAAAGAAGGGGTAGGGAGAGAACTAGAATACTATATTGATAGCAAGCAATATGTTAACCTCAGACATTTTTGCTGCCAGCCTGTATTTAGAAACAGTAAAGATTATATTAGTCTATGCCATATCATACTATATACAAGAAAACCACGTACGTAATCTGTCCTGACTTAAAAAATAATAATCCTCTAGGCCACTTTGAAAAACAAACAAAGTGTTGTGAAACACCCTCTTATAAAACCAAGCGGTTATACAAGATATCAACACCTCTCCTCCACAGAGCATGAGAATTAACAGCTGCTAGCACGACAGGCAGCAAATAAACAGGTGAAGCTTTTCCAAGCAGTTTAGTGCAACACAACAGGAAAGCAGATTCATAACATTTCTTCCAGATGAAGAGTAGTGTGGAAACAGCAAGAGGGATATGCAAAGAACGTCAGCTACAAGCCATTTCTCTTTTCCAGACTTCTGTGCTGCAAAAATTACAACTGAAATAAAGACAGAATTGCGCTTGTACTTCTCCCAAACAAAGCCAACATATCAAAATATACACATGAGACTCATCTAGATTTTGGCAATTGGTGCAGTAGGGATTTATCTTTCACATTTTGTGCATGTTCCATGTCTATAACAGGCAGATTAAGTTCACTTGCTTTTAAATCCTTCTTGAAAAAATATGCACAAGCTGTTGTACTGCTGGGTGGGTGCAATGCCAGTCCAAGCACAATTATATGAATGATAATGTCACAATCACAAGGGATACTTTCTAGATCTGCACAACAAACCACCACCACCCTAAATCAGTTTGTGCAGAGCAGCCCTAATGTTTATCAAGAGCATGTTAATTAAGATGTCCCCAATCCTATTTATGCCTACTCAGAAGTAAGTCATGCAAAGTGCCATAGGACTTACTCTTTGGTAAGTGACTATAGGATTGTAATGTCAAGGTTTAACTTAGCCAGAGCTACTGCTTGGCTGGATTACCAATTTGTAGCGACAGCTTGCTTTAGATGCAATAAAAAGTTATAGTCCTTTATGTAACAATGACAAGCCATTTTAAATGAAGTCTTGCATAATCACTTTGCAATTTACACAATATTTGGGGAAAGCACAAGACAATCCGAACGATCATGTTAACAGTATTCCTTGTTTACCTGGTTGCAATGATGGTACAATCTTTGGTACAACAGGAAAACTTCCTCTTATGCTGCAATCGACCTCCAAGTTTTTCAGCATATATGGGTAAGAAATCCCATGACGTCAGCGTCAGCTCTCAACAAGCACCGTGTGTCAATAATTCCCAAAGGCCAATTATTTACAGCCATAAAACCTGCCTAAAGTACTCAGAGGAGGGCTGATGAGTCACGGAGACAAAAGTAAAATGAGTATACACAGTAAACTGAAATGACTATTAGTATAACGGTGGCACCATCACCGGATCTCCTTATTCTGGACTTTGAATATGAGGAACAACGCAGCTCATTTTGAAGCCAGACTTACCTGTTTACACTGGGAGGGCATCCCTCCAGCCCACCAAAAAAATTAAAAAAATTGAATCCAGGTTACTGACACCTTAACTAGTCATCAAAAGGGCCTGTAATACTTGCCTACCAAGGGTGAACATTTAATATCGCGGAATCTGACACCCCCCTTAGCACCACTGCCATTTCCCCCCAGAATGTCCGCATTCTAAACGCCACTGAAAAAACATAAGAACAGCAGAATTTGATCTGTTAAGATTTCAGGGGATCGGGACAAGAAACGATCCCCAATCCGGAAAGCCCAGGAAGCCTTCCCCAGCACCGAGACTGGACCCGACAGTGAAGCACCACTCCTGATCCTTAAAAGTAAAGCTGCTTTTTAAAGGGGGGAGAGAGGGGGGGGCATCTCTTACCCTGCAGATTCTCTTCTTGCACGCCCGGTGCCTCGTTGGATGACATCGCTTCTGGGAAAAGAAGCGTTTCTATTTTGGAATCCCACTGGAGTGGCTCGGCTCGTGTCGTCCCTGCTTTCCTTTTCCTCCTCCTCCTCCGAGACGGCTGACAGTAGCAGCTGCGGCGGTGGCAGCAGCTGGCGGATGGCGCTGCGGACCCCGACCACGTACGCACCCAGCTGATCGCCTCCCGAGGAAGGCGTTCGTCTGTTATTGTTATTGTTGTCGCGGCGGCTGCAGGTTCCGAGGATTGTGACGCCTACAAGGAACAGAACGCCCTGATTGGTTGCTAGGAAAGATCACGCCCCTTCCTTACTTCCCCCCCTCCCCCGGCTGGGGGAGGGAGAATAAAAGGAACGAGAACGCCTCCAGACCTTAAATAGAGAACGTGGACAGGTGGGTTGGGGGAAAATGTGTGGCTTCTGCAATAATCACAAGCGTTTGAGGTGTCTTTTGCCACGGTTCCCATTCCTGGCATGGAGAGGCCTGCCGTAGTTCCTAATGAGTATACTTGAGAAAGGGACTCTTGTTCACACCCCCCCCCCCTTTAGCGGCTGGCTGGCTTTCCTCTGATTGGCTGAAGCGCAGAGCTAAAACAAAAAGCCAGTCGGTATTGGCCGGAGAAAGCTGCGGGGCTTCTTTTCAATTGGGTGAGGGATAGGGGTGAAGGCGGGGCGCCCTCCTAAACTCTGGATACCCCCTGGTTAATATTTAGGCACTATTAGTTATGACCTCGTGTTCGAGCGCGGGTAATAGTTCTGCATTTTCTGGACAACATGTTTACTGGTCTGGCTTGGCCGTCCGGGAACATTAACCCTCTGACGGTCCTTTCTTAGAAAATGCCTTCTGACGGGTTCCCGACAGCTCCTTCCTTCGGGAAGAGAGCGCTTTAAGCCGAATCTGTGCCCAGTTGACATCCAGAATTGACTCTGGTTGGTTGGTTCTCCACTGTTGTTTGGTTGGTTTTTGGTTTCCGGTTGTTGTTGTTTTTTTAGCTTGCTCAACATGTTCTTGTTCAGCAAACTACACTACATCAGTTGGCTCATTCTGGAATAGGTAAAGGTAAAGGTTCCCCTTGACATTTAGTCCAGTCGTGTCCGACTCTAGGGCGCAGTGCTCATCCCCGTTTCCAAGCCATAGAGCCAGCGTTTGTCCGAAGACAGTCTTCCGTGGTCACGTGGCCAGCATGACTAGACACGGAATGCCGTTACCTTCCCCCCGAGGTGGTACCTATTTATCTACTCACATTTTTACATGCTTTCGAACTGCTAGGTTGGCAAGAGCTGGGACAAGCGACGGGAGCTCACTCCGTCATGTGGATTCGATCTTGCGACTGCTGGTCTTCTGACCTTGCAGCACAGAGGCTTCTGCAGTGCCACCACGTCCCCTTGAATACATAGGGCAAGAGAATTTTGGGACCCCCAAATTTGTTTTCCGCACCGCAGCTGCTTGTTATATTGGCCATGCTTTCTGGAACTTCCGGGAAGTGAAAGTCCAAAACAGTAGCGGGTTTGATGTTCTCCAGCCCTGTTGTAATAGACGTGGCCTTCAGAGAGGGCCTAATTTATTTTCCCTGGGAGTGGCAAGAGCGAGCGTTCCTGGAGGGTTCCTTTGGGACTGCAGAAGTAGACATAAAAGGTGTTCATAACAGTGTTGCCTGACGAAGCTGCAGAAGATGTCCCTAAGTTTCAGCCCCTTGTCCTTACACAGTTAAAGAAAACAGTTGGGACAAAAATTGTCCCAACCAATCTGTTGCATTTTACTACTTACTACTTTGCCCTAGTATATAAAAAAAGAAAGACCCATTTTTCTTCCATGGAGTCATTCATGATCACAAGGAGCAAAACTATTACCTTAATGAGGTTTAGAAAATGAAACCCAAGACTCTGGAAGAGGTTTAGAACAGATCTCACCCCTGTAGCTCTTCTTTCTTCTTTCTCTTACCTTGACAACAACCCAATAAGGTGTGTGAGAGAGATTAAGACCTCTGATTCATATGAGCAAGGCTTTGTATTAGGATTTCCACTTCCAACTCTGCTACATGGCTGCACTACTTCAGTTCAGCAGTCGTCAACAGGGTTTAGTGGTACCTACGGGTGCTTCCAAATGGGAAGTTCCTATTGCTACCAACCAAAAAACGTTTGTGAGGTCATGTCGTACCTTCATTCTACACAAATTATTTTCTGAAAAGGGAAAGAATGGACAAAATGGTGGGAAACCATGGGATGATTACAAATGGACACCATTGCACAGAAACCCCATAAAATGTGATAAACTAAAATGTCTGGTTCCATGAAAGAATCATCATTTGGAGATGCTCTATATCTCAGCTAGCAAAATGTATCCTAACAGTGTGAAGAAGACTGACATGACAGGCCGGGGATGTCCACCGGGAACTCCATATCAGAGGCCACACTGCAAGGCTAGCTAACAGACTCTTCTTTTACTAGAATCCCTTAAATCTCAAATCAAATCAAATAAATTTATTGTCATTGTAAGTATATACATAGTATACACATACAACGAAATTCACACAGACACCCAGAGACCAGACCCACATGCACACACATAAAAATCCCCAAACACTCCCCACCCACTAAAAATCCCCCACTAAGAACACAAACATCTGCACCACAGGCTAAGTAACACTGTCCAACTGTTCACTGCTGGTGATCTTTAAGTTCATTAAGTGCAATTATAGTGCAAGGGGGCTAGTTTGGGGATAGCCCCCTTGAAGTTGGATCTTTTGCTTGAAGGGCTGTAGGTGAATACCATTGATTGATTGGTTTCAAATGGTCCTTAGTACAGAAGAGCAAGCCAGAGGTTGTACTCCATAACCTTGAAGACTTTCACAAGAGGCTTTTACGTAAACCAACTACACTCAAACAACAGGGAGAGGAACTGGCCGGTCTTTTCTCAGAAATGTAGATAGCTGGAGGCTGAAATAGTCTGTGTTTAGTCTGTGAAAAACCTTGCGTCAGTAAGAATATATAATGGTACTCTGATGAATTTTATTGTACTGTGCTTTTGACTACACTTTTCATTGCTTTTGCAAATATTACTTTACTATTGATGTGCTGAATGTTCCGTTTAAGGCTTTAAAATATTCTGTATTTTTCATTAAGCTATAAGCTGCTCTATGGGAGATTTTACCCAGAAAGGTAAGGTAAAGGTTCCCCTTGACATTTAGTCCAGTCGTGTCCGACTCTAGGGCACGGTGCTCATCCCCATCTCCAAGCCGTAGAGCCAGCGTTTGTCCGTAGACAGTTTCCGTGGTCACCTGGCCAGCGCAACTAGACACAGAACGCCATTACCTTCCCACCGTGGTGGTACCTATTTATCTACTCGCATTTTTACATGCTTTCAAACTGCTAGGTTGGCAGGAGCTGGGACAAGCGACGGGCGCTCACTCTGTCGCATGGATTCGATCTTACGACTGCAGGTCTTCCAACCTTTTAAGCCGGAGCTGCTTCCAGGGCCCTACCGGACCAGCATTCCTGCGCTCAGGGGAGCCGAAGACCATCTGCCTTCTACAGGTCACTGTGTGAGAGACAGTGGGACTGTGGTTGGGCTACTGCTGACTGCCAACTTTTTTTCTAAGGGAGCCTGGCTCAGTCTCCCTCTGCTTTGCAGGACTGGGCCCTGCTACTCCTGGCTGCCCCACCCCCTCCTCAACATCAGTTACATGGCTGGGCAGAGAAGGGGCTTTAGAAGGGTTTTGTTTGTTTTTTAAATTGTGATTATTAATTGCATCAATTAAGAGAGACCCACAGTGGATTTGAGGGAACAGGAAGGGGAGAGGGCATTGGAGGGGGCAGCCATTGAGGTGGTGCTGGGTAGGGAAAGGAATGGCGGTGGGGGTAGAACATGGCCACGTAGGAGAAGAGAGGTTAGATATCTTACATCTATCCCCTCTTCTAGTCCTACCCCCAGCCATATGGTATCAGGTGACCATATCAGCAAACCCTCGAGCCACACGGTGCTGTTGATGAACGCCAGGTCAGTACAAAATAAGACTGCCCTCATCCATGATGTAATTCTGGATGAGGGTGCTGACCTGGCGTGCATTACTGAGACCTGGGTGGGAGAGGAGGGTGGTGTTCCCCTCTCCCAGCTGTGTCCGCCTGGGTACTCGGTCCAGCACCAATGTCGCTCGGAGGGTCGGGGAGGGGGACTTGCTATAGTCTATAGGAGTTCTATCTCCTTGACCAGGCTTCCTATCCCTTTGAGAGGAGGTCTTGAGGGCCCGTATTGTGTGTTGGGCTTATGAGACAGATTGGGGATTCTGTTGGTGTACCGCCCACCCTGCTGTGTACCAACAGTCTCCCTGCCTGAGCTGACGGAGGTAGTCTCGGACCTGGTGTTGAGGACTCCCAGGCTGTTGGTGCTGGGGGACCTCAACATCCATGCCGAGGCTGCCTTGACTAGGGCGGCTCAGGACTTCATGGCCGCCATGACAACCATGGGGCTGTCTCAATATGTCATCGGCCCGACACATGAGAAGGGTCATACCTTGGACCTGGTTTTCTCAACGGGACTGGAAGATGGTGGTTTGGATGTGGAGGGGCTGGTTGTGACCCCATTGTCATGGTCAGACCACTTCTTGGTCAAGTTTAGTCTATTAGCTTCTTCTCCCCTCTGCAAGGGTGGGGGATCTATTAAGATGATCCGCCCTCGGAGACTAATGGATCCAGATGGTTTCCTGAATGCTCTGGGGGATTATCCGTCTGATATGGTCGGCGCTCCTGTCGAAGCTCAGGTCACCCTATGGAATAGGGAGATGACCCGGGCGGTTGACACGATTGCGCCTAAGCGCCCTCTTCCTGCACGCAGAGCCCAGACAGCTCCTTGGTATACTTCTGAACTGCGGGCGATGAAGCGAGAGGGGAGACGGCTGGAGCGCAGGTGGAGGAAATCCCGCTGGGAGTCCGATCGAACACGACTTAGAGCCCATTATCGGGCCTATTTCGTGGCAATACGGCTGGCGAAATGGCAATATTTCTCCAGCCGTATTGCTTTCTCAGAATGTCGTCCAGCAGAGCTGTTTCGGGTGGTCTGGGATCTTCTTCAACCGGGAAATCCGGTGGAGGTCCCGGACTGCTCATCAGCTCGCTGTGATGAGTTTGCTATTCATTTTGAGGGGAAAATCGTTTTTTTTAACCCAGAAAAGCACACTATAAATCTAAAGCAGACTAAACAATGGCAATCCATAAATTCAGTATACATGAGACCTTAGTTGGAGAACTTTGGAATTGGGTGTCATCAATATGCTGATGACAGTCAGCTATAGCTTTTATTAACTAAGCAGCCATTGATAGCCACAACAGTTCTTAGTCATCATCTGGAGCCTGTGGACAAATGACTGAGGGTCAATAAATTGAAGCTGAGTCCAGATAAGATGGAGGTGATACTGGTGATTCAGCAGTTGACCAGTTCATCTGTCACCTCTCTGTAGGTTGATGGTGTAGAGATGCCACTTGTGAACCAGGCGAGGAGACTGGGTATTTTATTAGACCCAGCCCTCCTTCAAAACAGGTGGGAACCTCAGTCAAGGAACATTTTATCACCTCTCCTTGGTCCAGCAACTCTTTCCTTACTAAAGAGGATTGATGTGGCCACACTGACCCATGTCTCTGTAATCTTGAAATTAGATTGTTGCAGTTTTTTTCTACATTGGACTACCCTTGAATATAACTCAGATGCTTCAACTGATAAAGCATGTGGCAGCTAAGTTACTGATGGGTGCTTCCACTACAACCACATGACATCTCTTTTGTGCCAGCTACACCTGTTACCAATAGTCTTTTTTTTTTCTGGTTCAATTAAAGCTGTTGGTTATTATCTTTAACACCTCACATCTCTTGGGACCCACATACCTATTGTACTGCCTTTACCCGTATGACTCCCATACGTGCCAATTGCAGTTGTGAGGGACTGTCCTTTTAAAGGTGCCAACAGTTAAAGCTGTCTGACTCAGCTAGTCAGGAAGGGTTCTTTTCAAGTTGTCACCTCCATGGTTTGGAGCTTCCTGCATGAGCCCCTGTGATATATATAATCATTTGCAGGGATTCATGATGGGATGTGAAGTAGAACTGTTT
This sequence comes from Intellagama lesueurii, assembly GCA_037013535.1. Lineage (NCBI taxonomy): Eukaryota > Metazoa > Chordata > Lepidosauria > Squamata > Agamidae > Intellagama > Intellagama lesueurii. The sequence continues at coordinate 190,114,345 of JBAJHW010000003.1, read as the reverse complement.
CAGCTGCTATAAATTTTCCCCCACTTTTTTTTCTGGTGATGCATTATTTTGCTCTTTTTACATCAGTATGTGTGCTATGAGTTTTACTATGTTTTAATCATATTGTATGCCATCCTGGATGTCCTCAGACAGAAGAATGGCATATATAAGAAAATAGTAAAGTAATAAAAGTGCACAGCCATTCTGAAGGCCAGGTTGTCACCCAGGAGTAATCTGTCAGAGTGAAAGTGGATGGGAATGGATTTATTTGGCAAAATATCCTACCACTAGGCACCACTAGAGATAGAATGAGCACTAAAAGCTAGAACAAAAAAATGTTGGCCAGCCATGTGTTTTGGACTACAACACCCATAATCCTTTACCATTGCTCACAACGATTAAGGCCTCTGAGAACTGAAAACAAAACAGGTCCTCTGCCATTGAACTGCAATCTTCCTTCTCCCTAGAAGCATCTTCCCTCTGCTTTCCTTCTGGGAAGGGTCTGCTGTGTTCTCTCCAGAAACCTTTACATCTTCCCTAAGGAGACAAAAGTGTAGCAAGGCAAACCTCAAGCTGTTGTCCTTTCTCGTCCAACTGGGCAACGAGCTTCCAACATTTGCTGCAGGTATAGCTTCTTACATTCTTAGGCAGGAAAACAAACATGGCATAGATGTTGCAGGTTGCTGCAGGTTCTCCCTCACCCTCCGTGACTCTTTGTCTTATCTTGTCAGTGAGTTCAGACTCCTGTCCCCCACATACTCCTTTGTGGACACTAAAAACGTCCACACAAAATGCCCTGGGTTACCCTCCTTGTTTGCAAACCTAGATGGACTGTGAGAGCAGCTGTAGAACTAGTGGCAGCTAGTCCTGCCCCCCAGGCAAGTCTGAGACTCACTTCCTTCAAACAGTATTCAAGGCATTTCAGGTACATATTATCTTCCTGCAACAAAACAGTCTTGAATGTAAAGTAATTTACCTCACTTTGCAGACGGACTGAAATAAAGGACTAAGGGAGACAAATAGTGGCTTAACCAGAACTTGGGAACAATTAATTTTTATAAGTAGCTAATTCTTTATAACTACTTATATTTAATTGAGTCTCTTTTTTTACGGTGCAGTTGTCACTTAACAAGGAATAACTTTACTCCTGTGGTGTAACTGTGATTCCATTTATCTTCACATTTATGAGGGTGTGGCCCCAGTGTATAGTGGAAGAGGAATATTTCAGAGTTCATGCTGTGGTTCATGCTGTGCTTCTTGCTGATGCTTTCTGCTCTGTGGAGGTGACAAGAAGATGGCGGGGAGAAGCACTGTGGTTTTTCCTGCAGGTTAGTAGCTGTTAGCATTCAGGTGTTTTTCTAAAAACTATCCTAATATACCTGTATTCATTAATTTTGAGAAATGAGGAAATAAAATTGCTTTCAAAACTATAACTACAACAGTATCTAGCTACTTCATAGGCCGTAGGTTGTCACTTATAACTAATTATTTTTTTAAAGTAACTGTCCATGCTCTGGGCTTGGCTTAAGGATCTCTAGTGAGATGTTTTGAAAGTTGTTTCCACGGATATTTCTCCAGCCTTTAAGATGACAGAAGGAGACAGTCAACACTTGAGGACAAATTGAAAACTTTAAAATCTTACTATGTTCCAGTCCAGGCAACCACCTTATAAAATATCATATGACTGAATCCAGGCAATCCAGCATAAGATCAGCTGAGTGGTTTCAAGAAGCAATGGGAGGACAAGCACAAAATATGTTAAAATAAGAAAATTGCTTTAAGCAGAATGGAATGGAAATTCTCTCTGAAAACTGTTTTGGTAACTCTCATTGCTGTGCCAACAGAGAATCAGGAATAAAAAATTTCAATGCAGCAATACATACTGAGGTTCTTCATTGCATAACTGACAAAACGTGGTGAGGTTTTGAGCCAGGGAGATCTGCTGTACAAGAATTACGTTTACTCTCTGCCATAAAGCTGCCAGACCAATAAGTGATGCCTTTTGTTGTAGTTTTGTGTCAGGATTGAGGGATCTTTGGCCTGCCAAATGTTTTGGTCTTCAAATGTCAATAGCTTCACCCAGCGTGGCCAGTGGTAAGGGATTGTGTGGCCAGAGATTCCCTAACCCTTGTTTATACTCTGGTATTTGTTTTTAAAGTCCCTTCCAAGTGACCCACTAAGTAGCCCAGTTCCAGACATACTAATCCTTATATCTGATTACCTAAGGTTTCCCACAGTTGTTTGTCTCCATAACTGGAGGAATTGTGTGTTGCAACATGGCTATCTAGGAGAGAGACACATTCTCAGAAAAGTCTGAGATTGCTATTTGAGGCAACCAAGTTAAATATATATATATACTATGTTTCCCTGAAAATAAGACCTAACCTGAAAATAAGCCCTAGTATGATTTTTCAGGATGCTTGTAATATAAGCCCTACCCCCAAAATAAGCCCCAGTTAAGTGAAACCCCGCCCTCCACCATTGTGCAGCAACCAGAAGAAGATGACATGACTGTATTTAAATAAACGTAGATTGTACATGAAAAAAATAAAGAATCCCCTGAAAATAAGCCCTAATGCGTTTTTGAAGCAAAAATTAATATAAGACCCTGTCTTATTTTGGGGGAATATGAATACCCAAACTTTGAAACTACCGGTAGTTCCCAGAAACCCTAAGAAGGCTCATCATTCTCATGTTTCAAAAGAATCAAACAATGTTTTCCAATAAAATATTGACTCAAAACAGCGATATCCTCTTGTACAATAAGCACATTCTAAAAATAGGTGACCAATGTTAACTGGGATCTAGCAGCAGGGAATTTTTTTAAAGTGGGGAAATGCCTTATAATGGTAACAAGTTGTTATCTCTGGCAAATTCAAGTATTTTATAGCTGAATTGCCTATTAAGATGCAACTGAGTGTTGTACTAATTGGCATCTTCCAATGTATATATGGCAGCACATGCAATCACACAAGGCATTTACTATTGGTAAACCTGGCAAGACATCTCAGAGGTTTAGGTATCTGGCTGCGGAGCCAGTGCCTGTGAGTTCAATTCCTCACTGTGGCTCTTGGGAGAAGAGCCAACCTATGTAGCTATGGGCAAGCTGCACAGTCCTGGGGTGCCTCCAGAAGAAAGAAATAATAAATTACTTCTGAGTATTCAGTACCTAGAAAACCCTAGAAGGGGTCACCATAAGTCAAAATTAACTTGGCGGCCCCATAATTATATTAAAGAGATACAACACGTAACAGTAGCAACAACAGCAACAACATGACACTCTCAAACCATCATCATCTGGCTGTGCCAGATTATGTTCAAGTGTACACATGTCGAAGAACAAGAGTTTTCATGCTCCAGGCCACCTTCCTACTATGCTTGGTGATGGATAACTTCAGTATATCATTTTACTCCTTCTTGTTAAAAGCTTTTACAACTTTTCAAGCTCTTCTCTTAACCAGGAGCTGCCTACCCTGCAACATTTTATTGCAGATCCCGCTTGCTTTTATTACAAAAGCTAAGAAGGTCCAAATTTAATTGTGAGACTCTATAGCCATACCATTATCCTGGACCACGCCAAACCATGCTCAGTTGGTTCTGATCAAGAAGATGTCATTCACTTTATACATGGTAACTCAAATGAATACATACCTAAGCCAGGCAACCATCCATTGAAAATGTTGTTTCTCATGTCCTCATCAAGCGTGTCTGTGAGGTTTATGGGGCCAAACGAATGACTTCTGCTGAAAAACGTAGAACCTGGAGAAGTTCATATGGGGAAATGTGGTCCTTCAGAGAGCCTGAATCCAAAAATGGAAAGCTTTCAAAACTTTCCAAGCTCTTGTTCTCACCTGTGCCCATAGGGAGAAATATGGTGCTTTCCAAGCCTGTAGGCAAACCTGCGTGATCCCAGATGACCTCTCCCAGGCCCATATGAAAGCCCTTCTGATTCCAGAATCAGATATTTGATATCTGTAGAGTCAGACTGGATTGAGGGGTGACTTTGGGTCTTCCTCACTCATGGGTCCAGGAGGTGGCAGTTCTGACGCACCTATTTCCAGTTGCTTCCAATGGTAGGGAAATTGTAGAAATACACAAGAAAGAAGAAAATCTCCAGATTAGAAAGGAACTGAGGATAAATGTTGCTTTTCTTTTCCTTCTGCCATGTTGGTGTAATCATGGTAGAGCTTTGGAGTTTTCAAAGCCTCCTGGCAACAAAGCTTCCAAACAGAGAGGCAGGGTTTAGAAGCTTCATTGTTTTCTATGTTGTTGTTGTTTAGTCGTTAAGTCATGTCCGACTCTTCGTGACCCCATGGACCAGAGCACGCCAGGCCCTCCTGTCTTCCACTGCCTCCCGGAGTTTGGTCAAATTCATATTGGTAGCTTCGATGACACTGTCCAACCATCTCGTCCTCTGTCGTCCCCTTCTCCTCTTGCCTTCACACATTCCCAACATCAGGGTCTTTTCCAGGGAGTCTTCTCTTCTCATAAGATGGCCAAAGTATTGAAGCCTCAGCTTCAGGATCTGTCCTTCCAGTGAGCACTCAGGGTTGATTTCCTTCAAAATGGATAGGTTTGTTCTCCTTGCAGTCCAGGGGACCCTCAAGAGTCTCCTCCAGCACCACAATTCAAAAGCATCAATTCTTCGGTGGTAAGCCTTCTTTATGGAATAAAGCTCTCACTTCCATACATCGCTACTGGAAAAACCATAGCTTTGACTATGCGGACTTTTGTCGGCAAGGTGATGTCTCTGCTTTTTAAGATGCTGTCTAGGTTTGTCATCGCTTTCCTCACAAGAAGCAGGTGTCTTTTGATTTCGTGGCTGCTGTCACCATCTGCAGTGATCATGGAGCCCAAGAAAGTAAAATCCGTCACTGCCTCCATATCTTCCCCTTCTATTTGCCAGGAGGTGATGGGGCCAGTGGCCATGATCTTAGTTTTTTTGAGGTTGAGCTTCAGACCATTTTTGCGCTCTCCTCTTTCACCCTCATTAAGAGGTTCTTTAATTCCTCCTCACTTTCTGCCATCAGAGTGGTATCATCTGCATATCTCAGGTTGTTGATATTTCTTCCGGCAATCTTAATTCCGGCTTGGGATTCCTCCAGTCCAGCCTTTCGCATGATGTATTCTGCATATAAGTTAAATAAGCAGGGGGACAATATACAGCCTTGTCATACTCCTTTCCCAATTTTGAACCAATCAGTTGTTCCATATCCAGTTCTAACTGTTGCTTCCTGTCCCACATACAGATTTCTCAGGAGATAGATAAGGTGGTCAGGCACTCCCATTTCTTTAAGGACTTGCCATAGTTTGCTGTGGTCCACACAGTCAAAGGCTTTTGCGTATTCAATGAAGCAGTTTTCTATGTTACATTCAGACAAATTAAAAGCTGAGTTATGGGAGGGATTGGTATTTGGCAAGCTGTAAAATGCTGTACAATGTAAAGAGAAGAGCTTGTATTACTCTTAAATTGTTGAAATTTGGGAAGCAAAACCACTGAAAATAGTTGACATGATAATTTTAGCACAAGAAGAAGACAATGCAGAACACATGATGGCTTTCCGCTCATTAAGCTTTATGAGGTAATTGTTGGGGCTTTTCTGAAATAGAACACATCCCGAGGAAAAATAAAGCATCAGAGCATGTTCCATTTTCTTTCTGTTTGGGGCGGGGGGGGGGGGGGAGCCCTGCCCCACATCCACAGTTTTCATTTAAAAGTGCAGCATCAATCCACACTGTGAACTTTGGTGCAGTCTAGCTGGTGCTTAAAAGGTCCCAAAAAGCTCCAAAATCATCCCAGAAAGATTGCATGCTCTATCTGCCGGAAAGATAAGGGCCAAACAGTGCTATCAGGGAACCATATAGCAATATACCAATTTAGACAGGCACATTCTCTGATTCTCTCTTCACCTGCAGTTCTAATCAATTTTGAAAGTTACTTCCACGAGGAAAGCAGTGGGAACCAGCTTCTGGTATCCATTCCACGAGGTACGAGAGGATTCCAGTTCATGAGTATGTGTCCATGGAAGACTTCATAGAATACATGCACAAACACACACATTAAAAAAAACAAACCAAAAGCACTCCCAATTTCTGATAAGTTGATTCTGCATCTCATAGACAGGAAGACTGTTCTTCCATGTCAGATTCCGCTGCCCTCTGCTGTCCAGCAACAACATTGTCATCTCACTGAGAGAATAAGGGAACAAGATCTGAAAGAGTAGCTGTGATAACTAAGCAAACTTCCCTGGTCACTTTTCATGCTTATGCAAAGTTTGCTCCCTCTCACAGCATACAAATATGGAATGCTATGTTCTTTCTGATTATATACTGTACGCCTAATAGGAAAATGGCTCTAAATCTACAGCCATGCGAAGAGGCTCTCCTGTGAGGCTGCATACTCATGAGAATCCCATCTTTTCTGACCACTAGGAATAGTTACCCATTTGGCTGTCAATGACTTTCATTTTCCTATATTGCTGATGTAAATGCTGATATCATCTCCATGTTTTTCTGTTCCAAGCTCACTACAGAGATCTGTAGCTTCACACAAAGCAGATTTTCTGGGAGGAGGGCAATCCAGGCTTTAATCCTCAGTGAAGTTGAGAGCCTGGAAATTGACACCTTTGTCATCGCTGCCTCATGTAGAATCTACAACTCCATTTGGTATTCCTACCAGTCTCAACTGCATGACCCATGGGCATTGCATCTGCCCCAGTTGGGGAGGGGGGCAGATGTAATGCTTGACTCCTAAATTATATACCATTTCTGACTGATGAAGAATTCTGCAGAACTCAAAACCTGCATTATTTGTAAAAAATAATAATATTAAGTGATCCAATTAAGGTGTTGCCCAACCCAGAACTACGGTTCTAGAAAGTAGGTCTCGTGATATTTAGGCTGTTGAATGAATGTACAGTATAAATGATTCCTCAGTCAGTTACAACAAAAAATCTGAATGGAACTTTTGTTGTTGAATGAGTTAAATGAGCAGTTAAAATGTCATAATCCCCACTTTTGATATTTTATGTGTGCTCTTTCTTCTTAACATTACTCAGAAATACTAGAGTAACAATGCATGCTCTCAGGACCAGCCAAAAATATTTTGTGCCTGAGGACAGGATGGTATCTTCTAGCTATGCCATGTACAGAAGAGAGAAGAACTGTTAGAGGTTTCTGGAGCAATAGCCCAGCAGATTGTTATTGTTGATCACCACCACCCTGTAGCTGATGCCGAAGGTGGTCCTCTTAATCTACCTCATGGTCAGGTTAGCCATTCCTTCCCTTTCCATACCAGTATTGTTTTCATGGCACAAACACTTCCTCCATTACCTAGGTCATTAATAAGCAGTGTTGTGTTACAGGAACCATAATGCAGCAGTGTCCACACTAAACATAATACCAAAAAGGTCTTTTATAGATCAGTTGGTTTATTGTGATGTGGAGGTTCAAGGTAAGGTGGGCCACATGTCCTCCTTCTGGAACACCAGTCCTCTATTTGGAGGGCTATCTAGTTGAAGTTTGATTTAGTAATGAAGTGCCCTAAGGAGAGAGATCAGAGACCCTGAAGCTGTCTTTCCACATTGAGCAGCACCTGGACAACAGATTCATCAGGCACACGGACCATTTGGCCATAGAACTCCCCACACAGGTAAGGTGTGTTGTATTTTTAAAGTAAATCTTATTAGTTCACACAGCATAATCAAATCAACAATTACAGAAATAAAACTAAACTGAAAAATACACTTCTTTGCCTTAATAAAGAACACCAAAAAAAAGACAGACAGACAGACAGATAGATAGATAGATAGATAGATAGATAGATAGATAGATAGATAGATAGATAGATAGATAGATAGATAGATAGATAGATAGATAGATAGATAGATAGATAGGTAGATGATCCTATGCATAGACATATAAAAAGGATGTGTGGCTGTAGCTTGCAAGTTTCTAAAAATTATTATTCTAAACCTGCCTGTAATATATCATTATAAATGGATGTGTGTGTCAATGGTGGAGGCACAAAACAGTCCAATAGAAAAATAAAAAGAGAGGGATCTGTTGTGATTCTGTGTGAATTATTAAAATTACCACTAATTTTGCCTATGTATGTATAAATTACCATATGCAGTTTTATGACAATGGGTTCTCTGTTGTTTTCCCTTTTTGTGTGTGTGATGTATAAGTGCACACATGCGTGCGCACACACACAGACAGAGTTCAAGGCCAATAATTTCATCTGATGAAGTAATATCGGAAGGGCAGCTGTCTTTAGCTAGATTCAGACACACTGGAGTGGATGGGAAAAATTAACAAGATGAAAATGAGCGATTAAAGGCTGGTTTATTTGCCTGTATGAACTCAAAATCCTGTTTCTGTGGCAGAGAAGCAAACAGCCTTGTGTCTTCTGGCTTGATGGGAACTCCATTTTGTGTGGAGACTTGCATATGCAGGGGACTGATCCATATGATTTCTTATGCCTCTCTATATAAATACATCTCCTTAGACCACCTGTTTCACACATTCTGAATGTAGCTGAGGCAACATATATGCTGACTCCACCTCCCATCTGGGATCTGCTTCCCAGGTCATCATCCTAACTAGGCCTTTGTTAATACATAAATGGGGGAGAGGAGGAAGAAAAAAAGGAAAAACCAAAATAATGATGTTGTCACTTGTTCCGTTATTCTGGAAAAGGAATGGCATTTTGTCTTCATTATAACCGCCTCCCAAATAATGTGTTTTAAGAAATGTTACCATAACATGTAATTTCCAAGCTCTGGTTTGTTTAGACTAAGAACTGTTGTCTGATTTGTTTGTTGATTTCTGTTCTCTCTGTTATCCTTCCCCTTTTCCTTTTTATATGAATGTGGCAAGCTGTTATATACATAATGGATTGGTTATTTTTTGTTAGGGAGAAAGACCATTAAATGCCTGCTGAACAAAAAAGATCTTTAGTGATGCACTGTATGAGAAGGAAGTTTGAGAACCAGTGGTTGAAAAATATTTCCACTATTCACCTGCTGATATTCATTCTTCTTATTTACTTTATTTTGTTGTTTCTTTCATTCTTTTATTGGCTATAATTCTTTCTTCTCTTTCCTCCAGTTGAGCTCAAGGTAGCACTCATGGTTTGTTTCCTCTGCATTTTATCCTAAAATGATGACTTAAGTGCATTAGGGTGAGTGTGTGACCCACCTAAAGGTCATGGCTGAATGTAGGGAATATTAATGGTGGCCAAGTGGAGACTTGAAGCTGGGTCTCTTAAATCCCACTCCAACACTCTAAGTACTATGCTATATCAAATATCTATCAAAGGTTGGTTGAGACGTGAATTTACTGTTAATAACAGCCTGCCTGAAAAGCACCCAGTGAACCACACCATTATGTTGGTGGGAACTGTATGTTGTACAGTTATACATAATTTAAAGACCTATCGATCTGGTAGCCTGTAATGTTGCTTCCAAATACATCTCTGTGAAAAGAGCTGGTTTCAATGTGATCTCAAATCCATGGTGTTCTGCACTTTACTTGTATTCTGTGTCATGCTAATTCATCCCTGTAAACCCACAGAAATTATAAGAAAAATAAAGCACTAGCAATTTTGTCTGGCTTTAAAATGAAAATAATTATGGGCTAAGTCCAAAGTCAATCCAACCTAGAGTGGGCTCATTAAAATGAATGAGATTTATAACTAAGTCCCATTCAGTTCAATAGATCTTCTCAAAGTAGGATTAATGTTTAAGCCAGCCTTATTCTAGTACATCAGAAGGTACAGTGTTAGATCTCCTCTTCTACCTTACCAGGAAAATGTCAGAGTTTAGCTCATAGAGACCATGTTTGATGGTGGCTCTCAAGTGCATGTATTTCCAGCCAGCTCCCTACTTCTACTCATTGTCTGGAAAGTGTTTCAAATAACTAAATGTGCCATTTGCATGTTTAGCATGAGTTCTTTAGTATCAAAGTTTGGTCCAGATTTCAGAAGAATATCATTACCTTTCAGTGTTAGTAAGTGGCAAAATGTTTTAGTACTTATAAATTCTGAAATTCAGAAGGTTGAGCCCACTGGAATTTGTCTTTCCCTTTGTCATATTTGTTATGTATTCATATTTATAAACAAAGATAATACATATTTATTATATTATAATCTTAGGTGTGGGAAACTATTTTTGCCCAAGGGCTATATTGACACCCTGGAAGTATGTTGAGGATCACATGCCACCTAGAGTGGAGCCTTGGAGGCCAAAGAGAACTGAGCTGTTCCTCTCTCCCTCCCTCCCTCCCTCTCTCCCCCCGTCATACACAGGCACTAAAAATTCATGCACATACCTCCGCAGAGGTGAAAAACAGGTTTCCCAGAGAGGAAATAACAATCTGATGTTTTCTCCATGCTCACATTAGTCCGTTGTCTTTCTAGCCATAGAGAAGGGGGAAATCCAGCCAGGGAGGAAGAGATCTGGTCTCTTCTTCTATCACTAAAATAGAGCACCTCCTTGAGGGCCAAAACTTGGGGGAAGGGCTTTAGGGGAGAGTGACTTGCACTGTGACCTTGGCCAGTCAGATGGGGAGGCTCTAAAATTTGCCCCATGGATCTGGGTTCCCTACGCCTGGCTTATGCCTCTCTTTCATGAGCAGAACGTTTCTACACTCATTCCAAGATCTTAGTGCATGGGAGAACTGAAATTCAGCTTTGGGCTGAATTGTGCAAATATTTTGTGTAGTAGTTTTGATCAAGGTCTCTTGCAACACCTCCAGACCTGTGCTTGCATTAAGCCAATATGTTGTATGATTCTTCAATAAACATGGCCACCACCAGCATATACTCCTGCATGCATTTCTCTTGATCCTAATACTTATCCCCAGGTATATTAATGTATATAATATTGCTGCTTACAAATCTGGCCTGTTGTACCAAAATTCCTGCCCGTGTTGCATGAAATATAAGGGGTCAGACTGAAGAGAACAATCACAAAATGGCAGGGGGGAGAAGCAGCAAAAATTCAGTCTGTAGCATGTTAGCTTCCATGAACCAATGCACAAACTGTATCCTCACAAATACTCAACAGCATTGATCAAAACCTCCTCAGAAATTCAGATGGCTGAGCCCATGGGAACATCTGTGTATTGCGTAGCTCTTGGCTTTTACACCTGCATACAAATAATCTCTGAATGCATGTGAAGTCTGAACCATAGCATTCTTACTCTGTTACTGCTGCCTTTTAAATTCTTCCCTCCTAGCACATCAGTTTAGCTGTTCAGCCTCCTACCTTATAAAATGCATCAGTTATATTGATACAATTGCATCTGTTCTGTCCAGAATAGCCACCTTTACTCATTAGTATTCAGAAAATGTCACTGAGCTATATACTATCATCTGACAACTTCTGGTTTGTTATGCTGATCAGGTCTGTGTAGTTTACTGCTTAAACACTGTCTGTGGCTTATCTCATTTAGATTTGCAAATTAATAAACAAATCACAATTCTGCCACAGGGCAGTCAGATTTAATGCTAGAGTTACAGCAGCTAGGAAACCCATGGACTGGTTTATTATCCTCAGTGTCAAGAAACTGGAAAAGGGGTGTGTGGTTTCAGTTGCCCTTTGTAATGCAGACCTGTGCTTCTGCCTGGGATGAGCAGGCCAATAGAGCAGAGAGAAATTGCCCATTAATTTGAAGGTTTTGCCATCTGTGTCTTATCTTTGTGATAAGGAATTTCCAAGGCAAAAAACTCACTCCTGGTACAAGCTAATTAACAAAACTGGTTTCAGCTGAGTGAAGAGAGATGGGAGAGAGTGAAATTATTTGGAAAAATTATTCTCTTCTTTCAGAGGTCTGATTGGTGAATTCTCTCAAAATATCTAGAAAGTGGAATAACAAGTATAAAAATGGAGAGATTTTGCTTAGTTTAGCCTAGTCTCTCAGGAGAATGCTATGCTCACTTGCTGCCTTGCTACCTGATTTATACTCTGCACATGTTCTGGAACCGAGCTGAAGTTCTGCTTGAATGTAAGTATTATCTTAGTATAGTTAGCTTTCTTATTTTCTGTAGGAACTGATTTGAAATTTTCTTTGCCTCAGGATCTTTTGATAATTATTTGCTCTGCATCCTTTGACTGTTTTTGGAATTTTTGAAACTGTTTGGAACTGCATTCTTTTTGACTTCTATTTGCAACACTTTTAATAAAATAATAAAATTTTATAGCAGTTTGTTTATTTTTGGGAATGAAAGAGGGTTGATGGTTCTAAAGAAAGGCCTTGCATCGTCCCCCTACAGGAGTCCATACATTTTGTGGGTATTTTGGTATTCCTACTTAGCAGGGTTGACATGCAGGCTAAAATGCTTAACCTTGTGAATTTTTTAGTACACCCTGGAGAAACTTTGCAGTCAGAGTGACTCAAGGTGTTGGGGAGGAGTACTGGGCAGGAAGATCTATGTTGTAGAGAAATTAACTCAGAGGTTCTTTCCTTGACGTAGAACTGGAAACAGCAGCAAAGAGCAGAGTACATTTAAACAAAATAGTTTATTCACTGGTGAATAGGTACGTCCCACAGTAGAGAGACAAAAGAGTCTTCAAGAATAATCAGGAGCTATGCCCTTGCAGCGTAGCAAACTAACTTTTATACTTTCATTCTTATCAGTAACAAGCAAAATTTCTATGGACCACCAATTAGAACAGGAATCCTAAAAATTACAAATCCTAAGAAAACATGTACATTACACAAGAATATTTAAAATACTTGCCTAATATACATAGTTAGAAAGCATATGTGGTAAGACAGCAGGTGTTTTATCTGTATAACTAGTTTAACAGTAACCTATACAATTTCAGATATGTGAAGCATGCTTATCTATATGTGTCCTTGAATTTTACAAGGCTTTGAGTTTACAAGACTGCAGATATGTTGCTCATCATGCTACAGAGCAAAGACAATAGAGTGTTTAGTGATTAGTATTGGCAAATAGTATTAGAGCATTGCTAGGCAGGGATAAAAAAAAACCTTCTATATCATTTTCCCCCAATGATCAGCACATTTGGCCGTCCTGGAATTTACCCACATCAGGAAAGCCTGGGCAGTGTAGTTCAGTGGTTAGTGTGGGCCTCTCTGACCTGGCCACAATCTTGACATTCGCCATGCAATTTTTACCATATTTACTCAGCCAAGCTGGCAGTTCAGTATCTGTGCCACTTATCTGCACAAGCCATGTGGTTGCTTCATCCACATCATTCTCAGTGACATAGAACTGCATTAAAGGGAAACTGTGCATGTATGTGTGTTCACATGAAAGAATGCATGTGTTTGAATGAGAACTAATTCATATGACCTTAAACACTGGTTACATATTGGCTAAATGAAAACATCCATTACGTGGTCTGAAAATTTAGCAATCATGTTCTAGCTCTTTCATGTGGCCATCTTCAGCTCATAACAAGTTTTGCAAAATTCCTCCAACATTCCTGTCTGTGACCTATGCTGAGTAATGCTTCTTTCCTTCATTTATGAATGCAAGTAATTATGTATTACTTAAAAGACTTATTTGTTTAAGCTTCCACAAAATTCTAATCTGCTGTCTCATTGTGGCATGGAGGTGATCTCAGGCTGTTGAAGGATATGGCAGGAAAACACAAACTGTGGCAGGTTCTACCAAGTTGATGGGGCTTTCAGTATGGCAGCTCACATGTCCTGTTTTGGATTGCATATCTAAGGACCAGTCCAACTAAGTACAGAGAGCCTCATTCCCAGAAATTGGGGACCAGGTGAAGAACTGGCTACAGCCAACTATGAACATGCAGCAACAATCTGGAAAAGTTGTGGTCTGCATTGATAGAGGAATTGTCTGTACCAATAAGAACACAAATCATTGATGTATTTATTTCAGCATATCTGCCCAAACTTTACATTATTCAGAAAAATTTCCAAGTCCACATAGAATACAAATCAGAAAACTAAAACATTCCAAAATAAACAATACAAAAAACAAAAAACAGTAGAGAAGGACTAAAAATAAAACAGCAAAACTATTGATATTACATAGAAAGGGAAGGGTTGGCAACAAATCACAGTATCAATGACACTAGGTGAACTTCTTTGGGAAAGGGTTTTGAAAACTAGAATAACACAACAGAAAGGGGCTTTATCCCTCTTAGCGACTCATCCTTCTTACACAAGCAGGAGGTGGCCCTTGAATTATGACCTTAAGTAGTAGAGATATGCTTGCTCTAGTTTTTGGCTTTTCGTAAGTCAAAACCATATATTTGAATTATGCCTGGTCATAAACTGGAAGCCAATGTTTATTTTTCAAGATGATGAGCTCCAGCTAACAGTTTAGGAGTCAAATTCTGAACCAACTGAAGCTTCCAAGCAAGGGCATCCCTACATACTATGTACTGCAGATGAATACATCATGTGGCTAGATCACCTCTTCCCAGAAGGGGGCACAGCTGGCACACCAACCTGAAAGTGGTAAAAGGCACATCCTCCCGTACAGCACCCATAAGCATAACAGGATTTAATGATTAAAACAACTGCTGTTCTAAAACTAGAGTTAAGTTATCTTTTCTTATGTTAAGCTCTGTAGCCAGGAAATCAGAAGCCAAGGCTAACAGACACGTTGTGTGATCAGGAATGATGTTGTGCAATTTCACAGATTTGTGCTTGTTTGCACCATGTACCCACAGTTTATCCTGGCTTTTGAACCTTTTTCCGGAGGGGAAGGAGAGAGTGCTCAGGACCAGCAGACACTCTCCACCTTGTCCTAGTCTTGTATTACCAGGTGAATTCTAGCTAGAGGAATACGCCTATGGGCTGGCCCATGCCTCCTAATGACAATGAACTAAATACAATTTTAGTGCCAACTGGAGTAGATGAATTGAAATCAATATGACTTGTATTAGTTTGACTGATGCATCCCATTCAATTCAATGAGTCTACTCTAAATAAATAATAATCATGTGCTATTGAGTCAATTCCGACTTATGACGACACTTTACAGGATTTTCCAGGTAGAGAATACACAGACATAGTTTACCATTCTCTTCTTCTGAAGGTGCCCTGGGATTGTACACCTTGCCTAAGGCCACACAGGCTGGCTGTTCTACCAGGAGGCATAGTGGGGAATCAAACTTCCCAACCTCAGCAGCCAAACCTAACCTAAACCTCTGAGCTATCCAGCTACTTTACAAGGGACTAAAATCAAAACTAAGCATACATTGGGTTAATAAGCATCCCAAGACTGATCCTTTAGGAGTAGTGCAACCAGGTGTATGAACCATCTTTGTCTGATCTGCACTGAATCTGAATCAGAAGCTGATTGTAAAATGCATGATTGTAAGCTATGCCAAGTTTAAGAGGTCTCATAGCATTACCCCGATGTGTATTATTTTAACAATTATGTACAAATTGAACTGGGGGGAGGGAGTTTATTTTAAATTCCCTCAAAATTGAGGCTCTAAACTACAGTTTATTTATCTTGTGCATAAATCTGGGAATGGGTCTTAGTTTGTTCCTTCTCATTCTGTATATTACCATGGCCAGTATATTACCAACATAGCATTCCAAGATGTGCGCGCTGCTACTTGCATCTGATGAAAGATAAAAATAAATCTGAGTATCATCTGTGTGCTTGCCACACCTCAGGCCAAATCTCTGGCTTGCGTCTCATAGCAGTCATGTAGTGTGGTAGAAAGAACAGACCCTAAGAGATAGCATGAGGGTTCTCAACACAGTCTCAGTACATTGCCCTAGAGTTTGAAATGTAAGTTCATAAAGATGTATGATATTTCCAGAGCAAATTCTTATGCATATTCATCTCCTATGAAGCAAGTCTCGGCATTCAGTCGATTCTAACCCCACAGCACACACATACACAAAATCTTTGTGAATCATGCAGTCAGATCCACTGGCTGTGTATCTAGTGATTCAAAACAGTCTGGTTGTTTGAGGGTGTATCAGTCAAGATGTTTATTCAACAGTGATGCACTGTAATGCATAGTCACAGACCATTCCACTTGTATGTTTCACACATGAAGTGTGTGCTGCTTATATACCGCCCCATAACACTGAAAGCACTCCCTGGGAAGTTTACAATTTAATTATGCAGGCTACACATTGCACCCCTCAGTGAGCTGGGTACTCTATTTACTGACCTTGGATGGAAGAAAGGATAAGTCAACCTCGAGTTGGCTAGCTGAGCCCATTAGGATCAAATCCAGATCATGATCAGAGTCTTGACTGCAGTACTGCAGTTTAACCACTGTGCCATGAGGCTCCCCCTCCCCTTTTTTAGCCCATGAGTAAATGACAGTCCACACAATGGGTGATATTAGAAGCATTTCTCCTCTAGGCTACCCAATGCATCCTCCTCCTCTGGCAATATCACCATCTTCTTCTCTGTTCTTTAGACTCTGTTTTAGCCTTGCTCCAATCAACCCACTGGGTAACCTTGTGCAAAAATGAATATAAGTGATAGGTTTTGGAGACATGGATTTACCAAAATATTTTGTTGAAAATGTATTCCATGCTTCCGTTGCATATAGTGATTCAATGCCTTCCCCTCCCCCACTCTTAGCAACCAATATAGTACAAAAATGGTTCAACAATATATCAGTATAGTGCAAAACCTGAACCAGAGCAATCATTTCACTTAAAACCACTGTTTTTGAGACATTTATTTATATTTATTTTATTTAAAATACTTTTTTCCTGCCTTAAAAATGAGACGTGTCAGAATGCGACATATACTATACTAAAATAATAAAGGGACTGTAGAAAATTCAATCCTGGAAATGTACATTGTACTGTTAAAATGATGTGTTTTCAGTAGTCTGGAAGCAAGATTATTTGTACATAAACACCACTTAGCAAAAGGAATTATTTTTATGGCTGACAGTTGAAGTATGGGAGAGAAATGAAGTAACGTATTTATGTTGCAATGTGTTAATATGACCAGAGATTGTGTTTGCAAGTCCTATAACCTGCACCCTCTGTAGCTACTGTACTCTGATTTTATAGTACCATGGTGTACCAGATCCTTTATTTTGCAAGTTGATTTATTTATTTCCTCTAGGCTTTGCAAATTTTACTCACAGCATGAATGTTTTTCATCATAGTGGCAGTCTTCCAGATTCTGAGTTACATGCCTTTGTGGTTTCAGGAGATGCAGGAATAATAGAGATTCCTATTAAAAAATTATTTGGTGCATCAGACTCCTCTAATCTGTAGGCCCTGGAAAAGATAATGTTTATAGTTGGAAGGGAAAAGAAAAGAACTGAAAGAACTATAAATCTAGGGATGGAGGAGACACACAGATATTCACCAATCAACACAAGAAGGCAACACAACATGTCACACCACACACGCTGGATATCAATAACAATAATGTAGTAATGCCAACAGACGACAAAAACATGGATTTTCCTCCACATATTCAAACTAGCATGGCTGGGTGAGAATAAGAAACATGTTCTGTGTGCATTATTAATATGCTTAAATGCTAAAAATTAGTCTTATTTTATATATTCTAACTTTTAAGAACTTTGGCATTTTAGAGATATCTTCCATGCTCCATGCTCCTAAAACATTATTTTTGGCATTTAGTTGTACCAAATTAATTTGTCTCTAGTCCCACTGCCAGTGACAGTGAATGCCTGTTGGGACTGGTAGCACAGGCTGACCGCTAGAAGGTGAAGCCAAAGTCAACAGTCGGTAGAACAATCTAATTCAGGGGTCCTCTCTTCTCATCTATTTCTCTTCCTCCACATTGTTTCTTTATGGGCATCTTTGTCCATCAAAACCCTCCTGTACCTTTAAGTAGGGAAATGCGATGTGTCTTTGCACCGAGGGTCTTCCTGTTGAGCTTCATGAAGATTGAAAAATAACTAAGTAGGAAGCTAAAGGCAATGTCATTCCATAATCTGGTTATAAGTTTAAGTAGCTCATGATCAGAGAAGGGGGTGCCCTCTGCAAAATTCTGAGGTGACCCCCTCAATCCATGGGTTGTTCTTCATGGTAATATGGAAGGCAGGGGTGCGCTAGCTGGGCGAGGTAACCTGAGCTGGTGGCAGCCATTCCACGTGCCCTAATGGGCAAATCTCCATGGAAAAGTGACATGGAAGACTACAGTTATAGTTTACATTAAGCAGCAGCGTTGTGGGCTGTTTTAATTTTGCTCCCCACTGTAGCTAGGCTTCAGTGTAAGAAGTGAGTCAGATCAGGAGGAAGATATATACAATCAATGGAGCACAGGGAGCTCTTGCAGGAGAGAAGGTCATTGCCCCCTTATGCTCCACTCAGTGATAAAAGTTGCTTTACAGCCTTGCTATAACTTGCTTAGGAAGCATGTGCACCTCTTACGTATATTTCATTGGCTCTTATATCAAACCTAGAAGGCATCCCAGTATGGCGTGGCTGCATAGCTGAGTGAGTTGGGTACCTGGCTGCAGAGGCAAAGGTTCGGAGTTGATTCCCCCCTCTTAAGGAAACAGCCAGCCTGTGTAGCCTTGGGTAAGCTACACAGTCTCTGAGCACCACCAGAAGAAGAGAATGGTAAACTATTTTGGAGTACTCTAGAAAACCCTGGAAGAGCCACTATAAGTCAGCATCAGCTTGATGGCACATAATTAATTACTAGTCCAGTATTTGTAAAACCATAATATAGAAGGGTGACTCTCTCAACACTGAGTACTAGTGCTCACTGGAAGGACAGATCCTGAAGCTGAGGCTCCAGTACTTTGGCCATCTCATGAGAAGAGAAGACTCCCTGGAAAAGACCCTGATGTTGGGAAAGTGTGAAGGCAAGAGGAGAAGGGGACGACAGAGGACGAGATGGACGGACAGTGTCATTGAAGCTACCAACATGAATTTGACCCAACTCCGGGAGGCAGTGGAAGACAGGAGGGCCTGGCGTGCTCTGGTCCATGGGGTCACGAAGAGTCGGACACGACTTAACGACTAAACAACAACAACAATATAGAAGGGGAGGAGACTGAGAGCATCTTGCTGAGAGCATCTTGCAGCCAACACAGTGACAGCCTAAGAGTCTAATCTGGTAGTTTCCAGCTCATGTTCTCATCTCCACTAAACTGGACCATTTCTCAAAAACACTCTTCTTCTGCTCTCAGAAGAGCCTGCAAAGGCTCCTACATCTTCTTTGTGGCAAGTGAACGTGCCTCTTGCCATGTGATGTAGTGCTTAAAGTGCTGGATCCGGGTTTTGGAGATCCAGGGACCATATTTCCACTGAGCTAGGACACTCCCTGGGCCAGTCACAATTCAGCCTGTCCTACCTCGCTGGCTTGTTGTGGAAATCAAATGCGGATGAAGAGAGTCACCTGTGGCTACCTTGAGCTCATGACAGGAAAGGAGGGACACCGGGATAAACGTGCAACCAACAAACAGCAAGAAACGTTGGAGTAAGAAAAAAAATGACACCAACAAATCCGTGCAGAGAATCTCCCCCAGGCCCTGTGCGAGAATGTCTCCAGAAGAGGATTCGAAAGAACGTCTCCGGGGCTACCAGCAAATGCAAAAGGAACGACTAAGAGTTTATTTATTTATTTCTTACATTTTTATCCCGCCCATCTAGTCGTTTTGACTACTCTTTAAATGTCAGGAGGATCGTTTCAGCCCTGCCTTTTGCTACTTGACAAGCCTGGGGCTGTGGGGGGGGGGGGGGGAGAGAGAGAGAGAGAGAGAGAGAGAGAGAGAATCACCATCACCTTGGTAACGCACCGAGCGAAAGCCAGAGTCCCCACCCTGCACGTTGGCGAGGATTTTGCCCCAGGGAAGCCGCCCGGGTGGCAGGACAGCAGTGGCCGAGCGGTCTGCGGGCGGCTGGCCTCGGGCGGGCCGACCGAAGAGGGGAGGAGGGCCTGCCTCTCTCGGAGCGAGCTCCTCTGATGACGTGCCTCGGCTCGGGCGGCTCGCTGCAGTGTCACTGCAATGGCTGAGGGGCGGCTGTTGGATGCTCGCAAGGAGCGCGTTTTCCCAGGAGGAAGGGAAGCCAGCATCCAGCGCATCGCCCGGCAACGGCTCCAACCTGCCTGGGAAAATTCCTCTCCCACTCCTTCCTCGGTGAGGCGGGTCTGATTCTCCACTTCCAAGGAGTGTACATGGTGAGCAGTAGTTTGTGTGCTTTTGGGGGCAAAAAAACCAACCAACCCAAACCAACCCAACCCACCAACCCGTCGGGTGGATTCCCGGCTCCTTCTCTCGTCCCCCCTCCTTTCCTTCCCTCCTCTAAACGCTACCCTGGACTGGCTTGACGAATCAGGCTCACAGGGCTCGGGTCCCCTGCTTGTGGGGAAAAGGACAGAAAAATCTGATCTCCAGCAACCAGGATGGAGCAGGCTTTTAAAATGGATTCTTCTCCCTTTTTAATTATGAGCCTCTTGCAATGTCAGTGGCCAAGCGCAGCCTTTGATTTCAATCTGTTTGCTAGGAACAGCCTGCAGGTTCTGGAATGAAGTGCACTGCAGTACACAGAATGGTACTTTCTTCAGGTAAAGCAAACAAGCAGTCTTTACGTCAAGATGGAGCAGGCTTGTGAGGTTAGTTTTCTCTGCATATCTGTTCTTCTCGCTATATTTCAACACAGTCCCTGCCTTTGCACCTGGTTATATAACAGCTTGCTTCTGTATTTCGAGTCATCCGTTGCCAAATTTGTTTTGCATGTGGTGCCTGGCATAATTTGTCAATGTATCAAACATCAGCAGCTGGGCTATTGAAGACAGATCCATGTTATTGGGTGGCAGTGGTGACCGTAATGATGATTAGAAAAGGAGTAGGCCTTGGCCGTTCCATGGCATTAAATATTATTGCGTAAGGTAAGGATCTGCACCCATCTTGCCTCAGACAATTCAAACTGGGTTGAGCAAAGCTGAGCTTTGGCTGCTGATACAAGGTCATGTCTGCACTTTTGCATCTGATATTTAGCACATATCAGAGTCTTGCAACTTTGCAGTGAAACCTGTTTGCTACACGCATTGCATGGGGAATTCTGAGACCTTTTAAATGTTGTTTTACAGACAAGGAATAAAAGGGAATTTCTTATTTTATCACCACTTATTCCCTTGTTGATTACAAATGTCACTTTGACCTGTCAGCTAAGGAATTCCAACTAATAAAGTGAATTGGATGTAGCTGGTTTGAAATGCGGATAAAGCATGAAGTGCAAAAGCAAAGAATCTGATTTGTGTAGCAGGTTTTCACCATTGACCAATCTTCGTCCGATGTGATATGGGTTATTCACATTCATTTTGAAGTATGGAGCAATCTCTTTCTTTCTGCTGCTGTTCTGATTCACTGATCTTGGCCTACAAATGCAAAATTGCATTTTGTTGGCAATGCAGTCCTTTGCTTTATGTATATGGGTCTGGCTGTCTCTGTGTGCATGTGTTTCTGGACAAGATGTAGGAAAGGAACATTTGAAGGGGAGACTGTCACTTGGTGTTTAGTATTTGGTTCATTTCATAATAGCTTTCTTAGATGTTTGTTAAGAAATGAAGGACACCATATGTGGTGATAGAAAATGACCACCTTATCTGAAAAGTTTGAAGAGTAAGGAACAGAATAATTGTGGTGGTGAGGCTACAATTGTCCTCTGCACATTTAGCTGAGAGTAAGCCCCATTAAAATCAGTAGGACTTAATTATGAAAAAATATGCACCAGATGAGGTAAATTGAAAAAATATTTTTTTTCTTGTAATTGAGAGGGGGTGATTTTGGGTGATTTTTTAAAATTGCTCCAATCCAGGCATATTCAGAATTTGTTTCCATTTGATCTTCTCTGTATGTTCAAGTCAGTGAATTATTGTTTGCAGAATTTTGCTTTTGAAAAGTGATTTAGGCTTGTAATTTAAGCACCTCCCTACAGTAATGCATAGACATATTTTGGCTCTGTCAGTTTCAATTACTGCATAAACAGTCTCAGTAAAATTTGAAATCACAGGAATGCGTTGTCAGATACTTTAGAATCTCGGTCAAGCTGTTTATACCAATAAATGAGATTTCCCTTTGAGCAAAAGTAGGTGTTTATCTCTGGAATAATCAGTAGGTGCTATCTGGAAAGGCCCAACAGAAAATGCTTCTAACAGTAACTATACTACCAGAGCAAGACATCCTTCCTGTAGATTCCTGAAGCATCCATCATCTGGAAAGAGAAGAAATCTGATGTTAGACGGCATCTGTGTCCAGCCAAGTTTTATACTGCTGATGTGTGATTTTTCTCTTTCTAGTTTGCCATTATCTATTATCCTCAATTGCTATTTTCTCTTTTAAGACACACTGGAACACATGTGGCTTGTAACAATAAGGGAATACTTAGACTGATGGCAGATTTGACTAGAAATTTTGCTGCAATGTAGACTGTGTATTAGCATAAGAGCAACTAGGGAATATTCATTATAGAGGTCATGATGCAAAGTACAATTTACAAGATGCATACTGCAAGGCAGCATAAGACTTCTGTCGGCTATGTCACATATCACCATTAATTGTGTCTCAGTATCTTCAGCATAATATTAATAATCACGTTCCATCAAGTCGGTTCTGATTTATGGTGCCCCTTTTCAAGGTTTTCCAGGTAGAGAATACTCAGAAGTGGTTTACCATTCCCTTCTTCTGGAGGCATCCTGGGACTCTGCAGGTTGCCCAAGGCCACACAGGCCGTCTGTACTCACAGGAGGCACAATGGGGAGTTGAACTTCCAACCTCTGGCTCCACAGCCAGATATCTGAACCACTGAGCTATCCAACCTGCATACACAAATTTAAAATGTGTGTTCACTGCATCTTATATTTCTAGAGCAAGGATGGACAGCATGCACTCCTTATAATGACATTGAGTTTTGAGTGGCCCACAGTTGCCAACCCTGAAGGGTCTTTTTTTTTTTTAAAGTAGCCATTCTAGGGTACAAGTTTTAAAAATTGTTAGGAAAAAGTTTGGGTGGTAGGGTTATAGAAGTGAGTGTAGCCCACTAAGATCCAATAATGGGTTTGCATGGTTTCTGGACCTGTGGGTATCACTGATCCTGTCTTGGAGAGGTGCATCTTAATTTCTAAATAACTAAATATTTTCCTTTCAGAAGTTTTGCTAAATAGATTTGAAATAAGTTTATAATGCATATATCAGTTGCAAATGTAAACAACATGTCTACTCTCTCTGCATCTATAGTTTATTGATTTGTTATTAATAACATTTACAGTCTTGTCTTCTCCCTGTGAGCTCAGCATGGTATGCATGACTCTCCTCCTCTCCCTGCACTTTTATTCTCACAACAGTATTGTGAGGTAGATCAGGCTCAGAAACTGTGAGTGGTCCAGGGTCATTCAGTGAGTATCAGAGATGTTGGCAAGTCTTTGCATCCAAGTCTGAGTCTTTGCATCTGAATCCCAAGTCTGAGTCCCTATTAAAAATAAGCTTTTTTTACCCAGAAAAAAAGGGAGGGGTGGGTGGATTCTGAGTCGCAAGTCAAGTCTGAGTCACTGAAATGCAAAAAAAAAACCTGAGTTGAGTCCGAGTCGAGTCACTGGTGCGATTTAAGTCTCACTTGACAGTGAGCTCCTTGACTCGAGTCCCCAACCCTGGCGAGTATCTTGACTCAGTAGGGCAGTGCTTCCCAACCTTGGGTCCTCAAATGTTCTTTGGCTAAAACTCCCAGAAGTCTTCACCACTAGCTGTGCTGGCCAGGATTTCTGAGAGTTGCAATCCAAGAACATGTAGGGACCCATGGTTGGGAGCCACTGTAGGGACTTGAGCAAGTTGTACCCCATGACTTTGACCATTGCTTCTTCATTAAAATTCTTCCTCCTCTCTGTGGCTTAAATGGTTAAGCTAAATGGTTATATAGAGACATCTACTGCATATAATCTGGTCCTTGTCAAACTTGACAGTGTCCTGGGCCATTCATTTGTTTTCTGTCTTCATAAAATAATCTCAATTTTTTCTTTACCACAAAGGAACTCATTAAATGAGAATTTTACAGCCCTAACACCTTTGACTAATACGTAAACGACATCATGCTTTTTTATTAGTACGGAATTTTACAAGTAGTTGAAAGATTCTCATTACTTTAAAAAGTATTTTTATGATTTAAGGTCTATTCATTTTGTAGCTTTTACACAGTTATAACCCGGGCTTGCATTATAGCATCACTTTCAAGTACATCTCCTCCCTGCAGCATGTTTCAGATTTGGCTGACAAGCTGTAGGACTAACCCTTCGGAACGAATTTGCTTCCTTCACTCTCTCTAGACACAAACAAAACTAAAAGTTGTCTAACTTGATAAAACACGTACAGAGACCAAAAAAAAAAAAAAAAAAGACAGAAAAGAAACGAAAGGGGAGGGCAGAGAACCAGATGGGGAGCAGATATTTTATCTTCCACTGCTAATTTTGGTAGGTTCTATATTTAGCTTTTTTCTCTCTACCCACAATAAAGCTGTTTATAAGTTTCATTTGCATGAGAACATCAGGTGGCTTGTTTTACCTTAGAAACAGGGCTGTGACACTGGAGAGCAGAGGAGAGAGGGACAGGTGGGGATAGTCTTGTGACACATCCCACACTTCCTAGCCCCATTCCATTGCTGTAGCCGCGCCTATGCTGCAAAACTGTGTTTAGGATGGAAGTGGGAATATCCTATCAGGACTGCTCTTTTTGGTCATTAAATGTTTATTGATTTATCAATAAAGATACAAAAATAGATTTGTGAGAGCCCCATTACTGCTTCTACCCGTACCTTCTGGCTCATTATAATGTACAAGCACAGTTATCTTTTTCTGGGAGAGAGGTTTGGTATTTTTGGCCTCAGAATTAATTGTTGAGGAGACCACTGCAATGGGAGGGTGGGGTGGACTGTGTATTATATGTAGCAAAAAAATTGCTGCAGTATCAGCTTATTTCTGGGGAAAATGTATTGGGTTAGATTCAGATAGTTTCATGTAATGACCCTTGAAATCAAAGGAACAAACCATGACTAACTTGTTCCATTGATTTCAGTCACCCTCTAAACTTTATTAATTTTGGCTTGACCTCATCCATTGTTCATACTAGTGTCTTGAAAAGGAGCTAGGAATTGGCATAGTTAGATCACAAATGTATCTATGAATTTCATATAAAAGCTCTGTTTCTACAGAGTAGTCTATCAAAACTAAAGCACAGAATACCACATTCTACTTGAAGGCATCTATCTATTCATAGCTACAAAAGGGATATTGGAATCTGGTCTGAATCCAGTCAAATGATGGGGATTTACATAGTGCAATTATATGCTGGATTGCACTCCCAGTCCATAATTTGTCAAAAGAAATGTATTTCAAACCCAGTCCACACATATGCAAAGACTCATTTGGAAGAATTCCTAATATTGAAACACTCTGAAAACATCCACATTTCTTTCACTGGAAACTCAAAGCACAGTTTAGAGATAACTAAAAATGTTGAAAACAGTTGAAAACTGGCAGTATTCCCAAAGGAACCCAATCAGTGAGTAGAACAGTGAATGAGTATTTTCCTGACCAGCTGAGTGCAGATGGCCCCCCAGAAATGTGTTGCTTTTGTGACATTGTACCAATCCAGCCTCTTTGATGCAACACTGACCGAAAGTATTTCTTTATTTGATAAGACTCAGTTCATATGTTTTCTTGGCACATGGTTGTCTTTTGGAAACCAAATTATGTAGACACTCAAGATTCATATTTAGCTGTCTTTGTATCCTGTAGACTTCTTGGAGGCATCTATCAGTCATTATGGAAAGCAGGATGCAACACTAAATGGCTTTTTGACAGGATCCTGTAGAATCTCCTTAAGTACTTAAGAGTATGGAATGCTGTGCTCAAGTGGCTGACGCTAATACATTAGTAACCATGGAAAGGAAGTGGTCCCAGCAACACATCATTTCCTAGCACAGTTATTAGCAGCCCAAACCAAATGGGTAGCCTTCAATATTAATGTTGATCTGACTTTTTGTCATTGTTTACACCAACTGATCCTATTACAACAAAATCGTGAAGTACGGAATGTTCATATTCTAGTTCCCGATGATTCCATTCCACGCTTACCTGTCTTCATACCGGTTTTCCATTTCACCACACTTTTCATTAGTTAGGTAGCATTCTGTGCCTGCTGACCATACTTAAGTCCTTGTTAGGTTTTTTGGGAGCAGGATTCCCTGCTTCAAGAAATCTCTTTCTAAAGTACCTTTTTACCTCAGCAAATTTTTAGGTTCCTTACAATCTAGAAAAACATTCCTCTTGTTCAAGATGTAAATCTTCAATATTTGTTCATTCTCTCAGGTGGAAATTAAAACTTTCAAGAATTTCATTTCCTCTAGGGCAAGATTGTAGAAGTCATTGTGATTTTTTTTTTTTTTTGCATTTTAGCAGCTCTTTTTTTTTGCAAAAAAACACAGAGATACATAGAAGATAGCCCCTTCAGATGCTGTTAAACTGGATGTTCCATCAGCCTTAGACATTAAGCCAAAAATGAGATGCAGTTCCAGAACATTGGGCTACATTTTTCCCATCCTTGAGCTCCATGTTCTCACTAAAACCATTGTGCATGGGACAGGTTGCTGAATCATGATGTGTTTATTTCTATGTGGCTATGCATAAATATTTTTTATAATTTTTGTGCATGTTACCTACCAGTTTTTGGTAATGAGGCCAGTAATAATATAAATCCATAATTTTTCCGAAACCCAAGAGCTTCACTGAAACCAGTCTCTGTACAACAAGGTATCTTGTTAGACTTTGATAATTCAGGAAATACACCTCTTGAACTGAAAAGTGATGGGACATCTCATTAATTCCTTACCCTACTGAAATACTATTAAACCCAGTAGGTGTGAAGAACTAGTTCAGTCTGCTGACTGACATATTTCAGGGCTTTTATAATTGTCTCAATATATTGAATATAGGTCTTTTCTTAGGTCACATCCTTCCAGAAAAATTTAAGAGTCAAATTGTATATACTGAAGTACAATGAAGGGCTAACCACATTATGTACAAATATGTATAACAGACCTGTAATAGCTTTTGAAAAAGAAAAGAA
Organism: Intellagama lesueurii; assembly: GCA_037013535.1. Classification (NCBI taxonomy): domain Eukaryota; kingdom Metazoa; phylum Chordata; class Lepidosauria; order Squamata; family Agamidae; genus Intellagama; species Intellagama lesueurii. Next base: position 190,087,319 of record JBAJHW010000003.1, on the reverse strand, counting down.
AAACAGCTGTTGGAAGAGGCATTTTGAGTGAAAGGGCAGGAAGGTGAATTGTTTTAATCTCTCTTCCACCCTATTTTTCTGCTCCAAATCACCATCCCATCATGGCTTTTCCTCCAACAGGATTCAGATTAGAAGCCTACATTTTGTAAAAAGCCACACCAATTCTTTCCACCCTCATTAATATTTTAGTCACAAGTGGAGTAACAGAAAGGGAGTACTTAAAAGGAATAATAAAAGCAGTACTAAAATATGAGAGAAGAAAAACCATTAAATGGCCGAGTATTCATCAAAGACTCTTTAGAAATGTGACAATTTAGTGACAACTGAAATCTTGCATAGAAACTGCAAAATAAGGAAGAAGGGTTTTCAGCCATGCTCTCTGGCAAACTGTTACTGCATTTTGGCATCTCCTCTTCTTTTATGAATCTGACCATCAGCCTCAGCTTGTGAGGTGTGAATACTAAGAACTCAGGTGGTTTATGTCCATTTTTACTTTTGCAATATGTTTAATAATCCTGCCTGAGATCAAACTCTTGTGAGTGATGCACCATCGAGCCTGTTTGAATGCCGTGTTTCAGTGTAGACCCATCTATAATAATCACATGATTGCCATTCTTACAATAATTAGAGGAAGGGCCACTTTAGATCTCATATATGTTTTTCAACAGGAGTTATTTAAATGTATTTGACATAAAACACAGTTTATGTATTTTACCCTTATTTGCAGCCCAGGATTTGCTGTGCTGATCTTTGTAATATAATGTAATGCAAAATAAGCTCAAACATTCAGACAGCTATTGCGATCAGATGCAGAAATTCAGCTATATTCACTCTGTGTTTAAAAACACAGAGAGTGATGGTTCAAGTTCCCTGGAAGGTGATAAGTGGAATTCTTAAGTCAGTGCTGTGGTATAGATAATCTGCAAATCTTTCTTTGTATCAAAGTGTTGCACAATATAAAATTATGGATGTATATGAAATATAGGTATATGAAATGTATTTGAAATATAGGTAAAAATTTTAAAATAATTAAAATGTTAGAAATTAATGTCATTTGTGGTCCTACAAGGACCGTTAAGTCATTTTGCTTATCAGCAAGTTTGCAATGCAACCCTTCTGGAGGTGAAGGATTGGCTGGCTGTAAATTATAGGCTCACATATTTCTAGGCTGGCCTCTTGCACATCATAGAAAAAGGCGGCATGCCTCATCCTTGTCCTCATTCAAAAAGAGGACAATAATTTTCTTGTTCTAATTTACATGTGCAGATGCAAATTAAGTATATCTTATCTTTGTGGAGAAGACTATAACCACATGACATGTGTACCTGCTAAGTGCTAATTGTTGACAGGCAACATGGAGGCCTCTGTGGTCTTTTCTTATGATTCTTTGGCTGCTATCCTGTTGTGCAGTTATGTAAAGGGTGTAACTTGCCATTAATTTAAGAAATCTCCATAGCTGTTACCTGTTTCGTGCTGAGTTGTGTGACTCAGCATGCAACAGATAATGTCTGTGGGGATTCCTTAACTTATGACAGTTCGCTTCCAAGGGTTACACCATTTGCGTAAGTGCACAAAGGGATTTTGTAAAAGGATTACAACATTTGTAAATGGATCTTCAACTGAGCAGTCATTCACATAGTACAAGAATTGGCAGTTTGCCCATCCAAATACTGTACTGTTAGATTGCAACTCCCATAAACTCTAGTCAGAATAGCCAATGGTGATTGATTATGGGAATTGTAGTCTAACCACATCTGTAGGGCAAGAATGTTCTCTTGCAGCACATAGAATGCCTTGAAATAGAGGTCTGTCCTCTGATAACCTGTCAGTAAGAGGACTATCCTCTGTAAAGTAGGACACATGGCAATCCTATATACTTTGTAAACCTGTTCCAGGATTCTTTGCTAATGTATAGCTGAATGCAGTTCCAGATAGAGCATGGGTAAGTGACATGGTGACTGGGGTATTCTGGAAATTGTCTCCAAAAAGGTCACATTTCTAAGCTCTTGTTGCAAAAGAGGATAAGCATCATTTTAGACTGCAATAGGATGGTTGGCCTGTCCTGCGGTGTTGTTTTGAATTATATCCTTTGTTGATTTTAATGATTTTACAGTAGGTTGGCTGACAACATTTTTATTTTTAGCTAAATGTGATTTTAACTGTTTTTATTCTTTTAAGAAGTTTGTAAGCTGCCATGAGCACAATCCTTTTTACTGGAAAGGCACAATATAAATCTAATAAATAAAATGAGGTTAGACATTGAACACAAACACTGGGGGATAAGAAGAACTCATCCGGTCTTTATTCAACCAAAGTAGTAATTCTGCCTTTGGAATTTTATGCTTGAGGCAGGTTCCTGTATGGCACAGAAGCATAATGCCAAGTACATTTTGTGGCAGTGTAGGAGTGTGTGTTATTAACTATAAACCTATATATCAGAGTTTGGGAATGCTACACCTTTTTGGACCATGCCTTCCAGAATCCCCAGGCCAGCATATAATCCACAAAAAAGTTTTCACGTTCTGATACATTCATGGTATGTAAGGTTGTACAGGGAACCTTGATTCAGTTCAGGTTCTGATCTGGAGATTTGAATTCAGGCCTATTTGATTTAGACCGCTTAGGATGTGTGATCCCGTCTAAGTGGGATCGGAATCCAAATGGAGATTTAGATATCCAGATCTTCACACCTTCCAGTGATTTGCATAAAGAAATTAAAACAGATGTAACTTTTTTGTTGTTCTTTTTCATAGAACTATGTGAAAATTGGAAAAATGGTAGCCCTTTTAGAGGATCATTCTTGCTAGACAAAGAGGAATTTTTGTGCTTGCCTTGAAAAGTTTTCCTTAAAATGCTCATAGTGTGTTGTGTTTTTTTCCACATAAATTCATGAAACTACATGAAATTTATACACTCCCTCCCTACAAGTAATGTCATTGAGAAGAGCTAGTGAAGTTCCTGTCTGGGATTGTGAACCAGAGCTGCCAATGAGCAAAGTCCTCACCCTTCCCCTTCACATTACCCTCTCCCCATGTTCTCCCTATACAGTAGGGTTTTGCAACATTTTGGAAACATGCCTTTTGGCTTTTTGAATTACCAAATTGATCTAAATTTATCCATTCCTTATTGGACCTGATACAGTCCAGTCCAGTCCGGCTTCACTTGCTTAAATATTTGCAATTCAACTAAAACAGTTGCACAGTTCTCATGGTGTGATCCAGCAGATTGGTGTAAATAAATATTGAATATTGCTAGTATAAAGGTCAGGAGGTGTGAGGGGGTGATAATTAAGGCACATGAATACAGCCAGCAGTGCTAGAAAAATTAAGCCTATTCACTGAACTAGTTTTACCAGGATAATGTAATTAATGCTTCTAGTAAAGTAGAAACTAAATGGTAGCAATATCGAACAGGTCAAACAGTACAAATATTTAGGTATTCTTTTTCACTATAAGCATTCCTGGGTTCCTCACCACAGATCAGTTTTAAACATAGCCAGGCTTTCTGTGCAGTCCTTACTTCGATTTTATTACAACACTGGCAACCGATATGTCCCGGCAGCCCTACAGGTTTTTAAATCTAAAATTACCCCACAAATTCTGTATGGCATCCCAATTTGGCAAAATGCCATGGATCGCTCAATCGAACAGCTACAATCCCACTTCTTACCTAAGGTATTAGGCTTACCGAGGTGTGTTCCCTACTCGGTACTCTGTCTTGGGACCGGACTATCCACACTGGAAACGATGGCATGGCTGAGAACTTTTCAATTCTGGCTAAAAATGTTTTAGACCAAGACAGCTTATTATATCAGCTTCTGCAAGATTCTGACCCTCCTTTTGGGTCTACTGCCCTTTTTAAAAAACTGAAATTGATTGGCCTAGACATTGGCTCTTTAGGTTCACTAAGTCTAGAGCTAGCATTTCAAACAGTCCAGAGACAAATTATGGACATTGAGTTTCAGGAATTATGGAGCGCAGCTGATAAGTCTTGCTCCCGGTTGTCTCTTCACATCCCCTTTAAAATGGGACAACCAGCTGCTTTCCTCACACTGCTTAAATGTCCACAAAAACACAGGGCCTTTTTTCTGGTCAGATGTAATGTCATGCCTGGTGCTGTATCTTATGGTAGGTATAACGGAACCCCTTATCTTTATTGTCCATGTGAGCAGGATGCTTTGGAAACCCTTACTCACATGCTCTTGCACTGTGAGCTTCATCAGGACTGTCGCAAAAAGTATGTGACCTCAGTATTATTAGAGCTTTTCCAGTTGGGATGTTATCTGTGGAGGTGGTCAACATTATGGAACAAGTAGCTGTTTTTCTTGCGTCAATTGATAGGAGGCGAAGCCCTGACCTCGAACAAATGTATTTGTTTCCCGCTCCCTGTGAATCCACAAATCTAACAAACTAGCCTGACTATGTTTATTTTATATGCCAATAAAGGTTTATTATTATTATTAGTAGTACAGTGGTACCTCGCTAGACGATTGCCTCGTTAAACGACGAATCCGCTAGACGATGAGGTTTTGCGATCGCTGTTGCGCTTCGCAAAACGATGATTCCTATGGGCGCTTTTCGCTGGACGATGTTTGGGGGCCTCTCCCGTGACCCCCCCACCCCTTTCAGAAGCCTCCCGGGGCGCAGGGGAAAAGCGGAATTTTTTTATTTCCAGCTTTCCCCCCTGAATTTTCAGGGCAGAGAAAGCCTCTTTTTAGCCCGCCCATCAGCTGTTCGTCGGGAGAGGGGAGGGGGAAGGAGCGGAGAAGAGGACAAAATGGCTGCCGGGGCTTCTTCAGCAGGTAAACATGCAGTGGAAAAGCACCCGGCAAGCCTCTGAAAGCAGTGCTTTGCAGTGGGGGTGGCGTGGGGGTGGTGGGCCTGCCCCTGCCACCCACCCACCCACCCCCACCCACTCACCCCTTGGCAAAGCCCCGCTTTCAGAAGCCTCTGGGGTGCTTTTCCACTGCCTGTTTCCCTGCTGGGAAAGCCCAGAGAAGCCTCAGAAACCCTGGTCCTATCAGCTGTTGGTCGGGAGAGGGGAGGGGGAAGGAGCGGAGAAGAGCACAAAATGGCTGCCGGCTGCCTGCTGCCTTTTAGCTGTTTGGTGCTCTTTTCCGGATGTTACGCTGCTACCAGGCACTATGAGAAGCCGGGCTCAGTCTACAGTACCTGGTAAGTGACTTTCTTTTAATTTTTTTTAAGTTTCTGTGCTTTTCTTTCCCATCGGAACGCATTAATTAAATTCCAATGCATTCCTATGGGAAATTTGGTTTCGCAAGATGATGTTTTCGCATGACAGCGATTTGTCTGGAACGGATTAACATCGTCTTGCGAGGCACCACTGTACTAGTAAATCTTTTGGAAGATTCATTTGGTGATAAAAGGGGATCACAGGCATAATTTTGACTCAGGTGTTGTTCAGAGGTGGTACTCAAACACTGAAAGTGGAGTACCAGAGTGGAGCACTGCCAGCAGCAGCAGTCAGTAAATCAACTAAGCATAACTGGGAGAAAGGACTTGTCATTTGGGGAATACATATGCAAATAGGAAGCTTCTGAAATCTGCAGGTTTCTCGAAGTTTTAAGGAACTTCATACTTTAGCACCACAGCCATAATCTTTATCTGCAAATTTAGAGATTGACAGTTTATGAACAATCCTTGTGGTCATAGACTGTCAACACCATGGGCCATATATCCACCATCCTTTTCTTGCAGACCACCTCGGTTGCTAGGTTTCTCCATTGATTTTGTCAACAAAATCCAAAGCATATACTAAATAGGTAAAGTTATAGTAACCCACAGGAACATCAGGCTGATTTTAATCATGATATGACAACTCAAGTCAAGATCAACCATTTCACACAGGGGTTGTCACTGTAGTTTGCCTGGGTGCAACCCACAAATAACTATCTGCTTGAGAATACCTCTCTGCAAACCTTAAATACACTTAGGCATGGCTGTCAAGCAAGCATGGTCACAGAGAAGCTTCCCTTTGAGCCCAAAGTTGAGAAGAAAGCCTCATCATCAGGCTGGCAAAATACTGTGGGGGTTGGGTGGCCTCTGATTTCTCTGAGGCAGTGGACAGTGCTGGGATATGGATGCTTACAGACATGACAGTCAGAAATATGCTTTACTGAACCTCGACTTACGAACGCCCCTACCTACGAACATTTCGACTTACGAGCAGCTCCGCTCGCAAAATTTTGCTTCGACTTGCGAGCGGAGCTTCGAGGTAAGAACAGAAAAAGGCAGGGGGAAAAGGCGGGAAATTCAAACCGTTGGTGGCGAAGAGGCTGCTTCTTTGTAGCTCTTTCGCCCCAACGGTTAGAGCAGGGGGTCAGGGAACTTTTTTACTCCTGCGGTGCAGGAGGAGGAAGGAGAGGCGGGGGCGCGGGTCTACTCATGAGTAAGGCCCGCCGAAGGTGTGGGCTGGGCTGAGGTGCGCGAGTCAGAGGGGCTCCTCCGTGGATGGGGCGTGCGGCGGCGGCGCAGGAGGAGGCTCCCCGCCGGGGAGTGAGTGCCATCGGAGAAGGCTTCGGTCTGCTTGGTAAGGTGCTGCTTTTTCCTTTTTAGAAACTTCTGGGTGGGTTTTGCAGGGTGGGTTTCAGCTGAGGGGGGGGGGGTTATGTTTCTGTGCTGTGTTGTTTGTTTTTGGTGAATTTTTTTTATTTTTTTTTTGCAGTTCCAGCGTGGGGATTGCTCGATGTATATTTTTGGTTTTGTTTTGTTTTTGTTTTTGCAGCCTTCGGGCCTTGCTCTGTTTATTTTTGGTTGGTTGTTGTTGTTTTTAAAGCCCCAGCGCCTTCCGATGGGGCTTTTTGTGTGCTTTATATTTTTTTCGGTATTTTTTTGAAATGCTGGAACGGATTAATCCCGTTCCCATGCATTTCAATGGGAAATGGTGCTTCGACTTACGAGCATTTCGACTTAAGAACACCATTCCGATACGGATTAAGTTCATAAGTTGAGGCACCACTGTTAAAGTCTTATTCCTTGCATAAGACTCCTGCATGACTTCATCATGATTAGACTCCTGCAGGATTGTTTGGGTAGTATTCTAGCATGGTTAGAGGCAGGGTTACCGTATTTTTCCATTTATAAGACCACCCAATGTATAAGACGACCCCCCTTTTCTAACCCCAAATTAGAAAAAGCAGGGATCAAAGGGCTCCCTTTTTGCTAAGCCCTGTGCCTTCGCAAAAGGCAAGGAAAGTGGCTGTCAAAGTGACTGCCGCTTTTCCTTGCCTTTTGAGAAGGCACGGAGCTTAGCAAGAAGGAAGAGAGAAACGCCTCCCCTTCCTTTTTGCTAAGCCCCGCGCCAGGCACGGAGCTTAGCAAAAAGGACGGGGAGGCATTTCTCCCTTCCTTTTTGCTAAGCTCTGTGCCTTCTCAAAAGGCAAGGAAAAGTGGCAGTCACTTTGACAGCTGCCTTCCGTGTATAAAACGACCCTCAATTTTTTCTCAAATTATTTAAGGAAAAAGTGTTGTTTTATACACGGAAAAATACGGTAATTTGGACACCTGTCAAACTGGTTCATTTAGCACTTTGGGCATCTTTAATAATGAACTGAAATGTTCAGTGTGGTTATATCCTTTAGTCAGAAAAGAAATAGTAATGCAGGAGGACTTTATTTGGCTCACCAATGGAGGCAAGCTGATTCTCACATCTCCAACAGTTCTCCTTCCAATTCATTGCTTCTCCAAATGTTATGATACTATCTTTGGATTAAACAGCTCATCCAAAGGCCTGTAAAAATGTATATGACTTGCACATAAAATGTGTTTTACAATAAAACATGTATAAAATATACACATGTATTTATGATCCTCTCCTCCAATTAATAGAAAAATAAATAGAAGAGTTGCAAATGAATGCATGCAAGACTAACATGAACTAATATTAGCATGCCTAATACACACTTCTCCGTAGTTATTTGTGGCTTCTAATTATGATGAGGCATTTTAAAAAAAATGTAACTACTACTAATACTACAAATAGATATGGGATTTATTTTCTCTTGCATCTTCCATGAAACTTTTTTGGAAACTGACATTTTAATTCTCTGTTCTGAAAAGTGTTTTGGAGAAAGACAGCTAGGGTTGCTTCCAGAGTCAGTTCCTACTGCTCACAAGTCAGATGCATTATGCAGCTATTCCATTTTTCCCCCCTTAATGCATTTCCTCTGGAAAGAAAGAAAGAACACAGGAGGGCTGCAAATTGAAGCTGATAGCTTCTGGCCCTCCCATGAACTTCCATGAAGGAGGCAGAGCAGTTGCAGAGTGAAAGCCTCCTCTGGAAGCACCCTATGACAGCCACCGACCTTATCATTAACAACAGAGAAGCTGCTCTTTATAGAAATAATGATGGTGATTTACTAAACACATGCATGGCACAGTATTTGATGGTAGAAATATTTATTTAATTTTACTATTTCTTTAAAACATTTATAACCTACCATCCATCGCAAAATCTCAGGGCAGATTACAGTGTCATAACGGACAATTTAAAAACATAAACTCTTTAAAACAATTCAAAATTAAACAGTTTAGAATACATAAAATTAAAACATCAAAATATTAAAACTATTGCATCAGCCAAGACCCTCAACTCCCAAAGGCTCTAAGAGGGAAACATGTTTTGATTGGGTGCCGAAATGATGACATAGTCCCAGTCAAGCCTTCAAAGAGAGGGCTTTTCAAAGTCAGGATGCTACAGCTGAGAAAGCCCTCTTCTGCATTTCCATATAAGGTACAATTTTTCAATAGTGGGGCATGGAAGAGGGTCTCTCTAGCAGATCTTAGACTTGGGCGGATGTACATGAGGAGAAATGTTACTTCAAATATCCAGGCCTCAAGCCATTTTAAACTTTGTAGGTCATCGTCAACAACTTGCACTCAGATCAGAAGTATATTGGCAACCAGTGCAAATCCTTCAGAATCAGTGTCATGTGGGCTCTGAAAGGTTTTTTTGTGAGCACTCTAGCTATTTCATATTGCATTTGCTGCACATGTCATCTTCAGAGGCATCCCCATGAAGAGTTTATTGCAATGGTCTAACAAAAAGGTTACCAGAGCATGGACTATTCTGGCCAGGTTGTCCCTCTCTAGGAATTGGTCAAAGCTGGTGGATCAGTCAAAGCTGGCCCCAGGCATTCTGAACTGTGGAGCTCACATGAGCCTCCAGTGACAAAGCTGTATCCAGAAGTACCCTCAAACTACACATCCATGAAGCTTTTCCAAGAGGATACCATGATCAGTGGTATCAAAAGCTTCCAGGAGGTCCAGGCAAATCAACAGGGCTGTACTCTCCCTGTTTTTAGTTTAGTGTAGATCACGAGTCAGAACAACTGAGGTATGGTTTGCCACATTTATTGGGCCAACAATGTATTGAGACAGCTGCATGACCCATATGAATCTGTATGTAAATAGCATGGAAAATATGTGCCTTGTAGTAAGGTGTTTTTTCTCAGTAGTTAAAGCAAAAACACAGTTTTCACTAGGGACTAAATACAGCTAACATGCTCTGGTATATTCCTTTGTAGTCTCATTTAATGGTGGGTTTCGGTTCTGGTATATAGTCATTACACACACAATCAAACAGTTGATATTCAGCTCAACCTTTCTATAAAATTTATGCAAAGACAATATTGTTAAAAGCACAATACAGCACCAGAACAGGAAACGTCCACATATGTGGTCCATGTTTCCTAGCAACTGTAGCATTCAGATGCAGAAGGCTTGAAATATTAGTACTGTAACGTTATTTTTCCTGTTGCTGCAATAGCAAAGTGGTATCTTAATATTTGTTTTACAAGCTTTTGCCTCCAGTTCCTTTAAACAGTTTTAAGAGAGATACTGAGAAAATAAAAACCAGGAAATTTTAAGAAGGACAGGTTGAATAAATGGTATACATTTTTTAAAAATGCCAATCCTATTTAGATATAGTCAGAAACATGAAGCAAAACAAACCGACACATCTTATGTAGGCATATACAATAATAACTGTGTGCTGTCAAGTCAGTTCCAATGTATTGTAACCCTTTCCAGGGTTTTCTAGATAGAGAGTACTCAGAAGTGGCTTATCATTCCCTTCCTCTGGGGGTGCTGTGCGGCTGTGTAGCTTGCTCAGGGCTTACACAAGCTGGCTCTTCTGTTTAGAGGCACAGTGGGAAATTGCACTCCTAACCTTTGGCTCCACAGCCAGATACCTAAGTCACTGAGCTACCCAGACAGCTAGACATATATGTGTGTGTATGTGTTCTGTGATGTCAAGTCGTAATCAACTTGTAGCAACTCTTAATAGGGCTTCCAAGATGAGAAATTTAATTAGAGGTTTTCCCAATTCCACTCCCCCTCTACACCAGTAGTCCCCCACCTTTACTGAACCGCAGACTGGTTGGGGGGGCAGGGTCTGGCCCCGGGGGGCGGGGCACCCCCGCACTCACGGATGGGTGGGGTGCGCTCGTGGGTGGGTGGGGCGCACTCATGCGCATGCGCAGATGGGCGGGGCACGCTCACGGGTGGGCGAGGCACGCACATGCGGGGGCGGGGCACCCGTGCATGCTGGTGGGCGGGCCATGTGGGTGGGCGTGCATGGGGGAGTGCATGCTGAGGGGCGGGAGATGTGTTTCCGTGGCTCGGTCCTGCCAAGGCCACGGACCGGCACCGGGCCACGGACCAGGTGCTGGGGACCCCTGCTCTACACTACACTGGGAATCCCAATAGACATAAACTGTATATACAAATAGACAATTGCAAATAGTATTGTTGAACATTGTGATGGAGTAAATTATTTTGGAGAGAACAATACCGTTTTGTGTTGACCAGCTTGATAAAATAATAATAATACAGCTTTGTTTGTCACAATCCAGCACAGAGTTAAGTGCACTTGAGCCCATTGATTTCCAGAGAGTTTAAGACTGTAATCCTATGCACACTCACTTGACAGTAAACACCATTGAATTCATTGGGATTTAATTTGACATTGACATGTATTGGATCACACTGCTGTTACGCATTGAGTTGTGGCATTTGAAACAAGAGATTGTGTGATGTGTGAGAGATAATATTACTGTGAATATTTTCCATATGATATCATTATAAATGTATCAAAGCCAAATTAGGAGTGCATGTTAGAATTTGAAAAATATCTTTCAATTTAAATGTCAAACCTTTGATATCCGAACTAAAGGAATCCTGCTCTGATGCAGATGTGTATGAGTTCAAGTAAAAATCTAATCCTGAACTGAGATCCGTCTAGACAGATTCTGGATCCACCTGTACAGTTTTTAGAATCAGTGGCTTCCCAAAGCTTCATGAGTGATTTAGAGATTTGGAGGCAAAGGAAGGAACAAGCAGTGTGTCCAAAATTAACATCATGTCTCCCCAAGCTGTACATCTAACACCTAGGTGTGGGAATGGGAAGGGAGAGTTGTAGGGGGAATTGTCATTTGATTGGCAGGTCTAGCTTCTAATCATGTGGAATGTTTTTGACAGCCTTTCCAGTCATACTACTTTGGGGAAGAACATTGAAATAATCCATTTGCTTCTGGTCTGTTTTTGTTTTTGTTTTGCAAATATGATTTGCAAATACGGTGGCCTTTGTCATCATTTGATAACTAGTCTAATAAAATAAAGAGATTAGACTGGACTTGTAGTAGCCGCAGCACTAATAGTAGTGCTGTGAAAACAGAGTCGGTGGCCTTGAATAGTGAAGATATTTTCCTCAGCAAGTAATGCCTTCTTTTTTAGAAGGGCATTTTTAGTTTTTCTGTTTATAATATGATAATTGTGGAAACATAACCAAAGAATAAAGTAGTCTTGATTTGGGAGTAGGTTTCAGAAGAAGATAAGGGCTGAAATCCTGTAGTGGAATTAAGTGAATGGTGTAACTTTTGCAAACAAGTTGTGGTAAGTTAAGAAATCTCCGTAGATGTTATGTGTTGGATACTGAGTCAGGTGACTCAATATGCAACAGATCATGCCTATGGAGATTTCTTAACTTATGACAATTTCATCCAAGTTATGCCGTTTGCCTAAATGTGAAATAGGATTTCAGCCAATGTATTGGCATAGTGGACTAAAAGTGTGTTGTTTGATGTGCTCACAGTGTCATGAACATTTCCTACTAGGTGTTCATTTTAACAGCAGGGTTGCCAATTTCATTTCAGCAGCACTGGTTGATTGTTCATCAGAGGAATCTGAACTTAAATTTGATCTTAAGCAAACACTTTCTGAATTGCCATGGAAACCTAGGAAAAATAGTTTGAGAGTGACAGTCATGAAAAAGAATAAAAAGAAAAAAAAACATTTGGATCCCGTGCAATGAAAAGAAATACAAAAAATGCATTTGTAGCAGAGATGGGGGATGCTGCTTTTTTAAGACAAAAATTCCCAGAGTCCCATAGGTAGCATGGACGCTGGCAGTGAGACTGTGGGAGCCATCATAGAAGAAAAGCAATATTTTTCAACTTTGCTCTGTCCTACACAACGGAAGTAGATGATTGCATTGCTGTGTCGCTGAAGTTTATCCTGCATAGGGGCCTCTGGCTAGTATCTGTTCATTGCCATATCATTCTGTACCCTTCCATATAATCAGAGGACTTTCCTCATTGCCCCAGGCCTGACTTCAATGCCTCCAGCATTCAGCTCTTGTCTTTGCAAGTCATTCTTGACATGGGTCAGCAAGATGAAGTGCTGACTTTGAGAAATGCAAATACTCTGTGGTAGGAGAGTCAGTCAGCCTCAGGGCAGGAGGAGACTTGAAGCAATCCCAGAATTAGTTTTGTTTTCCATTCCACATGCAGATTATTATTTCCCTGTCTCTGAGATTTATTGAAAAGTTTGCATTTGTTGTGCTGCTCTTGCCTCACTCCTGAAGACTAACAAAATGGCAGTGCCCTCCAGAGGAGTTGCCACATCAGTCTATCTGTGGCAGGGTAGTGGTACCATTTTTAAAGGACAACAGATTTATGGTGGCATCAATAAATCCTGAAAAGCTTGCACCATAATTAGTCTGTTAAGTATTGAAAACAGTACATGTTAACTGCTACCCAAAACTGAATTCTCTGCATCAGCACATAGCTAGATTTCCAACGTTTTATGCTACTATAAAATGAAGGCATCGTGATGCTTTCGAGAGATGCACTGGTTTTCTGTTGGAAAAGACTGAAACTCTTTCCCCATAGAAGTGAGTATCTGCTTTACCTGTGACAGGTTCCAGGGTCACCTGTGACACGTGCCATAGGACCATTGTAGAGTCATGTCTGAAGCTCTGGAGAGCCATTGCCAATCTCTGTAGACAACACTAAGGGTGTGACTAGACTGCCAAATTGGAGCAGGCTGGATCAGGCTAAATCAGGTTGCTTAAGGTTGCATAGAGGTGCAGTATCATAGCACTCTTCTAATACTTGAAATTTTGGCATAGAGAGGAAGGGCAGAATCTGTTCTCAGTGATTCATTCCATGGTGCAGGACACATAATAAGTTACAGGAAGCCAGATTTCGGTTGAATACCAGAAAAAACTTCCTAACTTTTAGAACAGTACAAGAATGGAGCCAATTACCTTGGGAGGTGGTAAGCACTCCAACGCTGGAAGGATTCAAGAGAAAGTTAGACAGCCATCTCTCAGATATACTTAGGATTCCTGTATTGAGCAGGGGGTTGCATTTGATGGCCTTATAGGCCCCTTCCAACTCCACATTTGGTGCAATCCCTCACATCAAGATGGTTTTGGTTTGGGAATCGACACTGCACCTTAAGTGACCCTTGTTGACCTTTCCTTCCTTTAAAGGGGGGGGGAGGAATTTTTTTTTAAATCTCCCTTCTTATCCCCTCCTGCCTCCTCCTCTGTGGGGGAGTGAAAGGAAGCTTTCAATTTAAAAAAATGTTCTGAATGGTATTCTGCATCAGTGCCGCCTTACAAGGTCTTTAAGGGAAAAGCCCTTCGCTTCCTCTGTCTCTTCCTCTATGAGGGAGCAAGAGGAAGCTTTCAGTTTCTTAAGAACGTGAAGCTTGTATTTGATCCCAGCAATCACACACACAGGAACTGAATCAAAACATAGTAATCCTGTTCACATGAAATAAACAGTAGCCACTCACAGAGACCTAAAAAGGTGCAGGTAGGCATGAATCAGGGACAGGGTGGTTTGCAATGGTTCATACAGTGCAGTGGTCACTGGAAAAGTAAGCAAAACAGTCTGTCCCTCAAACCACATGAAACAAATTCCCCTCTAGTCACACCCTAAACTAGATGGACTAGATGAATCCTTATTTATTCTTTTATTTTTATTTTCTTGGTCTTTGGCTTGCCAGAAAGCCATTTTTATTCAGTGAGTCAAATAGGTAATATTTTCATTTGCACTTGTAGAGAGGTTTGTAGAAAGGAAGAAGATAAATGTATTCTCGAAGAAGAGAAACTTTGTTTATCTCCTAAGAACATCAAATCCCCTTCTGGATCAGCTCTCATCCAACATTCTGCTCACACAGAACTTTAGACCAGCCATGTGCCATTGGGAAGCCCATAAGCAGGAAATGAATGCAAAACCACCCTCCCAACTATGTTCAGTGGCATGCTGCTTCTGATAATGAAGACAGGTCAAAGCCATCCCAATTACTGGCCATTATTCCCCATGAGTGGGACGTGGTGGCGCTGCGGGTTAAACCGCAGAAGCCTCTGTGCTGCAAGGTCAGAAGACCAGCAGTCATAAGATCGAATCCACACGACGGAGTGAGCTTCCGTCACTTCTCCCAGCTCCTGCCAACCTAGCAGTTTGAAAGCATGTAAATGCGAGTAGATAAATAGGTACCACCACGGTGGGAAGGTAACGGCGTTCCGTGTCTAGTCACGCTGGCCACGTGACCACAGAAACTGTCTACAGACAAACACTGGCTCTACGGCTTGGAGACGGGGATGAGCACCGCGCCCTAGAGTCGGACACAACTGGACTAAATGTCAAGGGGAACCTTTACCTTATTCCCCATGAATGAAACATTTGACATTCTGTCAAATGTTTTTGCTTTTGCCCTTGTCAAGCAGTTGGAAGCTGACTGTGAAGAGTTTCAGGGTAGATAGGATTTGAAGAAGGAACCAGACACCAGACTGTCTTACTACCTTAAGGGAAAAATGTTCTTTCTGTCACTTCTTTTTCTATTTCTGAATGTGTTGCAGAGAACAATAATGTGATGTTGCTTTTATCATAATGGTTCATCCTGATGTCACGTATATTAAAATAGTCATATTCTTACTCCACACCTCAGCTTTGCATTCAAATGTCTTCTTGGATGTCCGTCTCTGGATAGAGAAAGAACTCCAAGTTCTTTTCCAACTCTCATCTCTCATACCTTACTTCTAACTGACAGTATATCATCTTGCCTACTCATAAATCTGATGATAAATTGTATTAAATCCAATTTTCCTTCTCGTTGGAGGATCCTATCAATTCCTTATCAGACTACTGTCTGTCCCCAGAACTTAAAATGAATTAAGAAAAGCCACCTTATTTAAAAGAAATGTGATTGCTGGAAAAAAGAGTGAACCAGAATTGACTTGTTGTTGTTGTTGTTGTTGTTGTTGCTAATCTTATTTCTCAGCATTGATGGTGCATGGGGGCAGATCAAAGGGTCAAGACTAAAAATTAGGAGTCAAGTCCATTATCATTATCATTAGCTTCTTATTTCTCATCTTTGCTGGTGCATTAGGGTCAAGTCCAAAAATCAGGATTAAAAAAGCAGTGATTTTTTAAATTCAGGAAGCAAATCAATAGTTATTGGCAATTGTTTTAAATTGGTAACCAAAGTTTTGGGAGCAACTCCAAGGGTGAAATAATCTAGGGAGGAGGAGGACCTGATCTTGCTTCCACAGACTTTTAATTTCTTGCCTTAATGTTTAGTATTTTGCAGTTATTATACTTTCTGTACTTCTGAGGTTGCTTGTTGATAGAACCTCTATAAGGTATGTTTTTCTTTCTTGCTTACACAGAAGTATAATATCTGGCTTATTAAAATCAAGTGTTCTATCTGTGGAAATTTGCTTGTCCCAGTATAGTATTGTAACTTTGTTTTCTAGAAATGGAAGTGATTGGAATTTGTAATATGGATGAAAAGATCGGAGTAATCCATAAGATTTAGCCAACAGCAACTCTGCAACTTGGTTATGCCTGCATATATAGAGCATCTTGCAATGACATGAAGAATTGTTTTTTGAATTCGTGACAAGCCCTGCATTTATCACTTGCACCTTGCTTCATAAATATTTTCTGATAGCATCTTGCATTGTGTGTGTGAATCCCTCAGTTTCCTCTTGAAGATGACCTAAGATTTGCCCCAACATATCTTAAGTCTTCTTTTCCCTCTCTTTGGGTGTGTTGAAAGAATATGATATACTCCTCTACAGGAATAATCTAAATCTTTCCTGGAGATACAGAGATACAGGTTGCCATGTATCAAGAAGCAGCTAGTAATTTTCATCTCCACAAGCAACGAGCCCTTTGTAATTGCCCATTTAAGACTGAGCCATCACAAAATACTTTCAATTGCTGTAAGCAACATCTTCTAACAAAACATTTAGCTGTTGTAACGTTTACAGCTAAGCTCAGAGGAAGCAGGGAAGCTTGAGAACCTTGTCAGATGACATAATTGTCTCTTGCTGATAAAAAAAAGCCCCAATAGTTCAATCCTGCAAGGCCTGATTCAACAATATCCCTGTATCGTTTCTCATCATTTGTGTTGGTCCTTCTCTTTACAGCATTGGTTCCTTATCACTCTCTACTTCTTTCTCTCAATATTTTTCATCTCCCTAATTATAAGCCTCTATCACTTTCTTACACACCTTTTCCTATAATTTTTTCACTTCCTCCCATTATGCATGATCTTATTTGCCTAGGTTCAAAATGTTATATCCTTAATAATCAAGGATCATTTAATATTTTTGGCATGGGTAAACCCCATAAATCTTTTTGGCTTCTTTTCAGATCAATAGCAAGTGTAACTGCAATGAGGTGGTAAGATTGTGCACCAGTTTGGGATGAATGGTGAATTCTAGATAGAATGGGAAGGTTACTTGTATCAATTTGAGGTGCCCTTGAGTTTAAATGCAGACTGGGACCATCCTGGATGAATTTGGCATTCAGAGGATCAAGAAGAAAGATGTGCTGGAAAGTGGGGAAAGTGAAATAGAAGAGTCGGACACGACTTAACGACTAATGACTTAACGACTATGTCCAAGCTCTAAACTCTGAAAACGTTTGCTTTGCTTTGGTTAATCTTAACTATTGTTTATTGAAAGAAGTCAGCTTCTTGAACTATAGTTTTAATCTGGCCAGATTCACTGAAGGACAGTGAGTAAAAACTACTGTTTTTGCTTGGTGTGGATGACAAAACAAGTCATGATCAATGTAAATCAAAAGCTTCCAGCTCTCTCCCCCAGTCATATTGGTGTTGGGAAGAGGCTTATGGAAGGATTTAAGTAGCTCCATGCCAAATCAGACCAAAACCCTGTCTAGACCACTCTCCTGCCCCATAATGGTCTGTCAAATGTCTATGGGGAGCCCAATGAGTGCAGTAAGTGCATATTGCCTCTGATACTGGATCAGGGCATCAACTGAAGCCAACGTGAGTTCTCAGACATCATGGACTCTTGTCATCAAACAAGCAGTACTGCATTCTAAAGGGAACATCCACCAGGTAAAACTATTTATTTGGCTTTAATTTGGCTTAAATTGACTGTTTCTGGTGGTTTAACTAAATTTATAATTCCAACTCTGTTAGAGGCAGGCCATGTTAACTGTGCAGTCTTCTCTCCCCCAGCTAAAGAGAAACTCTTTGAGTTTCAAAAAGACAGAAAGGGAGAGCCCCCCCCTCTGTTTTAAGAAATGAGCCATAAATTCCAAATTGCTAGCTGAAGAATTGCTTGAAACCAACATGCATGCTGCAGCTATTTCCATCTGAGAAGTGTACCTGGCCTCTACACCATCAGCCATGTGAATTTGGGACATTGAAAACAGCACATAAGTTTGGAACTGCCCACAAGAACTTGATGCAGAGCCTTAAAGAAGATGATTTATCATTGAAAGCTCACTATATGTTTTTTAAGTTTTGTTTTTTGTTTTGTTTTATATTCTTAATGGTTGATTAAAGGTATCACCTGCTCCTGCATTTGAAAATAATATGCAGCTCATCCTAATAAATGGGGAGCCCGTTTTGTCCTTCCCCAGTAACTGCCAAAGCCACGCCACTGCCATCAGGGGTGCCAGCAGTGGCAAACAGGACCCCCCTTCCCATTTAAAGCACATCCTTTGCTCATTTTAAATGCTTTTGTCCCTATATGTTGCAGAACTGTGGCAACATGTTTAAAGCAGACAAAACAGCAGCTTTAAGAGGATGTTTTCCCCAAGTGGCTGCTAAAATTCCGTGGCACAATATGCTGCTAAAATTCAGCAACACAGTTTCTAAGAGGACTGCAAGAGAAGTGTTGCAGAATGCACATGGTCCATGGGGTGCGTGATTCCTACCTGTTTGGCGGCTTAATTCCTTCATCATTCCCCACACTAGCTAGAGCTGATGGGTGTTGCAGTTCGGCAATGGCTGGAGAACTACATATCCATCCCCTTTCAGTTCAGTTTACTATGTTGCAGCAGAACGTAATCTCTTATGTATGTGTATATATACATATAGTTATATATATATATATATATATATATATATATATATATATATATATATATATATATATATATATATATATATATATATATATATATATATATATATATATATTAACTTGTTAATGAAGTGAGTATTATCTCTGATTCTATAGCATCTTATCCCATCCCCCCATCATGTTATCTCTTTGTTTCTCTGCCTTGAGTGCGACAATACAGTGCATTGAAATATTATTATTCCTAAATGGCATTCATTCTGAACTCTCTTTGCCTGCTATTTGCTGAATGAAACTAACCTTCCCCGTTTTGATAGAGTAACATACATGGGGGAGAGGCTAGCCGTGCTGTCTCACAGAGACAGTTCAGGAATGGATTGTGACAGCAAAGCCTCCCCTTAGCATGCTAACATGTTGGTAAGTTCCATCTGAAAAATAAAAGCAGATCTCTCTGCTGAGTCATAGACCCTTCGGAGCTGATGCACAGTAGCTGGAGTTTGGAAAGCCAAGGAATGGTTATGGCCTTAAGTAGAACCAACGGTGAGGAAGGTACATTCTGAATGTATTGCTGTGGTAATCATGACTGTTCTTAGACATAGGCTGTGTTTAAAATGGGTGTCAAATATGAATTTGGTCTGTCTCATTTCACATTTGTTTCCATGCTTTACAGAGAATGCAGTGTATAATTTTATTTTAAGTTAGGAGAAAGCCTTGGGGCAATATGAGGATCTGGCTGGCTTGAACTGTCAATCAACCCAGCCCCCCCGCCCTGGGAAACGGCAGGTGACAGTTCTACAAGAGGACATTTCAGGAATTTTGCTGTTCTTGTACTTTGAGTGCAATCCTGGGTAAATTTATTTGGAATCAAGGTGCACTGTATTGAATGTGATTATTCTCACATAAATGTCTATAGGATTGTAGCCTTATTTAATGCACATCAGCTCCTCTTTTCATCTTCAAGTCAACCCCTTCTCTCGGTACAGTATTTTAGGGTACAGTCCTGTAGAATATAAATTATGCATATATATACACACTTTTGAACTCAGGGTGGCTTACTTCTGAGTAGCATAGGAGAGTATTGTTACTGCATGAATTGTCAGGGTTTTCTTCTGTGTTCAGAACACCTGGGATGTCTGTTAAAAGGAAAATCTGCCTAGGAGGCAAATGCGTAGGATGAATAATTAGGAGAGATGGGTTAAAAAAGCTCTTCTGATCTGTTTTCAAAGCTCTTCAAAGAAGAGGACAAAATAAGCAAAACTGAATAATGAAATCCCACAAATAAATGTATATATACAATTAGATGCCATTTTTAGAATTTTTTTAGAATTTATCATTTCTAGAAGTTTGGATAGGCAAGTTTTCCTACAAAAGGATTTTTGCACAGGTAGGCCTGTGCGCACGCGTAAAAAATCTCTTGTATCCAGGTGAAAGCTGAACAGTGAAAACAAATTGGGAAATAAAAAGACCATGCCTTCTTTACGGTTGTGTTGTTCATCCCACTTGCTGGGGGTTTGTGGTTGCAGGAGCTGATTTAGCTCAGAGTTGCAGGGCAAATTAGACTTGACATTCAATGCATTTTTGTAACTAACATACAGCGCTTTTTAAATGCAGATTATATTAGTTTGCATTATGTGCATGTGTACGTGAGAGGAGGAGGGGAAGAGGAACTGAGAGAGTGAATAAGAAAGAGAAGAGAGAGAGAGAGAGAGAGAGAGAGAGAGAGAGAGAAAGCATTAACTGGCTCAGGGAAGGCATGGAAAAGGACTGTAACTCTTCGGGATTTTCTGCAGAGCAAATACCAGTTCAGTACTGCAGTACTGGGGAGAAAAGGATTAAATGGCTTTCTTACTACTTAAGCAGGGTTGAAAATGCTTTATTCCTGTCAGGCCTTTGCTTGATGGAGGCAGTTTCCATTTGTTGGAAAAATTACACTTATGTACAATAAAAAAGTCACATGCACTTTTTGTATCTCATTGGCTTAAATACAATTGCAAGTTGCAACTAGAGAAGACCTACAGAACCAATTGCTAATGGTAAGTCAACCTTTCTGTATCTCGTATTGATTCGGTGGGACTAGTGACTGGATTTCAAACATCCTACTCCTATATTGGCTATAGAGAAGCACAGTCCAAAGAAGAACTCCTCTAGCCAAATGATGAAGGCGTCTAGTTATTTTTGTTCTCGTATGCGCTTGAACCAATGACAGCAGCTTATCTTGACCCTGTGAATTGAGTGCTTCATCGGCTAATCTCCATAGATCAAGTTGATCTCTACAGTAGAGAAGTGGCACTTTAAAATGGGCAAATCAGTCTTTGCTGTTCTGTACCACTTTTTCATATGTCCACCCAGAAGTCCATCTCATATCTCCATTAATTTGTATTTTTAAAAAATCTGTGTGAGGAAATGTATTTCTATTCAGAATGTGCAGTTCTAAAAATATTTCCTCTGCATGTACACTTTCAAAAACTGCACGAGGACTAGAGATGGACATGAACCTGAAAAATTGTGGTTTGTGATGGTTCGTGGTTAGCCACGACCCACCATGAACCAACTAGAAAACCGCACTGGTTAGTAATTCAGTTTTTGGTTCATGCTCAGTTTGGGGGGGGCGGGCTATCTGCTCCTGTCACACCGCCGCCATTGTTGTGCTACCACTGTCACACTGCAAGCACAGCTTCCCTGCAAAAAGCCCAAGTGGTGCCTCTGTGCACCCGGGGAGGCAGCAATGGCAGTTGGGCGCAAGTGCAGAGGCAGTGGGCTTGGCTCCTGGAAGGGAAGCCTGCTTGTTGGCTCTGACAGTGGCAGCGATCAGATAAGATGGTGACGGGGCAGTGAGAAGGAGACTGGGGGCATCCATTTTGCTGAAGCAAAATGAAACGCTGATGGGAAAAAAACTGGCACTTTTTTTTTTGCTTCAACAAAACAAGATCCCTGAACTGGGTCATGAACCGAACAGCGAACCAGCCTGATTCATTGGTTTTTCTGGTTCTTGGTTTGGTTCGTGCCCATCTCTAATGAAGACTTTGGGGAGATGCAAATACTGGTAGTAGCTAGCACAATCACCAAAGGATTCCAGGAGGATGCAGAGCCGGTCAGTTCAGTTTAGTATTCACCTTGATTGAGTTCCTCAAGTTTTGCTACATGCTGGCAAAGCCTTTTCACCCAGTCAGTTGACAGCTCTAATTGATGGCCTTCCGGTGCAATCCTCCAGTAGAACATTTATTCACATTAGCGGTCCCAGCCAGATCAATGGCAAAATCAGTATCTCTTCGTGAAGCATGATGGGCTCCAGCAGTTGGAAGCCTAGCAGCTTCAAGGGCCCATCAGCCTTTCCACCTTGCATGCAGTGCTATAAAAAATAAGACAGAACAGGAGAAAATACTGGTGACCAGTGTGAAGGCAAGGTGGAGACACCTGGGGCTCATGGCAGCTCCTTATTCACACTTGCCCTGGGCATAGGACTTCCGTTTCATTTGGACTGCAACTCCCAGAACTCTCTAGGAATGACCCCAATTAGAATTCTGGGATTTGCAGCCCCAAAATGGTTTAGTGTAAATAGGGTATTTTCTCACCTCCTTTGGAGGAGAAGGAAACTGTCCCAAGTGGTTCCTGGAATTAGTGCAAAGGTTCATGGGAGTCTGGGATGAGTTCTTTGAGAAGCTTCCTCTATAAGACCTCTGTCGTAGGTGGTGCAGTCTGGGAGAATTTCTGGCAAATTATGGGCATTGCAGTAAAAAAAAAAATTCTCATGTCTGCCTGGCCCATCCCCATCCCTGACAGGCTATGCAGAAAAGGAATCCTTATGATTTTCCTAATCATGGATTGGAAATGATAGCCAACTCTAAACTCAGATTATATTTAGAGGAGCAAACTGAGCCTGAGCTTGAGATTCCACCAAGCTTTGTACACAGTGGCTGAGAGAGTTTTGCTCATTCCCTTTGGCCACATGGGAAACTAGGAGAAATAATGAAGCCAGAGCCCTATGTGAAGCTCCAGATAAAATTATGTTGTGTAGTTACAAGTGCAGAAGGCAAATGGTGTAATCTTGTCACTGACAATTATGAGGTCCCTGTGTGGATTTCTGGGCATTCACCAAATCAATGAACTGGCATGTGCTTGAAAATCCATTGGGGTTGTGACATTCCTAACTTCAGGGCATGGCTATCACATCATACAGCCTGTGGGAGAAAGTGGCAGGAGATCCTCACAGTTATATTTCTCCATCCCTGCCAGACATTGTCCAGATCCAGGACAGCCAATTAAGCTGACTTACTCAGGGATCACCATTACTCCCTAAATCGCAGACCAGCTACTGCTGCCAGTTTTCTTCCCTCTGCCTTTCTTCTCGCATCTGCTTCTTTAATCCATTTAGGAAACTGATGGAGAGATGGGTTCTCCCTCAACCTTTCACTTTCTGTTGAGATTTTTTTTCTCCAACAGGCAAGCTCCGTTAGCTCGGCATGCCCTAGTAACAGAACATGATAAAGAACATTAGCTGTTTTTGCTGCTGCTGCTGTTGTTCTTGATAGACTCAATTTCAACCTGGAATTTAGCAGAAACAGGAGAAAAATTTAAATTAGATTGGGCAGAAATTTGGCTTTACAATATGAAAACCACACAGAACCAGAAAAGCTTCTAAGGCATTCTAATCTCCTGTTCATGATTGGAGAAAATGATTTTTGAGAAGTAGTGCACTTTCCCCCCCCCCCATGTGAATTATTTATTTCTCCTGGAACTTCCCACACACACCCACCCACACCCACACACAATGTGGCTTAAGTGATTGCAGTGGGCAAATGCTACAGTGATAGACACAAATATACATCAGGAGACTGACCTGACTAAGTGTGGGTGTTTGAGTATAGTGGCTAAAACTGACAGGAATAGAAAGTAAATGTGTGCATTCAAACCTTGTGGCAAGGAATTTACAGTGGCAGTTGTCTTATAAGATAACCTCTGATCAACGTTCCCTTAATTTTCCTAAGTGCTGCATGGGGGCTCTGCCATGAAAGAAATGGGTGGAAACACTGGCCCAGCCACACATGTCCGATGCAGCACTGCACACCCGTGCAGCTTATAGGGGAACATTGCCCCAGAGATACAGATACAGATATAGAACAGTAGTTCCTAACCTTGAGTCCCCAAATGTTCTTGGACTGCAGCTCCCCAAAATCCTGGCCAGCACAGCTAGTGGTGAAGGGTTTTGGGAGTTTTAATCCAAGACCATCTGGGGACCCGAGTTTGGGAACCACTGAATAGAGTTTCCTTTGTATATATTGTAGTACAAATATGGTGGGGTTCACTTTACCATTAGCCAAAGTGAGACAGTTACTTCAGGTAACACATGATGTGGGGCAGCAGTGGCAACCTCCTCATTGTTTTTCCTAAGCTCCCTGGCTGCTCTCCTCTGTTTGAGGACAGAGCTGTGTATTCCACACAACTTACTCTAGCATCACTAAATTAGCTTACTGTCAGGTGTTGTAAGTTAGATGCCATACCATTGCCATTGTTGAGGTAAGACTGAACTGTCATTCCTGTCACTTTCTGTGCATCAGTGGGGAGGAGAATCATCTCACGCTCAGAAAACAAAATGTTCTTGGCTAGCCCTGCTTATTGTTTTCCTACTGATATGATATGATATAATATGATATGATATGATATGACATATTGTATTGTATTGTAGAGATGACATCGGAGAAGGGGTGAGGGAGGAAAATACCATCGCAACACATAGGTTATCCCTACTCAGTGCTGGTATCCTATTGTTCGTTGAATTAAATGTATTTTTCATTTCACTTCATTTCATTATAGGCCAGATCATAAACGTAAAACAAGGCTGCTGTTTTGTACCTACTCACCCGGAAATAAGTCCCACTGATGAGACGCACACATAGTATTGCACAGCAAGCATACTTATGTGAAGATTAACATTGAATGACAAGGAGTGAATTAAGAGAAAAATATATAAGGACAGCGCTAACGTAAAATGTAGGTACCTCTCTTTCTGAAGAGAGAGCAGCTCAGAATGCACTTGCTTTGCCCATATGCTGTCACTGTAGGCCCTTATCCTAACTATATTTGCTAGGAGAGTGGTATAAAAGGAGATGGGACATATCTAGTGTGGTGGACAGTCATGGGAATCAATGTGGCCTTCAGCAGTGTATGCCTGACACTTATTGAACCCAGTCAGATTGTTTTCTAAGTCAATACGGGTATGATTACCCTACAGGTTTCCCTGTTTTAATCTACAGTGGTGCCTCGCTAGACGATGTTAATCCGTTCCACGAGGATCGCTGTCTAGTGAAAACATCGTCTAGCGAAGCACGTTTTCCCATTGGAATGCATTGAAATCGCTTCAATGCGTTCCAAGGGAAAAAGCAGTCGTCTTGCGAAATTTCCCATAGGGAAACCTCGTCTAGCGAGTGAGGGTCCCCATAGGAATGCACTGACAGCTGCACTGACAGCTTTTCACCACTAGTCGGCGCACTCCTATGGGGAAACCTCATCGTCTAGCGAAATTCCCCATAGGGAAACATCGTTTTGCGAAGCGCAGTAGCGCTCGCAAAAAGGCATCGTCTAGCGATTTCCTCGTCCTGCGAGGCAATCGTCTAGCGAGGCACCACTGTATATGTGTTTCATCCCCATTATTATGGATACTTTTATTTTGAAAAGCTTTTGCTGTTCCCATATTGCATTCACAACTGACAACAAAAATTGAAGTTTAATGCAATTTTAGTTACTTCAGATTGTGTAAGATGTATATCTTCTGATTTTGTTCTCATATATGCAAATGAAAAACTCCAAAAGCTTTCTCCCTGCCAGGCAAGATTACAATTTTGTGCTTTTTTTCTTTTTCTTTGTTTGTGAAAGTCTGTGTTTTTTTCACAGAAGCATGATATTATGCTCAAAAAAACCTTTTTCGTGCAAATACAACCTTTTCTAAAACTGATTCTACTAATGACAAAAGAACTAGTTTTCGCTCTTGTGCAGGAACAAAAGTTCTCACAGTAGCTGTTATTTTTTTTCAGTGTGGTATCTCAGTGTAGAAAAACCATGTCCATCAAGGATGAGAAAAATTTCAAATGTTCATTATGGTTTATTTCCGACTAACTTCTGGTGGACATACTAAAATTATCTAAGTACTTATTCATAGATATTGATTGTAAGGTTACATTTTTAAGCTTAGTTACTATGGTATAAGACTTGGTGCACAGCCTGAGGAAGATGAATTAGCTAGGTGTTTGTTCGATTTTTTAGTGATCTAATAAAGGTATCACCTGCTCTTGCATGAGAAATTAAGTGTCACTGTTCATGTTCCTTTTGCAGTCTTGAATAAGATCTATATTATCTCTAAAAGATTGATGGGGCTGACTTGGAAGAAGAAGCATCTTTTTATTAGGGGACATAGTGATTGGTAATTTGATCTCGTCCATGAAGTGGGTGCTGGGGTATGTCTATTCTTTATTTGTAACTCTTATGTTGTGTGCACATTAGAGTGCAGTGGGTAAGATGATGATATGGTGTGGTCTGGGCTGCTGTCAGCATATAGTTGACAAGTGACAACCACATCTGTTTTTCAGTAGACCTGTAGCAATCTGCTTCCTAGATTCCTAATGCATTACGGTACTTCTAATTTCATTAGAAATCTGAGTATAATCAGTCTTCTGGCTAATGATTAATAATAGATAAGACGGAAGCATTGCTGGTTGTTGGACAGTATCGCAAACATTGATGGATGAGATTTTCCTGGAAACTCAAGACTTTTCTCTTATTCCTTTTCTGTTCTCATGCTTGTTGAATGCACTGCTCATTGAAAAGAGTCTTGAAGTAATTTCTTATACATTTGTAGAGATGGGACAGGCAACTTTCAGAAGTTACTGGGAAACATTTGTGAAACCTTTGAAAATTGGGGGAGTACTCTTTTTATCTCAAGTGCAGTTCAGCAGTCACACAGGTTGCATTTGTACACCCTGTTGTTCCTTTAAATTAGAAGCATCCAGCTTAAAACAGTTAAGGTCTCTGACCACTGATGCAAAGAAACATTTTGTTATCATCCAACTCTTCTATAGAACTGGTTAGAAGAAGAAGAAGAAGAATTCCGGTCTTTCAGATCTTTCTTTAAACAAGTAGTGCCCAGATTGTTCAATAAGGACACAGACCAATGTATTTTTGTAAAAATCTGATGTTGAATCAACTGGTATTTTTACTACCGATTTCAGTGACAACTGAACTACATTCTGTTCAGAAACAATCGCTTCATTCTCTGATACAAAACTGAAACTCCCTCTACCTCTTTGCTTCCTCATGACATATACACACCTCTGACAGAATAGTCTTTGAATAACAAGAATTTTATTGTTCTGTATTTATATGGGAGCATATAGTGTACAACCTGCAGGCCACATGTGGACTCCTAAGGCCATTTTGTGTCCCCCCCCCCCCAACAGAGCAGTGTGAGACACCAAGGAGTGATAATACTTATGTAAGGAGGAACCAGATTATTTTGCTGGAACTATCCAGTTCCATCTTGGTGCTGTAACTAAGGGTGAACCAGACTAGGAGTCAAATTTCACTTGGGTAATGTATCAGTCAGGCTTTAGTTGCTTATGATGGCCCAGCATCAGGAATGGTATCCTAGTTTTCCTGTACCAAGAATGATGAATGTCAGCTCCAGCCCCCACACCCCCCCCCCCCACTGTTGGACTCCAACTCCCATGAGGGTCCCATCCATCATGGCCAATAACTGGGGGTGACAGGACTTGGAGACTCACAGCATTTGGAGGTTGAAGGTTCCCTGTCTCTATTGTAAATGCTGATCATTGAGGTGATCCATTGAGATAAACTGGTATTTCTCCACACAACACACTATTGATGTGTCAGCTTTTGTCCACAAAATAAAGTGGCAGTAATGAGCGAAGACAGATTTAGAAGTAATTTAGATAAGTTTATTGGGGAGCTCTTTATGTGGCACAGAATAGCCATGATCTCTGTAGCCCTATTCAGTTATTCTCTAAACCAAGATTATCAGCATGATGAAATGGAAGTGTATAGCCTCACTTCTTCTCTCTGGTTGCTTTGTTTATGGAGGCAGAAACTGGGTAAGCTTCACATGAGGACAAGAACCCAGTACTTCCAGGATTCTTGCTCAAATGTGGAGCCTCCCAATGACCAGGGCCCTCTTTTCTGACTTTCACTATGGTGGCCACACTTCATTGCCGAAAAGGAGAATATAGAGGATAAGGAACACCGGAAAGGAGGATATGCTTCACCAAAAAAGTCAATTTTACATGAACATTGCATGTGCTAATTTAAATTAATATCTGTAAATATAATCATAATTAGACAGTGGCCAAAATCTTTTTGGCAGAAATTTATTTTGTGCAAGCCAGATGATGCCATCACCTGGCAACAGATATCTTTAATTAAATTATATTAAAAGCTTCCTACCTACCTCTTCTGGTTCAAGGCTCCATAGGGATTCTTTTTGCCCTTGGGAAGCCTTTGGAAGCCTCAGGATGGGTGGGTGAGGGAGCCTTTAATATCAGAAAATTTCTGCCAGATTGCTGCCAACAGTCCCACTCAAGTATTGGTTTTCCAGTATTACAGGTCACTGTAGTTTTGTTAAATATCTAGTTAGACAACAATCAGTTATTTCATAAGAATGTCTGAACAGTGCTTTCAGAATGTGCGCTCCTGGGACTGATCTCACTTCTGAAGTTCATATGGAATTGACATGCCATGCCATTTCCTTCTAGCCATTCATCAGTTGTTATATCAGTTTGTGTGGTTTTCTTCTTTTCCTTTTTTTTTTTTTTTGCAAAAGGTCTCCCCACCACCACCACCACCCAAACCATTTTACATAAAAAATAAGCAAGGGCTGATTATTTACCAATCAAAGCCTCTAATTTCCATGCTCTGCCAGGTAAACTCATGGGGTGACTCTCGGGGGGGGGGGGAGAGAGAGAGAGAGAGATGGCAACCCTAATTTAGCATAAACATAGCTTGAATATATAGGGTTTCAACCCCAGATGTTTACAAGTTAAGCACTCAAAATCCCAGGCCAGCATAGGCAAATATGACAGTTTTGGTTTGTCCTTATTTCAGTGTTTCTCAGCCCAAGTTCTTCCCATTCTAATAATGAAAAAATTAACAATTTTAACAAATCCTTATACACACACACACACCGACAGTCTTTACCTCGGTTATGGAACAACTTACCTTCAGAGATCCGTATGGCCCCCTCGCTGGGCGTCTTTAAAAGCCAATTAAAAACATGGCTGTTTAGGCAGGCCTTCCCTCCAGGCATTATTTGATTTATTTTTGTTCTCCATCTTGAACGATTATTTATTTTTATTTTGGGATGTTGATATTATTTTAATTGTTTTGTTATATATGATGTACGCCGCCCAGAGTAGTCGAAATGACTAGATGGGCGGGATAGAAATATAATAAATAAATAATAAATAAATAAATAAATAAATACATGCAGCATAAGTGTCAGTTATGGGAGATGCAACAGGAAACTGCTGATGCCTTCATATTTTGTTTAGGGTCTTCCCATATGGGATTAGTTGGTCACTTTGGCGTGCAAAACACTGAACTGGATGGGCATTAATTAGGTTAGATCTAGTAGGATTCTTTCCGTGTGGCCCTTTTTGTATGAGAGGACTAAACTCTTCAACCTTAATTACAGTCTAAATGAATAATGCATACAATTGCACAATGACAACTATTAAACTTTTTCTTGACCCTAACTTAAAAAGAAGGAGTCATATAAAATAAGATCAGAAGTATTTTATTTCTTAACCTTACATAACAGTGTGAAAAGGGTGGGACTCATATGTCTGCTATTACGCCTCCACGATATAAATTTACCTTGACAAGGTCATTGGTGACAGTGTGAGCAAGCTACATATTTCACTTCAACAATACTGTCATTTATGTGTTGTAAACAGAAGAGGCTTTGTATCAAACTACACAAAGCATTTCTTCTTATATGTTGAAATTCCCCCCCCCCCCCCCAATTTGCTTCAAGCATTTTTTCCTTTTTCTGGATGCTGTCATGCTTTCATACTTTTAGCAATATGAGCTCTACCTCTACAAGATTGTGACTTTGGGGGAAAATAGTATCATAGATTAATTGAGTTGGAAGGGGCCTTATAAGGCCATTGAATCCAACCCCTTGCTCAACGCATGACTCTAACTCAAAGTATATCTGACAGATGGTAGTCTAATTTTCTCTTGAATGCCCGCAACATTGGAACACTCATCAACTCCTAAAGTAATTGGTTCCATTGTCATACTGCTCTAATATTTAGGGAGTTATCCTGATATTCAACCAAAAACTTGTTTCTTGTAACTTGAGCCCATTGTTGTGTGTCCTGCACTCGGGGATGATTGAGAACATATCCTGCCCCTCCTCTGTACGACAGTCATCGAAAAGTGCTATCATATCTCCCCTTAGTTTTCTTTTCTCAAGGCTAAACATGCCTAGTTCTTTCAGTCTTTCCTCACAGGCTTGGATTCTAGTCCCCTGATCGTCCTTGTTGCCCACCTCTAAACTTGTTCTAGTTTGTCGGCATTCTTTTTAAAGTGCGGTATCCGTAACTGGACACAGTACTCAAGATGAGGCCTAACCAGCACTGTATAGAGGAGGACTAGTGCTTCATGGGATTTGGAGACTATACTTCTCTAAATGCAGTGTAAATTAGCTTTTGCCTTTTTTGCAGCCACATCGCACTGCTGGCTCATATTCAGCTTGTGATCTAAAACAATTCCAAGATCGTTCTCACATGTAGTATTACTGAGCCAAGTGTCCCCCATCTTGTAACTATGTGTTTAATGTTTTTACATAGGTGTAGAACTTTGTGCTTATCCTGTAAAATTTCATTCTGTTGTTTTCAGCCCAGTATTTGAGCTTATCAAGATCTTTTTGAATTTTGTTTGTCTTCCAGGATATTAGCTATTCCATCAAATTTTGTGTCATCTGCAATTTTTATAAGCATTCTCTGCACACCTTCCTCATCCAAGTCATTATAACAATGTTGAAGAGCGCTGGGTCCAGGACTGAACCTTGTGGTACCCACTTGTTACCTTCTTTCAGTTCGAGGAGCCATTGATAAGCACTCTCTGAGTACAATTCTGTAACTAACTGTGTATCCAACTGATAGCTGTTTTTTCCAGCCCACATCTAGTTATCTTGCAGACAGAGAATATCAAGGAACACTTTTTCAAAGGCTTTGCTGAAGTCAAGATATACTACAGTAATCCCTCTATCAGGGAGGTTCTCAATCAAAAAAATCAAATAAGAGTTTTCTTTCTCCTCAATTTTCATGCATGGATATAAACGCTTATTTAAATGTTTGACAAAGACAGAGATGTCTTTGCCAATGCTAAGAGAACTATAATGGTTAACAACCAATGTTTCTATAAATATAAATGTGTGTGTAGGTATGTTGGTGTAAATGATCAAGTAGAAATACACACACACACAAACAAACAAACACACACACACAGACACACATAAATATATATGGTCACATATTTAATCTAATTTCAATCTAAGGTTTGGTTGGCTTGTCTTAGCCTGCATTTACTGAGCTGTTCTTGGTCCATGCACATATTGTGAATCCTCACATCAAACTATGTAATGCACACAGTTATATAGTGTACATAGGAAAAGATGCACAGTTCAAGTGTGCACCGAAACAGTACTTTAACTCCATGAGGGGATGCATCCAAGCAATGGGTGCGGTTCAAAAACAAGGACATAAATATGAATATCTTTCTGGGAGAAATAGAGAAAATGGGGGATGGATTTCGCTATATTAAAAATCCTAAAATAAGTGCAGTGGCCTTGTATGTAAAGCAACCAGTGGAGAGCAATTGACTGATAAGTAGCTGAGGGGTTGATTATTTTGTCCACATTGATGTTTGTCATTGATCACTTCCTCTTAGGTGGCTATCCCAGTTGTCAAGGAGATCAGTATTCTTCCTTTGTTCTCTTCTTCACTGCAAAGCCAATGTGACGGCACTTTGACGTTGGTACTTACGCACATAAAAGTCAGCTCTAGGAGCTTCTCTTGTAAGGTCCAAGTTTTATCCTGAATGAATTTCTTAGAACAATAAGCATACATTTTTTCCTTTAACATTAACTGGAACATCCTGAGTGATTACTTCTAATGCATAGCCGTAAACCTACCTTTACTCCTAACATAATTAATTACCACAAATTCTATCTTCTCCCCCCCCCCCCAAAAAAAAAGAAGGGAGAGAGGAAGAGAAATGATGAAAATCTGCAGATGTGCCTTCATAGACACATACTTCTTTAGCCTTAAAATGGCCATGATACAGAGTAAGGAATGTATATATGTCATTTTTCCTCTTCATTCCACTGATATGTAGCCCAGATTCTTTACTTTTCCCTTCACTGTATCACTGTAATTAGGTCCGTACGTATGCAGCAGAAATAAATGCATATTTCTCTCTCCCCCTGTTTCTGTCCCATCCTCTGTTGACTTGCTCATGTTAGATTTTACATTGTTAATTGAACTGAGACAGCCCCTCTTTTACTTGGTAATGCATCCTTCTAACTGATTATTGTATAAATCATAATTCTAGTGGGCAGCATCCTAGCCTAGAGCTTCCCATTCTAGCACCCTGGGTGGCTTCCAGTGGCCCACTATTTTCTCTGCTGAGAATTTCCAGAGGCCCCAAGACACACTTTGGACAGTTAAGGTTTTCTAGCATTCTGAAGCCCTTCAGTTAAGCAAACGAATACATTCAGAATATTGGAAATTTGCAGGCAGTGTTTTGGTTCCATGTCGCCATGTGTTTTTGGAAATCCAGCTGTGTTTGATATTTCAGCAAAAAAAGAAATTATGATGTTGGACAATTCAGGAGCAATTTAGGCTTATTTTTGATTAACAGTATAAATTCATAACCATCTTTAGTGTCTTATCATGTCATCTTTTGTTCATGTGGATTACAGTTAATTATACAGGCACAGATTTCAAATAAAAGAGCGGAGTCGTAGTATAATTAAATAACACCAGATGAAATTATATAGTGAAAAATAAGATAAACATGTATAGATACATTAGGGGTGAACATATTCAAGGAAGCTGCACCAAGGTTCTGTTATAGGATGAGAAGTTCAAGGCATTAATTCCTTTATAAAGAAACAAGAGGTGTGTTATGATGCAGATGCAGTAGAGAGCTTTCTTGGTGATCACTCTCAGGCTGTTGAACTTCTTCAAGAGAGGCTGGGCTGGCTTTCTCCATGTTGCTCTTCCACTGTCAGGTGACGACTTTGATGACATCAAGCAGGGGGTTGGACTTGATGGCCTTTTAGGCCCCTTCCAACTTGACTCTTCTATGATTCTATGATTATGGTGATGTTGGCAGCAGCGTTGATGATGGTGGTGGTGGTGGTGGCTTTTCGCATTTAATTGGCTGCTTAGACTGACTCTTGTTACTAGTTAGATGGTATCATTTTCTTAAGGACTTTTTAATGTTATATTTTTAATTGTTTATATTATCAGTTCCACCACCTTGCCTTTAAACTACTTTAAATAATTTCTAGTTAATTTTATGTTGCTTTATGTGTGTGTTAAATTTTGATTTTTATAGCTATGATGTTTACTGCTTTTAAATTGCTGTTTATTATGTTATATTATGTTATAATGTTGTAAACCACCCAAAGTGGCCTTGGCAGCCAGATGGGCAGTGTAAAAGTCAAATGAATGAATGAATGAATGAATGAATGGGGATTTTAATTTGTTTCAACAGTGGATTTTTGTGCTTTGTGTTTTAATTACATTATTTCATTTAATATTACTATGAGCCACCTTGAGCCCCATCTTTTGGGAGAAATGTGGGATACAAATCAATCATTCAATCAGTCAGTCAGTCAATTTGATCCCTTGCGTTTAGATACTGTGATCACTCTGCTAGGTCAGAAAAAGCATGGTGTTTTGTGTCATTTCACGACACTAAAAGAAGAATATGCACTCAACAAATATTATGCGGTAACAGGGGTGAGTTCAAGATAATGGAGAAACTGAAATCAAAGCTCATCACACTATATGCCCATTAACTGGTAAAAACATGTACTGGTGGAGCCAACAGACATCACTGGCAGGAGATATGGCTCTTGTTTATGCCTTATGGATACTTTTGCATATAACTCTTAAGGTTTCAGTACCTTGACTATTGCTGCTGTATTGCTAATCACAAAAAGCTCAGTTGTGCACACACCCTACTGAAATGAGTGTGGGTTATGCAGCAACAATGCCCAAGAGAATGTATCCATAGACCTTAGTGGTACATGCACATCAATCAATTATTCCACATCAGTCTGGTTGTCTTCCATAGTCCTGCCTTAATGTAAGCAGCTTGTGTCTTAAACATGAATATAGAAGCAAAAAATGTATATCATATTTACAAAGCTGTGCATGTTCTGTGTTTACTTCAGTTTTTACTTAATGAAAAGTTCAGGCTAGGTAGGCAACACATCAATGGA
Organism: Intellagama lesueurii; assembly: GCA_037013535.1. NCBI lineage: Eukaryota > Metazoa > Chordata > Lepidosauria > Squamata > Agamidae > Intellagama > Intellagama lesueurii. The sequence continues at coordinate 190,053,139 of JBAJHW010000003.1, read as the reverse complement.
TCTCTCTTCTGAACAACGTATAAAATTAATACATTTCCCTTTTTCAGTGTAAAACCTCTGCACTTCCGAGAGACCTCTATCAACCTAAAAGAAAATACGAAGCCTAATTACAGAAATTTTGCTCTGGAAATTGTGTATTTGTCGTTTTTCTAATAATAACATTTTAAAAATCAATATTGTCCTTTCTTTGTAATTCAGTATACACATTCCCTATTTAAACTACGGGTAGGATTTAATAATACGTGTTATGTAGATGTGCATAATGCATTGGGTAAATATGCAAAATGTACTATTGCGTGGTAATTACTAATTATACGTTGTTGAAGGCTACAGTAATTATTCATCACAACTGACAAGCTAATGAGAAATAAAGTGCTAGAAAGATGAACTTGACTCAGGAGCCGCTTGTGGACCAGGGCTAATTCTGCATGCATAGCTGTGCTCTTCCAGAGTGCCTGCAGCAGCTTCTTCATTCACATCAGTAGGAGAAGCAGATCCACACATGGAAACAAGCATGTTTCATAGTGAGAAAGTCCTTATAGTGGGGATTTCTGTGTCCACATCAAATACATTTAAAAAAAAATCCTAGGTCAAAATGAGGGTATTAATTGTGAAGAAGTTAATACTTTCTATGAAATCCCAGCATTATATTACTCTCACCATTGGAAATTTTGAAATATCTGCTCTAAATCATTCAGCTTTCCTGAAATAGACAAATATTTTGTGTTACAAACACAGATAAAAACAATTGCATAAAAGTCTACACGTCTTGCATTTTATTAATACTCATCTCTGTGTGCACATAGACATACACACACCCCTATAATCTTCCAGTTTTAGGGCTCCACTTCACAAATGTTTATGCCACAGTCAGTCTCTCAAGTAAGGTGCCACAAGACTCAGTTATTATCTCTGGCCAAAACCTTTTGTGTAGTTATGCTGGTGTAATGCAAGCATCATAACTTTTAGAGAATTGTCTCAAGTTAAGGAATCACTGTAGACATTATTTGTTGCATACTGAGTAGCACAATTTCGTGTGCAGCAGGTGGTCTAAGATGATAACTACATAACTATGCAAGAGAATTTGAGCCTCTATGTATCATAACTGCACAAGAGTGGAACTATGTTATTGTGCTAGCAGAGCAAATTAACATTTTACAATGCAATTCTAAAAATAGGGACAGCCCAAACAAAAATTTATAACTTTGAAACTGGGCTTTGGATCAATTCCACATCTGGCACAGTTCTACCAAACAGTTTTCTTTGCTCCTTGCCAAACTTTGGGAAGTTTGGATAAAGGGTTTTCAAGTTATGTTTTTAAAAAAATAAAATTATGCCCCCTCCCTCGTTCAGAAACAGGCAACTCTAAATGACCCCAGATTTAAATTAGATCATGTAAATTGAAAAGACCAGTGTTTCTTATCTTAGAATCATAGAATACTGAAGTAGGAAGGGGCCTATAAGGCCATCAAGTCCAACCCCCTGCTCGTTGCAGGAATACAAATCAAAGGATATCTGCCAGGTGGTTGTCTAAGTTTATCTTGAATGCCTCCAGTGTTGGAGCACTCACCACCTCTCGAGGTAAATGGTTCCACTGTCTTACTGCTCTAACAGTTAGGAAGTTTTTCCTGACATTCAGTCAAAATCTGGCTTCCTATAACTTGAGCCTATTGTTGCGTGTCCTGCACTCTCGGATGATCAAGAACAGATCTTGCCCCTCTTCTCTATGATAGTCTTTCAAGTATTTGAAAAGTGTTATCATATCACCCCGTCTTCTTGAAAGAGAATGTTTGGTCCCGCCTACATTTTTATTTGGAAATAATCCAGGATGCAGGGGCTGAAATATTGATCCTCAAAAAAGACATTTCAAAAGAGAAAAACAGCAAGTTTGTTACAATACTGAGTATGGAGGAGGCCAGGCTGGCCCCATCTTTCCACATGCAGGCAAAGACCTTTCTTTTCAGGCAAGCTTTCCATTAATGACTGGCTGCCTGAGTGAGATTTTAAAATGGATTTTTGTACCTTACTGATTTGAATGTGTTTTGGTGTTGCTTTTGTTTACCATTTTTTGGTATGGTATTTGTTTGATTCTCAAGAAAGGGTGACATTTTGCTATCTGTCTTCAGGGAATTACCATACAATTTCGTAAGGCATATTCCCCTTACCATAGAAAAACAGATAGCAGTTGTGTTTTGTTCTAGCACTTTGAGTACACATTGTCTCAGGACTTCTGTAATCAAACAGTTTCCTTACATAAGTTTTAAAAGAAAAAATCAGCTCCACAGTCTGGGGCAATCGTAACTTTTGCCCCTGTCAGTAAGGACCCAGTTAGCTGACTCTTACCTAGCTTTTTAACTTAACTCCTTCCTAGCCAAATAGGCTTATGGAATTCTTGTTTGCAAGGAGATCCCGTATCTGGTTGTAAAAATGCAGGCACAAAAAGAATAAAATACAGGTATTAAAATATTTTTTAAAAAATATGTTTTAAAAAGAATACAGAACAAATATCTAGTTGGAAGTTGGTATCTGAACCATTGTCACTATACAATTGCTTAGTAATTAAAAAAGCAAAACTCCAAAGATGTTATGTGCCATCAAGTCACTTCTGATGTTTGGTGACCTCCCAAATGTCATATCATTAACAGCTCTCGTAAGATCTTGCAAAGCAACAGAATCTCATGTTAGGTTTTCTCTCTGACTACTACTTCCTCTTCCTAGCAGTATTGTCTTTTCCAGCAAATTCTGCTCAGATCTTGCAAACTAACAGCTGTGGATTCTTTTATTGAGTCAACCTATCTCATATTAGATCTTCTTATTTTCCTATGTTCCCCCACACGACCTTTCCCAGCAATATTGCCTTTTCCACTCTGTTCTTTATTCTCATTGTATGTGCAAGGTAGCATATCCTCAATTTATTGATTTTTGCTCTAGTAAGACTTTGGGTTTGACTTGATTGAGCAGCCACTTATTTGTCTTTCTAGTGGTCTGTGGTATCTGCAGAGCTCTCCTGCAATACCACATTTCAAGTGAGCTGCTTAAGGATACACCCGTCTTTCTTCACTGGCCCTTTTTTACATAGTATGGATGATTTTAACATTGGTTTCCAGTGACAATCTTTACTAACTCCCAATGCCCCCTTTTTTATTTCAAAAGGTGAGGGAGCATCTTTGGGAAATTATTTATGCTAGGGGTCCCCAACCCCCAGTCCGCGGCCCAGTGCTGGGCCAGACTGGGCTGCGGAGACAGATCTCCCACCCCACCCCGCATGCATTCCCTCCCCACAGCACCTTTGCGCATGCGCGTGAGTGCGCACGTGCCCCCTGTGAGTGCCCCCGCCCCTTTGCGCATGCGTGAGCGCCCCTGAGTGCCCCCACCCCCTTCACGCATGCGTGTGAGTGCACGCGTGCCCACGCAAGCGCCCCTTTGTGCATGCGTGCGAGTGCCTGAGCGCGCCCCACCCCTTCACGCATGTGCACGAGTGCGCAAGCGCCCCCCATGCATGCGCGCGAGCACGGGGGTGCCCTGCCTTTCCCGCACACGGACCCCATCCTCCCCCAACCAGTCCGCGGTGACAAAAAGGTTGGGGACTACTGATTTAAGCAACATGTTTGTAGAGCAAGAGTTGGAAATTGGAAGTAGCCTTCTTGTCTGCATTCTGTCTAGCAGCTATGATAACATTAGTTTACCTGAGAGGTTAAAGGGTGTGCATGTTTCTCTGTTGTATGTGTTGCACTCAGCCACATTGTTGCTCCACCATTTCATTAAGTCTAAAAAAGCCCTTGAAAATATTTTGGCACAGAGGGACTACAGCCACATCCCAGCTGTTCTTGGTTCTGCCCTCCTCCAGCAACCATATTATATATCATCTTCTCAGATCCTCTAGCACTGGGAACTACACGAGGGAAGTTGCTGTTGGGATTTGTGGGTATTGTTATGTATACTCAAACCTCCATTTTAAAAAGCCAGGAAATTCAATTCTTGGGGGGGGGGGGAACCTCTGGTTTATGAATGTGGGATATTGTGTTTCTATAGCCATGATTCAAAAACCCAGGAAATGGTCCTATATTGCTGTACAATATTGTGCCTGCATTGCAGCAGGAAAAAGGATGCCAAATTTTACATACCGAAGGGCAGCCTGAATGTTGACAACACTAATGTCAGCAGTCAAGATGGTTTACAGGATACATTCTTCTGCTCACTACCATTAACCAAAGAGACATCAAGCAGGAGAAATTCCAAAACCTGAGTCCTTTTTCATCAGTTAACCACTTCTTACCCTGATATTCTGAATTGTGAATACAGAAGCACAGTATACCACATTCATAAACCAGAGCTTTTAAAAAAGAATTGAGTCATATATATGAGAAGTAGTTCTGGCTTTCATTATTTGGTCTTGTTTGGTTTCTGATCAGCTGCATATTTTTGTGTGGCCTCTGGGAATGTGATTAATTTTAATTTTTAAAAGTCTTCTTCAAGAAAGAACACATGAAAGGTATCTTTATGTATTGTATTATGCTGCCTGGATAGTTTAATGCAGGGATCCCCAACTCCCAGTCCAGGGCCCGGTGCCGGTCTGTGGGCTTCGCAGGACGGGGCTGCGGAGACAGATCTCCCGCCCCCCCCCCCCACATGGTGGGCGTGGTGTGCTTGTGCGCATGAGCGGGTGCGTTCATGGGTGGGCGTGGCACGCTCATGGCCACGCCCATCCACAAACGTGTCACACCCACCCACGAGCACGGGGGGGTGCCCCCAACCCCCCAACCGGTCCGTGGTTCCAAAAAGGTTGTTGGGGACCACTGGTTTAATGAATTAGGTATCTGGTAGAGAAGCCGGATGTTGGGACTTCAGTTCCCCACTATGCCTTCTGTGTGGCCTTGGACAAGCTTAACAGCCCCAGAACACCCTCAGAAAAAGAGACTGATAAAACAACTTCTGAGTATTGTATACCTAGAAAAAACCCTGGAAAGCATCACCACAAGTCAGAATTGACTTGATGGCACATAACAACAACCATATTAGAATGGCAAAATATTTTGCACTTGGAAATGGAAACATTTTCTGCCTGCCTTAATCAATAATTGTATGTGTGCTAAGAATGGGGAGTATCTTGCATCATAATAGATCCAGGACTCACAGGGTCAAAACTTTGGGCTTTACATTGACATAAAATCCAAGAAGCTGTTCCTTCTATGATTTCATCAAAAGTTTAAAATGTAGGCCAACAGCTGCAATGTGTGAAGTGGCAATCCAGCATGCTAAATCTTGAAGGAAACAATTCGATTAGTTCACAGTAATAGAAATGTAACAAGGCATCCTTGAAAGACAAAAATAAAGCATCAGCTATCAGTCACAGCAATCAGAGAAATTAGATACAGTTGGGTCATTTGATCTTGCTTAAATATTTTAGCAAGCATAGTCTATTAAAATTTGCATTGAACTCTGAAGAGCTAACAGCATCTTAACAGCCAATCAGTAGATACTATGATCAATTGTCTATTCTTTTCCCACTTTCTCTTTCATTTTCCTTTGTACCTGCACCCATCCATGCACACATAGGGTAGATGCATTTCAAGAAATCTTGTTGTATAAGCCTAAATGGTATCAAATTATAGAGTACACAGATTTGCCTAGATATAATTGCTCTGCTAATTTTTCAAAAGGGGTAGGTAGGGTCTGTCTTTCAGAATGGCCATTAATCTGTTGCAAATTTAACAGATTATTTTTGCAAGTTTGCAAAATCATTTTTGCTGTTTTGCAAGTCTTTTATATTGAATTATGGCCAAATCTTCTACACGACTACTTAAAAGTAAGTTTGATTTTAAAAATAAATTAAAGGGAACTTACTCTCGGGATAAATGAACATAGATTTATGGCTTGAGTGATTTATTATTTGCTGTGATTTTCTAGAATACACACAAACATTTTAGCTTCTCTGTAGTAAATTGTTGAATCATTTATCTGTTTTCTGAGGAGTTGCCTTATTGAGCTTTATTCACACACATATGCATGTTTATTATTTGATAGTTTGCATTATCATGTGATTTCTTATATATGTGAAATATTCATCATAGATTTTTTAAAAAGACACTGCAGGCAAGAGCTGTAAATTGACACAACCACACCAAAAATAAGCAGTGTACCTTATTTCTGTTCTCTCCTTCCTTGTGCTATACCTTTCTACAATCCCCATCAGGTATCAATTTTGCTGATGCATGGCAGCTTCCTGATGTCAAAATCCATTAATCAAATGTGTATTGATTTTCCACTCAGCTGGAGCCAGATAAATCTAATTTACAATTCAGATGCTAAGAGAGCTGCAGAACAATTTTTAAAAGAGCGAGATGCAGTAAAAGAGCCCATGGCTGGATTGTTGCAGACTCTTGTTCAAAAAATGCTGTGTGCAAAGACCTATTTACTTGAAATTTTAATACCGACCCTGAGTTCAATCTAAAATGGCAAAGGACATCCCAGGCAGAAAGCAATTGTACAGTGAAGAGGAAGTACTAAGTGTTGATTGTATTTGTATCTCACTATTCTCCATGGACCTCTGGCTGACAAACATTTTCTTATACTTTTGTGTCATAAATGATGGCAAAAGATAATAACTGGTTCAAGGCCATGACCACTCCAACCTGTTGTAAGTCTAATATTCTGTAAGCAACAGCACTTGCCACAGTATGCACAAATGAAGCAGCCTCCTAGAATGATTATTTCAACTTAGTCAATAAAGTTCTGTTCTTTCTACAATGACAGAAACTCAGCCCCATGACTGCTTAGTTCTTTTTACCAGTAAGAGCCATGCTCATGCAAAACAATGTTTTCATGCCTTTTCCAGATCTCTTTCACTGTTTACCCTAGCAGATTCAGACAAGACCAGAATTTCATCAAGCTGATTTAGATAGACTGGAAAATTTCTAAGTAAAACATAACTCATCCAAATTCATATCCAAACATTCCTGAATATTCATTAACAAATCATCAGCTACCATGTGACATTTTACTTTCTGTGACTTTCATACCAACTGAGCAAACAGCAATAAAATACATTCTTTAAAAAAATTAATTATAACTTTGTAGCCACTGCATTTATCCTTTTTATTCCCCCCCCCCCCCCAATTTTCTCCTCTGGGGACAGCTCTATGTATCATGCCATACCCATGACAACTGACCAGAGCCCCACCCCCCCAATAGTAAAATGTACTCTTACACAACAGTGGGATAACCTGTTCTTCTGAAATGTGGTAAGTGCAAAGGGGGTAATTTCATCCCAAGTCTATTAAGAAATAAAAGAAAAAGGAGTCATTCTGTTTCTTTAAAAAATCTGAATTTAAAGCTACATACTTCTGATCTTTTCCTCTGAGATTTTACAGGTATAATCTACTCATAATGAACTATTCTGTGTGCAAATTCAACCCAATCCTGACAAAAAGAAAAAAAAATCGTAGCCATTGGTTAATATCAAATGATAGTCAATGGGACAAATATCTGGATTTCCCTTTTTAAACTAAGATATTTCCAGACCAGTCTGGACTTGGCCTGGTACAACTGAGATTCATATAGCTTTGGTGTTCATTACTCATGCTGCATGCACTGTATTTATTTACTTCACATCAGCTCTCACAACTTCTAAGTAATTCATGGGGTGCTAAGGATTGTTTTGGAAAGAGGGAGCAAAAATGTCTTGCATTGCTCAGAACAGCTCTTAAAATTAGTCGAATGTATTGAATATATGTCTTAGTGATGTAAGTACGGAATAGGAATGAGACAGGTTAAAAAAAAGTGGCAAATAGAACAGCTCTGCTATAATAGAATGATTCCTCCCTTTGGGAGGAAAAATTTGTTACCTGGAGACAGGATATAGTAACATTATAATTTGATGGGATTATTACACAAATGCTAAAATTGAATAAGAAAACGGAACTGGAATTTGCATCTGGAAAGGGGATTGATCTTGAGTTACGAGGCTGACGGCAAAAAGAGAGCGGGCAAAAAGAGTGAGCAAATTTCACTCAAGGCGATGATAATGTATTATTCATGGCACCATCTTTAACATGATGTGATAGGCATTATCATATACATAATACATTGTCCTTATCAACTGATAAGCTTACTTTTTAATTGAATAGCCTAAGGAGTACTACTGATGGCACTCCCTCTTGCATGGCAGATTCTTATTTCTCTAAAATTAAATGGAAAGTGAGAGAATAGAGGAATGAAACTGAACGACTAATAGATGGCCTTGATGATCTCTCCATTTTCCAGATCTATGTAAGCATTAGGCCAGGGATGACAACTGAGGGCAGTCTCTCAGCTGAAGTTGTCCTATCCATGCTGTGCCCTGATACCTCAATGAAATACCAGGAATGTGTGGATGTGCCACACAAAAATGGCACTTCCACTACTACAGACGGTAGCAGATGGGACCCCATTAGCTATGAGCTGAAAGCCCCCACACACACCAAGTTGCCTGTAGCAAAATTTCTTCTGTTGTTCCATGAGCTAACGTGCTTGATATTATCTCCATATATCTGTTCTGAAAACAGACTTATTATCACAGTTGTCCTAGAGATCTATCCAAACTCTCTTTAAAAACATATTTAAAGTAGCCAAGACTGTGCTTTGCACACAGAGGTCCTAGGCTGTTTCTATGGCCCCTTCAGGGACGGAAGGGAAAGACTCTTGCCTGAAACCCTGGCAAACTACTACTAGTCAGTCCTTCCATTACTAAGGAGGGAAGACATTGTCATTGTTTTGCACTTTCTACTTCCCGAGTTTTCAGCTGCTTCAGTTTAGCTCACTTTCAAGCAGATATGCATACTGGTGCAATCCTGATAAGCTAACTTTCTTGCCTACTTAGTGGCATGTCCTGTGTGAAATGGAGGATTGTTTCCTCCTTCATTCATATATTTTAGACAAACAGTGGAGATTCTCAAGGAGCATCTGTCTTCGCTGATACCGTTCTAACATGTGAGAATAAGAAATTGCAAACGTTTTCTTCATGCTAGGTGAGATTAGCAGAGTTTTTGTGCATTTATTTCTTGTGAAAAATTCACAGATACAGTTTTGATGCAAAACCTTTATATGTTGTGAAAATACAAGGATTTTACACAAAATGCAAGGGCTTTGCATAGAAGACAAACTTGATTTAAAACTCACAGTTCACATTAATGCTGCTGCTGACATAAAAGGTGCTGGCATTTTCACTCTCAGGCAGGAGTGAAAATCTTGCAGTGGGTGACTATTTTTTCAACAGAATAGCTCAACATTTCTTATCCAAAAGAGAAAATGTGCAAGTATTTGGTTTTGTGAAGTTTAGTGGTGCATGCCTAAACAGAAGCAGTTTTCACTGAGTTAATTTGGACTCATTTTGAGTAATAATGCTGATTGTAGTAAAGCTTGGGAAAGGTCCATTTTGGGATTGCAACTCCCAGAGTTCTCCAGCTGTGGTCAGGGGAATTCTGGGAGTTGCAGTCCAAAAAATAACTTCCCTCAGCTCTGAACTACAGCCTTTAAAAGCATAGAAGGGCCAAAATGTAGAAGAAATGACAGATCTGAATGGTAGGTATTTGTCATATATCATCTATCACATGGATTTCCCTCCCCCAAACATATATTATTTCCCTGCTGAAAAACTGGTGTTTATTGTGAGTGGTCGTTGTTATTTTACAGATAAAACAATAACATTTCTGATCACGAGTTCTATGGTGTGACGGTTGCTGAACAATTCCAGTTGAGCTAAGCAAGGCATTTCTAGAGTCAAAAAGACTAAGCGTCAAGTCCCCTTCATACAGTATTTTGAAGCAATCTCCTTTTAATGCTGGCACGTGTCCACCAGTGCCCAGATGGCCTTGACTAATCATCTGTGAGCACAGACATGCACAGGCAAACACACCCTCTTTCTTCGTATAAAAGAACGCTCAGGCTTAAAGGAGAAAAAACAACAATAAAATGATGCAAAACAAGCAAACATTGACTCTTTCATGGCTTCCAACAATGCTTTTCCCTGTGCATAAATGTAAAAGATGCCATGCCTAGGATCAGAGAATACTTTCCTTCCCATTCTTTCTCTATTGTGAGGTAGACAGTACTGTGTTGAACTGAAAATCTGGTCACAAGTTATTGTTTGTACAGTTATTGTTTGTGTCAGCATGCAAAACTACTTAGTGAAGGCCTTTTCTTCTTATCTGTGTCTGAATTATCCCCCAAGCTTGACAGTCAGGGAATTTTAGTCAGATGTGATATTTAATACTTCCTACTCCTTGTAGCTAGCTAACACTTATTACAGGGGCTTTGTATGATGAGGTTACTTCCTTTGTCTGTTTTTGTGATGTGTCCACCAGGGCTGGCCTAAGATTTTGCTACTCAAGACAACACCTTAGAAATAATAAATTAAATTGAATGCCTTGGCATTCAGATTATTACTTTTATGTTAAACAGGACAGCGAAGAAACTGATTGACCTTACAAAATGTTATTTGTAAAAGATTAAGTGCATTGGTTTTCTTGTCTCTCTGTTTAACATAAACGTAACACATTATTTATAAGCTGTGCTTAAAACAAAGCAGGAAATGCCCCCCTACATGCATGGAGAGGTCAAGATACTTAATAAATCTCATCACCTGAGGCAGAAAATGCCACAATTATCTCTTCTCTCACCGGAAAAATCAAATATTAAATAAACGCTCTGTAAGAACAGATTACATACATAACAACTTGCTGCCTTTCAATAACACTGAACAGTCTAGGTAGCTGCCTCACTCTGTAGGAGTGGTTTGTCACGTGGTGTCAAATGGAGGAGTAATTTGTCACAGGCCAGAATAATACAGGCCTTTCATTTGATTTACACATGTATTAAGCAGTTTGCTGATGTAAACATCTGAGTGTCTGAAAGTAGTCACCAGTGGCAAAAACCCGAATATACACAAGGCATCAGTACTAGAGATGGGCACGAGCCGCAGTTCGGCAATTTGGCCCAGTTCAGTGCAGCACCTGCACAGGTCTTCCACGGGCACCATCCGCTCCCATCTCCCACCTCCTCTACACACTCCTCATTCACTGGGCAAAGTGTGCTTCCCTCCCTGCCTCCTCAGTGCAACTACCCATTCACTGATTGCTGTGCACTCTTCCCTCCTCCACCTCCTCTGAAATCCGGCCACTGGGACAAGGAGGCAGAGGAGGGAAGTGTGCACTGTGATTGGTGAGTGAGCAAATGCGCTGGGGAGGTGGGGGAGGGAAGCACACTTCGGCCAAGGAATGGGCAAGCATACAGAGGAGGTAGGAGAGGGGAGTGCGTGGTGCCCACAGAACACCTGTGCAGACACCGCACCAAACTGTGCCAAACCACCAAACTGCGGTTCATGCCCATCCCTAATCAGTAACAAATAAAACCACCTGCCCATAGTTTTTTCTGTTTTCTGGTTAGGTTTATATACTTAGTACATGGCAATGAAATAATAAAACAAAAGAGAATATTCTTCATTGGGAAAGAATTGATGTGGATTGGTACTGCAATGATATTCAAAGATCATTTCTGAATAAATTGTTTTTTTTAAACCTGATCCTAATAAAGCAAGACAAACATCTCAATAACCAAAATTCCAGAACTGTGATAGAAGAGAGGCATATATTTTTCTCTTCTTCCTCCCAAAGTTTTTGGCTACTTTTCCATTATCCATAATCCAGTAGCTGGTCAGTCTAAAAAAAAGTAATTTAGATCAGTCTTCCCTAATCCTGATGCTTTCCTGATGTTTTGAGGCTTATCTCTTGTGAGTTCCTTGTTCCTGCTTGTTTTGGATGATAAGCGTTATAGTCAAACATATTTGGCAAGCACCATGATCAGAGAGGGCTGCCTAGATAATCCATGTGGCTGTTTGTGGAAGCTGCTACTTGAGTAAGGGTGCAACTGCACACTGAGAAAAATACAAAAGGATCTGCTGTGAAGTTACACTCGGGAAGTCTGGTTTCCCCATGTGAATTCACTCTGCCTAATCACACAGAGTCAGAAGAGAACAGAGGAAAATATTAGTGGTCAGCCTTGTTTGCAGCTTGTTAAGTTATTATTTTGAAGCTGTCCAGATTTGCAGGAGGCAGTTATAATACAGCTACCTTAATAAACTGCAAAGAAATGCTCATTAGGAATGTCTGCCTCTTTGGCAACTCTTTGATCTCTCCCCCCCCCACCCTTTGGTCTCCAGATGCCCCAGACCAATGGCACCAAGCCATTTTTTAAAAAAAAGAATGGGAAGGGAAGAGAAAAACTATTTATTTGAAGGGAAATGGCATTGTATCATGGATGGGACTAAAATTTTCAGTTTAAAAACAGAACAAGATCAATTTTTAAACCCTGATTTTCTACTTGTTAATTTAAGAATTGCTCATTATTAAGTATTTGGTGATGGCAGATGGTTTCTGCAACAGCACAAGCAATCTCACAATGTAAAACAATGTGAATGCATCTGCTGCCAAAAAAGGAGAAGCCCCAGTGACAGAGAAAAACATTGTAGATTGTGCAGAAAAGCTCTGGGCTGATTCATATTGACTTGTATATTGTGTAGTCAATGAAAAACAATGCAAATCTAACTGTCCCAATCCCAGAACATTTCCTATATTATTTTCCAATGTAGTCATTCTATAAGTCAATCTGTTAAGGATATGTGAGTAACTCACCAGTACCTTTGTTTTTTTAATCTTCAATATTTTATCACCATACTATGAATGTTATCCCTGTTTCTCCTCAATAAAAACAACACTCCTTTGCCCCCTACATAATATCTGTGTTGAGTAATATATCCTCTTGAACTTCAGGACCACGTGGCTTTGTAGCTTTGTAGCTTGACATTAACTGATTAAAACAAAAAAGGAGGAGTAGAATCCAAATTCATACAGTGTAATAAAATTCTTATTATGGTATATAAATAATCCTAATCTCCAGGTAATGTTAGTGATAAAATTCTTATATTCTAATATATTTTTTCCCTTTTCTAAAAGACTTAATTAAAGAGTTCTGGGTTATTCTTCTGCAGGAATTTTCCATTCACTCTCCAGTCATGCAGATTGCTTTGCGAAAGTTCGGAGAAGCCAATTTCTTTACTGGAAAATCTCATTATACCGTTAACATGTTTCTTAGCTCAATAATACCCTCTCAGCAAAGACTTTCATGTCACTCTGATTATGTGTGCTGGTATGAACAAGCAGAAAATGAAATCCATTTTACATCCTCCTTTAATGAGAATAATACACCCAAATATCCATTCGCATGTTCTCTGAACCAGACATTCTCAAGTTTTTACTGTGTGAATTCTTAGGTACAATGTTATTTATATTCTGCACTCATTCTGCTTACATCTAAACCAGAGGTTCCCAATCTGAGTGCTTTAGATACAGTTAGGTTACAGCTTCCAGAATCCCAGATACTGGGTTTGCTGGTTAGAGCTTCTGTGAAGTTCAAATACTTTGGAGGACCTAGTTTTGGGAATCATGGATCTAAATGTATGTTCACTTTTGTGTAGTACAGTGGTGCCTCGACTTATGACCATACTCCGTTCCAGAAGATGGACGTAACTCGAAATGGTCGTAAGCCGAAGCACCATTTCCCATAGGAATGCATTGAAATTAATCCATTCCAGCCGAAGGAAAAAAATCACCCCCCCCCCAAAAAAAAATAATCACTGCAAGACTCATTGGAAACGCGATTAATCCCATCTGGCCGAAGGGGAAAAAAGAAAAGAAAAGCAATCAAGCGTGCAAGACCCATTGGAAATGCACAGAAAACAAATGGAGCAGATTGGAAATGCAGAGAACAAAGGGGGCAGGTCGGAAATGCAAAGAAAACAAAGGAAAAAGCAAGGGAAGCATGCAGGACCCATCGGAAATGGGGGGAAAAACCCCAAAAAGCAACCAAACCCCCCAAGACCCATCAGAAATGGGGGGAAGCTAAAAAACAAACAAACCCCCCCAAGACCCATCGGAAATGGGGAAACCCCCCCAAAAAGCAACCAAACCCCCCAAGACCCATCGGAATGGGGGGGGAAGCCAAAAAACAAACAAACCCCCCAAGACCCATCGGAAATGGGGAAAAAAAAAAACCAAAAAGCAACCAAACCCCCCCAAGACCCATCGGAAATGGGGGAAAAAAGCCAAAAAACAAACAAACCCCCCAAGACCCATCGGAAATGGGGGAAAAATCCCCAAAAAGCAACCAACCCCCCCAAGACCCATCGGAAATGGGGAAAAAAACACCAAAAAACAAACAAACCCCCCAAGACCCATCACAGCACAGAAACATAACCCCCCCAGCTCAAAACTACGCTGCAAAAACACCCAGAACAGTTTTTAAAAAGCAGAAAAACAGCACCTTACCTTACCAGGCAGCCCGAAGCCTCCCTGCAAACACACACACACGCTCTCAGAAGCAGAAGGAGGCAGTCCCAAGCCTCCTCCGACGCACACTCTCTAACTGCTGGGGTGAAAGAGCTACAAAGAAGCAGCCTCGTCGCCACCTACAGTTAGAAATTTGAATTTCCCGCCTTTTTTTCCCTGCCTTTTTCTGTTCGTAAGTGAAAGCTCCGGTCGCAAGTAGAAGCAAAATTTTGCGGCCGGAGCTGGTCGTAACTTGAAATGGTCGTAAGTAGGGGTGTTCGTAAGTCAAGGCACCACTGTATATAATTTGTTTTTGGAGCAGATCAAAAGATGGAAATTGCAGGACCTGGGTTTTCCGAGGAAGTTGTTGATGATATTTAACCCATTCCTTCATTCTTACCAATATTTGAATGCCTTGGATTGCTCACAGACTAACCCACTAAAAAAACTGCACAAGACTGAAAGCACAGAAGGGGTTCTAAAGTTGCAGAAAGCTGCTCGTAATTATATACATGTGCTGCTAATAGTTCTTGGTGGGAGAATGTGGTACACATGAAACAGTGCGCAATGATTTCTTTCCCTAGAACTTCCATCAGAAGAGACCATATTTTCCCATCTATTTTTCCTTCCTTTCTTTTTTGCTTTTGCATTGTGTGAAGCTTGGAAATAGTGTTTTTCTTGGACTGCAGATACTAGAATACGGTTCTGTGACTTTTACAATGTAACCTGTGTAGACAGAGATTCTTTCGATTGACACTGATCGTATGTGATCTCTGGGAGCCTTTTTGGCTGAAAAGCAGAGGAAAATGCTTAATACAGATAAAATAAATAATAATTTTTGCAGGAGTTACACACAGTGTCTATGTGTTTGTGGCACCAACAGTCGTTTTCCACCACCGTATAGCAGCATGAAGCACACAAAAAGGCATATTAGTCCATCAGATGCCATACATGACCTGCAGCACCTCCCTCATTCTACACAAATGCTTTTTTGCCTAGCATTTTCCAAAACATTGCAGCAACATCAAATTTTGCAGGTCGTGAATCCTGCTGCCCCTCCTCCTCGAGGCCTGGCATCTGAGGAGTGCCCAAGCAAAAATTCCATGGGTTCCATCCTGGTTTGGTTACTCACACCAGATTTTATTAAAGGCACAGAGTCCAGCCCCTACTGCCTCTTCCCACATATTCCCAGTTGGTTGAGTTTCTGGCACTAACCTCCTGGGCACAGTCAGTCCAGCTGGGTCCCCAGTTGACTTCACTGGGATCCCTGAAAGCCCAGGTCCAGGGAAGTGGGCAGGAAGTATGATCCAGGGCACAGTCCTTTTAGGGAGGTGTCTAGTAAAAGTGCTGGCATCACAGTCCTTTTCTACCCCCGTATAGCAGCATGAGGCACTGGAGGCACCATATAGCAACATGGGGACCAAGTCTGCAGTGCTGCTCCTCCTGGAGCCTCCTTTGGTACCCCTTTTGCCACTTGTATCTCCAAGTGGCAGAGCTGAGTTGGAATACATTCCGCAGCTCTCGTTGGGCAGTGAGGGCATCAAGGCCTGTTTTACACTGGGTCATCTGAGGGTTGGTTTGCCAGAGGCTCAGGTCCCCAACCCCTTCCATGTTGAATGGGCTGGCTGGGAGGAAGTGCCCCCCTGTCCTCTATTCCTGTTTGCATCTCTGCAGAGGTAAAGGAGATGGAATCCCAGTGCTAACTGCCTCCTCCCATGTATCTCCTTCATCTGATGTGGTTGACAATGATAATCCTGAGTCCTGCAACTCCCATAGGAATGAGGCTATGCATGCTGGCCCTATCTCCATCATCCTTCCCACCATAGCCCTATTCAGATATTATGCCTCAATCTATGTAATTTGAAAAGGTGGACATGAGTATGCCCATAAGCCCACCCTTGCACGCTCACCTCACCTGGAAATCAGCTAGACTTTCATATGTTTTGTGCAACAGAGCCTATAAGTACCTGCACCTAAATGTACTTACAGTGCTTCCATGATCAGTTGGTTTGCTAAAGCAGAAGCCCTGATCACAGAAGTGCAAATGGTGCGTTCAACCTACAGCTCCTTTGCTGACCTTTGCATTAAACACATAGACTTGTCTCACTTCCAGGTAAAGTGGAACCATGGGGGCAGGGCTCACATGTGTCCTCACATCCCTACTACCCTTTTAACACTAGCCGTATGCAGGCATAATATCAGCACTCACTTTACCTGTAGATACAGTAGCCATTTAAAGCAAAAGAAAGGAAGATGTTGATGTGCAGGAATGAGGATGTTGATATGCAGAAAGGAGGACGTGGATATGAAGAAAATTGTACACATGCATTTGTATCTACAGATTAAGAACAGTTAAAAAAAATAAACAGAATTACAGTGCATGTTACTCAAGTGCAAATAGTGACCAGGTAACCTGTGTGCCACCTCAGTCAGCTAGCTGTCCAGGTATTAATTGTGTGCGGGCAATTTCAATACCCCTTCTTTATCTTAAAATCAGACATCGATTGGACGGCCTTTAAAATGGAGAACATTTTCAAAGGGAGGATTATTCTGTAGCAGGCCATCAGATGGAGAACCATCCTCCCTTAAAAAAAAAAAAGGACATGTAGTTACTCCACCTGTAGCACGTTGAGCCCCGAGCAGGAGGGCTGAAAGGGAAAATTGTTGAATGTGCATAGATTCCCCCTCACAATTAGTAACTTTGACTCTGTTGATTACCCAGCTTTCTGGTGAAGCCTAAGAAGGTTCAACTCACCATGTGTAGGATTGATGTAAGTATTTGTTTTTTTTGTTTCTACACCACCTTTCTTCGTACTCAGAAGGGAAGGGAACTCCCAGCAAGCACTGGTGCAGGAACAGGAATATTGAGGAGCTGGGCCTAAGTAAGCTTCAGAGCCTTCCAAGGGACGCCTTTCTCCCAGGTCCACCATATTTAAGTACCGTATTTTTCCATGTATAACACACCCTCATGTATAAGATGCACCGCACCCCCACTTTTCTAACCCAAACTTTTTTTCTTTGCAATAAAGTGGAGGGGGAAGGCAGGGATCAAAGTGCTTTGATTCCTGCTTTCCCCCTCCACTTTCCTCACAAGAAAGTGGAGGGGGAAGGCAGGAATCAAAGTGCTTTGATGATTCCTGCTTTCCCCCTCCACTTTCTTGCAAAGAAAGTGGAGGGGGAAAGCACTTTCTTTGCAAGAAAATGCAAGAAAGTGGAGGGGGAAAGGACTTTTCTTGCAAGAAAGTGGAGGGAGAAAGCAGGAATCAAAGCGCTTTGATCCCTCCCCCTCCTTACTTTTGTGTATAAGATGACTCTCAATTTTTAATCTAAATATTTTAGACAAAAGTATCATCTTATACATGGGAAAATACGGTATTTGTAAGGTGTCTGTAAATTTGGTAGAACTCCTAGAATGGAGAATTATGGTATTTATAGTCCAGAAAACTCCCCATTCCTAATCCTATTCAAGAACAATGATACTTGCACTATACTGGTTTTCTCAGATCAGGGCTTACTGTATGAACTGTGCTAAGGGTGAAACATTTTTTAAAAATGCAACAGTGTACTTGATTTGCATCATATACATATGTCCATAATAAGCACATTAAGCTGCCCATATTTGGAGCACATACCCTGACCCTACTGCTACATGACCCTGTCAACTGTTTGGAAATAAGCCCTGGAGACAAATGGCAAAGGCGAAAATAATCTCATACAGTTTCCTTCAGACATGCAGCTGTTGTTTACCGTAACCTATTTTTAAGTCAGTAATCCATTCAGGTTATGTAGCAAACAGTGCACTGACTGAACTTTGTCAGTCTTTTGTGATTTAACTGAATTGTCAGATGAGCAAAAGGTTTTCTGTTATATTAGGAAAATGTCAATGTTTGTTGATTTGTGTAAATCATTACTTTAAGAAGATGATATTCAATTGCTGAAGGTATTACTCAACTATTATCTCACTCACAAGATGATATTGGTCAAATTATAAAGTGCTGAACAAGTCAGCAACTGTTCTATGTAATATTTTTTTAAAAAACCATTATTTGTAAGAAATGTTGATAACACACATGGGAAACATAGTGTGTAAATGCTTTTCTGCATACGCAATGTAATTATGTAGATGAATGTTCAGCCCTGTATCTTCTTAAGCTCTGAAACCCAAGAAGCTTCAAATTCATACCCCAGTGAACTTGAGAATAGATTTTCCACCCATGCTACTTTTGAGAGAAAATCCCTGTTTTAGTGTCTTCAAATTTTAATGAGTGTTTGTTTGTTTGATTATTTCAATTTATATACCACCCCATAGTGCAAAGCACTCTCTGGGCAGTTCACAGCATAAGCATGCAAACAATAGAAAACAACATGGTGCAATACACAGACATGCATTTTATCAAACAATAAAATAAATCAGTCAATAAAACACTGAACCAGCCAACCAGCCAAGCCCATCTCCAGATAAACAAACAATTCAAAATGATATTGGACATCACAAGTAACTAGGTAAAGGTAAAGGTTCCCCTTGACATTTAGTCCAGTCGTGTCCGACTCTAGGGGGTGGTGCTCATCCCCGTTTCCAAGCCGTAGAGCCAGCGTTTGTCTGAAGGACAGTATTCCGTGGTCATGTGGCTAGCGCAACTAGACACGGAACGCCGTTACCTTCCCACCGAGGTGGTACCTATTTATCTACTCGCATTTGCATGCTTTCAAACTGCTAGTGTGGGCAGGAGCTGGGACAAACAACGGGAGCTCACTCCGTCACGTGGATTCGATCTTACGACTGCTGGTCTTCCGACCCTGCAGCACAGAGGCTTCTGCGGTTTAACCCGCAGCGCCACCACGTCCCACAAGTAACTAGCAACTAATAAAAAGCAGCTTTAAACAATTCCGTGTTAGGGCTTGTGTACATTTACATTTGCCTCATAATAAGCTCCATTCTAAATGAATCGATTTAGAAATCACATGGTAGTCACATGGTATTTAGGTCATTATGTGCCTCCTTTTGGGAAAACTTTAATCTGTTTTTAAACTGTGTTGTATCTCAGTTGAAGGGGCCACGGTGGCTTTTAGAATTGTTGCATTTTAGGCTTTGTTCTGTCGCTGCCCACCCTGCCTTCATGCTGGCTACTCGCCCCTGCTGCTGTGGTGATGTGAGGGAGGTAGAGAGAGAGCAAAACTGCTTGTCTCTTTAGAAAGCTTGTCTGCTTCTGTCCCTTTAAGGATGCTGCAGCTATTCCCGTTTGTACCCACAAGGTATACCACAGAAATGAAGGGTGCCTGGCTTTGTAGTGGTGCAAAAACACTTATCCAAGCATGGACGCTCATGGATCCACATGATTTTAACATGGGATCATCCCCAGCCACTGTCCAATCTGTGGTCAGAGATGGTGCCTATGATTGAGATTGTTTACACAAAAGTCATGTAGATCCATGAGGATGTGTTTCTGGTCCATTTTTTGCCCAAAGACAACTCTTTGCTCCTCCAACCCTGCACTAGACTGGCCACGTCCTTCTCTTCCTCTCAGGCTCCCTGCACTCGTCTATCCGTTTTTCCTCCCCCACCCACTGCGTCTCTTTTTGCTGCTGCCCGCCTCTCCCACCACCTCTTCTGGTTACCTAAAGACACAATTTCCAGCGGCAGAGGTGAAACGATCGAAATATATCAGGGTTTCATATGCGTGCTAAAATAAACAAGTGTGCTAAGTTGTCTGGTGGAAGAGTATTTTATATCGCTTTCTAACCAGAAAGCACACTTCCCTGGCAAAGTTGCCAGGTCCATTCCCCCTAAAAGAGGGACACATTATCACCATGAGAAGTGACCTGCTTGATCAACCTCTCTAGTTCTACATCCTAGAACTAGGATGAAACAGCCCAGTTTGAGAAAACTATTTTCATCTGTGGTCAGTAAACCAGATAGGCCCCCAGGAGGAAGCAAACACTGGAAGGAGGCAAATGCTGCTTCCAGAAAAGATGCTACAAAACATTATATTGCCCAGTTATGTATGTGAGAATGAAAAATCGATGGTGGTGTTATTTTAACTTTAGTTGGATTTTGATTTTTTTTTTCCCCACAAGGAAGAACAGAGGAGCATAGAGATTGAAACTGGGGCATCTACAGAAGGAAGCCCCATCTTTTTTGACCTATTAATGGAACATGCATGGACATAATCTGACATTCTGAGCATCCTTTCCTGGCATTCTTATGTTGTTATGAACTAAAGGGCACTCAGCCTATTGAAAACTGAACTGTAATTAGTGATCCTGAGAAATAAACCAGGTCATGTGTTGGTGTTTTGCTGATAGCTTCTGCTGCAGTAAAAGGATTTGGTTCACATCAGAAAGCAAGGTAAATAGCAGATCACTTAGGGGGAAGAGAATCCTTTGATGTGGGTCATGTGTAATTGGTGCAAATAAATAGTCGGACTTCCATTAGTATTTGTAAAGTATTTCTAGGGCATCTCTATGGACAAAAGCCCTCTGCTAGGTGACATATACGACAAAAGCCCATGTAATACAATCCTATCAAATAAGAAAAAAAGAGCCTAAGTTAATAAAATGAACATGCCATCAATGAAAATAGTCCAGGCCAAACAGTAGTAAAATCCAAAATGCAAGTATAGCTAAAAAAAACACAACAGAAATATGTTCTAAAATATAGTTAGAGGGGGGGGGGAAATTGCAGGGATGGGGTCAGATAGCAACTTATTCCAAAGATGTAGAGACATTGTGGAGAGTTCAGTGTCTTGTATACTTGTTTAGCCCTGAAGGATACACACATGAAAAAGGCCTCTGTCGCTGATCTTAAAGGGCAGGAAGATGGATACAGGTGAATACAGTCCTTGACATAAATTCAGAGATGAAAAACAGCACTTGAAATTTGTCTTGGAATCACAATGCCATCAGTGCAGTGCATCCACTTCGACAGTGGCACTCAGGTTTTGCCAATACTTTCCATTAATGAAGGAAGCAACTACTGGAGTGCAACCAGCTTGCGAGAGGTGCCAGCTGGTTCCCTAGTTCTCAATCCAGAGGCAAGAGGGAGTGATGCCAGGGCAACGGAACTTTCTGGCTGTCTTGCTTTGGAGTTGCATAGTTACACAGGCAGAAACGAAATGGTGTAATTCACTAATTATTGAATTTCCAGTTGGATTTTGCATTGTGCACTAAACCACCCAACTGGTGCACAGTGAGGAATCCAAATGGAGGCTCATTAATTAGCAATTTGCCACTACGAGTTACACCATTTTCCTTCTGGTGGTGTAACTATGCAGTAAGATTTTGGCTGTTATCTATGTTTCGCACTGTTGATTGAACACAATAACCTAAATGTTTATGTTGCCATTGTATTAATGGTAATGCTAATATTTGTTAATCAGTGTATGGTCATTAGATTTTATAAGCAGAAACAGCTGGACCTATTAAAAGGTAACTGAAGTAATTTTTTAATGCAGAGTTCACTGGATAACATTAAATGAATTCTCTTTAAGACCTCATTATTTTATTTATTTATTTATTTAACTTATATGCCGCCCACACTACCCAAAGGTCTCTGGACGGCTTACAACAATTAAAATACAGTAAAAAAGATAAAAATTTGCCGTAATCAGGGGAAGCAGACTTTTTTTGAATTGGGGATCATATTTAAAAATTATAAGTGAGATCTCATAAATGTTCCACTATCAGGATTTCCCTAAATTAAGGGGACACTTTATGGAACCAGAGTGTCTAGTAGTTTCTTTCAATGTGTTTACACTAACACTGTGAATTAAGAGTGAATTCTAAGCTCTTTAAAATAGAGAAGATTAGACTTTCAAATACATACATCTAATCTGTAGACATACTGTACCTCAGACTATTAATGATCAGGCAGTGTCTGAAATACAAAAGGAATTTAGGCCATCTTGAAGCGATATAGATATAAGCTGATGTATTTTTCTTACTCGTTCTGTGAACATGGAAGTCCTTTATAATGTATTTACCACATTTGCTTTAAAAGTAAAATGGTCTTTAAATAGGAACTCAGCATTCTGATTTTCCCCGCTCAGTACAATTGTATTTATGGATTTTTTGTGTGTGTGGTATGAAGTGTACATAGTGTCATTAAACATACAGCCTCCATTCACACATAACACTAAACCATAATTGAGTGATATGTACTGTACTAAGTCTTTACTTCATGACCTGCTGGATAGCTCAGTGGTTTAGGTAGATTGCTACAGAGCCAGAGGTTGGGAGTTAATTCCCAACTGTGCTTGGGATATTCACTAGTCAGGGGAAGTTTATAGAGATACAAACACAAACACACACAACCTCTTTCAGTATATTACCCATAAGGGTAAACTGGAAGAGTTCTGAACTCAAATCACAGTCAAGAGTGTCAGTATGTAGTCAGTATGAAACCCTTTTATGTTGTTGAGCTGCATCTTCCTCTATCTTTCACCACTAATTCACTTGCAAGGAACAATGAAATTTGCAATCCAACAACACAGAAAATACCATAAGTTACAGAAAGGACCATAAGTTACCTGCTACCCCTGCTCTGGAGGGAAAGGTTTTATAATGACCAAAAATTTGGTGGCAGAAGGGCCATGCAGAATACATTGAATATGTTGTATCAACAGCCTAATTCTCTGTGAATTGTGCTATGCAAGGTGGCAGTGATGTGGTAACTTTGGCAGGTCTGTGGCCAGTTGTCCCACAACCTTCCTCACAAGCTGCCCCCCGATACAGACTTACAAACACTACTGTGCTAGCAGCAAAACACAACCATCACCACCCAAACCCAATAACTGTGAGCATTTCCTGATAGATTTAAAGAATTCCCCAACCACCACCTGTTTGCCACTGAAATCTGGCAGTGCAGTTAAAGAGTCTGGAAAAACCGGATTGTGAAGTGTACATGGAGTCTGCCTGTTGCTTGTCCTTGATATCTAAAAAAGTCATCCTGCAACGGGAGAAACTAAATGATGTCAGTCTGTCCTGACATTCCCCACCCCAAAATATAACTTTCCCAGAGAACCTCTTGCAAACATTTTCTCTCTTTATTATTTTATCAGTGGTGGCATCTGTCAACCTTGTCTTTTTAGAATTGGCAGCCGTATCTCTTGAAGAAGACCTGGCATTTGAAAGACGTACTGATTGCCAAGAAAGTGAACAAAATAAATGGTGCCTAAGCCTTCAGAAAGACCTTCTGGGGAGTGGAGGCTGTTGCTTCCCCCCCCCCCTTACTCAACCCTCTTTAATTTAAGCTGGCTGGATTCTTGTAGGGCTAATTATGGACCCCCGCAACTCACCACAATGTTTTATTTCTCTTTATGCAGGCAAGTGAGAAAATGTCGTGGAACAGAATCAAAGGATAGACGAGAACGGAAGGTTCTCTCCGATTGGGATTCTACCCCTCTCGCCACGTCGTCTCACAATGTCAAAGAAGGGTGCCAGCTTTCGAGCTAAAGGAGAAAGACCGGACCCCTTAGCTGCCTTGCAAGCTGCTAATGAAGAGCTCAGGGCAAAACTCACAGACATTCAGATAGAGCTCCAGCAAGAAAAGAGTAAGGTGTGCATCTTCTCCCCCCCCCCCCCCCCCAGTTAATCAAAAGGAAAAACCATCCTGCTACCTCTTGTTTCCAAAACACAGAGATGGAAAATGCATGCAGAGATGTTTCACAGCTCTTTTCCTATGCTGAGAGAAACCACCATTTAATCCAATAGACTTCCTGATTTGTGTGTGTTAATAAATGACCCCACGTGTGAAAGATACACAAGATATGAACATACCAATATATTAGTATCAGTATATTGGGTTCTCTCTTTTGTGGAGTGCGGGAGTGTTTGCAATAGGGCACAGCTTAAGATTTGAAAATTGAGAATCTGATCACACAAAAGATGCAATAAACATTAAACAAGGCCCTTGTCTTAATATGGCTCTTGAGGAATGGAGCCTGAAGGTTGCCTTGGATCTATTTCTTTATTTGAACGTGCATTTTGATGAATTATTTAGAGGCTTCTCTAATTGGTCCCCTATGGAGGCCAAAGCAGCTGGGTTGTCAGCATGTACCATTCTTCAAGAAGTGAGACTGCCAAAATGTAGGGATGATGGCATAAATCCATCTATGGTACACCTTAAAGTGGCTGACTTGACAATTTCTAAGGAGAATAATCTAGTTTTTACTTCTGAAATTAAATTATCCTTGGCTATTTGGGGACAACCTGAAGCATGTATTTTATAGTAACCTAAAGACAAAGGAGACAAATTTGAAGACAAATTATATTTCATCAATACTTTGCTTTGCATTAAAATGTACTTTTAATTATGATGTGAGTCCTGCTGTCCCCCCTTTCCCAGGGGCTGAGAAGCCCCCAGGCAAAAATTCCATGAGTTTCAGCCTAGTTTTGTCACTCACGTTACCTTTTATAAAAGGCACAGAGTCAGCCCCTACTGCCCCTTTCCCCGTGTGAGAGTTTCTGGCACTAACCCCTGGGTAAAATCGGTCTGGCTGGCACTCCAGTTGACTTCACTGGGATCCCTGAAAGTCCAAGTCTGGAGAAGCAGCAGGAAGGATGAATCCCAATCAGGAGTGCAGTCCTTTTAGGGAGGGCTGGTCAAGGCAACACCAGGCTCCGTGGTGGTGATCCTCCTGGAATTTCTTTGCTGCATCTGTTGCTGCTTATGTCTCCAGCACCGAAGCTGCGTTGAGGTAGGTGCCATGGCTCCTGTCAGGGAGTGAGGACACCAAGGCTGGAGTGGTGCTGGATTAGCTGGGCTGCGTTGCCAGAACCTCAGGTCCCCAACCTCTTCCATGGCCAAATGGGCTGGGCAGGAGGAAGTGACTCCATTTGTCCTCTATCCAGTCCTTGACTGCCTTTCCCCACATCTTCCAACATGGTTGATGATTATCATGAGGCACGAAACTCACTTTTTCCTGGGCTTCCCTTGTTTTGTGGAGTGAGGATGAATGGCCTGCTAGGCTTGCTTGAGGTGGCCCCCTCACAGATGTTAAGCAGTGGTTGCATGCATATTGTATATTGGTGGAACTTTTAGCAGCAAATTGCCAGAAGTGAAGAACTTTCCTATTATACACTGACTTCTTAATCTGCAGCAATTTGAAAGTGAGAGCTACATCAATGGAATTATGCTGGAAAATGTAACTAATAGGATTCCAGCCAATGATTCCCAAGAGTAGGGCCTCAGAGGTCCTTGGACTACCACTTATAAAAGCCAGCACAGCCAATGGTTAGGGATTCTGGGAGTTGAAGCTGAAGCTTGGGGGCCACTAATATGTACAGCTAAATCCAAGATTAATCCCAAGAAAAATAGACCCATCAAAATAAATAGGACTTTTTATTCACTAGTTGTGTGAGTTGCATTAGTGTCAGTGGATCTACTTTATTTGAAATTAAATTGGACTTAGCCCATAGTGACTGAGAAATTGCAGCTGCCTGAGACAGTAAGTGTCTATACTGGTCAAATCCCAATATATATATAAGAAATGGTTCTTCATTGTGGTCTCTGTGAATCACACATGGGTGTTCGGTTTCTCTATAATCCATCTCTTCTGTGTCCACTGAGTAATCGGCCTCATGTAAACATAGCCACTGCCACTCAGCTTGATCCTACACCAACAACAGGCACGTTGATCCCGAGACTGATCCTCAGCTTTGATATTGAAGAAGCAGAAAAAGACAAAGCAGATTTCCTTTTCCTTGGATTGATCTTTGGAATCAGATTCAGAACTGACCAGAGAGCATGAACACTGCAGCTCAACAAAATGGAGACTCCATGAGACACCACCCAGAATCAGCCACATCTAAGCAAATATCACATCACCATCTATACTTAACAGAAAAGGCTGAACACCCCTCCAAATCAGGAAGTTCTGTCTTGAAGGAAACACCAAAATGCCTTCTGGAACCAATCTCAAATCCTGCTACCTGATCAACAGGAATGGGGCTTGGAGGCACTGTTTTATGCTGGCCCCAGGCCTTCTTGGAGAGGAAAACTCAGAAGATGGGCTGGGGGACTTCTGTTTGACACTATGGCCATTGGCCTATGGGGTCCCTCAGGTTCTGTTTTCTCCACAATGCTATTTAAGATCTACATAAAGCCACTGGGAGAGGCAATCCAGAGTTTTGGGATTTGGTGTCACCAGTATTCTGATGACACCCAACTGTATCTCTCCTTACCATCAAAATCCAAGGAAGCTATTTTAGTTCTAGATCAGTGTCTGACGTCAGTAATGAACTGGATGAAGATGAATAAACTGAAACTTAATCCAGACAAGACAGAGGTCTCCTGTTCAGTAGAAAGGCAGATCAAGGAAGAGGGATCCATCCTGTGTGGGACAGGGTTGCACTCCCTCAGGAAACACAGGTATGCCACTTGGGTGTGCTCCTGGATTCACCTCTGAGCCTGGATGCCCAGGTCTTGGTAGTTGCCAGGAGTGCCATTGCACAGTCAAAACTAGTGTGCCAGTTCACCCTTTCCTAGAGAGATGTGATATTGTGTTTTTAATTATGTAAGCCACCTTGAGTCCTTTTCGCAGGGTATAAATATTTTAAATAAATAAATCACTGAAGAGATTCTTGCATTAATTCAGGAAGCCATCCACCAGACGTAGCTACATATACAAATGGTGGAAGTTTTCTTCCTTTGCCCATTCATTTGTGAAATCCTACCTCATGCCTTTATTGCATATGGTGTTGCGTTTTCTCCTATGCCTAAAGGAGAATGGCTTGTCTAATTCTTCCATGAAGGTCTGTATGTCGACGATAGTGGCAAAGCAGCCTCCTGGCTCCAAAGCATCACAATATCTCAGAAATCCAACTCTCAAGACATTCCTGCAGGGTTTGCAGAAGGTCTTTCTGGCTGTACAAGCTCCACCTCCACAGTGGTCATTTTCTCTAGTGCTCAACCAACTCCTGAAACCACCTTTTGAGCTCATGGCTATGGCAGAGGAAAGACATCTCTTTTACAAAACAGTGTTCTTGGTGACTATCACCTCAGCATGAAGAGCAAGTGATTATATGCTCTCTGGCATGACTTCCCCTTCCTGCAATTCCACAAGAATAAGGTCACAGTTTTTCCTGATATGTCTATCCTTCCTCCCTAAAGCAGTATCAGATTTTCACCTTAATTGGCCCCTTGTTCTCCCAGCTTTCTTTCCATTGCCTACTACGGAATTAGAAAAAGCTCTTCACACATTAGATGTCCATAGAGCCCTGGTCTTCTACACCTCAAGAACAGCATTTCCAGCAGTCTAACAAGCTGTTTGTTATTAATAAGGGATCAAAGATGGATGAAAATATCACACACAGCCCAGTGCTTATCTAATTGACTTGTGAATACAATCACAATCTTACTAGCTAGTAAAAATACTAGTCCCAGTACACTCCACCAGGGCAGTTGCAGCCTCCACAGTCCTTTCTCAAAAGGATTCAGTTAAGAGATATTTGCAAAGCGGCAATATGGTCTCAACTCTTGATGTTCTTTATAGCAGGGGTCCCCAACCCCTGGTCCACGGCCCGGTGACGGTCCGTGGACTTCCTGGAACTGGGCCGCGGAGACGGATCTCCGCCCCCCTGTGACACGCCCCTCTGTGAGCGTGACACGCCCCTCTGTGAGTGTGACACACCCACCCGTGAGCGTGGGGGTGCCCCCACCCCCCCCGCACACGGAGCTCGCACCCCCCAACTGGTCCGCGGTCCCAAAAAGGTTGGGGACCGCTGCTTTATAGGATGAATGTCAGGGCTAAACTTGATGCTGCATTTGGGGAACCAGTCATTTCATCGCTGTTGGTGTGACATTCCATCATCTTGTCAATGAGCTTGTCAGTCACTGGCATGTGGTTCACAGACACCACATTGAAGAACAAGTTACTTACCTGTAACGGTGGTTCTTCAAGTAGTCATCTGTGAATTCACACAATTCACGCATCCTCCCCTCAGTCTGCTGTTTCAGTCCTGGACAGCAATGGACTTGGGGAACTGAGGGATAACCGCTAGGTGCAGGAACATGCACAGTACGGTGGTGAGGGCTGTCCTAATGGTTTTCTGCTTTAACCTCTACAATGTTCCAACAAGTTTTGTATAGGAACAGAAACACTCATATGTGTGAATTCATAGATGACCACTCGAAGAACCACAATTACAGGTAAGTAACCTGCTCATCATCAGAAAAGTAAACATATATATATATATGTATTTTGCATAAAATGTGCTTGAGTTAATTTGTATGTCTTGATGGATATTTAGAAAAGAATACCATAATTTCAAAAGAATTAGATCTTGCTGTAGTGGAGAAGACTGTGTGTTCTGCATGGGGATCCCTTTACAGGCAACTTAAAAACTTGAATTGTATAAAATGTCAGAGCCCACCACCCGGAGAGAGGTAAGATCAGGTTCAGCCAACTTTGAAGCAACTGCCCTGGCTATCAGGGTCTGAGGACTGCTTCTTTCCACATAATCCTATCCAGGCACATTCAAGTCAGCAGCTTTACACAGAACAAGACCTTTTCAGTTATTGGCAACAAAGCTGTAAATGTTTGCTAGAAAGGCTAGCCTTGCTTGCAATTTCAAAAAGCAGTAAAGATTGTCAGCTGGTATTTAAGCCTGGGGAAGAACTGAGCTGCTTCACTAATTTAATATTTGTTATTTATTACTGTGCCCTTTCTTATCTCCCTCTGTTGTCAAGTTTAATTATTTCATTAGTCTACTGTAGCCCCCCAAAGTAACTTTTCCAGGCTCTGAGATATTTACAGGAGGAGGGGAGCCGTGTCTTGAATCAAAAGTGAGATAGAATTATTTTAATAAACAAAATAGATAAGAAATGGTGAACCAGAATTTTTTGTGATGTTCACGTAACCCATGAGTGTTGTCACTGTATAAATTATGCACGTGAACATTTTCATCTTGAGTAGCTATGGGATGCTAAGCTTTGTTTACAAAGTACATTTCCAGAGAGTATATTCCACCTCTATAGCTTCTAAATAACCTGTAAATACCAGACAAGGACTGTTTATGTCTTCAATGATTCACTAAAGTGTGTCTGTAAGCATCACTGGTGATTTCTCTGGAACTTCACAAGCGCTGCCAAGATAATGGATGAGACAGTTTTCACCTGAAGTAGTTTAGCTGGATCTTTCTGTTACAGAAAGAGAGAGAAGGAAAATAATAGACTGAACAATATACTCGTGGTTTGTTTCTTCCTTTTTAAACTGTCTATTTCTTGACCTCAGCTAGGTCTTCCAAAAAAAAAAAAAAAAAAAAAAGGCAACAAGGAAATAGGCAAACATTGGGACAGAAAAGCATACGAGCAGTAGCTGATTTGGGCTGTAAAAACGAAAAAGGTATTGCCCTATATGCTGATTGTTAATACATGTGAAATTAGAAGACTGTAAATAGCTATAGTTTCTTGTATATTATTCCACTGCTACTCTCTTCTGTGTTACTCCATTTCATAACATTAAGCTTCATCCTGGTAAATGGAAGCCACTTTAGACTTCTATATTGATTTTATTGGACTTTGCCGTGCTTGGCAATGGGAGCAGTTTGCACTGCAAAACAAGTGGTCACTAATGGAAAGGAATATCCTGCATTGAATTGCACCTAGCATTTTGTTATTATCAGATACAGACAAGCAATTCCAGTCAAGGGTTTTGAATAAACTGCTTCTCTCTTTGATGTGTTTCTAATGAAGAAAGTGAGTGATACCTCATAGTTGTTGTATAAATGATGGGTAGAATAACTTACTCAGCAGGGTTGGAGTATTGAATTGCTCATGTAGCAGCTTCTTTCCTCAGCAAAGGGGTATTATTAAAGAAGGTGACTCATATGTTTTTAAAAAATGTATACCTCTCAACAAGTCAGATTTTTAAACTTCCAGTAAGACTTAATTAATAACTGATAAACCACCAAGCAAGTATGGTATTATTTCAAAACTGAAACATACCGTGTTTCCCCGAAAATAAGACAGGGTCATATATTAATTTTTGCTCCAAAAATGCATTAGGGCTTATTTTCAGGGGATTTTTTTTTTCATCTACAACAATCTACATTTATTAAAATGCAGTCATGTCATCTTCTTCTGGTTGCTGTGCAATGGTGGAGGGTGGGGTTTCACTTAACTAGGGCTTATTTTTGGGGTAGGGCTTATATTATGAGCATCCTGAAAAATCATACTAGGGCTTATTTTCAGTTAGGTCTTATTTTCGGGGAAACAGGGTATGCATGTATATATTTTAGTTGCTATATTTGTATTGACTGCCCAGTAAAATAGGCAGCCCATAATAAATTTTAAAAATGGAATATTAAAATTAGGGAATGAGGTAAATAAATTGAAACATAAAAACATTTTAGCCCACAGAGAGAGATAAAATCAATTTAGCAGTGTAACATATCACGTGGCATATTGAGGGTGGTGCCCCATTAATCCCTACTGCAGACAATGCAGCTTTTGCTCTGAATTGGGGAAAGTCATTCACCCTTCAGGCAGTAGCCTCTCATCTGTCCTATTAAGGATTTTTTTAAAAATTAGGTTTGGAGGACCCTCTGGATTTGGGGTGCAGGGCTGCAAGGGGAAGAGTGGAGGAGAAAAACTTGTTGTGGGAGGACACATTCACTTGTACAATTTGGATATCTGAGCTGTAAAAGAAGGATCATCAGACGTGAAGCTTTGAGTATTTTAGAGAGTGGTTTGGTTTGGTTTGCTTGCTATGGCAATTTGTAATGTTGCCTCAAAGCTTGGAATGTTAGGCCTGAAAATTTCTTTCTTGGTGTTGAGTGTTAGAAATGCTACTCTTAACATTTAAACCTGAAAACATTCAGTTTGTTGAGTTAGCATAATTGGTTTGCTAATTAAATAATGGTTTTTAATTTTTTTAAAAGCAACTTGGTTTACAGAGAATTATATCTGGTGTAGATTGATTTGCCACCGTCGACCTCGTTGGACACTTGTTATTGGCCCCTTCAAAAGTGCTCTTTTTATAATTTTATAATTGCATTTGCCCATCTTGCATTTTTTCCAAGTGGAGTGCAGAGCCCATCATAAAATTGTCAGCTAAGATTAGTACATTTAACACTGGTGAAAACTATTAAATGGCGAAGGATGCACGCCCTAGCACAATCTCATCTACCTAGCAAGAGTTAGGGTGCGGCTACATTAGCAGCAGAGAGCAAGCTAGTGTGGGCTGTTTTGGAACAGTTGGGCTTGATCAAATCTAATTTAATCAAGCCCAACTGTTCACACAAAAATGGCTCCTGCCAATATTATGAAGTGACTTAATAAGTGAGCTTCTTCAAGATATTCGCAAATTAGTCACTTCTCCTGCTCAACAGAGGGCAGGGGAGTATTTTTTTTTTAAAAATTTTTTTTACTGTACATGGATTATAACTGATGCACTGCATCAATTATTTAAAAAAATATTTTCTTTTTCTTTTCTTAAAGGGCCAGTTGAGAAACTGCCTGCTGCTGAAGCTACCACTGTGGATTTGACTATGGACCGTTTCTTGATCGGCCCTTTAAGACAAGGCAAAGAAAATTTTTTAATTTTTTTTAGAACTGATGCAGTGTATCAGTGATAGTCTATGTATAGTCAAAAAAAAATTCTACTTCCCCTACCCTCTGACGAGTATGGGAAGTGACTAATTTCCCAATATCCAGAAGGTGTCTGAATTATGGTCGGGCCTGTCTATATTAGCACATCTATGTATGAATTATCCTCTTACTAAAATATTTTTTAAAAAATCACATATGCATTTGCTTTTGGACATTACAGTGCCTGTTTTCATTAAGGATTTATTCATGCCTTTTGAACTTTGCCAAAGGAAGGAGAAAGAGTTCCCTACCTATCTACTTGCTTCCATTCTGTCCTCTGTATTTTGATTAGCAGTGTATCAGTGACAAAATCACAGAAGGGGTTTTCTTAAAAGTCTCTGTTCAGTCCTCCTTCCCCCCCCCACCTTTGCTTAACACATTGACACCAGCAACTTTCTGATTGTCAGTGTTAATGGAAAAAAAAACCCCACAGCATTAAATACACTCACACAATAAACATAATATGCCTTTTGGCCTTTAGTTGACAGTGATAAATAACATTTGCTGATTTCATGGTAAGTTCATTCTTGTTGCATAATAAGTTAATTGCCCAATGTTCATTGCCTGTTGGTAAATAACCCTAAAACATACTCTTTTTCTTCTCCAGGTCAGCAAATTGGAGAGGGAGAAAAATCAGGAAGTGAAGCTGATCAAAGAACACGAACAGCATAAAAACATAGTGATTGTAACAGAACTCAAGGCTAAACTTCATGAAGAGAAAATGAAGGAGCTCCAGGCTGTTCGGGAAGGACTTCTAAGACAGCATGAAGCTGAGCTGCTTAGAGTCATAAAAATTAAAGATAATGAAATTCAAAGACTACAGGCCTTACTTAATACTGTACGGGATGGGACGCCTGATAAGGTTAAGACAGTGCTTTTCTCGGAAGCAAAAGAGGAGGCCAAGAAGGGATTTGAAGTTGAGAAAATCAAAATGCAACAGGAAATTTCAGAGCTTAAGGGAGCTAAAAAACAAGTGGAAGAAGCTTTATCTGTGGTCATTCAAGCCGACAAAATGAAAGCAGCAGAGATACGGAGTGTGTACCACCTTCACCAAGAAGAAATTACCAGGATAAAGAGAGAATGTGAGCGGGAAATTCGCAGATTGGTATGTGTAGATTTTACTCATCTTGAGGGTTTTAACAGAAGGAAGGGGATGGCCCGTGTGTTATTTCGATTTGCAGTTCTGCTAAAAATAGTTTAAATTCACATGACTAAGCATCCAGCTTTTGGACTACTAATCTTTCTGGGCAGACTTTCTGATCCTTCTAACGTTGATCCATCAATAATGAAAATGCCACTGATGAGGTTGTCTTGGAAACATAGGCTGTACTGTAAGCAACAGGCTGCAGGGTTTGGGTCCATGTTGTCTCTTGGGCTATTGTCATGTTATCAGCTTAAGTGACCATTTTAATTCCACAGAGAATGTGCATCACATCATCACTGGTTAGTTTTCAGTAGAATTCTGGGTTTGTTTAAATGTTACATCTTTAAAAACAGGTATGTGCTGGTCTTGTCTTTCTAATGCTTCTCTTGAGTGTGTAAATAGTAAATTGAAGTGGAGATAACCTTTATTTCCAGTCTACTTTGTTTGAAGATTTCGTCCCCATCCCAATCCAATGTTTGTTTGTAGACTGCCGGCCATATTTATTTAATTTTTCACTGGATATAATGTTTATGTTCCTAAGGCATAAAACACTTCTGGTTACAATAGAAAATCTGAAATACTATACATTATCTTATTTTTGTTTCTTCTTGACTTCATTTGAAGACAAAGCACAAAAACAAAAAGGTCATCACAGTCCAAAGCAGAGATTAAGTACAATTAAGGCCGTTCTTCTCAGGGCCTTAAGGATAGTTTACAACAGAGTTCTGTACAGGTCTACAGAGAAGTAACTCTTGCTGCATTCAGTGAGACATACTACTTAGTTGTGTATGTAAGGATTTCTGCCTGTTGGATTGTAGCTGCTGAATGAATTTGATGGTCCTATGTTATGGCTTTGCTAAAACAGAAAACAATTACATGTGCTATCACTTCGTAGCATATTTTTATGCAGTTAAGCATATGTGTGTGGCCTCAGTGCATGTGACCCTGCACATTTGGATTGTACAGTATTTGTAACATGGACATGCTTTGTGTGTAGGAAAAAGTGTAATGTATAAAGCAACCTTTACGTCATTTTTATTTCCAGGGCACTGGATTTGTATACCATAGATATGGTGGTACTGATTAATATGGAGCAGAGAAAATAATCAGAATTATTGGGAAATAATGTTCCTATTATTGCAATGAAGTCCACATTTAACATTTCCTAACACCATTTTGAAATACACATTTGTCACAAAGCATTCTTTCTGCATTTAATTATTCATAGCAGATCAATTCTCAATATAGAACTGCAGGTAATTGATTATGTTTATAGAGCTTATTGCTATTTTCCATGCTAAGAATGGCAATACCAGATTCATATTTAGTTCCATGTTAAATGATGCAGGTTTTCACAATTACAGGATCTGTTCAAACGTATATGCAGCAACCAGAGTGGCTGCTGGAGATTTGCTGTGTGAATCTTACGGTATATTTTAATTATTCCTTTCATGTTTTAATTGCAGTTGTTTTACTTGATCTTATTACTGTTATTCCCCCCCCCCCCCAGGAATAATTTTTTTGGGAGAAAAGCACTGCATAACCCTGATTAACAAACAGATGTATAAATTTTCAGAATAAAAGGTAGGGTTTTTATCAATAATAAAACATAGATTTGACGTACTAATTTGATGGGAAGGGTCTCACAGCAGAGTTTGTCCATGGTACTGTCTCATCAATAGAAGTGGGAGCCCTTTCCATCAATTATTCCTCTGCCTTGTGGCCCCGATAATTTGCCCCATATTGGGATCCAGACTGTAGAATTCCCACAGCCCCAGAAGATTTGGGGAGCCTCTGAAGCAGTTTTGTAGTATATGAGCAATTGCTGAGATTATCTTCATCCAGAGGAAATCACCAATCACCACTGTATTGAAATAATGTTAATAGATGGGCAAAGCTTTTGGAGCTCAGGATAGTTCAACTATAGATATTGTTAAAGGGTAACAATAACCAGCTAAATTGCCCTGAGCTCCTTTGAGTTAGGGTTAGATATAAACATAAAAGATCTAAATGTCATCTTCTAGAAACCATTTACAAGAACACATGATATCTCCGGTCTCATAACCTTAGCATTTTTATATGTTTCGACCTTTTATGTGTTCAGACCTAGAACATAGATTATGTTGGAAACACAGCACAGTGCTTTATGAACCCAGTGGAAACTATTGTCCATCTGCTAGATGGTCTTGACATGTCTAGTAGGTCATCCCGTAGCAGCTAGCTCAAGGTTTCAAGCAGCAACAAGGTCTACGATTGGTGGTGCTCCTCAAATTATGTTATGGACTGTAGTTGGCTGACGTATAAAGACTAAACTATGCACTGTGTTGGATATATAATGCCCCTTCCCTTTGAAATAAACTTCCAACAGAGGCTCATATGGCACCTTCCCTCTCCGTATTTCAGAAATGAATAAAAACAGTATTATTCAACGCTGCCTTTTATTAAGTACCTGAGATGCTAAAAATCTGTTTTAATTTGTTTAATTTTATTGAAAGTTAGGTTTTAGCTAAGGACAGGGTTTTATTTATTTTAAGTATTTATTGTTGGGAATTTGTTGTATTTATATTTGTGTTTAACGTGCTGTAAACTGTCCAGAGTGTGTGTGCACTATGGTGCAGTATACAATCTGAGATGAATTGATAAATAAATAAATGTGCCACTGATCCTAATTTTTTTTTCCTGTTACTGCAAAGTCAGTGTGCATGGGCCTAATCCTAATCGGGAGCGCCATGAGCAGGTAGATGTTTTAAAATTCTTATTTTTTCTCTTCTCAGGAGCTAAGCTGCCTCACCTAGGTGATTCATATTATATTTATATGCTACCCTCATACTCAGACTGCTCACAAAAATAATTAATTTGAAAAGGACACATAGAAACACAAAATCATCTGTTGCTAAAGCATAAGTGTATTATTAAAACAATTGAATTAGGAGTTATTTAAGAGTCACTCTGTGAAGCCCATATTATACTCACCCATTAAAAACATTTTCCCAACATCTATTCAACTGCCCGAAGCCCTTCTGAAAAGAAAAATGGTATTTCCTCCCTAGAGACAACCAGGCTAGCGGGGAGGGGGGGACCCACAGACTGGGAGCAGCCACTGAGAAGGCCAGGGCAGGTTACTTTTGGTGCCAGTGAAAATTGTTGGGTGAGGTTGGGTGAATTGAGGTTGTTTTTGTTTCTTCAGCTTGCACATAGGGATAGGTTGACTTTTAGGGGAAAATGATAGAAGGAGAAAGAGTTAAGTCTCCTTAAAATATAGTTTACATCTACTCGCGTAAAAAGGTGCCTTTCACCAGTGGCCCAAGGTCAGCAAAGAACCAAATTACATAGTATGTGCAAATCACTGAATTTCATTTTTTTTGTCATCGCAAGGATGTAGCTGGAGCCAAGCTATCTATAGCCCTCACAAACCCGTGTTTCAAATCATTATTGCCAGGAAAGAGCTGTGATTTGGAAAGGGAAGTAAGAAATAGGAAAGGCTTCATATACTGTAGGTGCAGTCCCATTGTCAGCTATCTCTTCATAAAATGCTTTTCTTTTCTTACACAATCTGCATTTCTGTGTGAAATGTATAATTTTGCCCCAAAACAGCTCTTATCAGGATCAGAGCATGGCAAATTTATTTTGACTACAACTCCCAGAATCCCCAGCACACATGATCTGTGGTCATCCTGGTTGATGGACTGTGGTTATTCAAAAAGTGATCCCCCCCATCTTAAAAAATGGATTTAATTGAAGCGATGTTCCATACTACCTAGCATTGGATAATTGTGTTTTTTTTTAAAAATCCCATTAGTTTTACTTCATGCTTTAAACTCAGTTATTGTAGCGAGAATTTCAGTTTTTGTGGATGCACACTTTACTATTTTTTTAAAAAAAATAGGGAACAGCCATTGCTCAATTCTGGTAAAGGACGGAGCAACTCACAAGTGTTGAAATCAAAAGTGCCATTATTGCCTTGTGTGTCATTTCTCCTCATTGAAATAACAGTTCCTTTTTCTGCCTTGCTACTTTCTGTAGTGGGATTGTCTCTTGGCAACACTTTGAATAGGCAGAGAAACAAAATTTAACTTGAATGTGGATGGGTGGTACTAAATACTGCCTTTTGTCTGTCTTTCTGTCCTCGTAGTTTCCTATCCCGCCTCAGTGTTTAAATTTGGAATACACGGAGATGGTGAAAAATTAACACAGGAAAACCATCATAGCTAAAATTTGGCTGGGGAAATACTATCCTTTTAGGAAGAGTAGCAGTTTACTAATCAAGCAACAGGGTGACATTTTCATGTTAACCTCAATGACCCCATTTCTCATGAACCTTGGATTAGAGCCAGTACAGTGCTCTGAATGGTGCTTTGATTTGTAAAGATTACTGGAACGAAAATACATTTTGATTGAGCAAATATGTCCTGTTATATTTTGGCAGTATCGTAGGTTTAATGTAGAAGGTCTATTAAGCTTTTTAATATGATCTAGTCATATTGTAATGTCTTTGGTTCCTCCCATTCACCATGCACTATGTATTAGCAGAGTTCTGTTTAGCAGGAGGCAAATTAATCCCTGATGAACAGTGTAATTCTAGAGTATACTGAACATGCTTCAGGAGCATGAAACCGTGCATCATTATGCTTATAACCCATTGTTTTGTAGATAAAACAACAAAGAGTGACACCTTAAAGGTTACAAGTGATTAGATTTTCAATAATCTTTGTTGTTTGCTGAAACTGAATAACATAGCAGCCTCTCTGGGTTTTCCAGCCAGAGGCAAATAATGGCACCCAGAGCCCTCTTACAGTGAATGGGGCACATTTTTCATCATCCTATAATATGATGTCAAAAGTTCATATAAATATTGAAGTGAAAGACCACAGATCACCAGTACTAATTATAGGGAAATAATTTTATTAATCCCTTGTAATAGAAATAGCAGAGTCCTGAACACTTAAAGGGGCAGGATAGCTTCCAGCTCTTCCTTATTACTCTTTTAGTTGGAGAATGATAATCTGAAAAGGACTTTTAAAAGCCAATTAAAGCACAAACACCCCCCAGATGACATTTGCAATCTGAATCTGAACTCTCCTCACACAAACAGACCTGGCACAGGCCTGCCATATTTTTTTTTTTACTCTTATTTACATGTTTTCTGCATTATACATGAAGTGGTGGTGCCCTGATAAAGTGGAATTTTCTCTGAGAAAGCTCGCAATCTTGATTTTTTAGGGGTCCAATAAAAGGTACCACCCTACTCTTATATCTGTGTAATCTTAAGGACCACACGGCCTTATCCTAATTCTTTCTGAAGAGGACAGTGTCCTCCACATATGGTGGCTCTCCATTGATTGGAAATGTAAAATGCCTTTTGTTCATCACTTAATATCTCCACCAATGGCTTCTGTCAGGGCTTTGGCACCCTGCTGTTTCTTCTGACTGCTGTGTATCTAGAATTTAGTTGGTTGGAGAGAAGTTCTGCAGTGGATAACCAGATTGTGATAAAAGATTAAAGCCCCTATACAAGTTCCCCATGTTAGAGTTCTGATATGGATCAGGTCTCCTACTGATCCTTTAGAGTAAAAAGGTAAGATGTAGCTGCTTGGTGTGACTTCAAAGTAACATATAATTTGACGCTCAGCCACGTTTCCTACTTGCCCAATTCTTCAATGTGCTGGAGAATCTATCTATTGCATTGATAAGAATTCTTACTCTCTCCCTTCAGTCTCTTGCATTTTGCTGTCATATTCATCTTAGCGCAAGAAATGGATTAACTGGGAAAACACAGTAAAAGAGGAATGGACAGTCAATATCAGAAAAACTTACCCCAAATCAAAGGACTATATAAAGAAAAGAGTCAGAATAGATTGCTACATATGGTTATTGTAAGTGTGATTCTACAGGGGAGGTACCCTAGATCAGTGCTAGAACACCCACTTAATATGTCAGAGATAACAGGGTCATTCACCAGGATTTCCAGCTTGAAAAGGATTTTTGGTCACAATTGCTGGGAAACCTGAGTATGTGGAGGGTTGCTTCCAGTCATTTTCTATCTAGGTATGCCAGTGGTTAGGCTTAATAGAAGGCTAGTTAGGTTCCAAGGTTGATCCCTGGTTCTCTTCATTTGTCAGTCTGGATCCAAGATCCCCATTAATGACATATTGTCTGGAGAAGTGCCTCTGTTTCACTTGATCTCAGGATCTTTTGTTGCCTCCTTGAAAATAATAGACAACTGATTTACCTTCAATGATGGGACTGCAAAAGGTGATATGGCACATAATTGATTTCTTTGGCAATTTGCTGGAGAGGAAATATGTAAGCCTTATATGAGCTGATGGCTGGCATGGATGTTCTCATTTGCATTTAAAACCTTTGTCTTAATCACATGGCGTTTCTATCTTTTTGGATAGAGATGATGCAAATCTAAAATATTTCCTTTCCTTTCCACACCTTCTGCTATAAGGGCTGCATTAGCAATGCTTCCAGAAGCTACCAGACTATAAGCAGCTTCTGAGGCATTACAAATTGCATGTTGGTCTGAAAAAGTCTGAAAAATACAGTCTGAAAAATAATGGCCATGCCTCTGACAACCAGCTGGATAAAAACAATATTAGAAATTGCATTTTATAGCATGCGCGGGAAAAGAGGGAAGGAAGGGGAGAGAAATCCTCATATCTCATGACAGGATGCTTGCATAATTGGCAGCAGCGAGGCTCGCAAGCTGTTTATTAATTAAAATGAATTCTTAGTGCAGACAACCTGCTAAATGTAAAGGGGAAATAGTCATGCTGTAAAGCAAGCCGTTTCCTTTAAAGATGATTGGTTCTCATTCTCATGTATATTCATGGTGTCTGTTTGACAAGTAGGCCTTCTGTTATCGAAAGTAACCAGGGTAAAATTATAAGGAAGGCAAGGCACTGTGAGAAGTGCTTTCTAGAGTAATGAAACAAATGTGTAAGCTAGTCGTTTTGGGATATTCACCTGGATATATTGACACCGCACTCCCAGTGAGGTAATTCCTTTTCTGTCCTAATATTGCCTTTGTGTTGATAGTAAGGAGCGAAAGAAAAAAGAAGCCTGTAAAAGAGTGTGCATTTGAGTTTGTTTTTCAATTCTTCTTCTTCTTCTTTTTTTTTTTTTTGTTACTCACTATATACTAGATGTTTAATTCTTTAAAAAATGATGTTATTTGTCTCTCTTCCACAACTTGAATGAGGGGGAGAAAAAGGCTTTTATTTCCTTTCTTAATACAAAATATTCCATTTCTCTTCTCAGAAATCACAAGGAAGAGGCATTTGATTAACAAGAAGCAATTTATTGATGCTTTTAAAAGACAATATATTTTTATTGTGTGTGGGTGTGTGATCCTACCCCCCCACAAACTAGCATTTTGCCTGTTGACTGAACTTCTTTGTCTTCAAATAAGATTTAGGTATCTAGATATTTAATACCTTCCCCTCCCCTTTTTATAAGTATCTCTGTGTTATAGCATGCATATACAATTCAGGAGAAATGCATACCAGCCAGTTCTTTGTTATTTGATAACCTGTAGTAGACTACAATATTTCTGGTGCATTAATTTTTTTTATTATATGTGCATTACAATAATCTAATCATATATAAGATTTCTACCAGTCAGTTGATAGTTAAGTTATGATGCATGAAGTGTCCCACCCCCATTCTTCCTCATGTCTTGTTTTCTGAAGCACGGGGTTGAAAGAGATTCCTCTTTGATCTTTTCTCTTGGGTATATTCAAACAAAACCATTGCTCCTGGGGGTGTGGGGAGGACAGTATGGCCAAGGATCTTTCCACAATGTATGCAGACGGTGAAAAGAAAATACTCCTGGCGTGTGTGTGAAATATCCCCTATAAGTGTCTTGTCTGCAGATCAGGTATAAAGTATGTGGCAAAGGGAGGGGTAACAGCCGGTGACAGTGTGTGACAAGGAGATGCATGTTGGCTGGGGTTTAACTTGGCATTCATTATTTGTTTACTTTAAACTGCATAGGTTTGAGCAGCATGGTTTTGTTTATACACAGATTTTTGTCACTAAATAAATAAATAAATAAATACTGTGCTGCGATTCATCTCCAGGAAGTTGCCTGAAAAATATGGGTCTTGGACTTACTGAAGCCCCTGTTGTTGTTGATGAGGCAGCTCCCGGTCTGATGGAAATGGCTCAGCTAGCCCCCTCTTCGGACCTGTTGGCTCCACGTGGCAACTGGGGAGGGTGTTGGGGCATGCTCTACAGTTAA
This sequence comes from Intellagama lesueurii, assembly GCA_037013535.1. Taxonomy (NCBI): domain Eukaryota; kingdom Metazoa; phylum Chordata; class Lepidosauria; order Squamata; family Agamidae; genus Intellagama; species Intellagama lesueurii. The sequence goes on along the minus strand of JBAJHW010000003.1, from coordinate 190,011,806 downwards.
TACAGTAAACTCATCTCTCTCTCTCTCTCTCTCTCTCTCTCTCTCTCTCTCTCTCTCTCTCTCTGTGTGTGTGTGTGTGTGTGTGTGTGTGTGTGTGTGTGAGAGAGAGAGAGAGAGAGAGAGAATCAACTGTTCATGCTTTGTAGTTATGTTGGGGAGGCATAAGAGTTATACATGGATTTTGAACTACACAGGGCTCCTGCACCCCTAAGCCCAGCATTGCTGAAGGGAGAAGTGTAGTCCAGATTGGAAGTGTTTTAAAATTACCGGATTTCTTAAGAAGTCTTCCTTTCAGTATTGTTATGTGCTCCCAGCTACCACACCTGTAGAGCAGTTATTGGAGCAGCCCTACCCGGGTTCTGCTTCCTTTTGAAGGAGAAATCACTTGAGACTAACCGTATATCTGTGATAGAGCATCAGTGGAGGTACAGCAGGAACAACTCTCAAAGACTGTAACGTTGGTTTTCAACAGCTCATTATCAAATTGATGGAAATGCTATGGAAAGCTGGAAATAAGTAAGTGGAAACAACTGCTTAAATGCCCTGCACCGCATATCAACCCAATTTCTTTATGTAGTGACTGAAGAACCAACAAATATATTTAAATCAAATACCAGTGGTGCCTCGCTAGACGATGTTAATCCGTTCCGCGAAGATCGCTGTCTAGCGAAAACATCGTCTAGCGAAGCACGTTTTCCCATTGGAATGCACTGAAATCTCTTCAATGCGTTCCAAGGGAAAACGCAGTCGTCTAGCGAAAATCTCCCATAGGGAAACATCGTCTAGCGAGTGCGGGTCCCCGTCGGAATGCACTGACAGCTGCACTGACAGCTTTTCACCACTAGTCGGCACATTCCTATGGGGAAACCTCATCGTCTAGCGAAAATCGCCATAGGGAAACATCGTTTTGCGAAGCGCAGTAGCGATCGCAAAAAGGCATCATCTAGCGATTTCCTCGTCCTGCGAGGCAATCGTCTAGTGAGGCACCACTGTATATTAATTCAATTTATTTAATGAATGCAGAGCATACTGTGAATCCACAAGAGCAATAGGATGTCGGTATAGATTATAGTGTGTTTCAAAGCCCAGAGATTCCTTACCACACCAATGCTGCATAAAAATATATCACAACTACTATCTGTAATTCAGGTAACTGAGAAGGTTCCAGTGGCATTACAATTTATTTTCAGTTTGTAGTATTGATAAAAGGGGAAGAAAATACATGGACCATGGGCTACATGCAGCCAGGGAGCAGCCACCAGAGGCCTCTTGCATGACCCTGCTGAACATGTCAGTAAAAGCAGAAAGATTTAAAAAATGTGACATTCAGAATTCATCTTGATCTTCTCAATGAATATCCAGATTTTCGACATACAGTATTTTAATCAGATGATCCATCACTGCTGTCTCATTTGGGATGAACAGTAGGAATGTGCTATTCCATTTTTATTTGTTTACTTCAGCTCCCTGAATTCTCCAAGAATCCTCCAGGTAGGATTCTGGGAGTTCCTACCCACAGATACACACTTGCACACACCAACATTTCACTCGCCTGGAACAGGCTCTCTTCCAGGCTGTCTCTGTCCTATATCCTTTATAAAAAGGAAACTGCCACAGTGCTTTCTGGGAGGCCTAGGTCTTTGTGGCAAGTAAAATTCTTTGGAGAAGCCTTTTAATAAAGCAAAACGGACAGTGAGACTCTGACTCCCATGCAGATCTCCCAACGAAGCACTGGAGGAGTTTTCTTTATGTACAAGTAGTAGACTCCAGACAGCCTGAAGAAAGGTCTGTTCCAGGTGAGTGAAATAAACATAGATGTGTGAAGGTCTCTGTAAGTATGTGTCTCTGGGCAGGAACGCCCAGAATTCTGCCTGGAAGATTCTTGGGGACTTGTGGAAGTTAGAGCCCAAATCAATAACAACAAGAACAAAACAAATTACACACCTCTAGTGAATAGCAATGAAGATGGCTTTAATTGAAAGATTCCCCTTACTGTGGTGTTTCAGGCAGAGAATCCTAGCAACATCTCTTTTCTTCCTTGACAGTAGAAACATACTGGTAATAAAGTAAATACAGTACCTCAACATTTGTTATACTCTTGTGATACATAGATGTAGTGGCCACCTCACTCTGCTGGTTCTGTAGGAGTTTTATACTGTCAAGAATGTCCTTTTCTGCAATATTTTGGGGAAAATATTTAACTTCACCTTTTTCTCAGAGGAATGTTGTCTAAAATTACTGGTATTCAATTGTATATTGTGGTTAGTTTTACTGAGTTTATAATTGACTTTTAAAAAATCCTTTACTGCTTTGGTTTCTGTGCAATAAAAACAACTGATAAAAAGGTATTCTAAATAGGCAAAATGACACAAGTATGGGTATCAAAATTTCAGTTCTGGCCAGCAAAAAAGCCTTGAAACATTCAAATATTATTTCAGTTATTCTAAAAGATCAAATATCTCAGAAATACATTTATGAAATTTTGGAAGCCCATAGAGATGATAATTTGCAGTGTGTTTCTTGAGAGGCTGTTTTCTAAGCAATACTGCTGTACATGTTGGGAGGGAAATTATTGTTCACAATTTCAAATATCCTGAATTTCTTGGACTCTGGATTTATAACAGGTTTCTGTCAGCTCTGTCTGCAATATTCTGTACAAGAGCCAGTGTAAGATAGTGATTAGAGGTGAGGCTACAAATGATGCCGAATGAGTCCTGTCTAATATGATTTTTAAAAAAAGATATTTGTTTATTTAAAAATAGATGGCATCAGCTGAGGCTATTAATGAGATCACAAAGAGCAGGAAGTGGGGGGATTTCCTTACAGTGCAAACCACTTTCAGAGAAAATATGTTCCTCAGGATCATAGCAGACGAGAGAAAGGATAGATACTCCCATGCCTGCTCTAATCTCATTAGTAGTTCCCAGCTGATGAAGCATACAATGTATTTAGGCCTGTGAGACTAAGGAGCCTATACCCATAAAGTAATAATTCTATGTTGGTGTAAAACCCAATGGACACAGTAGGACTTGTATCTGAGTAGATGTGCACATTTGCACTATAAATTGTGAATTAGGAAGTTTGTGACTCGGATCTTGATGCTAGGTAACTTCAAGTCTCTCTGGGACTCAGGCCTCCTCCATAATATAGTAGTAATAATAATACATACATCCTTTCCTGGATTGTTGTAAGGGTTATTGTATAATGGTATAATGTATGCAAATCACTTCAAACACTAGTGTAATCCTGTTTAACTCATTGAGACATAGGATCGAACTATAGATTACAGGCAACATATCATTAGAAGAGGGAATTTTTTAAGTGCTAAAAGATGTTTGGTTGTCACAGCAGGAGCTTTTTATACCTCCTGTAGTCTGCAAATTAGTTTGCTTTGTTTTATTATTTATTATCAGGAGGTAATCACAGACTATATTTGTAAGCTTGTTTGCTCAGGCATAACAGTCTGGCCGAAACACATCTCTCAGAAGTTAATGCAATGTCAGCTTCTAATAGCATACTGTCTGTAATATATAGTTTGACCTTCACTTTAGAACGGCCATGATGAAGATTGGTTAAGAAGGAATTTTTATTTTGATGTCGCTGCAAACAACAAAGAGTAGCATAAAGCTAGGCAGGCATAACTTTGCCAGGTGTCATACCTAGGCAAAGCAGATTGCGCAATTTGATTGCTCCATTGGTCGCGCTGTTCCCATTACGACCAGTTGCACAATGTACCAAGGGAAGTGCTTTGTAAATCACAGTTCTGCCTTGCCGTGATTGTAACTACTGTGAACGTAAGGTTGAGTTTCACTTCTGTAGCTGTGCAGCAGCATTTTGGCCAATATTTATGTGCAGATAAATTATTTGCTCCAATTTAAGATTGAAGAAATATGTGTAGGATATAACATAGTAGGTTTTTTGTAATCCTTTGTTCACCAAGCATTGTATGAGCTACAGAATCCAGGTTCTCAGACTATGATAAAAGCAGAAAACCTTGTTTCATTGATATACTGTACCAGTAGTACTGAATTCCAGATCTAATGAAAAGGTCACTGAAACTAACAGAAGTCTCCCATTGTCTGCAATTATGAAACAAATGAGGTGTTTTCAGTTTAATGACTAGGTACCTCAAATGGACAAAGCAATTATCCAGTGAAAAGTTATTTTCTTTCCTGAGTGGTTTTAATGTCAAAGACAAAAAGTGTGATAATCCTTATGAATTAATCATTATCAAAGTATTACCTTTTAAAAATGGTGTTTAATTTGTTATAACTGGTGCTGCTTTACAGTGTTATAAGTCTGTGAATTCAGCAAAATTGAGTATGATCCATTTTTACCTCTTAGTATATAGTCTGTCAAAAGGTTCCCCTGGCAGGGATGCTGCCCGTTGCTATGGCGACGCCAGAGGACTGTACGGTGTGGCATGCATGTGTGTGATTGTATTTTGTTCTCCTTGTAGATGGAGGAGATCAAATTTAAAGACAGAGCAGTCTACGTGCTGGAAAGAGAGTTAGGGGTTCAAGCCGGGCATGCTCAGAGACTTCAGCTCCAAAAGGAGGCTTTAGATGAACAACTTTCCCAGCTCAAAGAGGCTGACCGGCATCTGAGCAGCCCCAAGCGGGAACTTCCTCATGCAAGTGGTGCAGGAGACACTTCAGATCATTCAGGAAGTCCTGTAAGCACTTTCTAGTGGTTTTGCCTAAAACAACAAAAATAAATTATGCCAAAATCTTGATGAGTGAGTGCACGTTCTTGCAAGAGGCTTTTGTTTTGTTTCTGTTCTGTTCTGTAGCCATGCAAGGGAACCTATTAGGATTTATAATTTGGTCAGGCAACAGCTTGGGCTTCTGTTTTGTTTTGCCAGCAGGTAAACATTTCTACTTTCAGCTTATGTTGAGTATTTGTTTTAATGTAGCAGCTTGAAATGCTCTTTCATTAAGAAAAATGCATAACTAATGGCAATTTGCTCATTTTCAGGGCTGCTTACCAGTCATGCTGTAATTGACCACAAAAGATAATTCAGTAATGGGACGGGAGGATCAATGAACACCCATTTCCAGCATGATTTTTTAGGCATTGTTACTAATACCAGTGAAACGCTGACAGGATCATCCCTACCACTAGGTAGAGGGAGAGAGCTGCCTCAAAAAGGCAAATGCTGGGGATGAAGAATAATAATGAAGGGCTGGAGGACAGAGCTGAGTACCCTACAAAGTATCCTGCTGTTGCCAGTCCAGTCAGGTTTTGCACATGCAAGGGAAGCATTGTATTTGGTGGTTGTAGGTTTTTCAGGCTGTTTGGCCGTGTTCTGGAGGTTTTTCTTCCTAACGTTTCGCCAGTCTCTGTGGCCGGCCTCTTCGGAGGACAGGAGTTAGCTATGCCAGCCACAGAGACTGGCGAAACGTTAGGAAGAAAAACCTCCAGAACACGGCCAAACAGCCTGAAAAACCTACAACAACCGTCGGATCCCGGCCGTGAAAATACATTGAAGCATTGTATTATTTGCCTCAGGCTGCAAAATGGCTTTGGCCAGCCCCTGAGTACTGATCAAGGCTTTTGGTTCTAGCTAACATTCTCTAGAAAGTGGATAATATGTCAACTAACATACTATTTGCTATTTCTTTCATACTGTGCAATCTCTTATGCCATTAAATCTAATTTCACCTCCTGTACTGGCTTTCTGTGTAACTATGCCACTCTTCCAGCTTCTGTCTTAATTTGCTAACAATAGAGATTTTTCTGTGGTATTTTTTAAACTTCTTTTCATTGTTGATCCTCATCAAGATATCTTTTGTAGTGCTGCTTAATTTGAAATGTAGATTTTTTCCCAAAACATAAGCACAAAGTCTTTCTGTCCTTTGTTCCAAGCCTCTCCTGCACCTGTTGAATGAAGAATCCTAGCACCACCGTTAATTTTCATTAGGCTGAAATATATCCATTTCTTTGCTTGAATTTAAAGGGTATATATAAATGTTTCCAAAGAAATTAAGCTAAGCAAAAATGGGGAAAAATGAAATTGTTTTCTTAAAAAATGAAGATGCCCACTCTTATAGCTGTATTCATTTTCTACTTAAGTTTAACATTTTCACATATGGATTGATTAAGACACAATCCTGTGATTTTTCGAGTGATCATTTAGATGTACAGATCTACACGTCCTTTGGGGAACAGCATATGCAATGGTAACATTGCACGTTCCTATTACATGTTATATGTCAATATATATATATAAATATCATACTACCATGAGAAAATTGCAGATGACTCAGTTGTTTGAAGCAGTCAATTCAACAGTGGCATATATATAGGAAACATTGCAGTAATTTTCAATGTTTTCTTTCATATTTCCAAATATAACATTTGTGACTCTTGAACTTACATACACATACTTCTTTTTTTATTTTTTTGCATTTGCCTCCTCTCTTACATATCTCCTTTCTTAATTTTTTGTTGGTCTCATTTTTTCCAGCATGAAGGCATAGATTACATTCTTTCTATAATTAATTAGGACTGGGGTCTGTAGAATACATTTCCTCTGTGAACAGTTATTTGCAGGTATTTTTTGTTTTAGGAACAGCAGTTGGACGAAAGGGATGCTCGGCGTTTCCAACTTAAAATAGCTGAACTAAGTGCAATCATCAGGAAGCTGGAAGATCGGAACGCATTGCTGTCAGAGGAACGGAATGAACTTGTAAGAAAGCACGTACTTTGTTTTTTCATAAAGCCACTTCTGAGTAGAGTATATATACATTTTAGTGCATTTATTTTCTGCATCAACAGGGAAATGGACTGAAATACCATGTAATACCTTTCAGCTCTATGATTCAACTACCCTGTTGTACTCTGAAACAACAAAAAGTGACATTTTTCACTCTTCGACAACACTTCCCCAACAGTTCTAGTGTTTTGTACTACAGCTCCCACCGTTCCCAGCTCAGTGTGGCTACAGCTCCATGGAGCTGTCATGCGAGTAAGATGAGATTGTTGAATTACATGCATCCTACTTCTTATCACCTAGAAGAGTTGTTTTTTTTTAAGAATTGGTTTACAGAATAGTCCACTGTATCAGTCCAATTTGTGATAAAAAAATGTTCTTTCAGTCATTAATTTAAAAAAACAAAACCCACACATATAAAGAATGGTGTGTGGAATCTAATAGTTGAAACAATTAATAGTCCAATGGTTTGGGTTACATCATGCTCTGAAGCAAAGCATGTACCCTACTATACTCTCTTTAAATTTGGTTGGGCTGTAGCTTAGAAATGTTATTTTTTGGACTACAACTTCCAGAACCTCCCTCTTAGTTTTTTAAAAATAAGATTGCTGAAGGTTAGCACTCACCAATGCAATCCTATTGGATTGTATGCAGTACCACTCTTGACGTCTTTTCTCTTTTAGTTCTTCAAAGTGCAAAGCACTGCCACAGCCCTATAAAATTCTGTTTAAAGGCTAGTTAATGGCAGCTGCTGTGGCAAAGCATATATTTCTCAGAGCTAGGGCAATAAAGCTTGGTGGCATGTTGGAAAAATCCATATAGATTAAATTTATAGAGGACATTAGAGCAGCAGTTCTGCAGTATAATCTGCTGCTGGCTATGGGGTTTGCATATTAGATGAAGCAATTGTGGGCCTTGGCAGCTAAGACACTTCTGGCTTCTTTTCTATTTCCTGAAGAGCATTCCAGGCTTGTAACTGAATATCCTGCACAGTATATTTCATTCATGAAGCAACAAGGTAAGCATGCCTTGAAAAGGATGGTATTGTAGCCATATATCATCTAGCGGGATTTTTCCCTGAGAACGGAAGCTGAGGGCCTTGTTTGGCTGCAGTCAGATTGTATATCTTTAGCAAGAGCAACTAAACCCCTCAACTGTGAAGGAAACTGTGGATTTAAACTCCTCCCATGTGCATCTTAATTCACAGGAATAAAAAAACCACATTAAACATGTCACGTTTGATGCCAAAGATTTTGTTATATTTTGTTTTGTTATTTCAATACATTTTTGTTTTTTAAAAAATCAGGGTTAAAAATCTAAAACCACAATTATTGAAGTGTGCAGCATGGAGAATAATTAATCTAGTGTCAGGCAGATGAATAAACTGGCTGAAATTCAGTAGCAAATCATAACTAGGGTAGGCCCATTGAATTAGCTGTGACTTTCTGTTGGATTTCAGCAACTGTTTCAGGCAAATGTGCAATTGGTGATCAGGAACAGAGGGGTGTTGGATGGTGGGGGATATTCCCTCATTCCAAATGGATCCCAAACTCATTCTTTACTCCCTCTTCAGGATGTGTGACATGAGATTCATGTTGAGTTTAAAGATTTACAGTAGGACCCCATATCTGTGGGATCGGTATCCACGGTTTCAGTTTGCTGCTGCCCTATATACAACATAGAAGAATGACCCCTTGTGGCCTTTGTCTTGCCCCCTTATATGTTGTATATAGTATTTGCTACTATCCACAGTATCAGGTATCCAGGGTAGATTTTGGAACCAATCCCCTGTGGATATAGGGGTCATGCTGTATATTGTTTTCTTCTGCAAGTGCCCCTGAGAGTGCTTACAACAAGTTTAACTGAACTTTATTCTCCTTATCGCTCCCCTACAGCCTTCTGTGAAATGGAAAACCAGTTCAGTTGGTTTCTCAGCCCTTTGGAATAGGCCATGGAGAAGGCAATATGGAGAAGAGTGGGGAGATCATGTATCTGTTGGTTCAAATGGTGAAAGTAGTTCCATGAGTAGAGATGTCCTAAGAGGTACACAGTAAATCCATCCTCGGTGACAAACAGAAAAATGAAAATAGTTCAAACACCTGGTTAATTCCCTTGATAAAGACACAGTTAACCAGACTTCTCAAGAAGGGCAATCTACAGCCTTGGTGTTGCTATTGAGAAGGCTGTGTTGAGTGCTGAGAAGTCTTAGAAGTAATGGGATACAGAGCAAAGTATGTAGGAGTGCTCTCTCATGTGGTGAAGCAATTCTGAAAATGTGTTAAAAGAGGAAGCATGTGTATCCTCTGAATTATCTCAGAAATGTAAACAGCAGCTTCATTTGCAAATCTAATTCCAGAGTTCCACATAACAAAGGAGGGAGTGTTGCAGGGGAAAAAGAGTTGCAAGCGTAGTAAAGACACAGTTGTCTGAATGTTTTGGTTCAAGAGTGACACTCGTGAAGCACAGGGAGACTCATGCTGGAGAAAACGGCTCTTCAAAAAACCTGACATTAATTTCTTTAGGGCTGGTACCTAGCTCTTTGTATATGTGTACAGTACGCATTCACAATAGACAGCAATACAAAGCTTCATAAATATATAGCACTTTGGGCACAGGTAGAGTCTTTACTTCTAAATAAAAAAAAGGTTTTCTCTAAATTTTTCAGTTGAAACGTCTCAGAGAAGCTGAGAGCCAGTACAAACCACTGCTAGACAAAAATAGACGCCTTAGCAGAAAGAATGAGGATTTGTCCCACACTTTACGTCGTATGGAGAATAAACTAAAATTTGTAACACAAGAAAATTTGGAAATGGTAAGATTTTCTCTTGTACTCCCTACTCCTCTTCTGCCTGTTTGTCCACCAAACTTTCTCTCCCTTTTTCTCTTTCTCTGAATATTAATGGATGTTACATTTGAGCTTTCTTTTTTATGTGGGGAAATAGAGCTGAGCTTTGAACTGGTAACATTGGACAGAGAGAATAACATGAAGCAATAGTTTGTCAGGTCGAGCTATATATTATACGTACTCATATGCTTAATCTAGCTGTATTCACCATACACTGAGCATATTGTTATCAAATATATATATATATATATATATATCATGCTCTCATGCGGGCTATGCATATATGTGGAGTCAGTATACTACTTTAGGTGTATATGAAAAACATCACAGCTGTATATTAATTTTCATTTCTATGTACAATTGTGATGTATAGTAAGTGCCATCATAGGATATGAGTACTCAGCAATCAAGACTCGTAATTGACAATAGCTTTCCTGAAAATACTTTTCCTTTCACATTTCCCATTCTGCTCTTGCAATTGACGGAGTAGGACCTAACATCAATATTGGAATCTCTCCAGTTCTCTGATAAACCATTCTCTCCATTCTATTAGTGATCTTTCTTTCCTTTTCTTTCCTTTCTTTCACTTACATAACCTGCCTTTCCACTAAAAAACAGCACCCAAGGCAGCTTACAAACTTCATAAAAGGGTAAAAACAAATAAAACCAATTTTAACTATAAAATTATAAAATCAGGTAAAGCCAACCCCACCTGATAAGAACCATAGAAATCAAGTAAATGCATTTGCACCATCAAAATTAAGAGTAAAGTTAAACTTCATATGCCAATCTTAAATGATGTGTTTTGATTTGCTTCTTAAAATCAGTCAGAGTGGAAACAGATCTGAACTCTGTCTTTAGGTGTAACCTACTAATAGCTATGCAGCTATCTCACCCTTTGATCTAGCAAGGAAGAGGTTGCTTCCATTCATGGAGTCTTTGCTGCGATCAGAATCACACCCAAAATTTGAATGCAGGTTCCTAATTGTAAAGTTGTATTGTAATTATAATGGTAAAATATATTATTTTAGAGATTGTCCAAGTGAGGAAAGGCACAAGCTGAGAATACATAGAAGATTTACTTCTTCTGATTGATAGTTTGCAATAGTTGTTACAGGACCAACCTTTTTGGTTGCTCCCACCCTCTTTGTGATTTGACATGGACTGCTGTTCACACTACATGGTATGGCTTAGGATTCACAACTGTCCAGACCAAATCAATTTCCTACACAGTGTTTGTTGTTCATGATGACAGTGTGCATTCAGGCACCACCATGTAATGCTTTCTACCCTGTCCCTAGTTCTCTAGTTACTTACGCACAGAATTATGTCTTAGTTTAGGAAATGAGTTTATTTAGGGGGAACATTGGGTAGATTATGGTAGGATACATAAGATACTTATGTGATACTTGTTGGAAAAGTCTCTCATTGTTTGTTCTGTTATCTTAGAGACAAAGGGTGAGGACAATAAGGAGACCAAGTTCTTTAAATGACCTTGACCAGAGTCAAGATGAAAGAGAAATTGAATTTCTGAGGCTACACATCCTTGAGCAGCAAAACATCATAGATGAACTTTCAAAGGTAATTGAAGGCTCCACTCCCAGAATTGCTAATAAGAAGATCATTATTTTATGATCTCCACATAACCTCCCATTGACTGGGTCTGTGTCGCCAATCTTTGAGGAAAACCATTGGACGTGTGCTGATGTAGGAAGGCAAGAAGTCTCTGATTAGATGAATGTAGGGTCATAGTCATGTTCCTGTGTTAAGACTATGTTCGATAAGACTCATTCTGCCATTACAACCAGAAATCGGGGATCAAGGAATGGATTCTACAGATTATACTCAGAAAATGGCTCAACAGATGGATCTAAAATTTGCACTTCAGGAGAGTTGCATTTTATGATTGTCTGTGCCTAATCTGAAGACTAAAATAGCTTATCTATAGGTGTTTACATTTCAGCATGTGATTTCTAACAATTTGCCTGGCATTGTTTGTGTTCCCCCCCTTAGACTTTGCTGGATTGCCCAGCCTGCTACTCCATAGGTACACTACATTTTCCAAAACAACTTATGTTAGATAAGTGTGAAGATACAGAATGGTCTGTACTCTTCTAGTACTTATAGAAAATACTTGGATTTTTAAATTAAAAAGTAATGTTTGTCCTGTTTGGAGCTATTCTGTTTCATACATTCTCATTTAGTGTTGCCTCTGTGAATTTTATATGAAAGAGGCAAGAGAGACCAGGTTAGAATGGACGTGTTAACTTAGAGGTTGGAGAAAATGCTAGTTATTCTACCACAGAAACAGAAGATTTCAGGAAGCGATGCAGGAGAATATGTAGAAGAAAGGAAACAAAGAAAAATGTGAAAGAATGTAGGACCAGATGAGCATTGGCCTCCTTTACACCATCAGGAGCATAAGACAGGAATGAGGTTGTAGGCAAAGTGGAAATCCCTTGGTAATTGGTAATACATGAATCAAATTGAATTGTGCAATGTCAGGTGGGAAAATCACATTTTTAAAGTTTGAAGTAAAACAAGAGACAACAAGTCTCTACAAGTAGGATACTATCATAGTGGCATGTGTTGTGGGCTAGATTGTTGTCCATTACAGGGAGTTATGTTGTTCTTGTTATTTTACAGGACAACAAATTTAAAATGATGTACCCTGAAATCTAGAAACATATCCTGGTACCTTAGAATCTTACCTCTTCACTCTGTTACTTAGGAAGCCCAAGACTCAGATGGTGTGTTTTATAGTGGAAATAGGTAGAGGTTAAGTTAAGGAAGTACTTTTAGGAAGTGGCCATGGTTTCCTGAAGTTTGACAAGTTTTATTACATAGGCATCCTTCAGTCTCGAGAGACTATGGTAACGTGCTCTGTATGGAGGACTTCGACGCTGTATGCGAAGCTGGAGTGTCCTCTCCAGAGCACGAAGCCTGGGTAAAATAATATGGAGGATAGGCTGTTACCCAAGCAGCATATCCCCCCTCTCCACGTCGCTGAAATAGTCCAATGGAAAGGCAAGAGCCAATACAACTGGTTCCAGCGATGTCGCAGGAGTTGCCAGAATGACACGAACTGCCTCCGGGACTCCGGCTCCGGATTTTGCCTCGAGGTTAACTCCTGAAGCCTTTTCCATCAGTGGATATAGCCACAAGGCAGTGGAGGTTTGGAATTGGAGTTTTCCTTCTCCTAGATGGGCTGCCTTCCCAGGCTAATGAACCCCACCTACCCGGGCTGCTCCCTCACCGCATGGATGATGGCGGCGCCTCCTCCTTCTCCTCACAGCATGGGGGTTTGAGATCAGAGTACTGTGCTAAATAAACCATCTAGTGTGCTTCATAGCTGAAGAAGAGAATGAAAGATGTTAAAAACTGTAGCATTATAGCAGATGTGCTGTAAGGGTGCTGTAAGGGTTTCCTTTTTTAAAAAAACACCATGAAGCCATACTCGCATATAATATATTCTTTTAATTATTTTAAAATAGACCCTGGAAACTGCTGGCTATGTGAAGAGCGTAATAGTGAGTAGCATGTTTAATTTGTTTTCCTTTTCATCTGTGCTTATCAGTGCTCACCATGAGACCATACACTATAGCTGAAATGTGTACTGATTTCATACATTAATAGTAAAATAGTTCTACTTAGTTTCTGTTATGGGTTGCTTGCTTGATCACTCGCTTGCTCAGTCACTCGCTTCATTCATTCATTCATTTAATCATTTTTAGAGCTCCATTTTCGTACAAAGTTTTTAATCACGGCTCACAAAAGTAGAAGCATGAAAGTAAAGTTAACACAAACAGTGCTTTTTTTTAAAAAAAATTAAAACTCATTTTTAGCATGGTTGTAATAATCTTCTGATTTGCATCATAGATGACCTGTGCAGTTTGAATGGCAAGCTCAGTTCTAACTTCACACATCCAGTCAATTTTTTCTTCCGCCCACTGATTATTTATTACATTAATCGTATTCAGCTCTAGTTTGTGGATCTCAGGAAAGTGTTTCTTAACTTCTTTCAACAGGAACGCGATAAGCTTTTAAGGTACAGAAAACAACGGAAGAAATTTGCAAAATTCCCCAAGGTAAGAGGATAACTGGAGAAGCAATGTATTTTTAAAATTAAAAAAATTGTAAGAACTTCAGAGGAACCTCAGTGGATCAGACTAAGGGGGCATCAAGCTCAGTATCCTGTTTTCAGAAGTTATCAGCCAAATTCATATGTGGCTCATGACCAGAATGGTTAGGAAATACCCCAACATTTGGGGGTAAGATATCCTTTAGCTTGGTCCATGAGGCACCCATGGCCAGATACCTCTGAGAATAAAATTTCATACATCCTAAGCTCATTTTCCCCTGGCTAAATTTACCCCTCTCCCACAGGGTAAATTTGCATGGGGGTAAAAAGGAGAGAGAAAAAGGGTGTTTTTCTAGTCCAGGGAATGAATTTAACATGGAAAAATGGGTGGAACGAAGGTATAAGCCACTGATGGACTTGTACAGTGGTCCAGTCCTGTATTTTATCCCATTATAATGGCCAGGGATTAGGATCATTTTCTGTTTTTTTATGATTTTGTTTTTAAATTAAGTCTGGTTTAAATAAAATATTTGATTAGCATTTGTTGGTGATCGAGAAATAGAATTAGTTTGATGGATAATTAATGCTAACTTTGAGGCACCATTCATCTTCTTGAGTTTCTCACAAATTGTTATATGTCAGCCAGAAACTGAAGACAAAATTTGTATGCCTAATTTAACAGTGTAGCAAATCTTCATTTGAGGATTCATGTAATAAGGAAATCCAGTTTTCTTTTATTATTGCATCTGCTTGTTTAATGTGTTAGGTCCTTGTTAAATACTTGTTTAATGTTTCAGGCCCCAACACAAAACCAGAAGTAGGTATCTGTGAAGTTCCCATTTTGCTTTCTACCTGTATTTTTTTGGGTGGTGCAGCCCTCTGTGTGTCCTGGGAGGTGGAAGATTCATCACTGGAATTTGCCCAACCCATTGTTAGAGCATCATTGTACCTTTTAGCTGTTTGTACTTACACATTGTCGTTTGGTCAGAAGCCAGTGGTGGAGACATTTTTTGGGTATGATGAAGAAGCTTCTCTTGAATCTGATGGCTCTTCTATCTCATATCAAACTGACCGAACAGATCAAACACCTTGCACTCCAGATGATGACTTAGAAGAGGTAATTTATGGCATGTGTAATGTTTGAAAGTATTCATGGTCAGATAAAAGAAAGATAAGGAATGGATGATGAAAGTTGTAATTATATTACATGTATTGAAACAAGCTATTGTTTATTTAGTTATTAAAACATTGGTGATATTATAGCATTTTACAAAGAGACCATAGCAGTTTCTTACTGAAAGTGGATAGTTGGTCAATTGTAATGCAGGTTTCATGACTGTGCATTTTTTAGAGATACATTAAAGAAAAATGTAAAGTGTATTTATTTGATTTATATACTACCCTCTTAGTGGAAACAAAGGACAGTTTACAAATTAATACTGAGAATATTTTATTTGGTGATTGGTTTGATTTTTATGATTCACTGCATTGGACTCTAGTTCACAAACATTTGTACCATAATACAGTTGTTATTTTTGAAGATGCTAGAATGCTCGTTATTTTAACTAAATTTCCTTGATTTCCTACCAAACTTTGGATGAATTCTCACATCATATTAAGCCAGTGCTGCAGAGTATTCTGGCTTACCGCAAACTGGCAAGTGCTGTGCCTTGGTTGTTTCTCTCAGGAAGTAAAACTTCTGCCTGTGGTTTGCTTTGTGCTATGCTTGTTATTTCCTGGTTTGTCATTTAAGCTGGAACGTGAAGCCAGGGTTTCAACATTTCTTAGCTTATGTCTCTGGTTTGTTAAGAGAGCAACAAGCCAGGGATTCTTGTTTGGGCATAACACTAACTAGATCATAGATACAGTCTTCTCAGTTTGAGTAGCTCAGTTTGAGTCAAGCAGAAATGATTGAGTAATGCTTACTATCATACTTACTCCTCCATGATAACCCAGAATTCTCAGCAGTTTTGACTTGCCATGATATGAAAACTGGCCCACTTGATTCTATCATAGATGCTTTGTGAGATTGCATGGCTCTGCACACAGCATATGCAAAATCATTTTTTGCAACTGCTACTGCTAGAGTGTTGTTTTATAGCAGAAACTGTACTGTTCATAAAAGCCAGTTGGATGGATTTGCTTTGTTAAAAGAATTATGTATATAGTTTGATTTAACATACTGATTTATAAAGTTATTATTATTATTATTGCACCTTAGGGTATGGCAAAAGAAGAAACAGAATTAAGATTCCGACAGTTGACAATGGAGTATCAAGCTTTACAAAGGGCGTATGCGCTGTTGCAAGAACAGGTTGGAGGAACGCTGGATGCAGAACGAGAAGTTAAGGTCTAAATGACTTCTATTACGTGAAAATAACTTGTAACTATATGAAGTTTGATGGTTGTTGTGGGTTTTCCGGGCTGTTTGGCCGTGTTCTTAAGGTTTTTCTTCCTAACGTTTCGCCAGTCTCTGTGGCCGGCGTCTTCAGAGGACAGGAGTGAGAACTCTGTCTGTGCTCTGTTGCAGTTTGTTGGATAGTTGAGTATTTGTGAAAGCCTTCTAGAATACATATATGAAGTTTCTTCTTAAGCCCCTTGCCTCTCATGCAGGGGCTAAAAATGTGGTGGGACAAACCCACACAACAGCCCCATGCATCCATGGGTTGAGTAGTGAGTTGTGAAGGAGATTTTTGTAAGAGTGTTTGGCTGAACACTTCAGACCTTAGTACAAAATGTGCAAAGGTTATAGAGGCACTGGCACACTTCAGAATGTTAGGAGTAGTGCTTGCATACACACCTTGGCCTGCGACATCATTTTAGCCTCCCCATGTATGGGCAAACACTTGTATAGTTCTGTAGTTTTACCTATATGATGGAGACAACCACTCCTTTCTGTCTGATAAAGAATAGCCACTCTTCAGGATATGCTTTCTAGCTCCAGCAAAGAGTCTAGAAATTGTGTTATATAGCTCCTCTGATGTAACCTTTTGTTGTCTTAGGTTTATAAGACTAAAGCATTGCTAGATGTCATGTAGCAGTATTAACAAAGGCTACAATCCTGTGCACACTTCCCTATGAATATAGTAGGACATACATTTGTGTCAGGATGTATAGGATTGTATTATACTTTACATATATAAAGTAACTGAGACTACAGTGTAGTTAAAATTAAGTCTGTTTGAGGATAGAATCCTGTGCCCACAGAGCTGGGAGGAAGCACCATGGAACTCAGGAGAGCTTATATATGAGTAGGCACATTTAGATTTGTGCTCTATGTTTTATCGAAACCATATTCAGTCAAGTAACCTATATAGAACTTCAGATGCATTGCTTTCAGTGGTACTTAAGTCAAACATCTCATTTTACGCAAGTGAATGTCTGCTCATGCAGTTGAATTTCTATTGCTGTCCTCTCTCTGCATCCTCCCACCAAGTCCCATAGCTGCTTTGGAAAGCTCCTCGGTCCCCTGAAGTAGATGTAGAAGGCACACAGGAACTGAAGGGGAAGGGATATTTTATTTCACCAGCAGTTTCCATGCCTCTGTTGGAGGGCAAACACTGAGCATTCAGCACAGCCTTCTGTCACCATTAACATCAGTTGCATCAGGATGCAGGGGTTACAGATATATTTTTAAAAAAACTATGAAGGCTCTGGTTGTAGTTTCGTATTCTTTATGAACACAACATGGCCATGTGGGAACTGTAACAGAGTTGTATGCATCTAAAGCCTAACACACTGTCTAATCCAGGAGTGAAAATTGTGCAGTCCCTAGGCCACTTGCAGGTGAGAAGGACATTTGTGCAGGTCTGCCTGGAAGCCAGAGAACTGTGCCTCTAGGGGGCATAATTCTTTCTTTATTTGTCAATTTACCTCCAACACAAAATAACCCTAAATAGCTGATTTTTAAAAAGCTGAAGTGATTTCAATGGGGCTCGTATCAAACATCCCATCTTATACGAGCAAATGTCTGTTAATCCATTTGGAACTTCCATTGGCATCTTCTGTCTGGATCCTCCCACCAAAGCAGATATAGGAGACACATCAGGTTCTGGAAAAATACTAGGTACAGCTTGCAGGGGCCCAGAGGTGAAATCGGGTGAGGACAGCCCAAATCTAATCTTTAGATTTAGCCTGACTGAGTCCAAATCAAATCTTTTTTCCAAAGAAGTTACAATAGAAGCTAGGAAATGACAAACTGGTAGATGCTGAAGCTGTCCAAGTACTGGTTAGTTCCAGTATGCAGTCCCACTTTGAAATACAGCAGCTCAGCTCCTGATTAACTACAGGTTCTGATAAGACTTTTAAACTAGCCCTGTGATATAATGCAATAATCTGTCACAGTAGCTATCATTGCCTGACTGGCTCCATTCCACTGAGTGCTCTTTACGTGGGCCTTGAGCAACAGAGCTGGCTCAGTTTTTACCAGCACACTATGTCCCTGTTGGCCATCCTTCTCCTGGATAGATCACTTACTAATAGCAGTGGAGAAACTGTGACCTGTAGATGTTTTGGACTTCAGCTTGCAGAAGTCCTAGCCAGCATGGCCAATGATAAGAGATTAGGAGCAGCTCAAAATGTACGGAAGGCCAAATGTTCTCCACCCCTGCTCTAGTAGTAGTTGATACAGAAAGTTATAAGTTCTCAAAGAGCATAAATGAGTTTCAGCATGCTTCTCATTTCTTTCTTCTTATCCACACTACCCCCTTCTTCTAGATGTCGGTGAAAAGTTATTTTGAGGGAGGGACAGCTGTTTAATATGCCTCATATTCTTTCCATACTGTTCCTGCCAGAACATAATGTACGTACGGAGCCATTTCAGATGTGAGTCTTAGCTTTATAGACTTTCAAAGCAGACATGTTTTCCACTCCTCTGCTGAAGAAGATTAGCAAAGAAGTCAAATCTGGAGCTTTTCCTGCCCTACCTTTTTCATCAGCTTAAAAAAAAAAAGAGTAATTCTGTGGAAAAACCCTAAGATTAAATGGCCTTACAGTAGAAATTCTCAGCAGCATTCCTGAATGTAAAGTACCTACAAGCATTTACTAAGTTTATGTTTTCAAACGTTTACATTTTTATGAGATGCATTTCATAATCGACTACCATGAACTTTTTAAATTCAGTTTTGCTTCTCTGGAAAGCACCTCATAAATACAAGCAATATACTGTACTTTATGCAGTCTTTTAGTGTTATACATTCTTATTTACATGATAACATGTATTTTTTTTTTAAAAAATCTGTCAACACTGGTCTGACCACTTTTCTAGGCTTTGGGGGGACTAATTGGCTGTCTACATTCAATGCATACCCAGTCTTCAGTGTTGATATGTTTTTTGGAAAAGCTGGGCAAGGTTAGTGTATATCTCCATGCAAACGTGTCCCAGTAGGAGAAACAGCGTATTATGTAGAGCCCCTTCCCAATATGTGAATCAGCTGCGTGCAAACAGGCACTCATGTTATCCAGATACAGAGATGTTTGGATGTCCATAGTGTCTCCTCTTAGGCCATCCAGATAAGTAAGCAAATATTGTACGTTTAGTAAGACAGCTGTCAGAGAAAGTTTGACGTTTCTTCAATCCCATCCTACAGACTCGTGAGCAGCTTCAAGCAGAAATCCACAGAGCCCAAGCACAGATAGAGGACCTAGAAAAGGCACTTGCTGAGCAAGGACAGGTAATAAACTCAGGACAAATGCATTATGTCAGTGCACTTTTCACTGCAACAAATTTAGCTTATGAAGACCGTTACTATAAGCTAAATGGATTGCGTTTCAGGATACGCTGCAGATAGATGTGGACTCAAGGTATAAATATTAGATGGCTTTGAGAATAAGCTCATTCTAACAGCAGAGCAAGGAGGAAACAACAGGAAGGTTGGCACTTAATACTAAACCATGATTTAGTGTTATGTGCATGTGCAGAAAAGAGCCTGAACAAAACTGTGGGATCCCACCTCCCCACCACCATCACCATCATCCTTTACAGCTGGGAGACGAAATATATTCATACTCAGTTTTGCTTTGTCTAGTTCTTCATTAGTCACAATATATGAATCAGGAACTATGATTTATGTGAAGCTCCCCCTCCCCCCCGCAATCCAGGGGTGGCATCCTGTGGCCTGAGTTTTTTGTCCTGTTTTGATATAGCCTTCAGCCTTATCGCAAAAGCCTTTTGTAGATAATAGTTCAGGGCTCTGTAAGAGCAATTTATATTCCCTGAGCTGCTTGTTAGATGAGGAAACAGAGAGAAAGGGGTAGCAAAGAGAAAGAAAAGAAGTGGGCACGCCTGCTTTGGGCTTGTTCCACCACTGGCTTGGGCCTAGCCACCACCAACTAGCATACAGCCTCCCAGAAATTACCCTGAGGGAAAGTGAACATAAACATAAAGAGAACTGACAGCCCTGACCATTTGGGAAACAATCTAATCACAAACCCTGAACTATTCAACTGTTTTGTTTAGCAAATTAGAGTTTGTTTTCAATCCCACTTCCTAGTTCACACATAGAGAGAAATCAGGATTTAGGAAAACTGAATGCTGCTTATTCCTCACATTGGCCACATGGAACAAAAAGAGGGGAGAGGAGAACATGTGAACCTGGCAATTTGTAAAGGTTCCATTCTGCTCGTTATGTAAGACTGAACTGTGGTTTAACATTCTGGCAGAGGCAACCAATGGTGACTCAACATGATAAATTATTTAAAATATTTTTAACCTGCTCCTTGCACCTGGAGTTCACAGTATCTTATAAAAGAGAAATTTTAAACCAAAACCAATAATGAACACCTAAACAGATACCATCTTATGCCTCCTTCGACACATTCAGTCAACTTGCAGAGGGGAATGGTATTTCAGCTACTATTCTGCTCTACCCTGCCTTTTGCATGTTGTACTCTCTTAACAGACCTATACAAGCACTATCTTCCATGTAATCTTAACCACATGGAGAATTTTGCATACCATCAGATCCCTTGTGGTGCCTCCCTCTGACTGTCCATGTGTTGGGCAAAAGTCTGAAGAGGACTTCTCGTTGTAAGGCTCCTCTTTGAGATTTTGAATCCTGATCACACAGAGTTCCAAATGCCAGAGGAGAGTACACACATGTAAGAACAAGTGTCTCACTTTATATTTTCCCCAGCTATGGGGGCAGGGAGACAGGGCCCACAAGGGATGGAACCTGGGTCACCATGGGCACTGCCCTACTCTTTCATCCATGCAATATTATTTTGTGCAGTATAATGCCCAAGCAGAGCTTCCTAAAACTTCATTGTGTGCAGAACCTGTACACATAATCTCAAGCCTGTATTTCTGTTCTTATGTGTGGAGTTTCTGGGATGCGGTCAGAATCCTGTTAACTCCTTCTGCTCATGCAATGGGTGGGTTTGGAGCCTGTGCAAGGAGATATTACTTGATAGCTCAGAAACTTTCCAATGCTCACCAAATGGATCGTTGCTCATGCAGGAGGAATTAATAAGGTTCTGCCCCACATGTTGATTGAACATGGTGATGTTTGCAGAGGGGGTTATAGGAGACAGTAAAAGCAAAAGCATAAAAAAATAGGATTCATTTTACTCAGAGTCTAGCACCATCAATGTCAGCAATTTAAACTCCAAAGATATATCTCAGAGAACAGAGTGGTTCATGAAGGGAGGACCAGCCTGTTCAAATATCAAGATCTCAGTCATTTGGAGCGGTATATGTCAACAGCAACATACTGCATTGAGCCTGGAATTCTCAGAAAGCCAGCAAAAAATTTTAAGCACAAGATCCCAACTACCTACCATGTCCTAAGACATATGTTTTACTTTGCTTACATAAATAGTGTACAAAGAAACATCATTCTTTAATCTGTAGTTTTCTGTAGATGCAGAGGTCAGTATCCTGTTGCTTAAAATGCAGAGTGGAAGGGCTTTGCCCTTGATCCAGCAGGCTCTCCATTATGTGTTCTTGCATTGGTTGTGAGATCATGCAACTGGTCACACAGTAGGAGGTCTTTTGGAGATGGGTGAGACACATTGTTTCCCTTTGCCTCCACATTCAGGCATTAGCGTACTCGCCACTGCATTTAAGGTTTAAGAGAGAGAGAGGGAGAGTGTTGAAATTAGTCTTGAAACCACCTCTAAACTAATGGACTTTTCATACACATTCCAAATATCTTAATAAAATATACTCTTCCCGTTTAATTTACTGAGGTATGCTTGAGCAAGTTGAATTTCATGATTTATTTCTATGAGCCTGGCTCTGTTTGGATTATATATTGTGCAGGCAGCTCAATATTTAATCTCAGTCATGTGAGGTTTGAGGTTCCAATCTGCCAAACTACCCACACTTCTTGGATTCTGGCAAATTTATTACTTAAAGTGATAGTCAGTGTTTCACTATTTCTCATTCTGACTTTCAGCATTTTCCTTTGCCTTTTTTTCTCCTGATCCAATCAGTGTGTGCTTGCTGCACTTGGGGATATGCTTATGAAAGTGCTCCAAAACCAGTCCGAGCCTCCAGAAGAAATGAATTGTGTTGCAGCAGAGCCAATGAAGCAAACTATGTCCTGTTAAAAGGGCATTTTTTCTTTTTGGGTGTGGAACTGCTGCAACTAAATCAGGAAGCAGAAGCCCAGTTATACTCCCAGTCCCGCTCCCCATGCATTCATATGTTTTCCTTGAATCACTGTCAATGTTAGGAATTTTTGACATTCCTAACTCTTGCCAGCAGCATGTATAATGTCAGTATTTTCTTTTTAAAGGATATGAAATGGATTGAAGAAAAACAAGCATTATACAGAAGAAACCAAGAGCTTGTTGAAAAGGTATAATTTTGGGGTTTCTATATGAGGCATATCAGGGACGTGGTGGCGCTGCAGGTTAAACCGCAGAAGCTTCTGTGCTGCAAGGTCAAAGACCAGCAGTCGTAAGATCGAATCCACGCGACGGAGTGAGCTCCCGTCGCTTGTCCCAGCTCCTGCCAACCTAGCAGTTCGAAAGCATGTAAAAATGCGAGTAGATAAATAGGTACCACCACAGTGGGAAGGTAACGGCATTCTGTGTCTAGTCGCGCTGGCCATGTGACCACGGAAACTGTCTTCGGACAAATGCTGGCTCTATGGCTTGGAAACGGGGATGAGCACTGCACCCTAGAGTCGGACACGACTGGACTAAATGTCAAGGGGAACCTTTACTATATGAGGCATAAAAATATGTAGGCATACATGCACTATTAAAGAATGTTAAGAAATAAATATCTCTACACAATTTTTAAATTAAAAATACATTTCATGAAGCAGGTATGTGTCAGAGTTTAACAAAATAACAAGGAATGCATTTTTAACCAAGTACTTTAAAAAACCTATGAACAATCAGCCACCAGGAACAAAGGAAGTACAATTTCTACATGAGTGCGTTTTTTTTAATTTGACACTTCATTGGCCAAATTCCTGTTACTTAGCATAGTACATTGCACTAGATTAGGCCCATTGAATCAATGGGGATTTGGCGAGTCAACTCATTGGCCACTGTTTATTTTATTTCACCCCTGAAGTTTAAAATAAAAAGAGAATCAAAATGCTATAATTTCATGTTTTATCTATTATATCAGCTTTATAACCATTGCTTGGTCAAAAGTAATATTCTAAAACTCTGTGTTGGGCAAAATAACACAAACAGTAATTCCATTTTTTTAAAGATAAAACAAATGGAGGCAGAAGAAGCTCGGTTAAAGCATGAGGTTCAGGATGCGAAAGATCAAAATGAACTCTTGGAATTTAGAATTCTAGAGCTTGAAGTAAGTATGAACCAGAGTTTTTCAACTTTTAGCATAATGTGTTGGTTCTCATCATGATACTTCATATGATATGGATACATTGTGAAGAGATCACAGATCGATATAGGGCTACAGCATACGCTTGACCTCCCTAAGGCGCTTGTGATTTGCCATCAGACTTTGGCAACTCAGTACTGAGTACTCTGCATGTCACATGAAACTAGTTTAATGCTGTGTACACATGCTGGAACAAGCCTGAATGAGCCTCAGGCATCTGCACTCCCCCATCCCTGTCCGCAGTTCCTCTAGAGTTGGAAAGAGTTTAGTAGCAGCCACTTCCATTTTTAGTTAACTAGAGTTTGATTCCCCACTGTGCTTTCTAGGAAAAAAAGCCAGCCTGGGTAGCCATGGCCATGCTGCCCCCAGAAGAAGGAAATGGTAAACCACTTCTGAGTGCTTTCTACCTCGAAAACCCTGGAAAGGGTCAGAATCGACTTGATGACACACAATTATTACCATAGTTGGTTGTGTCATCTAGGTAGGCAAATTGTGGTTACCATTAACTGCAATCCGTCAAAAAGAAACAAACTTCTAAGTGTGGCTTCTAAAACTGCCTTGTGAAAGCTCACATAAGTTAAGATTAAACACATCTCAATGTCAGGATGATATAACAATATGTGATTAACCATCAATGGAAGGTAACACTGTACAGTGGAAAGAGAGAATGTGCAGATCTGATGATTGCTTGGATCATTCTACTTCATTCATTTCATGCTAAACTGTAGATAAGCATAATGTGAGAATGCAGCCTGTAAGTGTACAGCTTTCTGTGAGCTAAACTAACAGCAGGTGTCTGTGACAAGCTTTGAATATAAGGTGTACACAATGAATGCATTTTTAGCATTGCTTCTGTCATTCTCTGTTCTATGTACTTTTCCCCCTACATCTACTAAAGGTCCTAATATATGACACTGCACAGTAATATTGTGGATGAGATTGTGTGTCTACTTACCATGCCAGTCCAGTGCCCCCTGGACATGACATGATGGTACTGCAGCAACGACCTTCCTCCAGCTCCACCATGTCCTCTGCCTAGTTCAAAAACAAAGTGAAATCTCAATAAACTTTAGCAGCACTTTACGCCATGAAAAATAATTATTCAGCCTTTCAAAATTATAAATATTGATAGTTCACTTGTTGGGCATATGCGAAGACAGAAGGAGAGAGGTTAGAACATGGGCATGCAGTTTGCTTTAAAATATTTCAAAGAAAGAAAACCACAGTAACAAAAGATGGATGTTTTATTAACTAAATACATCAGCACGGTATAGCAACAGCCTTCAGCAACTGCTGAATAAAAAGTACTGGAAAATATGAAAGCATGGCAACTCATCTTCTGACCTTGTCAAGAAAAAAGTGAAATGGAAATGGAAAAGTTTAGAGCAAAACACCATGGTGGAGCACTTCCTTTGCCTGCAGAAGTCCGGAATCCTAATCTCTGAAGATTGTGATTAAAGTGTTCCAAAAGCCCATGCTGTGGAAAGCCTTCCCTGAGATCATCAGGAGCCAGTCAGGGCAGCCCATACAGGGGCTAGATGAAACAAATAATCCGGCCTAGTATGGTCATCTCTGATATTTCTATGTTTACCTAGCAATCTAGGCTTGAATGTATATCATACAGTTCAAGTTCTTATTGCGGTTCAATGTGCACAGTACTGAATGATTTGTAATCGATAGCCCATTTTTTGTAGGAGAGCAATGCAGCCACAGCAGTCCTTGGATTGCAGGAATTTTTCAGTCACAAATAGGAAAATTTGAGTATCTCATTCACTGCATATTAGAAACACAGATTTCAGATTACATCTTTGACAGCAAATTCCAGAACTGATGACATTGTCTTGGTTCAGCTTGCAGATACTCTTGGCATTCCAACGTCTGGCATGTCAGAAAGCTGGTTAGTGTGTACTAAAGGAATGGACATGCCTGAGTCAGGGTGTTCCTAGCTAAGTTTGCTAGGTTTTTAAGAAGTCTTGAGAAGGAAGTTCTGAGATCAAGCATGCTACAAATAGCAGTTTCCTCTCACACACAGTTTGTGTACCTAAATAACAACAAGTCTTGCATACATCTCAAAAGAGCCAATGCTGCTTCTTAGGTATAGTTACTAAATTGTAATGACTGCTTCCTTACCTCTTTGACTTACTGTAATCTGTTGTTTGTATTTGAGATAGATGCTCATGAACTCTTATTCTTCATTAAGCTGGCAATTAAACAGTGCTTTCCCTTCATAACTGGTTTGATTGTAGGAGAGAGAAAGAAGATCTCCAGCAATTAATTTTCATCACATTCCTTTTACTGAGGGGAAGAGTCCTCTGCAGGTCTATTGTGAGGCAGAAGGTGTAACAGTAAGTAGCACCAAGTTTTCCAAAGTCCTGCTTCATATTAACAAGGTGTCATTTCTTATTCTTCTGACATTCGGTTCCCTGTATACTCCTCTCTTGTTAGGATATACTAGTAGCAGAGTTGATGAAAAAACTGGACATATTAGGGGATAACGCCGTAAGTGTATGTTCCTTTAATAAATTGTGCATGTTTCTGTTAATATGTTTTGTCCTTTTGTTCAGATGTCATTAAAAAGTAATCCCACACATGTTTGCAATTGTCTTTTATTGTTTATCTTACATTTTATTTGAGGCCAGTATTTGTACGCTTTTAACATACAGGCCAGTATGGTTATGTAAGATACTTTGCTTAGCTCTCTTACTGTTGCATTGCAGCTGTTTTATTTTATTTTTATTTTTTAAAAAATCATAAAAATTCATGTTTTCCCCCCAAATCTTCCTCATTTGTTCCTATCTGCTTCTTTTTAAAAGTTTCCTAGCGGTTCTGAGAATGTAACTTTATGAAATGTGATAGAAGTGAGATAGAGGCATATCTAAAATGACCTAAATAAAATTGTTTGTTTTGTGGAGCTTTAAAAGAAAGGTAACAGATTCTTACACATATTTTCAGTTAGATTCTTGTTTAGCATGAAAGCAAATTCCACTGAACTACTTGCTAGTTTCTTTGAGCATGATCCAGACAGACACTTAAAAGGAAGTGAGGCATCTGCATAAATATTCAAATGAATGGAAGTGCCCTTCATTTCATATTGCTGATTATTCAGTTAACAAAAAGCATTTTGAATTCCTGTGGGGTGGGATCCTGTTCAGTTATTCCCCTTGTGTAGTGGATTCTTGCGTGAGTAGCCTGACTTTTTTCCTCACAGAAGTATGTTTCAATGGAGGATCTCTCTTATGACAAGGGAAGCAGGGGCATCCTGTGTTAAAACACTGCTGGAGCTGTCCGCTTTGCTGGTGCTGAACATTATTAAGCATTCAGTGAAAGAGCAGCCTCAGCAATAAAATTAAAATGCATGTGCTCTGATAATAATTTTATTCTGCTCTTGCTGCAGAACTTAACAAATGAAGAGCAAGTAGTTGTCATACAAGCAAGGACAGTTTTGACATTGGCAGAAAAGGTAATGGCACAGTTTTGTTGTTGTTGTTGCTTGCTTGCTTGTTTCTGGGGTTGTTCAGAGGCCATTTTCACTGGTGTAACAGATATTCACATGTATAGCTCAAAAACAATCAGTAGGGATCTAATAGTGCAGCTAGTTTTTGCTTTTGCCTTCATGCATTCAAAAGTATCTGTAAAATGGCTCTGTACATTATTTTTCCTATATGGATGATGATTGAAATGACCTCCTTGTGTTGTCTTCCCCACACTACCACTTGAGAGTGTCTTGTGGACTAGGACAGGGATGTGCCTCATCCCAAAATTTCATGGGCATCCCACTGCCCTGCTCATGACTTGTTTATGTTACCACCATAAGATGTAGAGTGGTTAGTCAACTTCTTCCTTTTCCTCTAATAGTCAAGGTTGGACATCGTCATGTTTCTTAGTAGTGCTCTTCTTGCTACATAGCTTACATTACTCAGTACCTGAATTTTCTTCTGCAGTGTATAATTATCTTGTAAATAAATATGGACCCTTATGCATGTATAGGATTCAGTCCAAACCTCAGATCATCCTAACGAGAGGAAGGCAACGCTGTAATGTGATATTAGGAGTAAAAACATTGATAGATTAGGGTCCTTTTAAGGAGAAAGGTGGAATGGAAATGATAGATAGATAGATAGATAGATAGATAGATAGATAGATAGATAGATAGATAGATAGATAGATAGATAGATAGATAGATAGATAGATAGATAGATAGATAGATAGGTGTTTTTTTTTTTGGTTGGTTCTGTCTTATAAACCAGCAGCACACTGGAGTATTTTGCTTTTCATTGAACTGATCAGGTATGTTCCATGAAGGCAATAATAAAAACCAAGTGGTAAAGCCTGCTATTTTTGCCAAATGATCTTATCTGACTTGGAACTTCATCTTTCACATCTCTGTGTAGTGGCTGCAGCAGATAGAAGTAACGGAATCAGCATTGCAACAAAAGATGATAGACTTGGAAAATGAAAAGGTAATCTAAGAATTCACTAAGCAGTTCAAAGAGTAATCATGCACAGGACTGACACACACTTGGCGTTTACTGAGACAACTAATATAACCCAAATCTCCTTCTGTTCTTAGGAACTCTTTAGTAAACAAAAGGGATATTTGGACGATGAACTTGATTTCAGGAAGCAGTCCTTAGATCAAGCACATAAGGTGGGTCAAACAAGTCTTCGAAGAAAAATGGCATAGCTCATTTTCATGAATATTTATTCTGATCTACATCTATGACTTTGAAAAGAGAAGCTGTGATGCTGCTGGAGCACCTAATACAAAATAAAATGCTAAGAATCTGTTTGACATTTTCAGGACATGCTTCCTGCAAATTTTGGAACTTTCTAGGCAGTGTTTCTTTTTAAAAAATAATCCAAAAAACAATGAAAGTGTTTTTTCTCCCGATAAGGGGACTCAAGGCAGCTAACATTATTAAAAACATCTTCTGGGATTCCTAAGAAAGTGTGGCCAGTTGCGATGCTGATTAGAGGATTCTGGGAATTTAATCCACCAAAGTAAATTGGTCTAAGCTCTAGGTCTGTGAGAGGAAGAGGTTTGTTGTTATTGTTCCACAGAAAATGAATAGGGAGAAAAGCTTTGTTCAGGAGCAGCAGCCATGCGAAGAGAGTTTTGTACAAATCAAGGTGCTTCGAAAGGTGCAGGAGTTGCATCAATATAAGATAGTTGACAGCTAGAATGTGATCACTGGGAAGTCACCATTTATTGAGTTATCTGAGGGTCAAAATAGCAGATTAACCCTGTGCAACCTCTCACTCATCTGGTAGAATTCAGTTTATCAGTCATTCACAGTTCACTGTTAAGTTCTATTCAACACATAATCGTATATCATGGATGATGAAATGGTGCGTGAAATGAAAGGTCCCTGCAGACTTTCCGTAATGTATCATTGCAAGCTGAATAGGGCTGCACAGCACACTTTATATTATCCCCAGAAGCTGGGGCGGGGGCAGGATATGGAAATCTTTTCACATCAGACAATCACTCCCTCAACTTTAAAGGTTGAAGAGAGAAGCTTTTCCAGAAGATGTAGAGGGTTTTTATTTTTCATGAATAAAAGTTCTCTGTGCTATTGGCATGTAATCCCATGAAGCTATCAAATAGCTGATGGCTGGTTGATGAGAGTACTTGTGGAGGGAAAAGCATTATTTTCTAGTGCCTCTTGCTGCTCATATGTGTCTGGTTGGTTGGTTTGTTCTTTTAAAAAAGCATCAAATGAGTGAGATAAGCAAGAAACAGACACAAGTGTCATGGTAAAGGAGGCAAGAAGGGCCAGTTCCCATACCATTACCAATTCTTGTCTCACAGAAATATACACAGCAGTGTTAGCAACAGTGGTGAGTGGCTGTGTGGCAAGATCTCTCTACCCTGCCTCCCCATCACACACCCTCTCTCTTTTTTTGCCACAGAGAGGACATTTTGTCTGGTCTCCTCGGATATTTTTCTCTAGTTCTACCAAAGCCTACATATTATTTAAGTATAAAATGGACTGGTTGGTGTACAAATGTGCTAAAGAGCCATTCAAGGTTTGTTGTCCAGAAGATGAGAAAAGATAAATTTACACAAATGGCTATTACAGAGAGAAAGAATGGGAGAACCACTTACCCACTGAAAACATTCTTGGGCAAGATGTGATATTTATGGGATAGAGGTCTGTGAGATTGATGGTAGGATGGCTGAAGTTGTAGAGAGGTTCCAGAAGAAATTTCTTAGATGAGACCTGACACTTCCAGGAGGGCCACAGAGGTTATTTTGGGGATGAAGGTTGGCTATCCTTCTGCTGTGGCAAGAGTTCAGTGCTGCCCTGTTGAGGCTATATAAAAGAATCCTGAGTCTCCTGGTCCACTAAAGGTGGCATAAGCTGGTGTTCAACCAATGGGCAAAAGTGTTTGATTGATCAGCACCCTGAAAGCCATGTGTAATTGAGCTTTTAGGGACTAACAGAAATGAGAGATGTTTTTGTTTCACATTCTCTTCCCAACATTAGCACCGTGCAGAAGATTTAAATATTGCAAAATGACATCCTCTTCTGTAAAAGCCTGTGGTAGAACAAAGCATTTGGCTAAGCTGATCCTCCCAGTACAGAAATTTTCATTTAGCAAGTAATATTTCTGTGTGATATCTTCAGCTGCCATGAAGATCACTACAGCAGGTCTTCCTGGAAGCAGCAGATTGGCTCAGAATACCCATCTCACATTGAGAACATGACACACCACCTTTTAAAATGGCCCACGTTCAATGGTATCAAATGAATAGCTGATTTTTTAGGACGCTGCAAGTTTTTTCACATATAGAAGCAGTCAGTTGATGATTTCCAGTGGAGTATCAGTGTTTTTATAATGAGCAAAAGAGAGGGAGAGAGAGAAACTGCTGGCGTTTTCAGGAAAGTGCCTCTGCATTACGCACATCTTTCTTCTTTTCAGTTGCCTATGAATATTACACTTCTTTTGCTGTGACCTTTGGCTTGCACGTTGATGACCCATAGCCTTCCTTTTCATTCCCAAATGTTAGAACAATGCATATGAGACATACTAAAGAATAAAAGGCAAGGAGCAGGTGGCACAAAAGTAAAATATCAACAAGGAGACCTGCATAAACAAAGAGTTTTCTTTCTGTTTGTATTCTATCTAGCACATTCTGGAATTGGAAGCCATGCTGTACGATGCCCTACAGCAGGAAGCAGGAGCCAAAATGACAGAGATGCTTTCAGAAGAGGAGAGGGAGAAGCTGAAGAATGCTGTAGAACAGTGGAAGAGGCAGGTGATGAGTGAACTCCGAGAACGGGATTCCCAGATCCTCCGGGAAAGAATGGAGCTCATTCAACATGCACAGCAGGTATACTGGAAAAGGATACAATGCTGCTGAGAGAACTTCTTCGATCGATCGGTTTAAAACCTGTGAGATGTGAACTATGAATCTTCCTTTTGTCCACATTTCTTTTCTACTGTCATTCTAAAACAGAATGCAATGACAGAGACTTCCATTTAAGGAAGTGGTTGTGGGAGAGAGAAGAGACATCACCCCAAGATGGACTTGGATGCCCATTGAACAGAGAGGGCCCTTCTACTTATGGCTGTCCAATAAACACACACACACACACACACACACACACACACACACACACACACACACACACACACACACACACACACAAAAACCCCTCTATAGATTCTTGTAATGGACATAGATACACTTGGGATGAAATCACATTGTGCAGACTAGTATATAGTTCTCCCTTGAATTGTCAAGGGGAACCTTTACCTTTACCTTTTAAGCAGTACGGTTTTGGTTATATACAGATTTCCCCCCAATAAACAAACAAATAAATAAATAAACTAATAGATATTCTGTAAATACTGTGCTGCTATTTGTCTCCAGATGATTCCCAGTGTGGTGTAGTGGATAGAGTGATGGGCTGGGACTCTAGAGGACATGGTTCGAATCCCCACTCAACTATGGAAACTCACTGAGGGTAAAACCATGCCTTAAATATCTCACTTTACTTGAAAGCCCTATCAGGGTGTCTATAAATCAGTTCCAACTTGACCGCACATAACACACACATTTGTCTCCAGGAAGTAGCCTGAGAAAGCTGGGTCTCGGACTTACTGTTGCTAGGAGTGCAGCACACACCCCCGGTCCAATGGTGGTGGCCCAGATGGCCCCTTCTCTTGGCATGAGAGCTCCATATGGCAGCCTGGGAGGGAGGGCTATGAGGCATACTAGAAGGCTCATGTGGGGTGGCGGAAGTCTCTGTGTTTGCATGTGTTAATCAACTTTATGCTTTCTAGCTTTTTTTGGGGGGGGGGCTTAAGAATTATACCACAGATTTTGAAATATACAAGGGTCCGGTGCTCCTAACTCCAGCATTGTTGAAGGGAGTAGTGTATATAAATCTTCCACTGAAAATCATATCCCACGTAAAAGTATAAGTTCGCTCTCTCTGTTGGTCAGAACTGTAGCTGTAAGACCGTGATCCCTCCATATCTGCAAATGTGCGTGCATACTAAGGGAATGCTGAAGGGTGCACCTGGAGCTTACTTTTCCCCCATAAGAATATATGATGTCCAGAATCCAGATGAATATTTTTGTCTGTGTAAGTACAGTGGCATAACTTGCAAGTAGGTGCTAGTTAAATGAGTCCTCATTTTAATTCCTAGTAGCATACCAGTTGCATGACTCACAGTGCAGCTAGGAATTTGATTGGGGACTCATTAATTAGCATTTATTCACTGCTCCAAGTCATGCCACTGCATTTATGCAGGGTTAAATATTCAACTGGATTCTGGCCATTAATGGAGTTTAATTAATTAAAACATGTTGGTATTTTAGGAGCCTGTACTACCATGTTTAATCACTAGGTGGGAGGCTTCGCTGTCTGGTATATAAGTTGTCATCGCTACAGTTTTCAGCTAGTTTGGGTGGCATACAGCAGGGGTCCCCAACCATTTTCACCCCGCGGACCGGCTGGGGAAGGCGGGGCACCCCCTGCGCTCATGTGCATGCATGAACGAGCGCTCTCTCTCACGCGAACGAGCGTGCACATGTGCAAACAGCGGTGCGGCTCTTGTGCAGGCACGCTCGTGTTCATGCGCATGCGCAAATGGCGGCGTGGCGCTCGCACAGGTGTGCTGGAGCGCACGCACATGCACAAATCAGCTGTGCAGGGGTGAGTGTGTGCGGGGGTGGGGTGGGAGGTCTGTCTCCACGGCCCGGTCCAGCTCAGGCCACGGACCGGCACAGGGCCACGGACCGGGGGTTGGGGACCTCTGGCATACAGGACACTGTTAAAACGTTCTTTTCTGATGTTTTCAGTCATGTCTTTTAGGTAAAATATTTCCCCACAAAATGTAGCATTCATTTTTAATTTTCATTTCCATAGAGAATTAAGGAGCTAGAAGAAAGAATTGAAGCTCAAAAAAGACAAATAAAGGAATTAGAAGAAAAGGTATGGCAATAAGATTGAAAATATTGAATGAAAGATGTGTACGTTGCAACCTAGGACAGCCTCATTTAATGCAGGTTGTTTTGCTAATTGCTTGGTTAGAAAGAGAAAATGCTTTGATTGTGACAGGTGGCATTCAGTTAAGCATGTGATGGTGACCATCCATTCTGGAGTTGGAAGAAAGGGACAGTTATGTGAATGTGGAGTTTTTGCTCCCTCAATTTAGAAACTGATGGTTTGATGATAAATATTTTTCCTGTCATTTATATCGTTCTAGTGCACATATATTCTTAAATAAAAAAACATGATATGCTGAGGGGAAACGCCTCGTGTTCTGCACTTTCCTCCAAATGGCTCTTTTGTAGTTTGAACGCTTGCCTGAAAAACTGCCACAGGTGTATAACAGGCCACAGATTGAGGGTCCAGTTTTTAGCAATCCTTTGAAAAAGGCAAGGCAAGGTGTAAATACTTGGAGAACATGTTCTCATCTCTGCGAGGAAAAAAGATGACGAAACACACCAGCCTGGCAAGAATAATGGGACTGTCTTTTGAGGTCAGACTACCCCAACCTGGTGCCATCCAAGTGTGTTCTATGGCAGCCCCCATCCTTCCTTGCCAACATGGCCGCTAAGAATCTAAACCTACCAGCAGTGTGCGACAATTCGTATTGTAGTGAAAGGCTCATGTACACAAATGAATGGAATTTTAAATAATCGTGGAGTTGCTGTAGACTTCAGAAATTATTTGTATGTGCGGTCATCGAATATGTGGGTGAAATGTTGAGGTATAATAATAGACTTTCACTTTCTAGACAAGATATGAGTAACAAATGGAGATGTAAATCTTCCCTTTACTCATTCTCTCAGGCAAGAATGAATTTTTTTAACATTTTCTCTCCAATGGTAAGATTATGAGATGCTTTGCACAGTGTCTTGATGTGCTCAGACTCCCTTTTTTGTTGAGTACAAAAAAATCAGTAAGTGTTTCTTACATTCTTAGTAACAAATATGGGAGATTGCAGGAATAAAGGGTTGTCCTAATACAGGAGTGGGGGAAATAAGCTGGTATACGAAACCAGATCCCTGCCCCCTGGCCGCCTGCACACACTGGATGACGTCAAATAGAGTCATGACATCACATGTTCCCCAGCCAGGTAGGGCTTCCAGACCTAGCTTTGCTTCCTTCTTCCTTCTCCTTTATTAAAAAGCTGGGACAGGGCACCAAAACTGTTTTCAGGCCTCAGACATCAGTTACAAGGAGCATTCCTATAGCACATCAGCCTGGAAAGCATCACCCAGTCTTCTTTTCCCCAACAGGAAGAAGACAGGGCAGGTAAAGCCAGTCAGGAGCTCAGGACCCACTCATAGGCCAATTGAGCCATGTGGGGTGGAGTTTCCTCTCCCATGTTCTAAAGATTGATTAGATTTGTTTTCCTGTCAGATTATGATCGCTTTGGCTTCAACTCTTTATCCCATAGGCTGCATTCTTCTGGGACTTTTAGACAAGGGAAGGGAGGACCACACTCACACTCTTTTTTCACTTGCACACACTGTACCTATTCTGTTGAAATAGGTAAATTGACAGTTGCTTATGTTGTCTCTTTTCAACAAGTTGTCTTGCTGTATGATGAACTCACTGCTTGTTTCTTACTAAGCAAACTATAAATTCCTTTTTCTTTTTCTCTCCATTTTCCTTTCCCCTGGTTTTTCCTCTCTTTTTTTTCCAGTTTTTATTTTTGTTTTTGTTTTTCTCTTTAGCCTTCATTCTTTGGTCATAGTACACCAAACCACCTGCAAGAGGTAAGTATCCTGTTTCTCTGTTACTTGTTTCTGCACTGCTTCCTATTCAAGTACCTGAAAAAATTCTCCAGAGCATTTGTATGGTCAAAAAGGAAGGGTTTTTTTCCCCCTGAAGAGGCCAATAAACTCTGCTTTCAGACTGCAAATTCCACACCATAAATGTCTATGTAAATACTGAATACAGGGACTCTAATGTGTTATTCAAATAATGCTTATACACTAATACTGACACAGTCACCTGGAAATAAGTCCCAGTGAACACTCTGAGATTTTATTTCTTGGGAAACATGCAAACAGTTGCACTGTCAACACCTTGTATAACTTTTATTAGTAATAGTATTGTTACTAGACAATAGTATAATAATGATAGCAATAGTATAGGCAACAATAGTTTTTTCTTAGAATAATCAAATCACAAGCATGTGTAGCAGCCAATATTCTCCAGCTTGTCCTTCCTCTTGTCATCAGTATTTGTTGAATTTTCGCCCACTTCTCCTCCATTGAGCATACAAGGCTCTTTTCTCCCCCTACTTTAGCCTAATAAAAAAAGGTTGAGAGAGGTATGGTGAGCCCAAGGTCATTCCTTTGAGTTTCATGGTGGTGTGGGAATTTGAACTCAGGTCTTCTGAGTCCTAGTCCAAATTCCAGTTGCCACACCACACTAGTCCTTCTGAATGTTTTGTTCACATCACAGAATAAGTTCAATTCATCCCTGTACACCTCAGTAGAGCATTGCAGTTGAGTCCAATGTGTTTATGAGAGAGAGAGAAAGAAATATTTCCTCAAAGTGCTCTTTTTAAATGAACTGCTTCTTTTTGCATGTTGTTTTCTTATTTCAGTCAAAAAAAGAAAGCTACCACCCCTGCTCTTGTCGAACAATATAACCGTGGTTGCCAAGACTGCAGAGGGAAATGACATTGCCATTTCAAGAAACTAAACTGCATTCTGTATTTTGATATTAAAGACTGAAGATCTAATCTTTTCAAACATTTTTATAAAGAAGAGGAAAAACTTGTGTGGATTTTATTTTGAAGTGAAGTCTGATCTCCTGACAAGTGTAACTCTATATAACTTTTTACAGACTAGTATTAGGACGGTCAAAGAAGAAAGCCAAAAAAGAAAATTATTAATATTTATTGGCTTCTCTAAAGGAAGCCTAATTTTTGCTGCTCAAAACAACTTCAGCTTTACATGAAAAGCAGTTCACTCATTCAGATGAAGTGAGTATATTTTGGTTCCCTGCTAAGCAGGCAGTAAACTGCTTCTGTAAAGAAGTGAATATGTCCTGTTTTGTACTTCCACTCTTTGTACTGTTATTCATAATTGCATAAGTACATGTCTTGGGGAAGGATTTGAAGGAATTCCAGGCAGGTCAGTGATTGAAAACGAATGAGTGAATAGATAGGAAAACTAAAATGGTGTCCCAAAGAGGATTCTCGCATACCTCCATCTCCAGTCTTAGTAGAAATGGGGAGCGAAATGCAATTAGGTGGAGGTAATCATTTACGACACATACCTGTACATGTATGTTTTCCACAACACGTGATGGACATTTTCCTAACTATCTCCACGAATCAGTAATGGTGTAAAATGTGGTAATAAACGATGGATCACCTTCCAGAATTTCCAAGTCACAGTTTGCTCTGACATTTCAGAGAGGCCTGTCTACAGTTCTAGCAGACAAGAGGCACAATAGTTAAAATCTAATGCACTTAAAGTGCTGAGTGAAAAGAAACCAATGTCTTCAGCCTGCAAGGAAATGAAAGCAATTGCTGGAAGAAAATGGAAAGGAAAAGTGATTTGGATCCATCAGGTCTGTAATGGAAAATCTCCAAGAAGGTCGGCATAAGAAAATGCAAAAGCACAAGCAGCAAATGGAAATGCATCTCTTGAATTGGATGTTTATAAAGATATCACCTGTGAATTAAGGGACAAAGGAACTGTGAAAGGAAGCAGAACAATGCCCATAAAATTGTCTGGAGAAGGGCAATTCAATTATAAAATGAAGGTTTATGAGTGGATATACAAAAAGCATTTATATTCCCCAGCTGTCGTTCTAAAAAAAAAAAAGGAGGGATAGAAGAGGACAGTAGGAAAACACGTTTTCCAGAAGCACTATTGATTTTCAAGGAATTGCCCAAAGGTGAGAAGCTTTCATTCATTTTTATTCCCCTATAAGCAAACCAATGTTCAGTATTGATCTAACCCAGTGGTGCACAATTGTTTTCGTATGATGGATGAATGTTGGTGTTGGCTGGGATTCCCTCTCTCTTGCATTCTCAGACGCAGATATTGTGGGTATAAGAGGCTCAGAATGCCTCGGATGGCAGAGGGGCTTTGACCTCACCTCCATCCCATGGTCCTGCTCAAGTCTACAAAGCAGTGGAAGCTCCTTTGGGATTGTAAGTGTGGGGCAGAGTCTTTTCCTTTCCAGAAACTTCTATCAAGATCATTGATAGCTTCCACATCACCACTCGAAAGTGCAGAAGCAGCAACTCCTGGATCTTTGGGAGGGGAGATGGTGTGAAAGCCCCTTACTCCCCCCATTCAGTGGAGGCAGGGGAGAATTCAGCAGTGATAGTGAGACATGGGGGATGCACATCACACTTTGGGTGGGTTGGTCTGATCTAATTCCAGGCTGATCTGTGATTGAAAATATCAATGAGTGAATAGACTGTCTTCCAGGTAGATTATGGAGGTTAACATTTCTTCCATGTGTTTTCTGAGTAAACTGAGTGCTTGTATTTAAAAGAAAATTAGGTATACAATACCAAGTAATTGTTTAAGATAAGTAGAAGTTTTAGATTCCAATCAAAAAATGTCATGGGCATAAATATATATAAATGTCAAACAGCTTGATCTGCAACTCAGTTAAACCGGATTTTAAAAAAATCATTAATCTTAAACAAGAGAAGCTCATTTTACAGGACTGCCCTAATGACTTTTCATTGCAAAATGGCCTAATGATTTCTGTGAGATTTTCTTTAAAGCAAGCATTACAGTTTTACAACCGAGTTTTATTTACATTTAGTCAAAATAATAAGTCTTTTATTTTAGCAAGATTTATTATCAGCTAAAAAAGTAGCATTTCTTGTATCATACTTTACCCTCTTTTTTCTTTTTGGTATCACACTATGTGTTTATTGGGCTAAATAGGACAACAATGACCACTGTTTTAAGTTGCTTGGAGTTTCCAGTATCCACCAAATCTCAGAAATGAGACAACAATGCAAGAAATCAGCTGAGCGTCAGTAAAGCTGCTACATCTCTTTGTCCTGTTTTTATCTCTTAGGCTATCAAAGTTTTTGCTTGGTATATTTGCTTGGAAGGAGGGCCCACTAACAGCAAGGGATTTGTGTCCAAATAAATGTGTTCTGAATATACTGTGGAATTTAAATTTTAATAGAAGCAGGGATGTACAACAGGATCAGCCACATGGGGGAGCTCTAACCAAGTCTAAGTGCAGTGCGGCATTGTGTGTGCACGCACGCATGCGTGTGTGTTTCCATTTATCTATTGTAACAGGATTTGGGAACTACTGTATATCAAGCTAGCTGCTGTAAAGATTGTAATGGTATATGTCCATCTGTTGCTTTTACCCTCATGCACCAGGATTTTTTGAAAACTCACATTGGATGAATTGTGGGTTACTTTTTGACTCCAGGGAGAATTTCAGTGTATTGAGTTAACACCAGAGTTAACATTGTGGTTTGGATTAGAGTTAGGTTTAGAAGTCAGTTCACATGTATTATACTGTATATCTTAATGACAATGAGAACAGGGCCAGGACAAGTAGTTGCCCGATGGTGAAAAGTAATATATTGTGGCCTTTTCTTTTCTATTGGTCCTAAATGTGTTTGTTTGTTTGCTTGTTTGCTTGTTTGTTTGCTACTGAGAATGAATGAAATGTAGCTCACAAGTGACAGCAGTTTATACCTGAATGATAGAGATCTGTCATGAGCTCCAAGTAAATAAGAGCTACATGTAGACACCCCATTCTTCCATAAGATAAAAAGAAGCATCCAACAGCCTTCTGCTGGGCAACAACAATAATGGATGCCTTGCTGATCAAAAAGGCCCAGATTAGGGCAGATCTGCCTTTTAAGGTATGCATCCACTTTCCTTTATTGGCTAAACACAGGTAATTCTTACTTACCTTGCATTTATCATCATCATAGAACTGCAGAGCTGGAAGGGACTCTATCAATCATCAGTCCAGCCCCTGTCAAGGCAGCACAGTGGGGAATTTAACTCCCAACCTCTGGCTCTGCAACCAGATGCCTAAACCACTGAGCTATCCAGAAATTGTCCTCACTCACTCCAAGGGGTGGCAGAGCAACCTCCCAGGAGGGGTAGCATTCTTGGTAAACAATTTATGTGGCAGTTGCTGTAGTTCTGGGCCCAGCTTTGGTGGTAATTCAATGGGCAGCTTGTCTTGCACTGTGATCATCTCCAAAATCAAAATTACAACGTATGGTGCAGTTGCTCGTACAGTTTCAAGAACACTAAAGAGGCCATCCAGCTAAATAAATGTATGTGTGACTACAGCACTTAAACCTATTCCCACTTTATCTGAGAATGAACGCCAGTGAATGTGCTGGAACTTATTTTTGAGTAGGCATGTAAAGGCTTGTGTTGTTAAAATGGTTTTCCCCAGAAGGCTGTTAGAATATTTGGGAGCTCCTTTTCCCAATGTCACTCTGTTTTTTGTTTCAGCAGTACCCACAGCCTTATTGGGTATAAACTTTGGTGATGGAGTATCTGATGTGTTCATAATCAAGAGATTTGTAAAAATCACTGCCAATGCAGGTTGCTTTTGCATGTCAAGCCATAGTTATG
The DNA here is from genome assembly GCA_037013535.1 of Intellagama lesueurii. Classification (NCBI taxonomy): domain Eukaryota; kingdom Metazoa; phylum Chordata; class Lepidosauria; order Squamata; family Agamidae; genus Intellagama; species Intellagama lesueurii. Next base: position 189,972,270 of record JBAJHW010000003.1, on the reverse strand, counting down.
TAGTGATTTGGGAAAGAGACTGAGTTATTTTCTCCATGGTTCAATACAACTTGGGAGAAGGAGACTTGTGGTAGGTCTGGTGGAGAAATATGTTCCGTTCAAAATTTTATATGAAGTAAACCATTTAGCAACTTTAGTCCATGTAGGTGAACTGGAAAGCACTTGCACTCCAAAATCCACACATTTCAGAAATGTGTGATAAAGTTCACAACTCACAAAGTGCACAGAACCATCTGTATATACTTGATGGAAAGTGTGGTGGGAAATGCAGCTATAGGAGCTTACTTGTAAAAAATGAACACATCAGAATCATTATGAACGTAAATATCTTTATTAGGAGAATTGTTAAAGTGGATGTAAATTTGCATCTGTTCCTGCAGTTAGAAAAATGAGAAACTAAGTGGAACAAAAACTAGCAGTTTCACCTATCTCCAGTTTGTAGTAGAAAAAAATGGTGGAAGCCACATGATGTCCTAATGGTTAAATATCCTTCTGCTTACAACTTAAATGGATGAGCTTTAGGTTGAATAATCCACTAATTTAATTTATAACACAATGCCATACAGATTTACTCAGACATAAGTCCCGCTGAGACTTACTCCCAAGTAAATGTGCAAAGGATTGCAGGCTTAATTTGAACAGATCTGCAAGTCATCATTCTGAATATAAGGTTTTTGAAAACATATTCCAAGGATGATATATAAAATGATGGCATTACTTGTTGCTTATCTTATATTAATAATTTGGGGATCTGAAAAGCAGAGTATTTCCTGTTACTTTAGTTCAAAGGTTGCTGGTAGATCTCTGGCTGATTTGCAGTGGATCTACAAGAGTAGATTTCAACAGTAGCAACAACAAAATTACTCCCCCTCCATTGCTTTAGACTACTGAAATAACAAAGATTGGGAAAACAAATACCTAGACTCATAACTCCCTTCTTGGATGCACAGCTTGATGTGTTGAAGGGGTGTAAATGTGTCAGTGAACCTGAGAGCAATGCTGTGAGGAGGCCAGACTCAATTACGAACCTGAGCATCTAGCAGGGTCACTCAAGGTGGAATGGTCACAGCTGAAGCACCAGACTAAGATGCATCTACCCTCTTCAAGGCAGCTGCTGGGTAGCAGTCATAGCTGAAGGTGACATTAGCAGAGGAGGCAGTGATAGTAACACTCAAGCTGACTTCCATTAGTACTGCACAGAAGGTGGCATTGGTAAACCCTTGCTGAACTTTCGTTACCATGAAAACCCTATGATGAGAAAGTTCAAAATGTCACTCCCAGGTCAGAAAGCACTCAATCAGCTACCAGAGAAAGCAAATGGCAAGTATGAATAGCAAATACATTCTTCAAATAACCGAACAGACAGCTGTACCCATGGACATAACCAGATAGTCAATATAGAAATCAAATAGACTACGTAATTGGAAGCAGGATATGGAGAAGCTGTATTCTCTCTGCCTAAACAAGGAACAGATTATGGTACTGATTATCCAATATTAGAGTAAAGATGAAAAAGAACACTTAAAGAATTGTGCCAAAATATAATTTAGACAACATTTCTGATTAATTTAAATTTAAAGCAAGACTGCAGCTGAACATTAAGAAGACAAAAATCATGACTACAGAAGAACTACACAACTTCAGTGTCAACAATGAAGAAACTGAAATAGTTAGAGATTTTGTATACCTTGTTTCAATCATCAATCCAGATGGAGACTGCAGTCAAGAAATCAGAAGAAGACTGAGACTTGGAAGGGCAACAATGAAGGAATTAGAAAAGATCATCAAGTATAAGGATGTGTTATGGTAGAACAAGAACAAGATCATCCACACTCTTGTATTCCCGATCACTATGTATGGGTGTGAAAGCTGCAAAGGAAAGAAAGCTGACAGGAAAAACATTGATTTGTTTGAAAAATGATGCTGGAGAAGAGCTTTGAGGTTATCTGTACTGCCAGGATAAACAAACAAGTGGATCCTAGATCAAATCAAGCCTGAAGTATCTCTGGAGGCAACAATGATGAAACTGAGGCGGTCTTACTTTGAGCACATCATGAGAAGGCAGGATTCTCTGGAAAAGACAATAGTGCTGGGAAAAGTTGAAGGCAGCAGGAAAAGAGGAAGACTAAATATTGGATGAATTGAGTCCCTAAATGAAGCCATAGGCTTGAGTTTGCAAGAGCTGAGCAGGGCTGTTGAGGACGGGACATTTTGGAGATCTCTCGTTCAAATGATCGCTGTAAGTCAGTCAACTTGACAGCACATAACAACAGCAACATCAACAGGCTCATAATCCACTTCACCTTGAAATGGTTTATTTGATCCCTTATTTAAGATACTCCTTTGTTTAAAAGATAAATCAATGATGTGGATTCAAATATAGACTTAGTCATGCTGAGAGGAGACCCATGGGAAGAAGTAGAATTTAGTTGAACTGAGACTGAATTCAGTCTCATTGATTTCAAAGGATCTATGCTTTGCATGGACCAAACCCATTACTATTAACTGAGCATTTCTGGCTTCAATTGGCAGCTAATCACTAAAAAGGAAAGCTCGCACATCACATTAAAGTGCAAAATATATTTCTGCAAAAAGAAAAAGAAAAAAGATATTGAGCATGTGTGGATAAATTGTTATAAGAGTACAGATTTATCCTTTTAAAACTGGCTGGAATTTTATACAGTCTGGTGCTTCTGCTTCAGTCTTCCAGCTATTTTTATAAAAGCTGAAATGCATTGAGATGACACTGCCAGCTTGAATTTACAACCTCCTTTGATGAGATTAGAGGACGTTCCTGGGGCAGGAATAATGACATCATGGCTGGTGCTTCAGCTCCATGGGGCTGTTGTAACACAGCTGGGAAAGTTGGTTAGTTATTGTGAAGCTTCAGTTTATTGTTACTGTTTCAATTGTTGCCCCTGGCAAACAATTTGAAAAATGTACCTCTTGGGTTTTACTGAGTAATTTAAAAAAAAACATCTGCATTTTTTGAAAGAGTCAGTTAAAATGTCAATGGCACAGACTTTCATTAGAGGTCACTTCATCCTCTTGTTTGGGAGTGAGGAATAGAATTCATTGACTTTGCTCACTGCAAAACTGAAAGTTAGTATTAAATTGTAATGCCCTCTTTGAGACCCACTGCATATTTCCAGTTTTTATAGGGTTAAATCAAGATGTGGGCATGGCAGGTGGAAATGGACTTCCCCATGGCACTTTTTCAACTCATCAACCAAATGTAATGCACTGTGCTACAGAACCCTTTTACATGGGGTAGCCTGCTGAGAGAGAGCAGAGGGGGAGAAAGTATGGCCAGCTGGTTATGGGAAAACTCTCCTTCCTCCTAACACAGCTTCCTGCACCACATCCTTCCCATTAATCAGGAATCCCCAGCTTTCTGTGTATTATTTTCAAGAAGCCAGAAGACATATAATGTGGAGTCTCCTTCTAATCGCCCTATTATGTGTGCTGAAATCTGGATCCCGTTATCTGTATGGGCATAATAGAAAAATCTGTATGTATTGGTGCATCTGTGTATGTAATAAACACAGAGATTATTTTTTAAAATCTTTGAAAGCTCCAGAGACAAACCAGTGATCAATGACAGTCCTTTAAACATGATTGTTAGCATCCACTGACCTATATCCTGAAAGCGAAAAAACAACATACACAATGAACATGTTTTATATCTTGTCAAAGTTTACTGGGATATGACTCCAGGCATTCACAAAATTTGCTTATATACACACAACCGTGGTGGGGTGGGGAAAACATGGTAGATTTTCAATACTCCCAAGTCCAGTGATGCTGCACTTAGTCTTCTGATGTTTGGTGCTGATATTTTGGAAGGTGATAATTACAGAGCCTTTTCAGAATATAACTGTCTTCTCATATTCCTTTGTATAGGCACTGTCCATTTCCAGTCTGTTTTTTGTCCATAGACTCCAAGGGTTAACCACCTCAATTACCATTTTAAAAGCTCCTTACATCTGTTAAGCTTCTTCACAGCTGTTGCATTTGAAGCGATGATAGTGTTTATTGGTAAAGAATTGATTGCTCCCATCTGCCAGCGATTCAGTGGGTTCAGCCTTGCCTGTGGGGGCAGGCAGACAAGGGCCCATTGTTTTGTCAGATTTCCTCAGAGTTGTGTTTGCCAACTGCCAGCTTTGGAGAAACATCTCCAGGCAAGAGCCTCTCATTTGAAGAAGGAAACTTCCCCCAAAAAGTCTTCTTAGCACGCCAAAGGACTAGTCTGCCATTGCCACATAAACGCCATGTAAATCTCCCTGACTTCTGACATGGCTCATTGATTAGATATGCCTGGGTGGGATGGAACTTAGTTTCCAAGCAGAAGCACATGGCTGAGTAAAGAGGATGAATGTGCAGGGTTCCTTCTGGGAACAATGAAAGGGAAAACTGTGCCGATCAGCATCATAGTGACTCAGGCTCCTCAATGAATCATGTTTTTAATGGGCAATGTGTAATTAAGATCAATAGTTGTGGGTCTCAGGCGGATGTTCCTTTCAGATAAGAGTATGTGGCATTCATTTTCTTTGATCTGGATCCCACATGGGGCTGTGATATTACTGCTGTATTTTACTCCCTTTGAGAAATTCATGCCATTAGTAGTATTTGCATTTTCAAAAATCAAACACAGCAATTTTTAGGAAACAGATTTACAATTCACATCTGCATTATTTATCAGTGAAACAAAATGCAGAGCTCTGTAATGTCATTATTGGGGTAATTAAATTACCACAAACAAGTCAGTTTTCAGGTTCTCTAAAATCCTCCTTCAGGTTCAATGACACAACATTTAGGAAATAAAAGGGAAGAAAAAATCAAAAAGATATTAGATGTTTTGTGGCCATAGTTTTGGTAAGTCGACTGACTTCCAGTTTTGTAGACTCCTTTTTGCTTCTATTCTGCCATCTCCTACATTTTTTACCATCCAGCCTAAAGCATACTTCTGGAGAACTGTAAAACTTACTTTGTAATGATTTAGCAATTCTAATAAAAGTATTACGGAACCCCACATTTTGTTCCTATACATGGATCACTTTTTGTATGTTTGGTTTTGTTTTTATTAATCACTGAAGTAATTCTATAGTCACTTACAATAATTTGGAAAGGGAGCAAAACATTCACGAGGAAAGGTGTTCAGTTCACCTATCGCTGATACTAAAGGAATACCATGATATATCCAAGCATTCTTTACTGGTTTTGTACCACATCTGAACTGGTATGAGACAAAATAAATACAAGACAAATGTTAAACACACTATTGGTACTGTTATCTAACTGTTGAGCCACCTTCACTGGAATGAATGCTTAAATAAATCATTTTATTTGAGAATGTTTAGCTGAATTTCAAGAAGATATTAAAGGAGAGTGTGGAAAAGCCTTTCCTTTTTAGCATTCCAGGAGATGGGGGCAAAATTTGAGGGCCAAACAATACCTGTAAAACTGAGAATTGCATGGGCAGACAAAAACCTCTTCCTCTGCTTTGCTGCTAGTCACAGTTTTACTGCCTCCAAATGTCCTTTTTGCAAAGTATGCCCTATGAAATGAGGCCACATCATGATGCAGTGTCATTACAAGGCATTCTGGAAGAATCTGGAAACCAAGCTCTGTGGGGGAGATGGATTGCAGAGGAAGAGAATGAGAGGTGATATAAACAACCATCTTCAAATATTTCAAGAGCTGTCACATGACAGATGGAGCAAGCTTGTTTTCTGTAGTTCCAGAAGATAGAACCCAAACAAATCCAAATTACAAGAAAGGAGGTTTTGACTAAATATTGGGAAGATATTCCCAGGGCTGTTTGACAATGGAATGGATTGCTTCCTATTCATTTCAATAGAGCTGACATACTAGCAGGGGGGCAGACTCTCAGCAGGCTGCAATGAGCCAATACCCAGAGATTCCCCAACATATACAGTAAAGAAGATTACATAATCACAGAATAATAAAATAATTAAGTTAGAAGGGATGTATAAGAAGTTCAATCCTCTGCTCAATGCAGGAATAAGTATATCTGACAGATGGCTGCCTAGCTTCTTCTTGAATGCCTCCAGTGTTGGAGAGCTTACTGCCTCCTAAGATAATTAGTTCCATTATTGTACTACTCTAACAACAGAAAGTGTTTCATGATATTCAGCTGAAATCTGGCATCCTGTAAAATGAGGCCATTATTCAATGTCCTGCACTCAGGAATGACTGAGGCTGCAATGAGACAAGGGAAATTGAAGCAGTTCAGGTTGCATTTAAAAGGATTGTATCTTGGGTGCAATCTTACATGTCCCACTAGAGCAATCTTTCCATTCGAATGGGAGATGTTTCTTTTCCTAGGAGAATGATCCATACAGTACTTCAGGTTGCTCCTGGGATGAGAGTTTGCCCTACCCATTTTGATTATTGGTGCCTCCTTCTCTGCCCTTTCGTTACTTCTTGCATCTGTCAGTTCACATGCTTCTGAAATTGCTTCATGAACAGGGTTTTGTTTTTGAACGATAGTCACTTTTCCGAGTTCTTAACCCTGCATGTAATGCACAGGAAAATATTCTCCCCATGGGCAACTTTCCATTTTATTTTATTATTTTTTAAATTAGTAAGTGACACAGTACTACACTAATAGATCAGTCTAGCAAAGCTATTTCCAATGTATTTTGTATAGCACGGTCTCAGTTAGAAAAAAATGTAAAATTGTGAGAATATGAAAATAGAGGAGAGAGTTTCTCTACTGTACCTTTTATTGCCACACCCCACTGCATACATCACAGGCTTGTCACCCTGGAAAACACCACCTACAGTACTATTTGGGAATGATATCGGTAACCTCACATACAATTGAATGGCATAAACCAAAGCACTCCCAATGATTTCAAAACAAAACAAGAGCTCTGCCGCTGCTCCAGAGAGCAGTGGAACAGTATGCAAAAGAGATGTGTTGCTAGTGCCTGTAACTCACGTGGTCTCTGGAAAACAGACTGATCCAAATTGCACCAAAAGAATCCAAAAAGTGAGCTATATGTCCATCTGATTGCATTCTAAGAACAGATCCTGCTCCTCCTCTGTATGACAACCTTTCCAGTATTTGCAGAGTTCTAGAATATCTCCCCTCAGTCTTCTTTCATAAAGGCTAAATATGCCCAGATCTTTCATTCTTTCATCATAGGGCTTGGTTTCTAGTCCCCTGATCATTCTTGTTGCCCTCCTCCGAACCTGTTCTAGTTTGTTTGTGCCTTAAAGGGCACAGTACTCAAGATGAAACTTAACCAGTGCCAAATAGAGGGAAATTAGTACTTCATGTGATTATGATACCTAATGCAATCTAAAAGAGCATCTGCCTTTTTTTGCAGCTGAATTGCCTTGTTGGCTTATATTCAGCTTGCAATCTACAGCAGTTCCAACATACTTCTCACATATAGTACTGCTGAGCCAAGTCATAGACTTTCTTTTGGGAGAAAACCAAGCGAAAAGTAAGCATTGAGCACATTTGCCATTTCTTTGTTGTGTGAATAAGCAGCTGAGTTCTTCTCTGATGTGAAATGTGACCAAAAGTCGACTTAGCACAGTTTTGTTTTGGACACTGAACTATACCCCATTCTCAACATACGTTTGCAGCAAGAAGTGCCTTTGACTTGAAATCATGTCAGTTTTAATGTCCAAGCAAAAGAAGCATTTTCTTTTGTCTTTTAGGAGAAACTTTTATTTGCTCTCAGCCCCACAGCTGCCACCAAAACTGCATTTTTGCACATTTTAATCTCACTTTACAATTTAGGACTCCAGTTTATGTTTAGAAATACCAATTAGTGATCTGTCAGTTCAAATATTTTATGTACACAAGAATTATTTACATCTAACTGTTCAGACCATGCAGGGAAGAAATTAATCAGTCAAAACGTTCATTTTCCTGATTCACATTGAGGGTCAAAGATGAAAGAAATGCCATTTAAAATCTAATCAGTTCTGTCTGATTTTTCCAGGCAGGGAGAAATATAATTTGTCAGCTAGCCTCTAATTCTATTTATTATTAATGAATATTTAACAAGAGTGCATAACAAATAAGCTTTTTTTTTCTACAACCAGACTGGATTTCCAAAGGGCTAATCTGTTGAAAGCACATAATTATTATTATTTTTTGTATTATATTTAAAACACTTTTAATATTAGTTTTGGAAGGAATCAAACACTGTGGTTTAGTTAAGGGAACCCCGAATCTTAAACGTTTCCTTCCACATCATATATATCAGTGAGGCCTGATGATAACACATAGCATAAAATGTGTAAAATATCCTATATGAAGTTCAAACAATACTATTATTTGATGAAAGTTTTTCAACTGACTGAGTTAAGTGATAATTGTCTAAATTGTGTTTGTGCTTCTTGTACATTCAAATCCAGATTATAATGATCCCTAATCCAATTACTTGACCACAAGCCAAAAAGAATAAATGGTGAAAATGATACCCATATTTAGTGGGGTCAGACTTTGGTCCCTGCATAGCCATCTGTTTCCTGGGCTATCCCAATTTCCTTTTTATTTAAATGCTTTCTTCCTTTATGACTACTTTGCAGAAATGACTACATGAAATGCAGCACTGACATGCAATAACAAGCAGTGTTTCAAAGCTTGTTTGAATTCATATGTCATGTTTTTCTACTTATCTGTCCGTCTGTCTTCTCTCCCTCTCTCTCTCTCTCTCTCACACACACACAAACACATGCTCTCTTTCTCTTATCTTATTGATTCATTTCTGACACATTATACTGGATATACTACAATACATAGGCCATTCCTTAATCCTGTCCACTTATTCTGACCTATTTTCATCACTCATATGTATCCAGTAAAGTGGATAGCATGCTTGGTTTGAGTGCAGAAGGCTGAGCTTCAAATTCCTACCCAGTAAGGCTGTCCACTGAATAGAATTCAAAGGGAAAAAATTGATGCTAATGATTGGCCACCATTCCAAATGTGTTGTTTTCCTTTGTAGCCCTCTATATCTATAAAAGTGACTGTGTTTCTCCTATATAACCAAAATACCTATTTACCAGTATCATGTAATACAGAGGTTGGCTCATAGAATCACAGAGTTGGAAGAGACCACAGGGGCCATCGAGTCCAACCCCCTGCCATGCAGGAAGTCCATCAAAGCACTCCCGAGAGATGGCCATCCAGCCTCTGCTTAAAAACCTCCAAAGAAGGAGACTCCACCACACTCCGAGGCAGCATATTCTGCTGCCGACCCGCTCTGACTGTCATGAAGTTCTTCCTGAGATTCAGGTGGAATCTCTTTTCCTCTAGTTTAAAACCATTGCTCCTTGTCCTAGTGTCTGGAGCTGTGGAAAACAAACCTGTCCTTTCCTCTGGCTATCATGTCCCCTCTTAACCTTTTTTGTAAGGCTAAACATTCCCAGCTCCCTAAGCCGCTCCTCATAGGACATGGCTTCCAGACGTTTGACCATTTTGGTCGCCCTCCTCTGGACACGTTCCAGGTTGTCAACATCCTTCTTGAATTGAGGTGCCCAGAACTGGACACAATACTCCAGGCTCAATAGATCAGTAAGTTCGGTAGCTGGCTGTGGTTGAGAGTTTGATGTCACACTGTGCCATCTCAGAGAAGAGACAGCCCGTGTAGCTTTGTGCAAGCTGCACAGCACCAGAGTGCCTTGAAAAGAAAGGAGTGGTTATTGCTTTTGTTGTTGTTTTGTTGTTGTTGCACACAGAGAAGTTTCAAATTAAAAAACAACTATGGTCAATTGATTTTAAATTATTTATTCTTAGAAATCAAATCACTTGGAATTTTAAACATAAAGTCCAGAATGTTATTAGTTGAACCTGTCATCATAATGCAATCACCATAAATCTCAGTGGAAAATTGTCAGAAATAAAGAAGTCAGCATAAGCATTTGCTGCTGCATGCCGAGTCTAAATGCCTACACTGGCTTCTGAACATGTGGAAATTCTCCACTGATACACATTACACAATATGTAACTGTGTATTATGACAGCATAAATCACTAATAGGATTTTAACCAAGGAGAATATGATATTTCTAACAAAACTCTCTAAATCATATGCCCACTTTGGTTTAATTAGACTAGCTGTACTGGTTTGAATGTATGCCTTCTTTGCACCAGCTTATCATACAGTGGTGAAATGGACTTCCAAGCATGAGATCCCTCCAAAATATTTATGGATATTTAAGGGTGACTTGAGGGAGCATGGAAAGAAAAGAGAACTCAGATTTGTTTTGTGAATTTCAGCCAAAAGAGATAGATTTGGTGGGCCTTACAATGCCTTTTAAGAACAGAAATCATGAACATCAGCTAGCCAAATCTCAGTGATTTGAGCAAGCATCCCCAGACTCCCATGAACACAGTGATCTTGGATAGTTTAGGAAATTGAGTAGGGTTGGGCCTGGTTAGTGCTGGCAAGCCGGAATTAAGATTGCCGGAAGAAATATCAACAACCTCAGATATGCAGATGATACCACTCTGATGGCAGAAAGTGAGGAGGAATTAAAGAACCTCTTAATGAGGGTGAAAGAGGAGAGCGCAAAAAATGGTCTGAAGCTCAACATCAAAAAAACTAAGATCATGGCCACTGGTCCCATCACCTCCTGGCAAATAGAAGGGGAAGATATGGAGGCAGTGACAGATTTGACTTTCTTGGGCTCCATGATGACTGCAGATGGTGACAGCAGCCACAAAATTAAAAGACACCTGCTTCTTGGGAGGAAAGCCATGACAAACCTAGACAGCATCTTAAAAAGCAGAGACATCACCTTGCCGCCAAAGGTCCGCATAGTCAAAGCTATGGTTTTTCCAGTAGTGATGTATGGAAGTGAGAGCTGGACCATAAAGAAGGCTGACTGCCGAAGAATTGATGCTTTTGAATTGTGGTGCTGGAGGAGACTCTTGAGAGTCCCCTGGACTGCAAGGAGAACAAACCTATCCATTCTGAAGGAAATCAACCCTGAGTGCTCACTGGAAGGACAGATAGTAAAGCTGAGGCTTCAATACTTTGGCCATCTCATGAGAAGAGAAGACTCCCTGGAAAAGACCCTGATGTGGGGAAAGTGTGAGGGCAAGAGGAGAAGGGGACGACAGAGGACGAGATGGTTGGACATTGTCATCGAAGCTACCAACATGAATTTGACCCAACTCCGGGAGGCAGTGGAAGACAGGAGGACCTGGCGTGCTCTGGTCCATGGGGTCACGAAGAGTCGGACACAACCTAACGACTAAACAACAAGTGCTGGCATGGAAGACCAGCAGGGGGTTACCAGGAATCTCTAGATAGACCTAAGGTAGAATCCTGCCTTGAAACCTTATATACCCATGGCTATCAATCTGAATTAACAATGCTGGAAAAGGAGGACCAAGGTTCTCAGTCATTGAGTCTCAGTATGTTCCTGTACTTCATTCCTAAGAATAGACCATATTTAGGCAAGAGTTATCATAATAACATTAGGCAAAGCCCTAGCTTAAATCATAGAGGTTTTTGCAAGGCTAAATTCTGTCAGGGTGTTCCTATTGAAATGATTAGACCCATTAAAAAGAATGGGGTGTATTAGTCACAACTAACTTCAATTACCCATTGTCTTCAGTGGGCCTACCCTAGGTAGGACTAACATTGGGTTTAGCCGTATATCTCTCCTAAAATAGGCTCTCCAATATAATGTTAAACACCAGTGGCCAGGTGGGCAGACTATAAGTCTGCATAGATGTGCACCATTGTACTGCAGAATAAGTATTTGAAATAGGGCAAAAATGACAACTTGAAATATCTGAAGTGTCACTTGTTGGGCTGCAATTTCTAGCATTGCTCATCATCAGCTGGTTAGGGGTGATGGAAATTTAGTCCGACAACATTTTGAGGGTTACACTATGCCCATTCTTGGTCCGAAGCAGTAATGGATCAATCCAGGGCATTCAGTTAGCAGTAGAGAATGGAATAATAATGATGAGATGCTGCCTACACTTCTGCATGAAACAAAGCTGGTACGTGTCACAGGGTTTGAAAGGAGACAAACTAGCAGATTAACTCCTTTATAAAGGCATTTTAAAAATTACTATTGCAGTGGTATCTTTTTGATATGAACATTGTGAGAGAAAGGAGTGAGGTCCTGAGGCAGATGCTGGTGTGTCCAAGAGAGATGATGGCAGAAATTTCTGTTCAGCTAAAGCAAGGCTGGACAAAATGTGGCTCACAGGGACATTTTGTGACCCCTAGGGTTCTGCAGCCAAATGAACAAAACAAAACAAAACCCACAAACAGTTATTATTCTGATCCTAGATGCTTCCAGGAGCAGCAGTTTTTACTATATGAGCTGGGGTTTGTCCATAAGGCCCACTCTCCCGCACAGTTGAAACAACAGTTAAAGGCACTTCTTGGTTACATTTACCTTCTGTTAAAAATGGCCAGAAAGGCTTCTTGCAGCCCACGGAGGGGAGTGATTGCATAAATCTGACACCCCCCCAGCCCCCTAAACTCGACCACCCCTGAGCTAAGGAATACAGCTGTTTCTCATAGTATAGGATCTCATAGAATCTCACGGATCAACCTGGTGTGCATATGCACACAACAAAATTAATATATGTGAATTCAGTTTCAACTATTTTGTTGTACAAAATATCCTTTGTACAGGAAGTATTTTAGTTTGCTGTGACATGCGATATAAGGGGCAAACTTATTGCAGTTGCTAAAATTATAGTGTTTTGTAGCAGTTTCCAAACACAGGGCTTACAAACAAAATGTGTCTGTATCACTAACAAGCATTGAATTGTTTACTTTAGGATAGGATTAGCAACAAGAGCTAAAGGTCTCAATCAAAATACATATGCACATATCACTCAAATATTCAGCACTATTTTAATGCATCCACTGTTTCCTCTGTTTCATTGAGTACCAGGGACAGTTCCATATGTACAGTGGAGGCAAAAGCATGTATTAAAATTCAGTGTGAATAAAAATGTTTCTGGAAGTTGACAACTTGTATGACAACCTTAATTGCTCATAAAGTAACTATGCATCAGCCTCCCTCCCACTACTGAAGGCTAACTTGGAGACAGATGGAGTAAAATGGAGGAATCATAGAGGTAGCAACTACCTTTCTCCATTGTTAATGTCTCTGGTTTGTACCTCATTTTTCCTAGGAGTTTGCAATGGGGAGGAATGGGGACAGTTAGCTGCTAAGGAGAGATAAGATGAGCAGAGATAGACAGCCTGTGGGGAGTACAGAAGACGATGTGGTATTTTGCAGCTTTCTCTATTTGTCTCTGCAATGTTGTTCAACTTCTCAATAGGCAGAGCATGGCCCACATGCAGCTACGTTTTCAACATACAGTATATGTGATCAGTGGAACGGGTAATTAGATTCATCAAATCTGTGGTCTCTGTTGATAAAGTAGTTGTCTTCACATTTCTCCACCGCTGTCAGCCAAATAACACAAAATGAGCTGAACCAGTTTGAGAACCAGAGTCCTCTGATTTTTGGCAGATATTCTGAAATGAATGATTATTAGTATTGTACAACTTGACACACTATGAGAAATGTATAATTTCACTTTTAAAATCCATTTTTAAAATATAAACAGATTTTTTTTTCTAGTGGAAAGCTGTCATCAAAGGGCCTCATCCAAAATAACAGGATTTTTGCAACATTTAGCATATTTATTGAACCAAGAAAGTTAAAGGAGTTTATTGTAGAAAATCTGAGTTGATCCATTACCATTACTCATGCCACTGGGATACTTCCCTCTTCTACAAAATGGGAACCATGGGAGGGGTGTCGATTGACCTTATTTTCCTGCTGTAACCTCGGATTTTATGGCTGGAATAGCTTTAAGTCAGACTCTTAACTTTCCTGTCCACTTACTCTTCCAATTCCATGCTTTCATTCATAACTTTTCCTATAATAGCAGAGTTTCCTATACAGTAGTGCCTCGACTTACGACCGTCCCGACTTACAACCATTTCGAGTTACGACCAGCTCTGGCCGCAAAATTTTGCTTCGACTTGCGACCGGAGCTTCGAGTTACGACAGGAAAAAAGGTGGGGAAAAAGGCAGGGAATTCAAATGTACTAACCGTTGGTCGGCGAAGAGGCTGCTTCTTTGTAGCTCTTTCGCCCCAACGGTTAGAGTGTGTGCGTTGGAGGAGGCTTGGGACTGCCTGGTGCTGCTTTCTGCTTCTGAGTAAGTACATTTACAGGGTTTTGCAGGGTGGGTTTGGGCTGGGGGAGTTATGCTTCTGTGCTGTGATGTTTTTTGGTGTGTTTAGTGTGGGGTGTTTTTTTTTCCCTGCGCCTTCCAATGGGGCTTGCTGTGTTGTTTGTTTGTTTTTGTGATTTTTTTTTCCAGCCCCAGTGCATTCCGATGGGGCTTGCATTTTGGGGGGGGGGGGGGGAGGTTTGGTGATTTTTTTTTTCCAGCCCCGACGCGTTCCGATGGGGCTTGCATTGTTTTTTTGGTTTTTGGTGATTTTTTTTTCCGGCCCCGACACATTCCAATGGGGCTTTGCAGTGTTGTTTTGTTTTTTCCGGCCGGAACGGATTAATCGCGTTCCAATGCATTCCTATGGGAAATGGTGCTTCGAGTTACGACCATTTTGAGTTACGACCATCATTCCGGAACGGATTAAGGTCGTAAGTCGAGGCACCACTGTAGCTTAATAGTGTTTCTTTAAACTAAGAGTATGAGAAAGGTATTTCCAGATTGACTGATTTGCATCCTAATTTATACTTTGAACTGCATCAGGAGCAGGGGTGGGTGCACTTAAAACTAGTACATGTTTAGACAAATGGACAGATTCTATTCTTTGTTCAGGAACAGAGTAAGCACTGACAATATGTATCTTAAGACACATCATATTCATAGAGTTTACATTTCGCATTTCTGTAAGTCTGTACAATGGACCTGGAAGTGTGAATTTTCTGCACATCAGTTGATTACATATATATTGGAATAACTCAGTCTACAGTAGACATGTAAGCAGCAAACATTACGCTTTGTTTCAACATAAGCAAACTCATATTTTGCTTAATGCTGGGCAGAATCCTCTTGTGTAATCTTGTATTGGCATAACTCTGATTAGGCATTGGAAGCATTTAATTTAAAGTAATTTAAAGTTTCCTGTCCCCCTCCTTTCAGGTTCTGAGGCTTCCCAGAGCTGACCTTTTCTCTGGGAAAGCTTTTGGCTGCCCTGGGATGGAGAGTGAGCCTTTAAAAGTAAAAAAAAAAAAAAATGCTGCTGGAATTCAAGCAGCAGTCCAGATTCTCCTGGATCGGCGATAGGAAGCTTCTAATTACTTTAGGAAGCTTTTAATTACTTGAAATCAAATGCTTCCAGCAACAGAGCTTGGTTATGCCATGGAAAGTTACACCAACAGAATTTTGCCCATTGTCTCCCTACACATAAACAACTGTCCCTATAGAGCTAGAGTTAATAGTAGACTCTTGTGTCCATAAAAGCACAGTGATGCAGCACAAAAGGAAAACTTCTAAAATTCTTTCACATAAAACTAATGCATTGTTCATATGGCCAGGAAAGAAAAAAGAAAAGAAGAAAGAAAAATATAGCAATATTACATATTTTGTTTTAAATGCATCATAATATGCATTTATAACATATAAATGCATATTACATACCAGTAAGTTGTTCATAACAGTTTGGTTCCTTTTTATGAATTTTGAAATGAAAACAAAAGACTGACCCATTTTCCAAGCTAAATATATGTTTGTTTATTTAATTTATTTGAAATATTTTTACCCCACCTTTCTCATTAGAAGGACCCAAGACGGCTTTAATTGTTTGGTTTCATTTCCGGTTAGGAAACAATAAGAAAAAGTGGGGAAGAAGTAATTTCTTGTTTCTAAAAAGCCCATAACCTAAATCTACAATCTTCTATCTCTGTGTTTGACTTTACTCTTACCTGTTTAGGAATGGTAAATTGAGATTGGAGAAGATTAAGGATAGATAGTAATAGAGGTGAAATTCAGATGCTCATAAAACTGTTCTTTGAGGACATACATAATTCTGTTTTCCATTGGGGTCAATGTATCCTTCCTAAGCACATTTACCATTAGGATTGCCAGAGTGGGGGATTAATTTAATTAGTCTGCTGGCTTAACAAGCATCCTTATTCAGGACTTCTAGACACCAGTGATCTAACATCCTACTGTTTTTATGAGCCACACTTTTATAGCTTGTCCATATCTGATTTCCTTGAGGCTTATTGATGATACACACTCTCATACCATTTTGCATCTAGATTTTTACTAGTGTGTTGTTCATTTAGAAACCCCAAAGGAGTCAGAACTTGCATTGTACTGCTTTTATCTGTATGACTTAATTTCCTGTATAAGCTCAAAAAGATGATCATGGACAGCAGCCAAAAATGACATCTGCTTTTTGTCATTTGCTTTAGTCGCCTGCTACTTTCTAAGTTTGTAGCAGTTGAATACATACAGATTAATAATAACAGGGTTTGTTTGAAACTTTGGTCCACAGCACTTTTTATGTGTTTAAGAGATCCTTAAAGCTAGTATCAGAACTAAAATAATAACAATCCTAAAGTGCCTTATAGCCATATGTTATAAATACATTAATAATTACACTGAACTGTCAAATGTCCCTGTCTAGTTTCATGGGATATTTAAGGCACTTCAGATTTTTAACAGTCCTCTTTTAAAGGAACAGGCCACTGAGAGGGGATCAGTTCCTGATTCTCATCTCTAAAGGGAAACCCAACTATGTGCTTAGAAACTGTTCCTCCCATTCTTCTTCGTGGCCTCTGTGAATCACACTATGGGTAATCCGTGCATGTGTGGAGCCTCATCGGAATATTCTAGAGCTTCTGCGGTAGCAAAGGAAAATATATTAGCATAGACCCCGCCCCCCTGGTATATGTACCTTGGCGCCAAGGCTCTCCCTTCAGTTTCTTTCAACCGTTGAGAGCCTCGATCGTTGCTTCTGTGAGATATCTGAAAACGAAAGTAGGAAACTTATTGAACTTCATTTATTATTATTATCCTTATTTTCAAAACAAGATACGCTCCGACCTTAGGGCCGAAGCGTCCCCCCCCCCCCCTTTCCGTTGTTTTCTTTTCAAAACCGGTTCTCGGTTCATGGCCTTTTCAGGCCCATTTAAAGCCTGCAATAACGAGATCCCGCTCTCTGACGGCCTCCCTAAATGCCTTTTTTGCCTTGGTGAGACCATCAAACTTCCTCGTCCCCTCACTGCAAAAACTTTAAATGCGGAGTTCTCTGCAGTCGCCTCTCTAGACTCAAGCTTCGGCTCTGGGAGCAATCCCTAAAGCCATAGATGAAGCTGTTTCCGAAGCGACAAATCAGCGCCCGTCAGCTACTCCATTTCGTTCTAATCATCGATAACCTACTCTGCCCTCGATATCAACGGTCACGCGAGTGCACAAAGCCTCTAAGAGAAAACCATCCATGGATGCTTCCTCGGCACCGGAACCGTCACCTCCAAAGAAGGCTAAGTCTTCGAAATCGAAGCCTTCCAAAACCGTTTCCCTGACTCCACAACCACCGGAGTCTAGAAACCTCATCTACGTCGGTTCTCTTTCAGATGAGGAGGCACTTCCACCTCATCAACCTCACCATCGCACTCGATGTGATTCATGGCTTCCCCTGATAGCCCGCGACAATCCTCGGGCTCTCCAAGTGAGTCTTCACAAATTGCCTTGTCAGACATCCATGGCGCTAAACGCAACCAGAAACGGTGCCTTACTCTGCCCCTGTAGGCCTACCACCTCGGCCTCCGGCACATCAACAAAGGCATCAAGCCTATGTGAGCGTCCACTTGCCTTCTTGCGCGGAAAGAGATCACACTCAGCACCATCATCGGGATGCCGTTTGCCCCGATTGGTGCCTAACGGAGAAGCCCGCCAAACACTATCGGCCAGTTGCTCTTCCTGGTCTGGTGGTGCTGCCCCTGCAGGATGTGCTGGCACCTCTTATCTGCTGGCACCTAAGAGCCCCAACCAAGCCAATCAATACTCCTCAGCTCCGGGCATGTTACAGCACCAGCAAGTTACTATTTTCCTCTCCATTAGGAGGACCGCGAGCGCTCATCCTGCTCAGCGTCACTGGTGTCTGTCTATTCCACCATAATACAGTGTGGTCCATCGATGCCTTTACCACCTCGACAGCTGTCTCGACACCGACAGCAACCTCCATTTCGACACACCTCGATACCGACCCTTTCGATATTGACGATCCTCGATATCGACCCCTGTCCATGGACGCACCTTCGACATCCATACTGATCGAATACCCTTGATATCGACCACTGTCCACCGACGCCCCTTCGACATCAACAGCTCGGCGTCGACACCAATATTTTGAGGACCAGCTGCTCGACGTCGATATTGATCGACAGTCGATTGACTCTAGGCATGATGACGACCCATCTGATCATGGTTCCAGGCCTCAAACACCATCAGGACTTTTAACATCGCCAGATTCTGACCTGGCAGACACAGACCCTCCGTCACCAGCAGAGGATTTTCAAATCTATGCTCAACTAATGATTCGTATGGCCACATCCCTCGACCTACAAATCCATAGACCCACTACTGGAGCAGCAGATCATCTTTATGATCCCATCTCTAAAGATGCTATCAAGCCGGTCCATATCTCCATGCTCCCTTCTCTATTTCAGCAGGACAGGCCCAATACTATCCTGGTAGCTCCATGGTGGCTGCCACAGCCATGGTTCCCAATTCTCCACCAGCTGTCATCCGACATTCATCACCTGCCCCGTCTACCTCACCTGCTCATACAGAACAAAAATCAAATTCTCCACCCAGATCTCCCTGCTCTTCATCTCGCAGCGTGGAGGATTTGGCGTCACTGATGTATGTCATTCATCATGCAAAGAAACCTTCAACCAGGAAGGCCTATATGTATAAATGGAAAAAAATTCAAGCTTTTACTGCAGCGTCATCTTTTTCCTCAACCAACTCCTTTCTTACCACTGTCTTATGTTTTTTATTGCAGTTAAAAACTAAGGGTCTTTCTCTCTCGTCCCTCAAGGTCTACTTTTCTGCAATTGTGGCTTATTAACCACCAACCTCTTAGGCAGCTAAGTTTTTCAGACACCCTACTCTGAAACGTTTCCTCAAGGGGCTATCACACCTCTACCACAGATGTCCACCTTCCACCACCTCAGTGGTCACTGACATTGGTCCTTCAACAACTTACAAGGGCCCCATTTGGGTCCCTGGCGTCAACTGACCTCAGGTTACTTACCTTCAAAACAATATTTCTTGTGGCCATCACATCAGCTCGACATCCTAGTGAACTTGCGGCCTTAAGGTCTGACTACCCTTATCTCCAGTTTTACCCAGGTAAGGTTAAACTTTTTGTAGATATTTCTTTTCTACCCAAGGTTGTCTCCCAGTTCCACCTATTCCAACCTTTAGTTCTTCCTTCTATTTTCCGTTTCCTTCTACTCGTCAACAAAGGATCCTCCATGCTCTGGATGTAAGACAGGCTTTAGCTTTTACATAGCCCGCACTCAATCCTTCAGATGCTCAGCTAGACTTTTTGTCAGCTACCAACTTCCTGCCAACGGTCTTCAAGTTTATTTATTTATTTATTTATTGAATTTATATCCTGCCCATCTAGTCAGTAGACTACTCTGGGCGGCGAACAACATATAAAATAAAGCAATTTTAAAAATAACAATGATATAAGACATTATAATCAAACTGGTTCAAGATGGAAAAGGTGAGAAGGATAAATCAAATAGTGGTTGGAGGGAAGGCCTGTCTCCCAGAGTTACCTCGCAGAGAATATCTAACTGGGTTGCGTCTACCATCCAGCTTGCTTATCAGCTTGCTCGAGTTCCAGTGCCACAGAGTATCCGCCCTCATTCTAGGGCATTGGCGACATCTATGGCGTTTCTTCGGGGCGTCGCCGTAGCAGACATCTGCACCTCTGCCACATGGTCACAGCTGTCTATGTTTATCAATCACTATAGATTGGGCATTCGGCAGTAATCTGATGCTGCTTTTGGGCGTGCTGTGACACCCTCCTCCAGGTATGGTAGCTTTTTAGTCACCCATAGTGTGATTCACAGAGGCCACGAAGAAGAACGACAGGTTACCTACCTGTAATTGTAGTTCTTTGAGTGGACCTCTGTGATTCACACATCCCGACCTGGCCTCCCCACTGTCACGCCCTTTTCTTTATGAGGTGGTTGACCTAACTGAAGGGAGAGCCTTGGCGCCAAGGTACATAAACTAGGGGGGAGGGGTCTATGCTAATGTATTTTCCTTTGCTACCGCAGAAGCTCTAGAATATTCCGATGAGGCTCCGCGCATGCGCGGCTCACTCATAGTGTGAATCACAGAGGTCCACTCGAAGAACTACAATTACAGGTAGGTAACCTGTCGTTCCTTTCAGAACAATTCAGAATCCGGAAGGTGATGTGGAGTGCAGTTTCTGCATGTCAGGGTGTGATCTGATGGCATGTGCCTGATCTCGTTGGAAAGAACCACTTTGAAGGGAGTGAACTCTCTTAAAGTGACACTTTTGTCTGATGAGGATTTGCTCCAGTCCAGCCCAGCCCCCAAAAGTGGAAGTCCTGCAGCCGGACCAAAAAAGTCCAGCTTGGGCATGGATCAGAGTTTGGCTGGAGCTCATTTCCGTGCATGTTGTGCAATCATTGGGAAATCGATTGCACCGAACACAAGCACTCCAGATGGCACTCTGTTTCCCCTTAGACCATCTTGTATGCAAACATCACTTCAACTGTTCTCCTTCTCTGCAAATGCCCATGGAGTTGGAGGTGAACCTTCATTATGCTTCTTTGGAGGAACACTGTTCTTGGTTTTTCAAGAACTCCCGGGACAAAAGTAAACGTCTCATAAGTGCTGATGATGTGGCTTCTGCTTTGAGGTAGAATCTTGGGGCACATAAAACCTGATCTGATGCAGGAATGCACAACTAGAGTTACAAAGGTGATGTTCATGGAAATCTTCTCATCACACATGACTTCCCATCAATTGGCACATTTTCCAAAACATTATACCATGTGAAATGGAAAGGTAAGAAAGGCAGCATGAAGAATAGCCAGTTACCTTATTACCCTAGCACTTGGAATAATACCATTATTACTGGCATCACAGTGATTTGCTCAGATTCATGGGAGAACTTATCTACCCTTTACAAAATGAAGGCATCCATCACACTTTTCATGGCAATGGAAATTACCATGGATTCATCAGTAAAAGAAGCATCCAGCCTTGTCAGGTCTACCATTGAAAAGATGAATTATACATATGTATTCAGCCACCCAAGTGCAATACTTTGGCTGGTGATGATTATTTGGACAGGCTGAGGCTTAAAGGCCAGATGTTCCACTCCCACTAGGAACTAATTCTGAGGAAAAACTGCTAGATATTTCTGTCCCAATAAAAGATGTTGGAAAATGTAGAAAAGCACTTCAGTCTTTCAGTAATAGACTTTATGTTTACAGCTGCTAAAGCCTGGTTTGTTTATAATTTGCCTACATTATGACATTTACAGCAAATCATGTTTCTGGCACTGACAAACATTCAGTCCTGCCTAAGCTTCCTAATATTATGTAGAGCTAATGAGTGAGGAGGGGAACCAGGGGTGAACTTGCTAGCTCCCCTTCATCACTGTTCTTATCACCCTCCATGTGTCTGCCATGAAGAGCATTCTTTGTCTATGGAAAATTTAGCTCCTACATACTTTTATAATACTTTCATATGGCTACTGTCTCTTGAATGAAAGTCCTTTTTATATCACCTACTTTGCATAGTTTTCAGATACCTAAGTAACAATTATTTTTATCCTTTCACCTTTTTTTGCTTTGAAGAACATCTGTGTCTGGTGCTGGTTAATTTCTTGAAATATCAGTGTATTCTTCCAGCAAGTCATCTAGCAAAATTTTGCCATTGCTCACAGGCTGTGAGTAATGGCAAAATTTATCAGTTCTGACTACACAGCTGTGGTATCAACTGAACTTCAGTATTAACATTTTATTTATTTATTTTGTTTATTTTGTATTTATTTTATTTATTTTGTATTTTGAGGAGGGGGAGGGAGAGATACAAGAAGAAACTGAAAGCCAGTCTAGGTGATAGTAAGAAAATGGGAAAATAAATTTCACCTTTCTTTATGGGAAGAAAATTCTTCATGTAAAAAGGAATTTCTGAATAAATGATATTGACTAAGCTGCTCATTTAGCAGTTACGTATATTTATTTAGCAAGCAATTGAGTTTATTGTGTTTCCCTCCTTCCACCTATGAGAAAATATCAATATATATTATTGACTGACTCATAATTAAGCCCCTGTAACAGATTTCAAAGAAATGGTGAAAAGATCTTTGGCTGAGTAGGTATTCCTTTAGTTGCTATGTATGCCATGATAGTGGTTTATGAATCTGTTCTCTACGAGCAAATCCAGCATTAACCTGCTCGTTTCATCCAGATTTGATTTAGAGTATTCTTGTACATGGATTGATTCAGTTATTTATTCTGCTCTGATCTTTTTCCTTGAGTATTTTTTCTTCTGTAAAAAATATGGTAGTCTCTTATACTGGCCTTGAAGCTTTCATTGAAGGAACACATTTTTGACATTACTTTAACAATAAACTTCTATCTTGCTGAGTTCCAATGTTTACATCCCTGATTCATTTGGAAAGAACAAATGCCAGTATTGATAGTGATTATCTTATAAGTTCAGAAAAATTCCACCACAAATAAAGGTAGTGAGGAGTATGGGCATGTGTTATAAATGAGAATGTATGCTTAAAAGTGAAATGTGCTGTTAAAACAAACTTAGAGAACAATAGACTGCAATTAGATGGCAAAATGCACAACTAAGAGCAACTGTACATTGTACATTGTTGCCAATTGAAAATTATTGCACTTTGGGGATACAGTTTCATCTGTTTCTCTGACCTCGAAAATAGGTTTATAAAAGACACCCATTTCTGATACTCACTGTGGCTATTTTTCTTTGCCATATGGTGGCTTATATGTCTAATGCCCAGTTGAGAATTGACTGCAAGGACAGATGGACCATCTGCTGAGTGTCAGATAGAAATCATTTTATCCATTCACGATTATCCTCCTACTTCCTACTAAAGAACATGGAACTGTGATTTTCAGATCACAGTGATACGTTCAAATAAATTATCATGAAATCTGTCTATTTATCTGTCTAGCTATTATCTGTAAGGAATTAATTTGCTGGCTCATTTTGAATATTCACCTGGGTGTCACAATTCTTAGGAAGTAAAACATACTGTTCTGGTAATTCAACTTTTAATTCCAGTGCTCACTTTTCAAAACATTGCTTTAAAGTGACATTTTCTCTCCTGTTTGTAACAAATATGAGTTTTTAAGTTAAACTCTGGTTGGTTGAGGACAGATACAGTGCAAATTCTTTTTGAAGACTGCATAGAAACAAGTGAGTCTCTGTAAAACTACTGAAAGTCCTTATGTCTTGTTTCAAGGTTACAACACAGGGCAAAAATGTACGTCTGAGCATGGGTTTCCCATTTATTTCAGTGAACAAGGCACAGCTGAGTGCAAGTCTCTAGCAATGAAATGAAATGTGAATATTATGTTCCATTCACACACTAGAATACTTAGATTTAAACCACAGTTTCAAAAAGCCTAGGAAATCACCCCCAAAATTCAAGCTGGTAATTTAGAATATGACTTCAATATGCATGTCTTGCTAGAGTTAAATGATTGGTTCAATTCTTACATCAGCATGGACTGTTATGAATACTATCACTGACGTACCCCAAAATAAAGATGTATCGATTGACATTACATCATTTTCAGAATAATTGTGTGATGCCTTGTAATGGAGTCTAGGGGAAAATAAGTATTTTACATAGTCATACCCTTTCTCTCTAAATTCCTTGCATGTGAGAGGTTTGCTTGTCTCTCTGTATGCTTTCCTGTATGCCCTGCACACAGGGCACATTTTAAAATCCAGAAGACAGCATAGAAAGAGACAGTTGGTTCATCATAGCCCCAAGAGACAGAGGAATGTCTGTGGTTGCATGCATTAGGGATTTAATGGATCAGCTGCCCAGGATTCATTAATTCCTCTCTCCATGGTGTATAAAGCAAAGGATGGGGGAAATGTCAAGGTGTATAACTACTAATTCATCAGCTTTATACCACTTTGACTGCCATAGCTTCTCTTAAAGAACCCTGGTTATTTCAGATGCTGAGAATTCTCTGTTAGAAGCCCTTCACAGACTATGTTTTCCAGGGTTTTCTGGACAAAGGATTTTTTTTAAAGAGCTCAAGCTTAGGTATTTATATACTCTTGATCTGTAAGATTCATGGCAATGATCTTCGGGCTGATAACCAAACTGAATGTGAAAATTGCAACATGCTTTTGTGCTGAATTCCTTGATTTTGTTTTTGGGACACAGATAATATAAAGGAATCGCGAACCTCAAGTAGACTTTCCTTCATTGCCTCCTCTGTTCCATTGCACCCCTCCTGTGTTCCCTCACAGAGGCTGCCAGGAACTGTGTGAGATACAATGTAGCATGCTAAAACTGATGTCAAAGCAGAAGTGCCTGCTGGTCACTTAAACACACCTTAGAATCAAATCTATGTCAAAATGGCATACTTTTCTAGACAAATTGCCCCAAGATAAAAAATCATAACAGATACTGTAAACTGCACAGCGAGTCCCACAACTCAGTATGCAACAGATAATGTCTACAAGGATTCCTTAAATGATTTCAGTCTGCCTCTAAAAGTTACACAATTTTCCAGGGTAACTAGGGAAGAGGATTTGGGCCTCTGTTTGTAGCTGCCTCTGTACCTTAAGGTGGTTTGGTGTTGATCTGTGCATTTTCTTTTGTTTTGAAAGCACACATGAAAAGATAAACTACATGGGCAAAATTCTACATTATTATATCAATTTGCTGTCCTGAACTCTCATAAGGAAAGATAGGATATATATCAAATAAACAGCAATAATAATGTTATTATAATAAAAAATTAAATAAATAGTATTGATTCAATGGGTTTAAGTAGGACTTATTCTAAACAGGATTTAGTCTCTTATTTTTTTTACAACTGCAAACATAACAGATTAATTATTATTATTATTGCTCATGTTAAAATACACTGTTCTCTATGTTTCCCTGATCCACAAACTTATTTATATTGTCACATAATGATATTTTGTGATTCCACATGTTATGTGTTTAATTAGTTCACACTCACAACAATCAGAATTTACCATGGCTCATATTCAGCTTTTATGGTTAATGCTAACTGCTCATCTGAACTTATCTGATGATCTAGCAAGCTCTGAAATGATAGTCACTTTCCATCAGTTGTTCTTTGAATTAATTTAATTCCTTAAAATTCCTGATATGTTCATTTTGTGAATAATTTAATGATAGCAAACCTTCTGTCACATGAAAAGTAGCACAGCCCATCTACCACATATTGTTGCTTACAAGCCCTTGGGTAACAAAATCAGATGTTTATCAAAACCTTGATAGGCCTCCATAAATGGCTTATACACTGAATTTGACTTGGTGGATCATAGCTCTTTCAACCTAAATTATATTGTGAACATTTTGTACTTACTTGTCACTTTTGTATTTCTTTTCAGATTCAGATCAGGAACTGGATGCTGCAAGTTCGAACTGAATATGGATGATTTAAGTGAAATCTGACTAATACAATATGCAAAATCTCAGTAAACAGAAGCAAATCTTTAGAAACCATATGGTACTTGTTTTTGTAAAAAAAAAGAAGAACAGTTTTGCTTACAAGCCTGCAACATAAGGAGCGCTTGTTATTCCAAAATCTGTGTTAAGGTTAACAAATTTGGCAACAGTACTTGGGGGGCGGGTAGCTGCTTCATAAATTGTTGCTTCTGCCGTTCATGTTTCTGACTGAACTAGGAGCATACAATGTAAATTGTTACATAGGTGAGATAAGAAGAATGGAAAGAAAAATAGGAGAAAATATATGGCCCAGCCAGATGACTTATTGACACAACTGCATGGTCATTAAGAGATGCTCCGAATCTGCAGCTGTGACTGTGTAAAATAAATCCTGATGACCAACCAGAAGAATTTGCATTAACCCATTTTGATTATAAGTAAATTATCTTATTGGAAACCAGTGCTATGGACATTAGTGTCAAACGTTTTACTCCTAAATACAGCAAAGTCCATCTGCAGCTAAGCATCACTGCTGCATGAACCTGAGCATGTTTACTCAGAAATAGTGATAAGTTGCAATCTGAAGCACACTTACTTACTAGAAGTAGAAGTCCTATTGGGTGAAGTCCTGCCTGGTGTGAGCGGAAATGCACAATGAGACTTTTTGATGCCCTCTGTAACTGCCTGTACTGTTTCTTCACCAGAGGGTCCCACAATGCACCAGAGCAAATTTCAAGGGTTCTTGGGGTGAGGAGAGGGCTACAGATTCCTTCTTTCTCTCTCACTGATAGAAGCAGTTCTATCAGCTGGAAGGATTAACTGGATACCACCCATTGTGTTAAGCACATGTGTCTTGCTGCATAAGTACTTAACTCATTGGGAATTGTGCCCTACAAAGTGTGCTTAGGAGTATAGCTTTTAAATGCCACATGTTTTCAAGAAGAGAAATCAAGTGTGTAAACATGTATTCATTTGCTTAAGACTAAGTATCACTGAATACAATGAGACTTGACTCCTGAGTAGGCATGTATAGGCTTCTACTGATAAGCACATCTCTAACTCTCCCGCTGAAATAAATAGGGTTTAAATGTGTGGCTGGATTGTGTTCAGAGGTTGACTGGGTGATGTTGGTAGTTCATTGATAATGTATGTATTTGCTGCTATCCCTAAATCTGTGCTGTTTTTCCTGGTCTTGTTCTTCTCAGCAGACCCACACTCATCCCATTCAAAAACGTCTTGAACCTGTAGATTTAAATAAGCACATGCACTGAGACTTTGTTGGGCATGGTGGATTATCAACAGTCGATTTAGCCACACCTTGAAAATGAAAAAAGCTCCTTGTGCATATATAGAGTTCCTAGAGTGCAGTGGGTTTTTCACTGATTTCAAAGGCAAAATAGCATTAAGTGTCCTGTCTTAGCTGGGTTGTCCTTACCTTTAAATGAATGGGGGAAGCCCACTTTTGTGGAAACTCTATGGTACTTAGAACTGCAGCAAATGGAATTGGGAGGTGAAAGTGAATCCTGTTTAAAACATATTCATACTTGACAGAATGTACTGTGCAGGCATCTTTTTAAATGCCTTAAATTACAAGCCTAACTTTATAGGAAGGCTTAAGGATGCAGATGCTGCTATTGATCTGGATATGCATGGTAGTATACAATGCACTGGACAGGATTTCAGAATGTAAAGAGAAGTCTTTTTGAAAACTGGCTGGAGTACCTTTCTTTTCCAGCCATGTTTTCGCATGCTGTATATATGTTTCAGTATCTGTTTCATGGCCCTATAATTATCAATTCTCCCCAACCCCTCCTTTTTTAAAAAAAGAAGCATAACTTTATCTGTATAGAACAGAGAAGCATGTAAATAAATGATATAAAGATGATTTTGTTTATATGGAAACAGATGTTTTATTAAGCAGAAAAGTGGCTCAATGAATGTGTTTGAAATTTCTGTCACTCAAACAGATGTCGTGTGTTGCATTCATATACATGCTCACATGGAAGACAGGCTTTAATTCACTGATTTTTTACATTAGGAAGGATTCTCCTGGCTTCATGGTGAGCTGCACTTTTTTCTCATTGTTGATAGTGATACATAAAATGTGGATAACTCCAGGAGCAGTCCTCTGCTTGCAATGAATTCAACTCATCTAATAAGGGAAGCAAGGTGAGGCTCAGAGATAGCTGGTCACCACATCTACATTACTGATTTCTGCAAATGATGTGTGAAAAAAACACCCTTATATTGGTAGGACATAATTCTGAATGAATGTACCTCTAATCAAGCTAGTCATAAGGTACAGTCTACTGTAAGGGAAATGCTTAGAATGGATTATACTAATATGGCATTAGTGTAACAACCCAACGTTTTG
Organism: Intellagama lesueurii; assembly: GCA_037013535.1. Lineage (NCBI taxonomy): Eukaryota > Metazoa > Chordata > Lepidosauria > Squamata > Agamidae > Intellagama > Intellagama lesueurii. The sequence goes on along the minus strand of JBAJHW010000003.1, from coordinate 189,944,162 downwards.
CCAGTGTGACATGTTATTTGTCATATTGTGCACATTAAAAATGCCTCTTCTACTTCCTTTGAACTTGACAAGGCACTCATGCCCAAAAAATGGCCACCAGTGCAGAGAGTGGTCCACATCTGGAGAAATACTTTGCTGCACAAGTCAATGCCCTCCTTCACAAAGGTTCAGCAGTGTAGGGACAGTGAAGAACTTGAAGCAAACAAGTTTCCTAAAGAACTTGCCCAAGACAGTGTTGTAGAATTCATTTGCATTTTTCAGCAACAATTCCCAATCATTTCAGCAACACACATTAGCCATAATCATGTATATCGTGATGATCTATGGGATTCTTGAATGCACAAAAGTATGTAGCTGTGCCTGCTCCAGGGAAGCCGTCATTATTTTGAAGGAGCTGCAGGTACATTGCAGAACTCAGGAGGTTTCTATACTAAGGGTATTTTCTGGCACAATCCTATGCACATTCACTCAGATGTGAGCTTACTCCAGTGTTAGCGTGCATAGCATTTCCAGCATCAGTTTGGTCTAGTCAGTTTTAAAACATTTTAGCCAGTACTTGTTTATCATGCTGGGATAACGTTCTGCACCACAGTGCTCTGTAACGTGAATGCAGGGAGCAGTGCAGTGCATATATACATCAGTAAATACATTTCATTGCTGGCTTGATAAACAATGTATAACCATTAGTTGGAAAGCTAGCAAAGAGCATAATTGAATTCAATAATTGGAAAATATGTATTAACCTGTTTAAACAGTATGTCATTCTAATGGTGTTTCCCTGACATTTAGGGAAGGTGATGTATGAGTTGAACAAAACATGCATAGGAATTTACACATGAAAGGTCTGATTCACATTAGGTTCTCAAATGATAGAAAGATTTATTCCCACATCTTCCTCATGTACATCTGATAAGCTCCAGTCGTGTATGGACCAGCTGACAGATACACTTTAGTAGAATTTCTGATACAGGAGAATAGCCGATACAGAAATATTGGAAGTACATACATGTACATTACATTAAATTGTAAGTCCACAGAGTTTCAAGGAAGCCTTAGCCATGTACTGTGTTCACCACTATTTGACACATGGTTTGCATCCATCAGTTACAACTTTGTGTATATTCTGGGTCAGTTTTTTAACATCACGTCTAAACTAAAATCCATTCGAACTGCTGCTTATTTTGTCAGTAACTGTGTGTTATATATTCCAGGTTCATGCCTGTAGTTCAAGCTGTTGAAGGACTGTGGCTGTTATTTAAAAGTATTCAGCTTGCTTAATATCTGTAGCCTTCAGTATCTCCTTGAGTGCCTTACACAGCTTGTTAATATTAAACACCTGTTGTGAAGAAAAACAATGTGACTGAAAGTTATTTTTTGGTGGATGGGTGCCAAATTTTTGCATCTGTGATGACACCATTAAACCCTTACAGTGCATCATGTGTTTCTGAATGGAAATGGATTTAGTTTAGACTCAGGAAATCACACTGTAAATATGTGTACCCTGTTTCCCCAAAAATAAGACCTAACCTGAAAATAAGCCCTAGTATGATTTTTCAGGATGCTCGTAATATAAGCCCTACCCCAAAAATAAGCCCTAGTTAAGTGAAACCCCGCCCTCCACCATTGTGCAGCAACCAGAAGATGACATGACTGTATTTGAATAAATGTAGTACATTAAAAAAATAAAACATCCCCTGAAAATAACCCCTAATGCGTTTTTTGGAGCAAAAATTAATATAAGACCCTGTCTTATTTTTGGGAAAACACGGTAGCACATCTTCATCGTTACTGTACAGTTTATTTAAACAGCTACTGTAAATGCCTGTAAAAACTAAACACATATAAAATAGTTTTCTTTTATGGTGAATATGCCATGTTCTCTTTGTGTTTTCTAATGTAATCTCATAATAATCATATCTAAAATACTTAAATGTTTGATTCAGTGCTAAAGAAATAATTGATGAGCCTAAAATAGGCTCACATGTACAAAATTTTACACATATTTTTGTATTGTGGTTCATATGCTATATATCAGATACTTTCTATTCATTTGTAAAGTACATAAATTATTGTAAACTTTTAATTAAAAAAAGCCTTTTAAACCTATGCATATTTGGGTGTATTTATTCTTCAGCAAATGTGGGTGATGCTTGGCATCTAAACAGAGGAATTTACTTTTGTCCATTCCCCATTTCCTCTACAGCCCCCCAGCATTACCTCTACAATGCTTCAGAGGGTGGTCCTTGAAAGCATAGCAAGCTGCCTAGTAAGATGTCAGTGAACATTGTCTCTTTCCCATTTCACAAGCAGAAATACTCTGTGGGAGCAAAAGCTTCAAGGACAGCAAGATCAAAGGTGTTCATGGAGGGCAAGATCCAGGCACTCATTCGGAACTGTTGTAAAGCAACTCCACATATGTTTCCCCATGGTTGTAGCCAATCATAAATAGCACAGCTTTTACATGGTTCCAATTCATTTTAGTGAACGTCTATGGCTTAGCTAAATAACCAAAACCTCCACCTAACATTCAATGCATTTCTATAACTTCATTTTATTTTGCCACACATGAGCCTAATGTACAGATAGATTTATATCTTGAGGAGCTGAAAGGGGAGATGAAAGCAACAACAAGGTGATGCTAGTATGTAGGTAATGATGTGAAGGAATTAACAGTTGGTTGATCTGCTTGCATTCCCTTCTTTCCAAAGGTCTTAAACATTACTTGGGATAAGGGTGAATTTTACAGATGGAAGCTTATTGTGGTTCACAATACATCAGCACATGCAAGGAGGTACCAAAAAAAGATCATATTACCTCTTGCTATAAAGGGACATGTGATTCTGGCTTCCTTTTAATACAAGGAACCTCTGTATAGTTCAATGAGTCCTAGTGATAAATTAATCATTCCTGTCATTTTGTGAAGAGTTAGCTGCACGTACAAATGACCCTAATAATTTTGAGGCCAGTTCTTAAGTATGTACTTTAGATCTGGCAGGACTTGGATGCAACAAAGGACTTTACACCTGTTGAGACATTGTAGAATTCACCTTTGTCAACATGTTTAGAGGACAGTACTGTACTTAGCCCCACCAACTCTACTGGCATTTTCTCTATGCAACCATGACATAGGCTCTATACATGAGCAAGAACCCAGGTTTTTCAGGGTTCTTGCTCATGAGTAGATTCTAAATGAAGGCAGGAACCTCTCCTCTTTACACTCATTGCTGCCCATATGAAGAAAGAAGTGGCGGAGGGGCTGGAACTGGGCACACTCTTCTAAGTGTGTTGGAAATTCTGGAATGCATTAAAAAGTTTTTGGTGTTCATGCATAAATGTTATCTCTCCCTTTTCTGCTTATTCACACACAGAGAGACACACACTTTAGGCCAACCTTTCCACTTGCATTGGAATATGATGACCTAATTCTGTCCAGCAGTTCTCTGCTAGAGTTATAACCCTATATCAGATAAAACAACAGGGGAAGAAATTATGTGAAGTCAAGGATAGTTTATTGCCCTGGGGCTCACATCAGTTGCAAGCAAAACTCCTACACTGAACTATTGCTGTTTCATTCATCAGAAAACCCTCAATTTAAATTTTCTATCAAGGGACCTCCTTTTGATATAAATTTTGACCTAAATTACCATTTGAAAACTGAAACTGTTAAGTTAGTCTAATATGAAAACTTATTTTTTTAAAAAGGCTATAGACAGTGTTTCCATGACACAAACGATAACTTGTTTTTTAAAAAAGGCCATAGACAGTGTTTCCATGACACAAACGATAATGTGTATCAGACACTACATTACAATTGTACTGAAAACAAAACTATTAGGGTTTTCTCGTTCTACTTATTCTGCCCATAACTTGGACAAAATTAAGGAAGAAGAAAAAAGCAGAAAATAGGAAAGCATAGGCATTCATTACAGGGGCAGTTACTTGAATTCTGGAGTAAAGTCTTTAAATTTGGTCAACAAAACTGCAGTTGATCAGAGTTTGCAGACTTTCATGAATTTGGTTTGTTTTAACAAAAGAACATGTTCAGAACGGTTTGGAAGCGTTGCTGTAGCAAAAGCCCTAAGATGCTGTTAATAGTTCAAAAGCCAACAAGTGATACCTTGCACTCAGTAAAACTGTCACTAACTTACTATTCTACTCGTTCCTCTCTGGGACCAAGGAGTCACCCGTTCCAACAAAGTGAAGTGACAACCTCCACAAGAGGCAAAACATCGTGACCGTGACGGGAATTCTCCCCTAGGTAGACTGTGCGTGCGGTGTCCTCCTAACGAACTCCTCCGAGGCGGCTTACTTCAGCACCACAGACCTTGGACAGCTCCCTGCCAGCCACGCTCACGGTGGAGACCAATGGCGTTATCTCACCTGCCTAGCGAATCACGGCGCGGGCGAGGAGTTTCCATATGACAAGTGAGGTCGGATGGCGCTCCTGCCTTTCTGACTCCCTCCCTTTCCTTCCCAGCGCGCCTTCTCCAGGCCTCCCTGAGGGCAACGTGTCAGTCCACTTCCCAGTCCTCAGCCATCCCAGGCAGCCAGGCAAGCGACCGCCCGGCCTCCCGCTCTTTTTCTAGCGGGCAACCGCCATGGCAGAGAGGAAAGAGGACGACTTGCCCGGTTACTTTGCCGCCCTAGGCACCTGCAGCCCTAAGCCCCGGCAGAAATACGGAGGGATGTTTTGCAACGTGGAGGGTGCCTTCGAGAACAAAACGCTGGACTTCGAGTCGCTCGGCGGCAGCCACGGAGCGGCCAGCCAGAAGCGGAGCCTCGGAGACCCCGGCCAGCGCTCCGGCGGCTCTGAAGGGCCAAGTGAAGGCAGCAGCGGCGGCAGCAGCAGCGGGAGCGGGAGCCGCGGCACCCCCGTCCTCACACCTGCGGGGCCACAGCCGTGCCCGCCTTCCGCAGGAGTAGCAGCAGAACTACCCAATGGCTGCCAACAGGTAACGGGGAGCGGCGGGCGCTGTGGGGCGGTCGTTGGAGGAAGTTCAACCGCGAAGCTCAACTTTTAAGGTTTCGCCGTAGCGCCCTCCGCGGTGCTCCTCACCCAGGCGCGGGAGGTCCCGCTTGTTCTCCCGCACGGCCGCTGCAGGGCTTGTACTGGCTGGTACCCGGGGCTTTCGGAAGGAGAGGGTCAGCACTTTGGGCGACGCCTCGGGGCCCAGCCCCGATTTCAGAGGGATGATCCAAGACCCTATTTCAGAGGGATCACCCACTGGGGTAAATTAAGTTATCCGCACTTCTTATTAAACAGGGAATAAATACACAGCCGTCTTTTCTTGTGTCGTTTCGAAATATTTGTAATAACAATTCCCCAAAGCGGAACGGGGGCCACGCAGCGACTGCTCTCGGGATACAATCCAGCCCCCCCGCCCGCCCGCCCTTTATACGGTTGAAGGGGCTCCTCTATAGCGCTCTCTTCCGTATCAGCCTTTTCAGTGAATCTCCCGCCCCGTTTGGTGGGACCTTGGTGCTGCCACGGAAATCCCACAGGTAAGGCCCACGTAATCAGTCATGTGCTATTTTGCAAGGCAAATAAGAGAGGCACCAGCTTTTGCCTTCCCAGCTTTTTCTGAAAGCATTGTATCTATCAGGGACTGTGTAGGCTCCTTAAAAACCTCCCCACACACTTGGGTTCGAGAAGCGCCGTAGGTAATGAACTTTCAAGCCAAATGGAGATCATTTTTGTCTGAATGTGAACGGAACGTTGCACTGAGGTGGAGAAAACGGGCATTCAGACAGAAACCCTATGCATACCTACTACAGAGTAAATCCTGTTGTGCTCTCTGAACATACATAGGACTGCAGTCTTAGTACCCTAAAGTGTGTGTGTGTGTGTGTGTGTGGGGGAGGCTGAATCGAGCCACTCCACTCCTTCCCAGCAGAGTAGAAAGTTACACATTTATAAATAATAATTTGTGAGCCGTCGTCCTGTTTCCCGTAAATAGGGAAAAAAGGCGAGATCGAAATTAAAGACATGTTTAAAACAACCCGAACTTAATAAATGGGGAGCAGAATCGGCAGCTTAGAAGGGAACAGATACACATCCTTCTTTCTGCACCGGATTCTCAACTGGAATGTCTCTGCCTGTTTTTGTTGATAAATGGATTTAATACAGTGCTGCACGCGTTATACAAGGGAGAAAGGAGAAGGGGAGGGAAGTGTTTCTCCTGAGAAAACACGCAGCTTTAAAAATGATCACGATTTTTCACCATAAATGTCAGTGGGAATCACCCAACCAAAGTTTACAGCCTGAGGTAGTATTTTCACCGGGGGGGGGGGGGGTAACGGGGCCGCTTGGTGGAAACAAAAACAAAAGCCTTGAAATCTAACCAGTGTATTGTGTGCCATTTGTTGGCGGAGGCGGGGGGACTGGTGTTTCCTCAAGATGCATATCATCATGCTAAGGAAAAGGGCAGGTGTATGTATAACTGACACGAATGTCTACTATATGTCCGTATATGCATCTTTGATGCACACATATACTTTTCTTAGGGGTGGGGGCGGGATTAGAAGCATCAACATGCTAGAGAAAGAAAATGCAAACATAAAGAAGGACACTGAGGTTCAACTCAATCACTGTGTGCGCAGAGGTAAAGTGAAAGACATCCTATCCTTCTTTACTTGGTCTAACCGATTTCTTCTCCTTAGGGGCTAAAACTGTGGCTCTCAGGGTGGCAGGAAACTTGTACGGAGGGGGCATCCCTTGAAGTGCCGTTAAAATCCGGGCAGAGGGCTGCCCTTGGGAGAGCTCTGCGAATTTCACTGCCGGCGGCGGGAAAGGAAATCCTTTTAAAACTGCCTTACTAGGGGCGCTCCTTTGACAAACCGCTCATTAAATCGGTCTGGTGGGGAAAAACAAAACCCATAGGATCGGGCTGCCCGGGACACGCTTCCAGACGACCTTGGCTCATGGGTGTCTGAACGAAAATGACTTCCGAATATCTATTAGTGGAACTCGGTTGGCACTGTGTTAATGCCAAGGCTTGGCATGAGGGCTAAAACTGGGAACGAGATCCAGGGAAAGCGGAGCCGCCCAAGCAGCCTCGCGAATCGCCCACCCCCGGTCGTCCATGCGCGCGCGCGCGCCCCCCCCCCCCGCCAGCGAGAGGGGGGCCACAGGCGCTCCGGCGAGCGGGCCCTGTGTGGGCACAGCCGCGCTGCCGGCGGGCCTGGCACCTGGCGAGGGGTCTCGGCCACGTGTCCTTTGTTGCCGGCGGAGGGGCGGCGCGGCCTTTTGTTGGGCAGGGAAGTGGCTACTGGTGCCGCTGCCGCCCGCCCGCCCGCCCGCGCCGTGAGGGAGGCCCCGGCGGAGCTGCGTCTGCCTGTCTGGGAAACGGGGAAGGCGCGCGGGCGGCGGCGGCGGCGGCGGCGGCGGGGGGGGGGGGCGGAGGCTGTCTGCCTGCCGCCGGCTGAAGCACGGAGGGGGAATGCTAATCAGGCAGCTGGGCGGCGAGGCGACAGGGCAGGGGGAGCCACCCAGTCTCTCCCTCCCTCCCTCCCAGTCTCTCCCGCCCGCCTCGCGCGTCTTGCGCCCTCTCCCCTCCCCAGCACAATCCGCCAGCCGTGGAGGCGCGCACGCACACACGGCGACACACCGGCGAGAGTCGTCCCTCAGCTCGGCGGCAGCCTCGCTTCCCTGGGCCTGGTGCTCAGCCCTCCCTCACACCGCCCCCCCCCGCCGCCGCCGCCGCCGCCGCCTCGGCTAGCCCTTCTTTCCCTGCGCCCGCCGCCCCTTCCTCCCGCCGCCCCTTGCTTCCCCCCCCCCCACGGTAGCGTCGTCGGCCCGCCGGGAAGATGTCGTACCAAGGCAAGAAGAACATCCCTCGGATCACGGTGAGCTGGAGCCGCCGCCTCGCGCACCGGCCCCGGACCGACGGCCTTTCGCCGCGAGGCGCTCCTTCGGCGCGCCAAGAGGGGTCCGGGCTCGCGGGGGGGGGGGCGCGAGGCGCCTGTGGCGGGGGGGGGCTTTGGGGAGGGGGCGCGAGACCGGCTGCGTCTGGGGAGGCGCCGAGGCTGCCCCCTGCGGGGAGGGAGGAGGGAGGGAGACGTGCAGTCCGGGGGGGTGGGGTGGAATTTGCGCTTCAAGGAAGCGCGCCCCCCCTCCCCCGCCGCCGCCGCCTCAGCAGGGCGAGCCCTCTCGTTGTTGCTGAGAGAGGCCGGCGTGTCTCCGCTCGGCTCGCCAGGTGACCGCCCGCCGCGGGGGGGGGGGGCCGCGCGATTCCTTCACACCCCCTCCCTCTCCCCCCTCCTCCCCCAGGTCGCGTTCTTTTCTTCGGACGCACCGCCGGGAAAGCTGGAGCGCCCTGGCCGCCGCCTCTGTGGCGAGCGGCAGGCCCGTCTCTTCCCCCCTTTTGAAGAAAGAGCTGGCCTCTGCCGGGGCGGAATGCCCAGAACATTTGGAGACCTTGTTAAGCCTTGCTTAACAAGGGGGGGGGGGGGAGAGAGAGAGAGAGAGAGAGACCTCAGGGAGGGAAAAGAAAGCATCTCAAGACTGGAGAAGAATCCATTCGCGGGTTGGCCTTCCCGATCAGGTCCCAAACACAATGGCAAGAAAAGGGGTGTGTGTGTGTGTGTGTGTGTGTGTGTGGGGAGATCTGGAATAATACCCCTTTCCTTCTAAGTGGCTATTCCTCTTGTTTATCCCCTTTTAGATCCCCCCCCCGCCCACTTTCTACTGCACAGAGGCTGGAACGGGTGCATTCAGGGTTCTGCATAGCCCTCATCACAAAGATGTTGTCTTGTAGAACTTCTTGGCTGGAACCCTGCTCACATCCGGGGGTAGACCCCTTGAACCAAGGAGAATTACACAAGTGTCAGCTCACCGTTCAAGCAGTTGATTCAGTGGGTCTGCTGTAGTTTCGGCTGACAAAATTTAGGCCTTTTAGAATTTTAAAATGTGCCTCTGCATTAGAACACTGAATGTGTATGTAGGCCATGCATAAATGAGGGTGTTTAAAAAAAAACAACACCAAACAAATACATAGTTTTTTTTAATCACCTAGAGATCTGTGGAATCCAAATTCATGCCATGCATGATACAGATCCAAAAACAGATATATTTTTCAAAGGCAGGGGACATAATTTAATTCCATGTGTGAAGTATTTCTCACAGGTGCATAAGAAGCAGTCAGTGAAGGTTATTAAGAGACATGCTGGGCAGATAAGCCTTATATAGTATATGTATTTCAGAAACACCACAGTCTCACTCAGGGATATGAGGACAAAAATAAGAAGACAATGAAAGACCATTCTGTGTGACAGGACTAGTATTCTACTTTTACTGCTACATTCCAGAGATTTAATGTTCTCTTTTGTTGAATGCCACCCAGCTCAGCCCAGAAGGGTTTAAGCAATATTTTCTCCCCGTTTGCTATTAATAAAGGGAAAACAAGCCTCTGTTTATCTATCATTTGCTTTTCAGAGATAACACATTCATATTACCTATATAGAAAGCTTTGCTGTTCATTGTGTTTTGTTTTGTTGCTTTCTTTTTTGTCTCCCCACCCCCGCTACCCCATCTCTATGCACATATGCACAACAAACAATAACATGGCCAGCCTGCATTCTGGTACACATTTATATGGAAGGATAAGAGTAACGAGAAAATCCACTTATAACTTGTTAGCTTTAAAGGTGTCAGATGACTGTTGGTCATTCCACTTCTATCAAAAATCCAAAGTAGTCACATTGGCCCAAGAAAAATGTCAAAACCTAAATTAAGATAATACCTTTTATTAAGGGAAGTCATCAGAAATTTAGGTGTAGCTCAAGAATACTTGTGGAAAGAAACCATGTGTTTCAATGTCAATTCTCTTGTCACTGGTTTTTGGTATTGCCCTCTAACCCTTCTATTTCCAAAACAGTGAGAAAAGTAATGTATCACAAATCATCAAGCAATTACTACAGCTAAAGATACTAGCTTCAGTTGTATGTAGCCTACTTGTGTATGCATCTTTCCTAATTTCTATTTATAAAAATATTTTAAATATTTTTTTAAAATGCAGGCATTTTAATACCAGCATTTTCTAAGACACATTTCTGTTGTCTTAGGATACAGTCTTGATCCCTCTGACCTGGAGCATATATCTTTTTTTTTTAAGCACTCTGTATTTATAGAATTGCACTATTACCAATATTACTTGGCATGCATTTGACCTCTTCTCCTGAATACTTATTTTATTATTGTTTAATGTCCTCATATGTGATAGATACTATCTTTATCAGAGGTGTTCTTGGGCTAAAGTGCACACAGAGGGATAGTAGAATTACATTTGTGAATGATGTGAAAATTTGGACATTGCTGGTCAAAAAATCAGTACTCCAATCAGGAGCTAAAGAAGTGTGAAACAAATGCCACACATCAAAGGAGAGAAGGAGACCTTGTTTCCAGGGCTGTAGGGCAAACTGTTTTTGAAACTGCAGTGTTTTTAAGAAGAGCATGTTGTAGATGGATCAGCAACTAAGAATTGGAGGCAGGGAATCAAAGTCTTTCACTGAGCTAATACAAGTTCATTGAAGGAACCTAACATCTGGGATCCTGCCCATTATATTTGATGAAAGTAATACCATCACTGTCCTGTAGTGTGCCTTCCAAGTGAGCATTGTCACTGTTCATTTTTTGCAATTTTGTTCTTTTCTCATGAACACTGGTTCTAATATTTGTAAACTCTCCAGTGTTTTCATGGAAGAGATGAGGATTTCTTTCCCCACTTTCCTTCACCTCCCCATCCAGTCATGCTTAATGGTTTGGTTAGCCACCCTCCCCCTGCTGAATCCGTCCTCTCAGTGCTATTGTCTCCCACACTCCAAAGCACATGTGATGTGATGAGCATTAAGGGATTTCTTTAGAGGTAAGCTTTCATCCAGATGCCCCCCCCTCTCCCGCCGTCTGACATGTGTGGGGTGGGCTCTTTAAAATTCTCCATTGTTTGGTGCTGAGGGAGCCAGAGGGAAACAACCCTTCAAGTAGAAGCTGAAAAGGAGTGCATTGAATGAAAACTCGCTCACCACACCAGCTTTCTCTGGTTGTTATGGAGAAGGGTTGCTGCCCAGAATAATAGTTACACAGTTTATCACTCAATAGAATGTGTGTGTGTGTGTGTGTGTGTGTGTGTGTGTGTGTGTGTGTGTGTGTGTGTGTGTTCCAGAGGTCAGTGCAGCTTTTCATTGCAGTACCCTAACAAAACAACCATACTATAATTATTAATTGCACATATAAGATGAAGTACATTTTTTACTTTAACACTGGTAATGTAACAGTATTGTAGTCTGGGTTCCATATGTGAGTAAACATCCAGGGAATCTTGTAAAGACAAAGTAGCCACTGTAGTTCAAAACATGGAATGTGGAACAGATATTGTATATCAAGAAAGGTAGACTGGGATGTATCCTTCTACTCAGTACTTTCCTTGTTGCTAACATTAATGTTTTGTATAAGTTCACAATAAAAAGAAAAGGCCTAGCAAAAAGAAGCTACCTACCCTGTGTTATGAGTGGGGTCCAGTCTTATTCATTCCAGGAATAGAAATCATTGAAATCAATGAGAATGAAGTTACAGCTGAAGTCACATTGATTTCAGTACACCTGAAGTATGGCTCAGGAGACCTGGGGTTGAATCTCTGCTTTGCCATGGAAGTTAACCTGTGGGGGATGACAATGGTAAAACTACTCCTTAAATATTTTACTTACCTTGAAAAACCCTTTTAGGGTCACTATAAGTCGGTTGTAGCCTGACAGCATGTAACACACACAAAAATATGACCAAGCCTGCATCTTAAAGTTCCACTGAATTCAGTGGGACTGCTCCAAGTATACCTGAAACTGGCTTCATTGTTATTTAAGAAGTCATTTTTTCATTCATTCATTATTCATTCATTCATTCATTGCATTTATCTGGTGTCGAGACACTTTTCTGGGTGGTTTACAACATGTAAAAATGCCCAACCTCAGAAGCAAAACAGGAACAACCCCCTCCCCCCACATGGTGACAGCAAAACCCCAACAAAAATTAGACAAAAAAGCATAAAAGTCTATTGAGGGGAGGATATTCTGAAACACCTCTCTGAAAAGCTCTGGTTTTTACCAGCTTTCACAAGACTGGAAGGGAATGGACTTCGTACACCTACCCTGACAGGACATTTTGGAAGGTCATTTCCTTGATCAAAAATGCAGTTGGAGTTACAGCAAAATTGAAGAAATCTAATTATGTTAGATTCAGGGAGGGCAAATTGTGGCGGGAGGAATTTATGTGGCCCTCAGTCACAAATTCAAAATATAATTGTTAATTGAGGGGCCTTTGGGGCATTACAAGAACAGATGCTGTGCTTCACTGCCCAGCTGAGGATGTGTGCAGCCCCCAGATCTCTGGAAGTTGCCTGCCCTGTGTTAGATCAAACATTCACTCTGGGTTTGGCATAGCGTGATTGCTTTCTTATTGGGTTTTGGTGGTTGCTTTTTCCTGTATTATTACTTATGGAGACAGTTGGGTGATTTCAGTTCAGTTGGAGAAAAGTGATGTATACTTCAAAGGTTCTTTCCCTGCTGGCCCAGGAGGACTGCATGGTGATGCAGCTGGAATACTGAAGTCTATATATTCCTTTAAAATTAACCCTTGGATTGCTTTTAAGAATAAAATCCTCTTAAAGAGTAAATCTTTGAAAGCAGTGATGGGGAGCCAGTTTGGGATAACAGGCAAGATCCGCACACCAGTGCCCTCCCCCCACAGGGCTGGATGATGTTAGGAGCATGGCCACAGCCTTGGGGTGTCAAGGACTTAAGTATTGCCCCTGAAATCCTTGGCTAAAGCATTAAGTACAGCCTCCAGCTGTCACTTTATCCAGGTATTGACACTGTTCTCCTCCCACCCTTCTATGGGAAAGACAAAGGAAAGAGAACTTGTTGGGAACTTTAAGTACTGGGTTAGATCCATGGTCAGTGGCTTTAAAACAGAACCTGAGGGCACATTCCGTAGTGGGAGAAGCAACATCAGGTTCAGTCAGCCTGTGCTTTGAGAATTAGCTGAGTCTCCAGATCTTTTAAGGCCAGACTGGGGACCTTGGTGGGCTGGATTATGCTCATAGGCCACTGGTTCCCTCTTTAGCTTTAATGAGTGTCTGGTTGGATGTTTGTTTGGTCATTCATATATTCTAGAATCTTACTGGTGTTTCCATAAGGTTTGTGTAACTTACTGTGGCTAATTGCAGAAAATTGATGAGATGCTAAGAAATATCTCGATCACAAGCCTGGTCATATGCTCAACTATACAACTGTGATCCTCCTGAGCATCTTATCAATCAGCCACAATTAGTTGCAGCAAGTTGTACAAACCTTACACTGATCGGATTCCAGCCTTATTTTTAAATGAATATTTATTGGAAAAATATAATAAAATGGTTCAACATCCTATCCCAGGCTTCTGCTCCCACTGCGTCCTGTTGCTGGGGGAGTGGGGATCCTGAAACAAAGGATTCACAATTCTGCTCATCTAAGAAGAATCTGGAGTACCTATTATGCAGCATGCAGGGCAAGAAAATTTATAGGTGGGGGTATACCTTTCCCTGTCTCTTCTCCTAAGCTCAGCCCCTTATTCTGTGCTTGTTTTGATGAGCACTTCTGCTCACTTAGCATAGCTGCTTTATTCTGTGGAATAGCTTAATAGAGGTCAACTCAAAACGAGTCACCTTTCAACAAATTGTAGGCCTGATTTCTTGCCATGTCCTTGGAGACAGCACTGGGTGGAAAGAAGAACAAAGGCCTTTTTTTGCGTCAGAAACCCATGCTGAGAGATGGGGGGGGGGGAGAAATGTAGGGGCTCTAGCCATTGTAATTAAGGATGATGTTTTGCCATAGAAAAAGCTAAAAATAAATCAGCCAGATTGTTGCTAAAATTTAGAACCTAGATTTTCTTTTAGTTATAACTGGTCCACTGATTTTGTTGTTGCTGCTGTTGCTATTATTGTTCCATTGTTTTCTTTTAAAAAAAAAACCAAAATAAATTACCTCAGTTGCAAGAAGTAATAATATGCTTATGTTATGGTCAGAATTTAGAAAGTTACTTTTTTACATACTAGGTCTCATAACCCAGAGGCTTTCTAAATACAGAGTGGAATTCAGCACTGTTACCATTAGATGTGTGTGACCCATAACATTATTTATTAATTTTATGTTATGTAAAAAAACAACTACCCTAAGCTGCGTATGTGTAAGTGTATATATGTTATTGTTCCCATTCACTGGCTGAAAACCTGTTCTTTGCTATGTATGTGGAAGGCAAACAGCGTAACATTCGGTCACTTATAGCTGACAGTTAATGAGTAGCTGTTGGAATTCTTGGAGGCATACATGCCTGATGGCTTTATGTGTGCTCAAGAATCCTAATGGGAATGCATTAATTGCAAGGTAGTTGATGACACATGATTAGCTGGATAGCTCAGTGTTTAAGGTATTTAGCTATGGAGCCAAAAGTTGGGAGTTTTCATCCCCCACTGTGCCTCCTGTGAATAGAGCCAGCCTGTGTGACCTTGGGAAGTGCACAGTCCCAGGGCCCCAGAAGAAAGGAATGGTAAACCACTTGTGAGTACTCTCCACCTGGAAAACTCTGGCCGTAAGTCAGAATTGACTTGATGGTACATAATTATTATTAGAAGGTAGTGAAAGTTATGCCGTTTGCCTTCTGTATACATAACAAGCAACAGGATTTCATTGTATTGTTTTTTTAAATATATCATTGTTATATCTTCTTCAAAAAAAGGAACTTTTCACAGGAGATAGTACTGTTTTTAACTTCCAAGCTCGAGACAGTGATCTGCACTCTACTATTAAGCATTTTTCCTTTGCTTTCTTCTGAAAGTATATCTTAAATGATCTTTGAATGAAGTATCTCATTAGCTCTCTTTATTATTATTATTATTATTAAGAGTGACCGGCTGCTCATCAAGGGAGGAAAGATTGTCAATGATGACCAGTCGTTTTATGCAGATATCTATGTAGAAGATGGTTTGATTAAGTAAGTCACTTAAGAATATTTTGAAGTACAATGTTAGGTGTGTCAGACATTTCGGTGTAATTTATTCTGAGTAGTTTTCTAATTTGCTTTATTGTGTAAAACAAAATGTATATATGATGAATTGAGAAGATATCTGCCTCAGTGCTGATATGTAACAACAAGAAAGCAATACATATTGTCCTGTTGAACACAGTGTTATTTACATATTAGTATCTCTGGATCAAGACCATTCTAGTGAAGTAATAATCTGAAGAAATATTTGTAGAGTTTATATCATAGTCACTTGTGGTGAGTGTTGACATTACCTTACCTAATTGTGTGATACAAAACTGGTAAACTTTGAGGTGAAATATTAATTGCATTCTTATGTCACAGTAACCCATCGTTTGTGTAAGTCATGGTTTGTGCTTAAGCTCCAAATTATATTAGTCAGTTAAATGAACAATTGCTTGTCTTACTCATTCCTGTTTTGTTTCCCACCCCTTCTGTTACTTGTTATTTCAGGTTCAGTAGCTGAGAAAACCAAGGGGCAAGCCAAAGTTGCATGACATCACAGTAGGCCATTTTTGAAACAAACTAGATTTCATAAGTCAGCAACAAACCATAGATTCAGATTGTGGTTTGTGGCTGGTTAAGAAATCATGGCTTGTTAGAAGAGGTGGGCTCACTTGTCACTACGGGTTGCCGCAGTGTACAAATGTGCCTTTTATGCCATTTGATGCATAATGGTTTGAGCTGGCCATCTAATGGGAGTGATGTGCAGGATGGAACAAAAGAACCTCCCATCCAGTTAGAACTTCAGAATGTGCATGAGAACAATGCATTTCCAAGCCTGAGGTTGAGCATGATTCATAAAAAATACATCTTTCACTTGATGTCTATATGGTACCTTTTGATCCTCCCTGTTCAGGACAGCAGAAAGCATCCAAGTGAAAAGTATAGAAAACACATTTCTGAAAACAGTGTTATGAATGTCAGAAACACAGTGAGCTGGATCCAGATTAAAATTGTTGCTCCTTTTGAGAAAATGAGACATTCTATAATAAATTTGTTGCTTAAATACTTTGTTTGCCTCATTGATTTCAGTGGGACTTAAGTTGAACTAAGGTGACATCCTTCTTGTGTAACTTTGTAAACAGATCTTCTCAATGTCACTTGCAGGCAAATTGGGGAAAATCTTATTGTTCCTGGAGGTGTAAAGACAGTTGATGCTTATGGCCAGCTAGTTATGCCAGGTGGAATAGATGTTCATACTAGATTACAGATGCCTTTGATGGGAATGACCTCTGCTGATGACTTCTATCAAGGCACAAAAGCCGCTCTTGCAGGAGGAACAACCATGATACGTACGTATTCAATTTCTTGTTACAAA
Source organism: Intellagama lesueurii (assembly GCA_037013535.1). NCBI lineage: Eukaryota > Metazoa > Chordata > Lepidosauria > Squamata > Agamidae > Intellagama > Intellagama lesueurii. The sequence goes on along the minus strand of JBAJHW010000003.1, from coordinate 189,927,774 downwards.
ATGAGCATTGGTTATTTATGACCTTCCTTGACAAATCAGGAAGCCAGATTCCTTTCTAGATAGTGTTTTAAAATGCATTCTTGGTGTGAGCATCTATGTTGTACATATGCAGTCTTGAGTTCAGTGCTCATTCAAGTGGCCATATAGCTTCACGACACATATCACGTACATTAATACATTTGCAAAACGATGTCATGTGTCAGACATTTGATCTATTATATGGTGGCTTTAATCATTGTGTAGTAACAGCCAATGAGAAGTTTTCATGTTGTCTCCTTTACAGAAATGAATGGTGGAGACTAATTTTTCCCCCCTGATTTGGCCTATATTTTAAATTAATGACCTCCAACTTTATTTATTGGAGGTCATTATGATGGCACATAACAAGAACCCATTATTTGTTGTTGCTGCAGTTCTTCCTTTTAATCCCCCGTCTTCTGAAAGTTTGAGTCTTTTCCCCAGCCAAGCAATGTACAGTGGCAATTACAGAGTGTAAATTGTGGCTTTCTTCCTTCTGCTCCTTCTTGAGTAGAACTCAAGTAGATGGAACACATCTGATCCTGAAATCAGTTTGCCAGGGGAAAAATTTGAGCACCACACCAACATTCTATATTGGACAGATTTATGAGCAGCCCCTTGTATTATGCAAGTCTTGTCTCTTTAAGAGACCAGCCTATATGTCCTTGTTTGTGAATGAGTGTGGTTTCCTTGGAGATCCAGCAACAGATCTAAGGAGAGGTTGGCATGTTTTTATACAGTGGATCCAAAGTGTAATATTATTATTGTTTGCTTTGTTTATTTATACAGTAGTATTCAACCTTACCATATGTTCTTCAGTAAATACTTATTTTTTTTCAGCATTAATGTCAGTGTGTTTGTGCATTCCAGAATGCAGGGAAATTTCCAAAAGTATAAAAATCTTTCATGTAATGCAAAAAGTTATGGATGAAACTGAACCTCCCTAAAGCAAGGGAATTGTGATTTCAAATCAACCCCTAATCTCTCTCAAAACAAAAGCATATCTGTATATCCTTTGTATATCTTGAATCCATTATTTTAAATTGACATGGGGGTGCAGCTGATTTGTGATGTGAATTTCCTTCTTTCAACCATATATATATATATTTGCTTAAACATATTGTATTGTCTTCTTCTTGGGGGAAATCTAGCTTGCATTTTTTTCCAGACTATCTGAGTATCTGTCCCTTACTGAGATAAACCGCCCAGAGTAGATTCATCTAGATGGGTGGTATAAAAGCCAAATAAATAAATAAAATAAACAAATATCATCTTAATTAGAGATGGGCATGAAGTACTTCAGGCCCCTTCATCATAAATCATCTGTGAGGCAGCTATGCTGCTGTGCATCCCCCCCCCCCCGGCCCGAGTCACCCACTGACCTGCTGGCACGTGCTTCTCCTTCCCTCCCCATCACACAATCTTTCAGTCCAGGCAGGAGTTCAAACTTCCCTTTGCCTCCTCCAGCAGCTGACCACTCAAAAGCAGTGCTGCAGGAATCCCTACCCTGCCTCCTAATCTCAGTGTCCAGCTGCTGGAAAAGGGAAATCCAGGCTCCTGCCCAGACTGGAAGATTGCATGATGGAAAGGAAGGGAACAACTGCATGCCAGCAGGTTAGTGGGTGAGCCAGCAGGGAGAGGGGAAAGGGAACGCACGGCAGCACAGCTGCTGCACAGACAACGTATGACGAAGGGGCACGAAGTACTTTGTGCCCATCTCTAATCTTAATAATTAAATTGTCCAAACTGTATTCTTGGGCTTTAAAAATTCTTGGCAGTCACTATCACTTGGAGTGGAGAATTAAATCCATGTTTTAAACTAATTTTTGCTTGCTTTATTTTTAAAATGTATCAGCTTTCCTTCATCCACAGAAAATCCCAAAACACTTGGTATAATACTATAAGGAATGGGGGGGGGGGGGGGGACATACAGACCAGACTCCAGTTGCCAATTTGCAGTGACTTAAGTGAAATGGCATTGCTTGCAGCAGCAGATTGGTGCTGGTTGGATTCCTAGGTTTGCGCTCAGGAACGCAGCCAGCACTTCATTAATGATGGCAGTTTGCTGTCCAGATTTGATTTCCCTTACACAAGTATAAGCCAACAAGAGGATCCAGACTGCTATAACAATAATAGAATGGCAAACTAAGAGGTATAATAGTTGCTCAAGAAACAAACAAATGAATTGGGTTTTTAAAAAAGTCATAAATGTAAAATGCCTGGACAAAAGAAGTACATTTTGATTTGGCACTGAAAAGTAAGCAAGGTCAGTGCCCCTCATATTTCACTCAGAATGGAATTCCAAAGCCAGGGTGCCACCAAAAAGGAGGACCCTTTCTCCTTGCCCCCCCTTTTTAAAGAGGCATACCCTGTTTCCCCGAAAATAAGACCTAACCTGAAAATAAGCCCTAGTATGATTTTTCAGGATGCTCGTAATATAAGCCCTACTCCGAAAATAAGCCCCAGTTAAGTTAAACCCCGCTCTCCATCATTGTGCAGCAACCAGAAGAAGATGACATGACTGTAAAACAAAACATCCCCTGAAAATAAGCCCTAATGCATTTTTTGGAGCAAAAATTAATATAAGACCCTGTCTTATTTTCGGGGAAACACGGTATTTTATGGTCATTTCTGTCACTTGGACAAGAGCCTCCTCTGACATTCTTAATGCATGAACTGCATTGATACAAGAAATGTATGACTTATTTGTTTCTCCAGTTGATCATGTATTCCCTGAGTCTGGAGCAAATCTCCTGACTGCCTACGACCAATGGAGGGAGTGTGCTGATAGTAAAGCGTGTTGCGATTATTCTTTGCATCTTGACATCACACGTTGGCATGAGAGCATAAAAGAAGAACTGGAGGCTCTGGTCAAAGACAAAGGTAAGGACACAAATATGCTTTAAGGGAAAGCAATAATTACAAGCTAACTCCAGTTGTTAATCCTGACTAAAACAGACCATTAAACCAACAGACGAGGTCCTATTATATCTGCCAGCAGAACGCAGTCGGTGAATTATTACAAGTTAAGCACTCAGTGTATGTGTTTGGTGTTATGCATTGAATTGCATAACTCGGCATGCAACAGCAAATGTTTTTGCTGACTTCTAAACTTGTGGCAATTGCCTACTGAGATTTACACTAACTGGATTACACTGGCTCTAAAAATTCAGTTTAACTTTTGTTGTTAGGATTTTACAATTGACTGAATGGCTGAAATCCCATTGCCCAGTGTAAGAAAATATATAATGCTCAGTCCCTTCCTATCCAACAAATTAAAAACACCCCCACTGTGATTCTTTGGGGTGCTGGCTTGGTGTGTATATGCACCTACCCACCCCCCAAGAATTACAGCAGGGACTTCTTATTTGCCAATTAGGAATGGACAGAAAATTATGAATTTCCTTACACTAAGCAATAGGACTTCAGCCTTTTAAGTCTCATTCTTTCAATAGGTCTACTCTAGTTGTGGCCAGAGCTTGGAAGCAACTAATCACAAATAACATAGCTACATGTAACTGCTGTTTCTTCTCCCTCCTTCTTTTCCCCCTCCTTGGATAAAGAAAACATGATTGCATTGCATTTCAAAAGTATTGCAGCAATTAGTTACGATGCTGCTTTTTGATTTAAGAAGTATTTTTTCTACTTCCTTTCAAAACTTTTTAAAATGGCATTTTAACTAATATTAGAAGAATTTTAAGAGAAAATGTTCAAGTTTTCTTTCGTTCTCTTACCAGTCCTTGTTTCTTTTTGTTATCATTTGTATTTATATTCTTGCAAGTGTTTTTAAGCTGATTATTTAGGTAATTGTCTCTTTAAATAAGCACAGGAATAAATGTGTTTTCTTTAATAATCTTCATTTATTTTTTCTTCCTCTTTAATTGCCCCTAACCTTTAGTTGCCCTAATGTCTGTGTATGTTTTCCCTCCACTCAAGCCCTTCTAATATATTCCACATGCACAACCCTCAGGTATTCAGATCCTCAGCACCCAGCCTGAATCAATTTAATCAAATTGTATTAAAATAACAGTGTTCAAAGGATGTTATTTATTCCAAGGCTTTAGATGCATTCAGCATGATTCTTCTCTCTCTCTCCCGCCTCTTTCTCTCTCAAAAATTTTAGGCTTTTCCTTAAAAACCACCCTTTCTCCGCCCTCTCTACCCCTAGACTCTTCCATACATTTATCCAACCCTCAGCTTCCCTAGTTTCTTCCAGCCAATCAGAATCATTCTTACCAACTTCCCATGTTCCTCTCTAACCCACTCCCACCATGTACTTACCAAATGAATGCATTTCAAAACAATATACTTACTATTACTAAACAATACTTTTAAATGTCACAGGGCATCATAGAAACTAACATAGACTGGCCAATTAACCTGATATTGGTATGTGTTCTTATGTTCCTTTGAAACTCTCATTTTACTTTTAAATTGGCAAGGTTGTAAAATTAGTTGTTCACACTGATGGCAGACATCTTCTTGAAACATAGTAATACACCTTCTCTTTGGCATTGGGGGTCATGGATAGCAATAGATGACTTACTTCTGGCTAGACTCGCTATCATTTCACAGCCTTGGTTATGTTCCTGCATCGTCTTTGCTGAGAACATGAAGTCATTCGCTTAGAGATAAATTCTATTGAGTTGAAGGGGATTTTGTTTTGCCTAATGAAGTTTATGGCTCACAGCAGGCATGTGATTCTCCTCCATTTTTCAAATCAAATCCTAAGCCTTGGCCAACAGAACATAAACTAGCCAGACTATGTCACCTGGAAATTGTTCGTATTTTTTCCAATTGTAGCCATTAACTTACTTCTGCTTTTGTTAAGGTGTGAACTCCTTTCTTGTTTTCATGGCGTATAAAGACAAATTCCAGTGCACTGATGCTCAGGTAATCATAGGCATGGCATGCAAACAAATTCCAACTATACATTGATGTAAAAACTCGAGCTTTATCAGATTTTCAAAATGTGGTTTGTATGTGTATCTGTTTTGTCTTGTCTGGCAGATGTATGAGATCTTCACTATTGTTCGAGATCTAGGTGCCATTGCTCAAGTACATGCTGAAAATGGAGACATCATAGATGAGGTAGAGTGGTTCCTGGTTTGTCCTTTCATTCTTATTCTCTGATCCCATTACTGGCTCACATTAAGCTGCTACCCATAACCCAGTCCTGACAATATATTTTAATGCTTCCTGCGGAAGGAGCTCCACAGAGGATTCTACTCTATAATACTCCCTAATATATTTTCCCCAAGGATAGGGATTCCCCCCCCCCCCCCGGAATATTATCTATAAATACAATTCCCTGTGTCTACTTGCAGTAGTCATTTAAAATGGAAAAAAGTATTTAGTTGCTTTGTGTAGACTAGATGTATAAACAGTGGGGAGGCCCAGCTTCTTCAGTGTGGGAGTGGTATGGTTTATAGCCTCCTTCTTGACAGCCAGTTCTCCATGCACTTAAATCTCCTCTGAGACTAAGTTTTTTCAGATGCAACAATAAATAAATAAATCCTGAGTGTGTGTAGGAGTAACAATGAAACATTGCAGCAGGAAATTTTTGTTGAAATGTAACAAAGTTTAAAAAGATATGTGGTCCTTTTACATGATACAAAGGTGAGGGTAGGTGATATTTTATGAGACTATTAAAAACAAGTCACAAACCAATGCTATCTTTTGACCCATACAGGTTTTCCTGAGGCTGGGCACTGCTGTGGTATGGAAAAAAAGTGGAACATTCCAAAAAACATGGCAGAGGTCCATGCCAAGCCCCTTAGTTAAAAGTGAGTTTCAAAATGGTGGAATGTGAAACCTCCACTCCTGACTTTCATTTGAAGCCCCCATTTTGAAACTCAGTTCTAACTAATGGCATAGACATCTGCCATGATTTTTGGAACTTTCCATGTTTCTTCTTCACCACAGTAGTGCCCGGCCTGAGGAAGACCTGTACAGCTAGGGTTTGTGTGTCGTTTTGTAGTAGCCTAATAAAGGTATCACCTATCCTCACCTTTGGGTTGTTGCAGTGTAGTGCAGTGAAATGTTCAGGGTTCAACCAGCCATGACCTCCTCCATTTCATTCTAAATGCAGCCCCCCTGCAGATTTTTCATTTTCCTCACAAAAATCAGTGTTCAGTAACTACCAAGCGTGTTCAGTTCTCATTGGGCTATTTGGGAATGCTCTCCCCCTTCCCCTGCCAGCTTCCCCCAGAAGTTGTTCTGTGCTCCTGTAAATGTTCCTCTGAGTCTTGTTTCTCTTGTGTGCTTGGCAGTTTTGGCTACATTCACAGAAGCATGGGAAGAGACATCCTGGATATAGGAGGAACAAGTAGGGTTCTGCAATAAATGTTTTGCAAATGCAGTGTGTCTCTACCAACTTCCATTCCTTTCTTCCTTTCTAATTTCCCCCCTTCTGCACAGCCCATAACCAAAATTTAATAGTGCTACATAAAGACCACTTTCCTTCTTTTCTTGGCAGAGAAGAAGGCACTCTGCCTTGGCTGTCTGCAGGGTTCTATAATGCTGCCAGGCGCTCTGACATCCTCCTGCACCATAGAATATGGCAGCACTTAGCACTGAATTCAGTAGCAACTAGGGCTTGGGGAAGTTACCCTTTTTTGGAATATGTCTTCCAGAATCCCTCAGCCACAAGGCCATGGGAATTCTGGGTGTTGTAGTCTAAACAACAGCAGTTGTGGCAAGAATCTTGGTGTTGACTACCAAATTTTGGTAGTGATTTAGCTGCATTGAGTTTATGGAGGTTCAGTGTGTTCCCCCCCCCCCAAAACCGGGAAGTATCCCATTCCTGTTTTAACTGGTGATGCCAGAAAAGGAACTCAGAAGCTTATAGATGTAAATGATTGCATGAGCTCTGCTATTAAAGTAACTTTCCTTAATTAAACCAGCATATTTCTTAAGCATTGTATGCTCTCAGACTTAACAAGGCAGATTCCTACATAAATCTGGCTTCCATGAGGGAAAATCCTTAGAGGAGACTTTTTGAACTGCATCAGTGCTGTTTTGGGGCTTTGATGTGGAAGACTGAACTGAACAGAGCTGTTAGATGGACCACTTCTTAGGCATACTTAATCAGCCGAAACTCTACATATCACAATGACATGACAAACCATCCTCCTTCAGCAACCTTGTTCTCTGCCACAGTTTCCTTTTAGAATGGTCTTTTCTGTCCAACCCTCTGCCCTTGATAGATGCCTGTACTAATTTTCAACAGAAATAGTTGATCAGACTCGCTTTGAAAACCATCAAGTAGAAGACTTCATAAAGCACTTTGTTCTGTTGCCAAGCTGTGAATCCAGTGAGGATATATGCTGCTGTGATTATCATGGACTGAAATGACTTTGTTTTTAAAGATAGTATTAAAGCCTTTCAAAAAATACCTTTTCACACTTCTTATTTAGTGATGATTCTCCTATATTTCTTCATTTAGGAACAAAAAAGATTATTGGAACTGGGGATTACCGGTCCAGAGGGTCATGTTCTCAGTCATCCAGAAGAGGTAAATTAAGTTGGTCCCAAAGAAACACTTCTATCTCAACATAAATAGGTTAAGTTCATATATGTTGTTGGGTGTCATTTTTATATTTACAGCCCCTTTCACGGACCTGTCATCAAAATTTGCAAGGCTTCAAGTCAAAGTGCTTTTTTCCCAAAACAAGGGTGGGTGAAGGATACTGAAATTAAGTACTGATTTACACATTGAGAAACATCACTTGGTAAACTCATAATGTGGTTGAATAAAATGAAGATTAGAATTCTGTTTCATGTGGAAAGTAGGTCATTAGGGGAAAGCATTCCTATCTAACAGCTGCTTTTCCTTGCAGCATGAGTTTTCCAAATAGGATCAAACCGCAACTCGTAATTCTCTATCTTCAGCCTGGTATATTGCAGGGAGTTCTAGGTATTAGGTTGGGTGATGATCAGCTTAGCTTAAATCCCATTCATTTAGTGCATCTACTGTAAGTGTGACTTAGTCTGTATCCAGTCCTGTATTCTAGAACTGTAATGAGCTTCCTATCCATTCAAACTGCCATTATATTGTTCTTTCTGTTTTATGTCTCATATGCATGTGTTCCATTCTCTGGGGCCAGCACGATAGCTCACCAGGGAATTATAGAATGTTTTCCCCATTCTGCAGCAAACACTGTGATTGTCAGTTCCAGCATGTATGACCCATTGTTGATGCTTGTTAGGCCAACCGGAGATCTAAGGCACAATGGCTTTAATCATCTTCATTAATGTAAGTCTTGGGGCAGTTCAGATTGTGGACTGAAGTCAACAAGAAGCCTCATCAGTGGGTATCTCATAGCCACGGGGATGCACATTATCACCTTATGACTAAAACCATGTTCATGTTCTGCTGAAATGAAAAAAATAAATAAATGAGGAAGATTGATTAAAGAGGATGTAATTTGAACATTTTGACCCTTGGCACTTGGGCAATTTGTAATATTAACAAGGAAGTCTCATACAGTTTACATGAAGGTCTGAACTTCAGCTGTTTTAATTTTTTCTTCTGGATGACGTTCCTTGGCAGCCCTTCCAAACATGCTTATTTACTAGATAGAAAGTTCCATTAAACACAGTGGGACATGCTTCCAAATACATGCGTATAGAATTCCCTTTTTAAATAATTTTTTATAAAAAGAAGATAATAATTTGAAAAAGGGAATCCTATACACATGTATTTGGAAGCAAGTCCCTCTGTGTTTAATGGAATTTACTATCTAATAAGCATCTTTTAAAATAGTTATTGCCTGACTGAATTATTTATAACTTTTAAAATCAATAATGCGAGAAACGAGATGCTAATTTTCCAATGTTTTCCTGGAACTGCTTTTTCCAATGAGTGCAGTGAGAGGTAGGCAGGGAAGGAGTCTTATAAAAACTAATTAGTGCAGTGTATTATAACTGAGTTCTTTTATTCCAAACTGTTGATCAGTGTCTAGGGATGCTGCTTGAGCTAAGAGATATTTTGAAAAGTATCTAATGGTTCCTGTTTTCCAAGGTTGAAACAGAAGCAGTGTATCGGGCTATTACAATAGCAAAACAAGCAAATTGTCCCTTGTATGTCACAAAAGTCATGAGCAAAGGAGCTGCAGATGTCATAGCTCAAGCCAAGAGAAAAGGTAGGTACCACATCATTCTTCAATAGATGAGGATGAGCAACCTGCCTTTTTCACACAATGGTTCACACATACTCCTGCTGAAAACTGTATTTGCGTATCAGCTGAATTTCCAGTAACTGTGAAGTTTATTAAAAATATACTGGCCAGAATTCTGTGTTCATATAATTTGCTGTGCATAATTGCAGCTAATTGTTGAGCTTCCAATGTATGTCTCATTTGCATCCCTGGTCATGCCCCTGATTGCACAAACAAAATATTTGTTGGTACTTGAGTGGTTTGTTGTACTTAGCCATGCCTTATATGAATATCACTAGGATTCTGGCCAGTATTGTTTGAATACTAGTTGAGCATAGTTGAATTCAAAGAGTTTGGGACCCAGATCCAAAAGATTCTTCCTTGTTATTCTACATGTGGAGGCAAATCCATGCATCATTTTTCTGCCCCCTTCCCTCACCACCTCTGGAATATCAGTGTCAAGAAAATATCCCATAAATTCAAGCTGCTTCTCATCCTGAATACTTGTTCAGTTGTGCATTGAATCAGCCAGGGATACTACAGAACTGCTTGGAGCCTTCCATATGTTTGGGACTTCAACTTCAAGCATGGATTAGGGACAGATTGTGGGAGTTTCTGGTTTAAACATTTGCAATACCAGAGCTTGCTGGGCAGAATAACATACCCATAACAGATACACAAATGTCCTGGTCAAGTGTTCTAAGCGCTGGTGAAGTAAATACATGAGAAGGAAGAGCACGGTAGCCTTCAGTCCCTGTTTTCATCACCAAGCACAGATGGAGGGCAACTTTCTGATAAGAAGAACCTCCTTTATGTATGGAAACTCCATATAATTGAAAATCTCTGGAAAATTGATCTTCTGAGTTGCATAAAGAAGCTCCATGGATAGAAAGGGCTTTTGATTTCAGAAAGCCACCATCCTTACCTAAAGAATGATGGGGTAGAGGAAAGGTTAGCATGCTTCTCTTTCCTCAAGTGTTCACCTAACTCTGCTTTTAGCATTCCTGAATAGGGTTAGGTAGATGGACAGATGGCTAGATAGAAGGGATATTTGTTGATGGGTCATTCCAGTATAAGCAGTCACACACTAGGAACAGAGTCTTCCTTTTCCCCATCAACAATGTCATGAGACTAAAAATTTGTCCCCTGGAATACCAAAGTGTGGGATTTGGTAATGAGTATCTCTTCTTGATCTTCATAGGACTTAATTGCAGCTCTCTTGCACTAAATTGTATTCAAGATATTTGAAAAATATGGGCATCTTCCTCTCATGTTTTAACAATTTCTTAATGAAAAGATGAGGGGCTAAGTGTTTCAATATATAATGCATAGCAGACCTTTTCCTCCAGGAGATCAGGCAAAGAGTACTCATCGTAGATTGCTAGTTTCTTTTGAAAGTGGACTTGAAATTCTTTCATGTCATTTAAGCATCCTCAGCATTGACAGATCTGTGGTATCGTAAGGTGCTAGAAACACCATCCTGTCATGTTGTCAGATCATCGTTGGACTCATTCTAAGTCCTGGAGCCCCAAGGTCAAGGCATGTCAGTTTGTGTGAATGGGGAAGGCACACAATCACTGCTTGTAAATCTCCAGATATGCTTTTCTAGAAAAGTTCATCCTCAGTATTAGGTTGTCTTCATCAGTGTTAATATCCAAGGTTGGCACTTGGGTAACTAGCACAGCATCCTTTATTTTATTGTTTTGGAAGAGAGCCATGTCTATTTTCTGCTTTCATAATTTATTTTTATTTTATTAAAATACTCTTGTCTATATTAGAGGATTTCAGTGCAAACAGTAAAATATTACCAATCAATTAAAACTTAAAACAACGTTTGAAACTATGTGAAATAGTTAAAACAGTTTTAAACAGTGCATGCTACATACAGTAGAACAGCAGTAGATAAGCAGACCAAGCTATTATCTCTAAGCCCCCTAAAACTTTGATTTGATACTCAGATGAGACCTACATTGACATCAATGAGGCCTCCAAATGCCATACTCTTTCAGTCCAAGTAGTATAACTTTAACACCAAAGGTGCTGAATATTGGGCAGCTGCTTTTTGATTCAGTCCTGTATTTTGCTTGTTGGTGCACTTGTTTTGTTTGTTTGTCTTGTTTGCTCGTCTGTGGATCCACCCAAATACTTTATTTGCTGTGCAGAAGATATGAATCGGGAGTGTTTAGATGAGAGAAGAGAAGACCAAGGAGAGAAACAGTTGCAGCTTGCAAATGTCTGAATGGTTGTCATGCAGGGAAATGGAACAGATTTGTTTTGTGTTACTGAAGAGTGCAGGACTGGAACAAAGGGCAGAAGTAGTAGAGAAGCAGATTTTGGCTAAGTTTTAGGATAGACTCTGTAATAATAGTGCAAGTTGTTTAAAGTAGAAGAGACTGACTCAAGAAGTGATGGTATCTCATTCGTTGGAGGATTTTGGCAGAAGCTGGATGGCCATAAGTTGGGGATGTTTTTGTTTCATTCTCCATTGTACATCCTTGCACTGAGCATGAGGTTGACTGAGATGGCCTTCAAGATCCCTTCCAGTTTTATGCTTGGAGCTGTGCCATTTAATGTTATGTAGTTATTTGGTGTGATTAATTGAATTTGATGGCTTCTTCTGGCCAGAAATACTCCCTCCCTGAGAATACTTCAGTGGTTAACATAAAGACCAAATTCAGTCAATAAACACAACTTAGAAAAGTTTAAAAGCTGCATCTCCATAATGTCTTTAAAACAAAAGAAGCAAGCAGACGAAGACCCAAACATATCCTTTATAGAACTTGGATGAAAGTTATAGTCCCAAAAAAGTAACTTTTCCAGGCTCTGTTCCTTGTGTTATGCACTATCAAGTCGGAACCAACTTATAGTGATCTTAACAGAGCTTTCAAGGTAAGTGAGATATTTAAGGTGTGATTTTATCAATGTCACACACGCATACACAGTTAGTTTCTATGAGCAGGAACCTATGTCTCCTCAGTCCTAGTCTGTTACTCTATCCACTCTACCACACTAGGTTCCTGCCTTAACAAAAAATGAAAACCAGCCCACTCAAAATGTCCCCCTTCCAAAAACAAACAAACAAAAGCATCCATGTCTCAGGCTACTCCTCTTTATCAGACTTCTGCATGGCAGGGAATGAGGCAAGCAGATGAGAAAACTCATGGCTGCTTGATGGTTCAAACATTGCCGTCAACTCTGATGGCTCAAAGACTTCTTTCTACAGGCACAGTCATGACTGTTGTTATTTCTTTAGGCACAGTTGTCTATGGAGAGCCCATTACTGCTAGTCTTGGCACTGATGGTTCACATTACTGGAGTAAGAACTGGGCCAAAGCAGCTGCTTTTGTAACATCTCCTCCTATTAGTCCAGACCCCACGACACCTGATTATCTCACTTCACTCTTAGCGTGGTAAGTCATTGAGGATGGAATGTTCTTTTTCTGAAACAAATAAAAGGCAGTGACTGTCATGCCCTGGTTAGAATGGAGAGAGCTAGTGGCTGCTCTGGAATATGAGTCTAAACACTCCTTTCTTTGGATCTGACTCCCCTTTTGCCCATTCCCCTCTCTGTATGTGGATTACAGCAATTCTAGAACAAGCTTTCATCTTTGTGGTGGTCAGTCTTAGCCATGGTTACAAAGTATGCATGGTGACTTCTGGGGTTCGCACTGAGTTTTGGAAGCTGGCACTTTGCATTGCTGCAGAGTTGAGAAATGGCCAATCCTGCTATTAAGACAAGAGAATAATCTGCCAAGGCATAAGGTTCTGAGTGTAATGAAGGGACAGCAAACTGTTATTTAAGTTGTTACTTGGTTTTGCTCTTGTTTTGTTTTTTTAGTTACTGCTAGACATCCTTGAGGGATTTTGTTTCCTGTGTCCGAGTAACTTGGCAGGTTTGGGGTACTGTGGGACTCTTCACCTCAGGAACCAAATGTCCTGGTTAGTCCCTTGGGAAGTCCATTAAAGGGGCCCAAGATATCTCTCCTACTCCCATGGTCTTTCTCAATGTAGCTGAGTCTTTTCATACAAGAGTGAAGGCAGTAGTATTTGCTTTTTCTAAGAAACCCTAGGGAAGTTAAAGCTTTCAGAGGATGTCTTAAATCGAGGGAAAATTGTTAACAGATCTTCACAGGTTTATGAGGTCATAGGGTTTTATAGAGTTTTTGCAAACCTACTGTTGCATTCAACTAATTTTTTCAAGTTGGCGCCATTTTAAAGCCTTTTTGCATGGGCTGGTTGGGTGAATCACTATGGAGTTCAATTATAGGTCTCATTTCCTCCTCTGCCCTTTCCAGATATTTTAAAATGACTTTAAGGCATTGGTACATTCAGCTTGTCATTTCACACTGTTGATGTCAACGCAATAATGAATATGACAGTCAACACTGGTTCTGCACTGTTCCTAGCCCTGTTCAGGCATTCTGTTTTCAAACCATAAAGGGGAGCAAAGGATGTAGCCTCCAGGCCCACATCCTCCACTCTCAGCCTTCCCATGTTGACAGGAAAGGTCTTTAGCAGAGATGTAACATGGTTACAAAACTCCATCCTGCTTTATCAAGTTCTCAGTCCTGTGGAACTTCTGTAACCTAGTTCAGCTGAATGCAGTTACAGCTCCTTTATAGCCTTTTTTTCCATCAACACTGCAATTTTGTGAGAGGAGAAGGCAAGATCCAATACCATACATGGGAAACGTGACTTCCTTGGTTTGCCCAGCTTCATCTCCAAAACATAAGTCCACAGTAGAGCTTTTGCTTTCCTCTGCGGTACCCTTTAAAAAAACTTAAATATGTTGTTAACAATTTATTTGTTATATACAACAAATCAGTTCAAACCTTATTTCAAGGTTGGCACATGGGTGGAGTCGGCATATGTAACTGACAAACAGCGAGCCTCTCTCATATTAATGACTTGTTCTTCCTCGTGGCCTCTGTGAATCACACTATGGGTAATCCGCGCATACGCAGAGCCTCGTCGGAATATTCTAGAGCTTCTGCGGTAAGCAAAGGAAAATACATTAGCATAGACCCTTCCCCCCTGGTATATGTACCTTGGCGCCAAGGCTCTCCCTTCAGTTTCTTTCAACCGCCGCGTTGAGAGCCTCGATTGTTGCTTCTGTGAGAAATCTGAAAACGAAAGTAGGAAAGTTATTGAACTTTATTTATTATTATTATCCTTATTATTTTCAAAACAAGAAAATAATTTTCCGTTGTTTTCTTTTTAAAACCAGTTTTCGGTTCATGGCCTTTTCAGGCCCATTTAAAAGCTGTGTAGCCTGCGATAACGAGATCCTGCTCTCTAACGGCCTCCCTAAATGCCTTTTTTGCCTCGGTGAGGACATCAAACTTCCACTTCCCCTCACTGCAAAAACTTTAAACGCGGAGTTCTCCACAGTCGCCTCTCTAGACTCAAGCTTCGGCTCTGGGAGCAATCCCTAAGGCCATAGATGAAGCTGTTTCCAAAGCAACAAAACAGCGCCCGTCAGCTGCTCCATCTCGTTCCAATCGATAACCTACTCTGCCCTCGATATCGACGTTCATGCGAGTGCACAAAGCCAAACATTCGACGTCGAAACCCTCAACGTTGAAAACAGCCTCTAAGAGAAAAACGTCCATGAATGCTTCCTCGGCACCGGAACCGTGACCTCCGAAGAAGGCTAAGTCTTCGAATTCGAAGCCTTCCAAAACCGTTTCCCCGACTCCACAACCACCAGAGTCTAGAAACCTCATCTACGTCAGTTCTCTTTCAGATGAGGAGGCACTTCCACCTCATCAACCTCACCATCGCAGTCTCCCGAATGGGAACAGCGTGTTGATCAATTTACGGCTTCCCCTGATAGCCCGCGACAATCCTTGGGCTCTCCGAGTGAGTCTTCACAAATTGCCTTGTCAGACATCCATGGCGCTAAATGCAACCAGAAACTGTGCCTTACTCTGCCCCTATAGGCCTACCACCTCGGCCTCCGGCACATCAACAAAGGCATCAAGCCTATATGAGCATCCACTTGCCTTCTTGCGCGGAAAGAGATCACGCTCAGCACCATCATTGGGATGCCGTTTGCTACGATCGGTGCCTAACGGAGAAGCCCGCCAAACACTATTGGCCAGTCACTCTTCCTGGTCCGGCGGTGCTGCCCCTGCAGGATGTCTCTGCTAGGGAGACTTCAGTGTCAAAGCGATCTTATTACCAAGATCATGCAGGGCCACTTGGCACCTCTTATCTGCCGGCACCTAAGAGCTCCAACCAAGCCGATCAATACTCCTTGGCTCCGGGCAAGTTGCAGCACCGGCAAGTTACTATTTTCCTCTCCATTAGGAGGACCGCGAGCGCTCATCCTGCTCAGCGTCACCGGTGTCTGTCTATTCCACCATAATACAGTGTGGTCCATCGATGCCTTTACCATCTCAACAGCTCTCTTGACACCGACAGCAACCTCCATTTCGACACACCTCGATACCGACCCTTTCGATATTGACGATCCTCGATATCAAACGCTGTCCATGGACGCACCTTCCATGTCGGCAGCAGTCGAAGATCCTCGCTATTGACCCCTGTCCATGGACGCACCTTCGACATCCATACCGATCGACGACCCTCGATATCGATCCCTGTCCATGGATGCACCTTCAACGTCCATACCGATCGACAACCCTTGATATCGACCACTGTCCACCGACGCCCCTTCGACATCAACAGCTCAGCATCAACACCAATATTTTGAGGACCAGCAGCTCGATGTCAATATCAATCAATAGTTGATTGACTCAACACATGATGCCGATCCATCTGATCATGGTTCCAGGCCACTCCGCTCAGAACCTGACGATGGGACGGCCCTTTCAACAACTCCGCCCACAAATCCAGGTTACTACAGATGCCAGTCTTACCGGCTGGGGTGCCCATTGCAAATCCCTGCAAATCCATGCCCGGTGGTCACAAAGAGAGAAACTCCTCCATATCAACGAGCTAGAACTCTTAACACTAATAAAAGCTTGCAGAGCTTTCAAAAACCATCTCGTGGGCAAAATGGTTCAAATAGCCACAGACAACAACACCATGATGTATTATATTCTCAAACAAGGGGACACTCACTCCCCAAGTCTTTTATACCTCGCTGTTGACCTGTGGGAATGGTGCCTCTCTCATCACATTTGTCTAACGGCAATACATATAGTCGGTCAAGACAACAATCTGGCAGATTTGCTCAGTGGAAAAAAAAATCGCAAGTCCACAAATAGGAGCTAGATCAATCTGTTTTTCTCTCCCTGTGCAAATGATGGGGCAAACCCACCATCAACCTCTTTGCCTCCCGGGTAAACTGGAAATACAAGTGTTACTGCTCCCACACAGGAGTAGGCAAGAACTCCCGCGCAGATGCATTCATCGACCATTGGCCCAAGTCACTCATTTACCTGTTTCCACTGTTCCTGCTCCTCCACAAAGTTGTAGTCCGGCTTCAGCAGGACAGGCCCAATGCTATCCTGATAGCTCCATGGTGGCTGCGACAGCCATGGTTCCCAATTCTCCACCAGCTGTCGTCCGACATTTATCACCTGCCCAGTCTACCTCACCTGCTCATACAGAACAAAAATCAAATTCTCCACCCAGATCTCCCTGCTCTTCATCTCGCAGCGTGGAGGATTTGGCCTCACTGATGTATGTCATTCATCATGCAAAGAAACCTTCAACCAGGAAGGCCTATATGTATAAATGGAAAAAAAAATCAAGCTTTTACTGCAGTGTCATCTGTAATTGTAGTTCTTCGAGTGGACCTCTGTGATTCACACGTCCCGACCCGGCCTCCCCACTGTCACGCCCTTTTCTTTATGCGGCGGTTGTCCTAACTGAAGGGAGAGCCTTGGCGCCAAGGTACATATACCAGGGGGGAGGGGTCTATGCTAATGTATTTTCCTTTGCTACCGCAGAAGCTCTAGAATATTCCGACGAGGCTCCGCGCATGCGCGGATTCCCCATAGTGTGAATCACAGAGGTCCACTCGAAAAACTACAATTACAGGTAACCTGTTGTTTTGCCATTTGATTTTATTAGTGGGGATCTTCAAGTGGTGGGCAGTGCCCACTGCACCTTCACCACAGCACAGAAGGCCGTTGGAAAGGATAACTTCACCCTTATTCCAGAAGGAACAAATGGTATTGAAGAACGGATGTCCATCATTTGGGAAAAATGTGTGGTAAGTTGTGCAGAATAGTGTTATGCATGAGTACCATGTGCAGGCTGCACTTTGCCTGCACCTCTTCTGCATGAACCAAAACACTCTGCCATTATGAGACTGGTGTGTCTGGTGCTCCACCTTAGATCCATGAAGAAATCATTTAGAGGAGTGACATCAGGAGGACCAAAGTGGGAAATCAGTGTTATCTACAGTATCTGATGAAGGTTTGATTCCTTCCATGAGTTCTTACCCTTCCCACCTGGTTTTTGCCTTCCTTTGTTAACTGATTGACATGGGAAGGAGCCACAAGGCAGTGGCTGGCTGTCAGATGGACTCATGTTATATAAAAATCAGACCATCTGCCTTTTTAGTCAATAATGGACAGAGAGAAATTTTTAGTCTATAACTCTCAGGGCCCCCCATCTACCATGGTTAGGAATAGATATAGGATATTTGTATTTGTATCCCTGGGAATATGAATGCGAATATCCCTTCCCCGCAAACCAGCAAGTCCGATTATTGGTTGCCGCGTGGCACACATGGCTGCATTCTCATCATGCCAATTGTGGAAGTAGCCCAGCCGGCACTTCCCCACCTCCCCACACAGCTGAATGCTCAAGAGCTGAGGAGGGAGACTTGTCATCCTGACTCCTTGCCGGAGTGGTCAGCTGCACAGGGAGGCGGGGAAGTGCTGGCTGAGCTACTTATCAAATTGGCGTGACAAGAACAATGCCAGCTGCATGCACTGCATCACGACCAGTAATTGGACCTGCTGGTTTGGAGAGGAGGAACTGGACTTGCCAGGCACCTGTGGTGCAGTTTTCATATTCGTTTCCCCAGGGATATGAATACGAATATCCCATGTCTAGTTAGGAACTATGCTGGCTAAGGAATTCTGGGAGTTGTGGCCTCAAAAAGTAACTTTTCCAATCTTAAATTTGAACCCAGCGTCATCTAATCTAGCATTTTGCTTTCATCAAAGTCTGCCAGATGCTTATGGGGAGCCTATAGGCAGGATGTCTGGGCAACAGCTGTCTCTTCTCATGTGCACTATCATGAAAATGAACAAAGAAATTCAGAGGGGAGGATGATACATTCAGGATAAGAAGACAGATTGAGGCCAAGTACCATGGGATCTCTTGGCATGAATGCACAAAAGGAAGGTGCATAAATTTTAGACAGAATTCAGATACCTTTTCCCCCTTCCTGAAAGAGCCATGTTTTACTTTTCCTGAAATGTCTAACTTTGCTGTCTTCCACTTCATTTCTAGTCAACAGGGAAGATGGATGAAAATGAATTTGTAGCAGTGACTAGTACAAATGCCGCAAAGATTTTCAACTTTTACCCCAGGAAGGGACGAATTGCTGTTGGTTCAGATGCTGATATTGTCATTTGGAATCCTAAGGCAACAAAGATCATCTCTGCAAAAGCTCACAACTTGGTAAAGAAAAAGAAAGCAGTTTATTTCTCTTTACCACATGTAAAGTTTCATCATTTATAAATCATTGATTCTGAGAAGCATTTCTTCTCAGAATCAATTATGGGGTAATGGTGGTTTGATGTGCAGATGCTAGTAGGTGGTCATGATGAAAAAGATCACCAGTGTAATTCTGTAGTTTTAGCTGTTAAAGCCATGCAAGTAAGCTGGATATACTTTCTTTGATAAAGACAACTGTAGGTAGATCCAAAATTCGGCACATTTAAGTTCCACTGAGTTCAGTGAAATTAGCCACATTCTATGCAGTCAGATCCTGTACATGTTTAGTGGCAAGTAAGCTCCAATGTGTTTAAATTTGTGCACAAGAGTGTAGTTCTTCAAGGCAGTTCTACACATTTACTTAGAACTCCAGGTAATTTTCATGAGATTTCCTCTCAAGTAACCATTTAATCAGAAGTAAGTCCCACTGTGTTAGGGACGTGGTGGCGCTGCGGGTTAAACCGCAGAAGCTTCTGTGCTGCAAGGTCAGAAGACCAGCAGTTGTAAGATCGAATCCACGTGACGGAGTGAGCTCCCGTTGTTTGTCCCAGCTCCTGCCAACCTAGCAGTCCGAAAGCATGTAAAAATGTGAGTAGATAAATAGGTACCACCACGGTGGGAAGGTAACGGCGTTCCATGTCTAGTCGCGCTCGCCACGTGACCACGGAAACTGTCTACGGACAAACGCTGGCTCTATGGCTTAGAAACGGGGATGAGCACCACCTCCTAGAGTCAGACACGACTGGACTAAATGTCAAGGAGAACCTTTACCTTTACCTAAGTCCCACTGTGTTCCATGAAGCTTAATTGTAACTTAATGTAATTGTACATTTGCGGACTTAATCTCAGGTTGAAATTAATTAATTAATTTTAAAAATAGTGCCTGGTGGAAGTTGTTGTTGTTTAGTCATTAAGTCGTGTCCGACTCTTCATGACCCCATGGACCTAAGCACGCCAGGTCCTCCTGTCTTCCACTGCCTCCCGGAGTTTGGTCAAATTCATGTTGGTAGCTTTGATGACACTGTCCAACCATCTCGTCCTCTGTTGTCCGCTTCTCCTCTTGCCTTCACACTTCCCCAACATCAGGGTCTTTTCCAGGGAGTCTTCTCTTCTCATGAGATGGCCAAAGTATTGGAGCCTCAGCTTCAGGATCTGTCCTTCTAGTGAGCACTCAGGGTTGATTTCCTTCAGAATGGATAGGTTTGTTCTCCTTGCAGTCCAGGGGACTCTCAAGAGCCTCCTCCAGCACCACAATTCAAAAGCATCAATTCTTCGGTGGTCAGCCTTCTTTATGGTCCAGCTCTAACTTCCATACATCGCTACTGGAAAAACCATAGCTTTGACTATGCGGACCTTTGGCGGCAAGGTGATGTCTCTGCTTTTTAAGATGCTGTCGAGGTTTGTCATCGCTTTCCTCCCAAGAAGCAGGTGTCTTTTAATTTTGTGGCTGCTGTCACCATCTGCAGTGATCATGGAGCCCAAGAAAGTAAAATCTGTCACTGCCTCCATAACTCCCCCTTCTATTTGCCAGGAGGTGATGGGACCAGTGGCCATGATCTTAGTTTTTTTGAGGTTCAGCTTGAGACCATTTTTATCGCTCTCCTCTTTCACCCTCATTAAGAGGTTCTTTAATTCCTCCTCACTTTCTGCCATCAGAGTGGTATCATCTGCATATCTCAGGTTGTTGATATTTCTTCTGGCAATCTTAATTCCATCTTGGGATTCCTCCAGTCCAGCCTTTCGCATGATGTATTCTGCATATAAGTTAAATAAGCAGGGAGACAATATACAGCCTTGTCGTACTCCTTTCCCAATTTTGAACCAATCAGTTGTTCCATATCCAGTTCTAACTGTTGCTTCCTGTCCCACGTATAGATTTCTCAGGAGATAGATAAGGTGGTCAGGCACTCCCATTTCTTTAAGGACTTGCTATAGTTTGTTGTGGTCCACACAGTCAAAGGCTTTTGCGTAGTCAATGAAGCAGAAGTAGATGTTTTTCTGGAACTCTCTGGCTTTCTCCATAATCCAGCGCATGTTAGCAATTTGGTCTCTAGTTCCTCTGCCCCTTCGAAATCCAGCTTGTACTTCTGGGAGTTCTCGGTCCACATACTGCTGAAGCCTACCTTGTAGGATTTTGAGCATAACCTTGCTAGCGTGTGAAATGAGTGCAATTGTATGGTAGTTGGAGCATTCTTTGGCACGGCCCTTCTTTGGGATTGGGATGTAGACTGATCTTTTCCAATCCTCTGGCCACTGCTGAGTTTTCCAAACTTGCTGCCATATTGAGTGTAGCACCTTAACAGCGTCATCTTTTAAGATTTTAAATAGCTCAACTGGAATGCCATCACCTCCACTGGCCTTGTTGTTAGCCATGCTTTCTAAGGCCCACTTGACTTCACTCTCCAGGATGTCTGGCTCAAGGTCAGCAACCACACTATCTGGGTTGTCCGGGACATCCAAATCTTTCTGGTATAATTCTTCTGTGTATTCTTGCCACCTCTTCTTGATGTCTTCTGCTTCTGTGAGGTCCCTGCCATTTTTGTCCTTTATCATGTCCATCTTTGCACAAAAGGTTCCTTTAATATCTCCAATTTTCTTGAACAGATCTCTGGTTTTTCCCTTTCTATTATTTTCCTCTATTTCTTTGCACTGTTCATTTAAGAAGGCCCTCTTGTCTCTCCTTGCTATTCTTTGGAAGTCTGCATTCCATTTTCTGTAACTTTCCCTATCTCCCTTGCATTTTGTTTCCCTTCTCTTCTCTGCTATATGTAAGGCCTCATTGGACAGCCACTTTGCTTTCTTGCATTTCCTTTTCTTTGGGATGGTTTTTGTTGCTGCCTCCTGTACAATGTTACGAGCCTCCATCCATAGTTCTTCAGGCACTCTGTCCACCAAATCTAGTTCCTTAAATCTGTTCTTCACTTCTACTGTGTATTCATAAGAGATTTGGTTTAGATTATACCTGACTAGCCCAGTGTTTTTTCCTACTTTCTTCAGTTTAAGCTTGAGTTTTGCTAGAAGAAGCTGATGATCAGAGCCACAATCAGCTCCAGGTCTTGTTTTTGCTGACTGTATAGAGCTTCTCCATCTTTGGCTGCAGAGAACATAATCAATCTGATTTCGGTATTGCCCATCTGGTGATGTCCATGGGTAGAGTCGCCTCTTGTGTTGTTGGAAAAGAGTGTTTGTGATGACCAGCTTGTTCTCTTGACAAAACTCTATTAGCCTTTGCCCTGCTTCGTTTTGAACTCAAAGGCCAAACTTACCTGTTGTTCCTTTTATCTCTTGACTCCCTACTTTAGCATTCCAATCCCCTATAATGAGAAGAACATCTTTCTTTGGTGTCAGTTCTAGAAGGTGTTGTAGGTCTTCATAGAATTGGTCAATTTCAGCCTCTTCAGCATGGGTGGTTGGTGCATAAACTTGGATTACTGTGATGTTGAAAGGTCTGCCTTGGATTCATATTGAAATCATTCTATCATTTTTGAGATTATATCCCAGTACAGCTTTTCCCACTCTTTTGTTGACTATGAGGGCTACTCCATTTCTTCTACGGGATTCTTGCCCACAATAGTAGATATGATAATCGTCTGAATTGAATTCACCCTTTCCCGTCCATTTTAGTTCACTGACGCCCAGGATGTCAATGTTGATTCTTGCCATCTCCTGTTTGACCACATCCAGCTTACCAAGGTTCATAGATCTTACATTCCAGGTTCCTATGCAGTATTTTTCTTTGCAGTATCGGACTTTCCTTTCACTTCCAGGCACGTTAGCAGCTGAGCGTCCTTTCGGCTTTGGCCCAACCACTTCACTTCATTAGCTCTGGAGCTACTTGTATTTGTCCTCCGCTCTTCCTCAGTAGCATGTTGGACGCCTTCCGACCTGAGGGGTTCCTCTTCCAGCGTCATATCTTTTAGCCTTTTGTTTCTGTCCATGGAGTTTTCTTGGCAAAGATACTGGATTGGCTTGCCAGTTCCTGCTCCAGGTGGATCGCATTTAGTCAGAACTCTCCACTATGACCTGTCCGTCTTGGGTGTCCCTGCACAGCATAGCCCATAGCAAGGCTGCAATCCGTGAAGGGGTAACAAAGTACAAACACAATTAAAGTGATTATCAGTTATCAGTCACACTTCGTTACTATGGCTGCTGATGATTAAAGTATGTTGTATAATATAAAGAAAATTACAAAATAGCAACAATATAATATGAAAATGTTACAATAAAAAAGTTATCCGGTCAAGTCATGATAGAATAACTGAAAGTGAATTCTTTGAGAAGAAGAAGAAGAAGAAGAAGAGAGAGAGAGAATGAGAATGAGAATGCCAGATTTCAGAAGAAGTAAGAGTCTTTACTTTCACTCCATGTGGGTTTCCTTTCTGTCCGAGTTCCCATGTCTTTCAGGGTAGACTGTTATAGGCTTGACAAATGAATATTGTCTTGTTAATATGTATAATTGCCAATGGAAAACACTCAGATATTACCTTTTGATGTAAAACTTGAAACTCTTACTTTGGTTTTGCCAGAATGTGGAATACAACATATTTGAAGGAACAGAGTGTCATGGTGTCCCTACGGTGGTTATAAGTCAAGGGAAGGTTGTGTTGGAAGATGGGAATCTCTTTGTTACCCAAGGGGTCGGCCGTTTCATCCCTCGGAAGACATTCCCTGACTTTGTTTACAAAAGGATTAAAGCAAGAAACAGGGTGAGAACTTTTGTTTTTATGAAAACTATTCCATTTCTGTTTAATCATAGAATAATTGAGTTGGAAGGGACCTATAAGGCTCAATGCTAATTGAAGCAGATCTGATAGATGGTTGTCCAATTTTCTCTTGAATGCTTTTAAGTGTGAGTTTTGGATACAATGCAAAAACTGTGAGGAACTGGCTTCAATAATCAGTGTTCCTGATGATCCTGGGACATGATGTTTCTAGAACTAAGCTATTAGGACAGCTAAGCTATTTTCTAAAACAAACCTACAAGGACAGATTTTGTTACCAACCCCTCTTTACATTTTCCAAATGTGAGATCATATGTTTTGAAAGTTTGCAAGGCCTATGGAAACCCATGGGGACCTACATGGTTAGTCTTGTCATTCCGGACAAACAGAATTTCAGTACTGTTTGTAGAAACAAGCTCTTTATTCTGTATTTCTTTAAATGAGTCATTAAAAAGCTCTGGTTCAACGCTTTTCGGCGAAGCCTTCTTCAAGAGCTGAGCATAACACAAAGCCACACATTAGATATTGATTCATTCACATTTTCTTTAAAAAACAAATTATACACACACACACACACACACACACACACACACACACACACACACACCTGGCTTGGGACTCTCATCTTTATATAAATACATGCATTTATACTAAGCACATTAGGCATGATAAAATATATTAGACAGAATATCAAACACTTACCGAGCTTCTTTATATTCTCTGCACCTTTCTTTGGTCTATATCAGCTCCAAAACTAATTGAAAGTGTTCGAAAATGCAGGCACTAGGAGAGGAGGCATTTGTACACAGCTGTGCGGGGTGGCGAGATAACCAGCCCAGCAGTGTTATCATAATAAAGGGAGAAAGTCTATTTCTTTGTTTAACCCATGAGGTATTAGGGTGTTCAATTTCAGGATCCAGTCAATTTCCCTTTTTAGTAAAGACCTTTCACAGTTCCCAGGAACTCTGTCCATGGCCCAGAACACCAGATCTTTTATTGTATGGTTCATTTCTGTAAAATGGCCAACTAGAAGACTGCCTAGTCATTTATTTCTTAAATTACTGAGGTGTTCACCCATTTGTACTTTAAGAGGTCTAGAGGTTTTTCCTATGTACAGTTTATTACATGGGCACCTTATAGCATAAATTATTCCCTTGGTATTAAAGATAGTGAAATCATTCAGGATGTAAACTTTTTTGTTCTGTGGATCTATAAATTCTGACATGTGTCTTGTATTACTGCAATAAACACAATGCCCACATGGATGATGTCCTTGGGGGGGGGGGGGGGACCAGGTAAAACACTGGAAATTAGTGATGGTGTGGCGCTGCGGGTCAAACTGCAGAAGCCTCTGTGCTGCAAGGTCGGAAGACCAGCCGTCTTAAGATCGAATCCACACAACGGAGTGAGCTCCCGTCGCTTGTCCCAGCTCCTGCCAACCTGGCAGTTCGAAAGCATGTAAAAATGTGAGTAGATAAATAGGTACCACTATGGTGGGCAGGTAACAGCGTTCCATGTCTAGTCGTGCTGGCCACGTGACCACGGAAAAACTGTCTAGGGACAAACGCTGGCTCTATGGCTTGGAAACGGGGATGAGCACCGCCCCCTAGAGTTGGACATGACTGGACAAATTGTCAAGGGGAACCTTTACCTTTACCTTACTAGTATCTTTGTACTCACTTCTAAGCAATATATTTCTTAGATTCTTAGTCCTTTTAAAGGATATCTGGACACCTATGAACCATGTAAACTGTATACTCACATATGGTAAAGGTAAAGGTTCCCCTTGACAATTTGTCCAGTCATTCAACATCTTTTTTAAAAACTCCCTGGTGCATCAGAGGAATATGTCCTGAATGGGCTACCTGTTAGAGTGGTTATATGAAAAGGGGTGTGTGCATATGTGTGTGCATGCGTGCGCGCATCTCCTGTGCACCCAACCCCAGGGAGTCCTCTGTGAAGGTTTCTCTTTATATAACAAAAACTAAACTGAAATATTCTGGCATCCATAAGACTAACAGTTTTGTTTCAGTGTGAACTTTTGTGGATTTCAAGCCACTTCCCCCGAATATGACATTTAGGCCACAGGCTAATATACAGAATTTATATGGTTGTGGGGATGAGGACTGTTTGAAGAGGGACACAGCCACATATGACAAACTGTCAGAGTGACAATAGCATTAGTAACACAGTAATGAACTTCCAAAATGTTAACTGCAGTTTACATAGGTGGAAAAATCTCCTGTCAAATAGACATGCACCTCTTCATGCAAGTGAACTTGAATCCAACCATAGCAGAAAATGAAGACTTAAATCCTCCCTACTCATATAAACATATTTAGGAGCTTAGTCTGGATTGGACCTCCACACTCTCTCTTGAATAAGGAAAAAAAAAACCCTGGTGTCACCTTGTGGTACATGCTAAAGGTAATGAACTGCTTGACCCTTAATAATTAGGCAATCTGCAAATCTAGGTCAGAATTTACACAGCTGTCCAGGACCTTGGCCAGAGGCTGGACATGTCAGAAAAGTTCAGTCAGCTTAACAGCCACTGGGTGATTACTGTCCTAGATATGTACAGGCAAATCTAGGCTACTCTGCATTCCTCAAGTGTTCGCTTTAGCTTTCATTATTTACAACAATGTGTGACTCAGATCAGTGAGAAATATACATAGAGTTACTGGGTCATGCATTGGGCTGAAATCACAGTACACTAGGCCCATTGAGTCACTGGGGATATGGTGAGCCAACCCCTCTGAAAGTTCCACTGATTCAAGTGGCCCTACTCTAGTTGTGACTTACTACACTAAAGTAAGTCACAACTAGAGTAGACACATTTAAATCAATAGAACCTGGGAAGGAGTTGACTCACCAAATCCCCTCTGATTCAATTGACCTAGTCTAGTGCAATTTACTATGCTAAGCAAAAGGAATTCAGCCAGATAATCATAATCATATCTACTGTACATTATACCCTTCCTTTCCAGACTCCTGAGGTAGCTGTGTTGGCTGGGTATGACAAATGTAGTAGCTGAAGAGAACCCAGCTGGGAATATTTGATCAAAAGTCTTAACACTGTCAGATGATTTTGCAAGATTCCTTGAGGGAAATGAGATGAAAACTGGGTTGCCTTCTGGCATGGCCTGAAAACTTCCACCTGCTCTTCTCCTCATGCAGTTCCTCTTTTCCTTACTCCCTCCTCTCTCACACTTAACTCATTGCTCTTACTCTTGCAGAGCTGTTACAAACCTGCATTAGGTGGGTTCTGCTTATTTTCTAAACCCGGTCGACAAATTCAGCTTCAGGAGGATGGCAAGTTATTGTTTGCCCACTCAGACTGTGGTAGCAAAAGTCCAAATACAGTCAAGTCCCCAGAATGATTCATAGGAACAAACCTTATATTGGCTGTACCAACTTGATGCATTCGTTGTCAGTGGAAGTGATTGTATTGTTGCAGCAGTTACCAGTCATGTACTGTAATAATAACTATAAATGAGTGGTACCAGCAACAAAACATTGCAGTGTATGCCCCCCTCCAAACAAGTGCTCCAGTTCAGAAATTCATTTCACTTCCAGTTCAGAAATTCACCCCACATTTCCATTTTTCTTTTCCAGCTCTGCATTCCGTAGTTAATTAACACAGTTAGTACTAGAAGAGGTAGCATGTTGGTCTGTGCTAGCATGTCAGGCAAAAATAAATAAATAAAAATAAAATGAAATAAAGAAGACAAGAATGTTGTGGCACCTCA
This sequence comes from Intellagama lesueurii, assembly GCA_037013535.1. Classification (NCBI taxonomy): domain Eukaryota; kingdom Metazoa; phylum Chordata; class Lepidosauria; order Squamata; family Agamidae; genus Intellagama; species Intellagama lesueurii. The sequence continues at coordinate 189,900,477 of JBAJHW010000003.1, read as the reverse complement.
AAGACTAAAATATAAAGTCTAAAATACAGCAGTTAAAGACTAAAATATAGTAGCTACTAGTCTTTAAGATGCCACAGCATTTTTGCCCTTTTTATTTTTCTTTTGTTTTTGCCTGACATTTGCTTTTGCCTCCCCCCCCCCCCCCCGAGATGATTCCTTAGGGATTCTTGTTTTAAAAGCAGTGGGTAAAAAGATTGTAGTATAACCAGAATTCAAAATATTACCTTTTAAAAAGAACTTACTGTGTTGCACTGCTGCTGCATGTGCATGTTCTCTCTCTCTCTGTGTGTCTTTCTGTCTTTGTCTCTCTCTCTCTCTCTCTCTCTCTCTCTCTCTCTCTCACACACACACACACACACACACACACACACACACACAGAGGAAAATAGTCTTTAATTCCCTCTAGTAAATAATTCTGAGATTGTATCTTAGGAATCGTATAACAATGCAAAAGATCAAGATTACTTTCCTGGGCACTTAAGATTGATAAGAGACTGATACAAAACCTAGACAATTCCTGTCAAAATGTTTCTAAAAATGCCTTAAAATGCATTTTTAAAGTAATTTTTGAAAGTCAATTATTAATAATTATACTTAAGTAACATAGATGATACAAGTTATACCTGAAAGTAATAATGTAACTAGTAGTTACATTTCTTGTGTAAAAGCAACTAGAGATAACTACATTGCTTGCAGCTAGCTATTTCTAAGATTGCAGAAAAAGCAACTGAAATCCATCAATTCTGTGATTCTGTTGGGTAGAACTGATGCTTTGCAGGCTGGAAAATTGTTGGATAGACCTGAGTGTTTGTTTGCAGCCAAAGAAGCTGTTGCGTAGAATGTTCTGCAGCCAGGAAACACAAATATTTCTTGCCAACACACCTTTACATGTGTCAGAGGACTGCTAAACATAGAGAATCAGTTAGCATTCCATGGAACAATGCATATAAGAAGAGATGCTGCTGCAGATAATTGAATTGTGCCTTTAATTTAGAGAACGTTGCAACTGTCACATCCCATAGTATTATATATTGTTTTCTTAAGCATTAACTAATGCCTTGCCTGCTGAGTGGTTAGTATGAGAAGAAGTTTTTTTTTAAAGTGTACAATCTTCATTTCAGCTTTATCTGTGTTTTTCTTTATTTATGCATTTATTGGGAAGAATTAAGTTGGAGGTGGGGTAGGGGAGAGGGAGGAAGGAAGGAGCCCCTTCTGTTCTTGCCTGATTCCAGTTGATAAGCTTAAGTCCTGCAGGCTATTTTCTAACAATCAAACTGTGTTTATGTTGTCTCAGAAAAAAGAGACATACTGTGTCATTTTTAATCAACACAGGAATGAAGTTTTCACAAAACACACTTCTCGTTTATGCTGAGCACGAAGTTTATAGTCTCGCTGCTTGACCATAATTGGACATCCAAATAAGGGTGGTTACTGATTGGTTGTGATGGTGATATACTTGGGCTTTTCCGTTTCATACTCTAGGCACTTAGTCTGGTTGTCTACCTTCCCCTCCTTGCGGTTTTGTGTAGTTGTATCTTCCTAGAATGCAAACATGAAAACATAACACAAGAAGAGCAGAAGAGTTCTGTTGCAAACAAACAAAAGCCTGTCTAGTCCAACATCCTGTTTTATTCAGTGGCCAACCAGTTGTCTGTAGGAAGGCCACAAGCAGGAAATGACAATGACAGCCCTGTCCTGCTCCCTAGTAATTGGCATTCAGAAGTGCACTATCACTTGTTCCTGCAGGCGGTAGGTAGCCATCATGACTTGAATTCATTAACAGCTTTTTTCCTCCATTAATTTGTCTTTCAAGCCATCTAAGTTGGAGGCCCTTGCCAAAGCTCATAGTAGTGAATGTTGTTGGCAATGTGTAGTTCTCCCATTGTCTTTGGTCTGCATCTTCCATCATCTCTCATGCTTGGCTACGTTGGCTAGGGAGGATGGGATCTGCAGTCCAGCAACATGTGGAGAGCCACACATTACCCACCCTTCCATAATTGAACAGGGTAATCTCATAGTAATGTAAAAACATGCAATTGTGACAGCTTTGGGATATATTCTTAGAATAATCTTAGAACTTCAGAGCTAGAAGAGACCTTATCAGGTCCAACCCTTGTCAAGGAGGCACAGTGGGGAATCAAATTCCTAACCTCTGGCTTTGCAGCCAGATACCTAAACCACTGAGCTATCCAGCAGTTATATTGATACATTGGTCAACAAAACTGCTTATTCCTTTAGTTCTCTTCTGACTTAGCTTCTGTTTACATGCATCCAGTCAAAGCCTCATTTTTATTTCTCACAATTTAACTTCCTTACAGGTGTGTTTCTATGAAAACTAGTTGTTATATAGCAGAATATTTATTATATAGCTATATAATACAAATTCCTTGGCTCTTTCTAAAACTGTTTATTAAGAAATATTCTCAGCAGTATGTCAGCTGTTACCTCTTGGTGAAATCCAGTTTGCAAATATTGCAACCATACGATTGGAGGTCAGTTGCATGGACTTCTCCAACCTAACAAGGGAGTGGGAAGGACCAACATGATTGGCCCAACTAATATGGCTGAGTGGTTCACTACAGTATTATATAATGACATAGAAACATGCCATTTAGAAGTGGCTCCCAAACTGCTGTGTATGAGTGGAGCCTAGTAGAAGAAGAATAGCTCTTGGAGGACTAGCATACTGTGGCCAGCCATATTGTAGGTCCATTACATGTTGTTCTTTTGAGGTGCACATGGTTCAATGGAAAGAGCTTTTTTCTCAAGGAAAAAAAAAGATAATGGGATTTGCTCATGAGCATATCTCACACAAAACCGGCAGCCCTCTTGCTCCACTGTGATTCTTCCTCCTCCTCCTGTGTTACAGCTTGCAGAGATTCATGGTGTTCCTCGTGGGCTTTATGATGGGCCAGTTCATGATGTCATCGTAACTGCTAAAGCAGTGGCCCCAACTCCTACCTCAAGAATAGCTACCTGTTCAGGCAAGATTCAAGTTCCTCCAATCCGTAACCTACATCAGTCAGGCTTTAGCCTGTCAGGTAAGTCAATTTGAGAGGCCAGTGTAATATAAAACAGCAACTTTAAATGCACAAAAAGAACGTTGAGCATCCAAGAGGGAGCAGAACTTGGAGAAGTTACTGTTTTGGACTGCAAAACTCTGTATCCACTACCTAGTCTGGGCATATTGGTTGAGGATTCTGGTATCTCTAGCGCAAAAATGTCTTTCTTCCAAGTTCTGCTCCCTTCCAAGTTCTGCCTACATTTTACTGAAACACCAACTATGGCCCAGACTTCCCTCTTAACAGATTTGGGATGCAATTTGAAATCCTGGATGGTTGTTCCAGGGTTTATGGTTGTGGAGAATTGGCATCTGCACTGCAGTTGTAAACTGAAGCTGCCATTACCTGCTGAGCTCAAAGAAGATTGATGAATCTGATGTGGCTCTCTAGCCTCCTAGATTTAACCAATGTTTTACTAATCATATTTCAAGGATTCTGGTATCAAAGCTTAAGCATTTGTTCCACTGTGAACTGGATGATCTGTTGAAAGTTGGTTTGTATCCTCACTTCAAATAGATATGATTAATTTTTTGGCAATAGTTGCATAGCAGCTGAGTCTGGGGCAGAAACAGTGGCTGAAATAAAGGATGTAGAATATCCTGTTTGGGTCAATCAAACAAGGAATCTTGTTCAGTACTGTAATGGTAATTCAACCTGAGGTTCCTGATCTGGTGTTCAATAACTATAAATATTGAAAGAACATAGGGAATTCCTAACCCCTTTGCTCTGTTTATTGAGTAGGTCTGAACAAAGGCCTCAACCATTTTCAGCTGAATGTGTCTACAACCTTTGTCATAACTGGCAACCCAGCATAATCCAGGTGTATGACCACAAACAACACTATGACTGCAGTCAGCTGAAGGTTCCCACAGTGTGGTGGGCACAGCGCAACCCCCAACACTACCAGTGTGATCCCTCTGATTCTTCCCCAAAATTTTAAATTGTTATCTTAAGAAGCCTCCTTGCTAGAGAGCACAAGGTCAGTTTCACCAGTTTTGCCCTTCCCAATTTGTTTCAGACTTTGGGAGTGTCTTTGATGTCTTTGCGGGGTGCATATACATCTCCCAGACTTGTGGAAATTACTCACCTCAACCCTTGACTCCTAAGCATTATAGCCTCTTTTAGACCTTCTTCACTGACGCAGACCAGGGTTGGAGGGACAGAAATAACACATGTATTCCCCTGCCTCCTCAATGGCTACAGTGTTTCAAGTGTCTGAATAGAACCTCCTGTCAGTGCTTGACAGGAATGTGGTGTCCCAGGGCCCATGGTCCAGGAAGTATCCCTAAGTTATAAAGGATTACACAAGAGTCAGTAAATAGCCACTTTCTGACTATGCCACTCACTGACTTAATAGAACCCTGAAGCATAACAAAGGCTCACCAGCTAATGCTAGACTCAGTCGGAACCTGACCATATCACTTGCCCAGGATTACATTGTTAGATGTTCTCATGCAATGTGCAGGCACAGACTTCATTCCACTGACACTTTCTGCCTTTTCCAGCATGGAAGTGACCCTTTTCCATGCAAATAACAATTGCTTCTATCTTTTAAAATGAAAACAATACATTTGATATTTCAATCTCTGAACAGCACGTTTGAAAATTTAGCTTTATATGTTGGAGTTTTCATAGAATCATAGAATAATGGAGTTGGAAGGGACCTATAAGGCCATCATGGCCAACCCCCTGCTCAATGCAGGAATCCAAATCAAATGGATCTGACAGATGGTTGTCCAATTTTCTCTTGAATGCCTCTAGCATTGGAGTGCTCAGCACCTCCCAAGGTAATTGGTTCCATTGTCATACAGCTCTAACAATTAGAGCATTTTTCCAGATACTCAGCCTAAATCTGTCTTCATGTAACTTGAGCCCATTATTACATGTCCTGTACTCCAGAAAGATCAAGAACAGATCCTGCCCCTCCTCTGTATGAATACCTTTCAAGAATTTGAAAAGTACTATCATATCTCACCTCCTGATGAAGTTCTTCATGCTGCAGCCAAACACATTGTTCCTGGTTCTTGTGAGGTGAAACCTATCACTTGCCAGCAGTCCATCTTTCGAGAAGTGTAGCTCACTTCTGCTTAACTGAGCTCCAGCCTCCCTCATATCCTCTTGCGGTGTCTCCTGTATGTCTTCCTCTGCATACTGTCTGCCAACTCCTCTTAAAAAATCTGAAAGTGGATTTACAGTTCCATTGTTGAAGAGTGTCTTCTTCTTTTGCTCCTAAATGTTCCCATGGTGTTTCCTCTACTATGTTTGCTCTTTCCTCAGCATTCCCCTCTGCTTCGTCTTGCTGTTCTTCCACCTCCAGTGCCTCCCTTGGCAGCTGCTGCTTGAGAGTTCTGTGTATGCACTCTTGATCTTCTCTTGTTTCCTTAGGTGTGCCCACTCACTGCTCCAGTTCTTTCACTCTTTCTTCCAACAATGCTACCAGTTTGCACTTGCTGCATGTGTATGCTGTGTTGTTCTCAGGCATGAAGACAAACATTGCACACACTTTGCAGGTCACCGCCACTGAAGTGTCTCTTCTCTCCATAAATCCTGTTACCTTTTTACTTTCTTCTGTTTGTCTGTGAGTTCCCTTTCCTTTGTCTTGTCTGCTTTGAAGGATGCTGGGGAAGTCCACTAATGTATAACTATATACAGAAATGCAAAGTATGGTCCTTCCAAGAAATCCCTGGCTTGTGTGGCTGATAATTTTATCCTACAAAAACTGGAGAAAGAAACTAGAGGACTAGCTATCCTTGACTTGATTCAAACCAATAGAGACGACTTGGTGAAGGAAGTGGCAGTGAGGGGAACTCTGGGCGAGAGTGACCATGTTCTACTAGAATTCTTGATTTCAGAGAAAGCCATAGCAGAGTGTAGCCACACACATATGTTGGAGTTTTAAAAAGCCAGTTTTACTTATCTCAGAACAAGGATGTAAGGTCCCATTGGCAGGGGATCCTAACAAGAAAAGGAGTCCAAGAAGGGTGGGAGTTCCTAAAAAAAAAAATTCTAAAAGCACAACTACAAACAATTCCAACAAGAAAAAAAGGTGGGAGGCAGCAAAAAAGGCTAGCGTGGCTTCACAAAAAGCTCAGGGAGGACCTGAAAACAAAACAAAAAGAGAGACATATGTGGAAAGAAGGCCAGGTTACCAAGGAAGAGTACAGACAAGTAGCAAGGAAATGCAGGGATAGCATTTGAGCAAGAGCTGAGAATGAGCTGAGATTAGCTAGACACACTAAAAGCAATAAAAAAGCATTCTTCAGGTATGTGCGAAGCAAAAGACAAAGAAAAAAGACAGTGGCACAGATACTTAATGGAAATGGAAAAATACTAACTGATGACAAAGAAAAGGCAGAGGTGCCCAATTCCTATTTTAGCTTAGTCTATTCCCATAGGACAGACTATGAATCTCCAGACAAATGTGAAGTGCAAGTGGAGGGGACAGAAGTGCAGCTGGAGATTGATAAACAAATAGTCAAGGAATACCTTACCACCTTGAATGAGTTCAAATCTCCAGTGCCACATGAACTGCATCCAAGATTACTAAAGGAATTGGCCGAAGAACTATCAGAACTGCTGTACATTTTTTTCTTGAAATCATGGGAAACAGGTAATTGGAGGAGGGCTAATGTTCCTATCTTCAAAAAGGGCAAAAAAGAGGAACCTGGGAAGTACAGGCCAGTCAGCCTGATGTCAGTCCCAGGGAAAATTCTGGAACAAATTATAAAACGGTCACTATGCAAGCACCTAGAAAACAATGCAGTAGTAACTAGAAGCCAACACGGATTTGTCAAGAACAAATCCTGCCAGACTAATTTGATCTCATTTTTTGATTGAGAAACCTCCCTGATAGACAGAGGGAATGCTGTAGATATACTGTATCTTGACTTTAGCAGAGCTTTTGACAAAGTGCCCCATGATATCCTGATTAGCAAGCGAACTAGGTGTGGGCTGGATAGATCAAGTATCAGGTGGATGGATACACAATTGGCTACAGAATCATACTTGGAGGGTGATGATTAATGGCTCCTTCTCCAACTGGGAGGAGGTAACAAATGAAGTACCCCGAGGCTCAGTCCTGGGTCCGGTGCTCTTCAACATTTTTATTAATGACCTGGATGAAGGAGTGCAGGGAATGCTTGTCAAATTTGCGGATGACACAAACTTGGGTGGAATTGCTAAGACAGGGAAAACATTCAAAATGATCTTGATAGGCAGGAGCACTGGGCTGAAAATGAAAGAATGAAATTCAACAGGGATAAGTGCAAAGTACTGCACCTTGGAAAAAGAAACCAAATGCACAGTTACAAGATGGTGGATACCTGGCTCAGCAATACTACAAGAGAGAAAGATCTTGGAATTGTCGTAGATCACAAGCTGAATATGTGCCAACAATGTGATGTGGCTACTGGATGACTGAGAATCTTTACAGATAACTTAGCAGTAGTTTAACAGTTGTATATAAGGTGACCCTGAATAGAGCAATTATTTTTGCAACAAAAAAATTAAACATTGCCTCGTATCCTGTTGCCTAAATGTACAGCAGAAGGTAAACCACACCATCCTCCTCTTCTCACTCTGGCAAGCTCCTGATCCCATGAAAGTTCTCATACTGGCTGTGAGATCAGTCCAGCAACTGCAGCAGGAGAGGTGCTTACACACTTTATCTTCCACCCCATGTTTAGGCAACAGAATATTAGCCTTGGTCTTTACAACTATAGTAGCAAACTTTGCCATGTCGAATGTAAATATTTTGCCTTTAGCTGATGAGAGCATCATTGATTTATGTTCATCAGATCTTTCTCATAATTGTTTTAAGATAGACTTCGGGAGCCTTTCATGCTCAGCTGCAAATGCAGGATACCTGAGTATCCCATGTGCCAAGTCCTCCACAGACTTATGATCACAAAGGCAAATTCTTTCATTATTTAGCAACCTTCTGTTGAAGCATGTGGCAGTATAATCAGATGTGCCTCATTAAAGGCTCTTCAATGACCAAAATCCATGATGTCATTAGAACAAGGTGTTAGAGTCATGGGAAGTGAAATCCACTTATAAAGGGTAACTATTCTTAAGAAGTTTAGTAATCCTCTCTCTGAAGATTCAGATCCAATAATCAACAGCCCAAATCCTATTGTGTAGTTATAACAATGTCATGCTAACAGTGTAATTATTAGAGGCAAATTTCTCCAGTTAAGGAATCACAGTAGATGTTACCTGTTGTGCCCTGACTCACTACACTACAGATAATGTCTATGGTGACTTCTTAACTGAAGCCAATTTGCCTCCGAACGTTTCATTGTTAGCATTATGCCGGTAGAACTACATGTGACAGTTTTTGTGTTTGTGTGGTTAGGGTTTAGCTGCACAAAACCAAGGCTCCTCATGTGTTCTTCTGGAAAGACAAGTTTAGCAACTAAACATCATACAAAACTTCTCCATGAATTAGACTTCATCCCTCTTTTTGTTGGTATTAGAAGGCTAGCTGCTTCATAGACCAGAATTCTTACTACAAATAAGATAATTCTAGTCTACCTAGCTAAATAATAATCATGTGTCATCAAGTCAATTCTGACATATAGCAACCTTTCTTTAGGGTTTTCCAGGTAGAGAGTACTCAGAAGTGGTTTACCATTCCCTTCTCCTTGGGTGAGGTTGGGAATTTAGTCACCCACTGTGTGCATCCTGCGAGTAGAGCCCGGCTTTGTGTCCTTGGGCAGGCTGCCCATGGTGCCTCCAGAAGAAAGGAATGGTAAACCACTTCTGAGTACTGTACTCTTTTCCTGGAAAACCCTGAAAAAGGGTCACCATATTGTAAGTCAGAATTTATTTGATGACACATGATGTTGACGAGTCTCCCTAGGGCTAAATATATTGGAGGTGAGGATTGCTAGCAATAACTGGGCAAATTTATTTGGGGCAATTTTGGAAGGTTATACTTTTCCAAGTTGCTAAATTGCTGCTCCATATAATATCTGAAGAAGTGATTTTGTTTTAAAGATTTTCAAAATGGGGACCAAGCTGCCTCCTGTAGTTCTTTGTCATCTAAGAGTGCCAATCATAGTTTACCAAGAAGAAATAGTGGGCAGTAGTCCTGATTATGTACCCAGTGTGGTATAGAGGATAGAGTGATGGACTAAGGCTCTGGAGAACATGGTTCGATTCCCCACTCGGCCATGGAAACCTACTGGGGGAGTGGAACTAGTAAAAACACTCCTTAAACAACGTACTTACATGAAAGCCCCATCAGGGTTGCTATAATTCAGTTTCAACTTGACTGCACATAACAGTAACAATCCTGAATATATAATATTGCAGTCTGTATAAGCTTCCCTTTAAAAAAAAAATCCCCAGTATGTTTATCTCTGCATATATTATTTGAGCCAGATTTGTCTGAGTTGCCATACATGCTTCTTGGGGCTCACTCCCATAAGTTTAAGACCATGTTGTATTAATCATTTTATTTCTCACTTAAAATATTCTGTTCTCTGTGTGTTTTTCCCCCAGGGTCTCAAGCAGATGACCATGTTGCAAGACGGACTGCACAGAAAATTATTGCACCCCCTGGTGGACGCTCCAATATTACATCTCTGTCGTAATAATTCAAGATTTGATAGTATGCACACATAATCTTGATTATAACTGGCTGGCCACAATCAGCCATATTAAAAAAAATTCAGGTCCCACTGCTTAAATCTACTACCATTGAAATAAATGGGAATTAGGAATAGTTATCTTTGGCCAGTTTGTGGCCTCCGTTACCATTAAGGCAGATGGATTATGGAGCCGCATTTAACATTCCTTTTAAATTATCAATGATCATTTATAAAAACTTCTTCCTTGTCTACACTTCCCAAGTACCTCTTTGTTCTTTAAACTGAAATGATGAGGTGTTATTATGTGATATCAACAAGAACACTTAACAAATATATTTGGATATTTTACACTGCCAGATCAAAGGGCTTGGAGTGTATATCACAGGAAGATGAAAATGATTAGCCTTCTTACTCAGGATAAAATTTCCCCTTCTTCTTCTCTGCATAAAAATAGATGCACCCTCTCCAGTGTATAGAGCTAATAAAATATTATAAATGTAGTCTTCAAACTTCAGCAGACCTTTAAAGATGTGCATGCAAATGTGTGAACTTCTGATGAAGTACTTTTAAATTTTATTCAACAGAATTGCTAGGTCTGTCTTAAGTTGATGACTGTGGCATACCAGGTCACATATTTTGGTTCTGCCTTTCTGTTGGTGATTTGTACTCACTCTGTAATAATGACTTTTTCTGATAATATCCCTTATACTATTTTAAAACAACTTATTCCTGGCTTCTTCTTTTTAATTGAGAAGGGCTACCCAGATTATATCAAATGCTCAAACATCATCAAAGGAGCAGACATAATGCTTAATGTTGACTTGTTTTTGTTAACCTTGATGGTTAACTCCTATGTTTAGATTCCTAACTCATGGTTAAGGATAGGTTACAAAGTAGGATGTAAAAGCATGATTTGACATGGGTTTTAAAGCCATGGGTTGAGTTAACTGTGATCAGAGCTTGGAAGTAAGGTGTTAATTTAACTTGTTGATGTTAAAATGGTGTGACATTTTAACATAATTTCTTGTACATTATTTTCTTAAGATTAGACACATTCCTCCTGTTTAATGCAAAGGTAACTATTTTAGAATTTACATGTTAAATCCGACACGTGATTTCCAAGCCCTGGCTATGATTAAGAGACACTTCCACAGCAGACAAACCCTGGTTAAGAACATTTCACCATCTTTTCATGATTTCCACTTGTAGAGTAACTTATAGGTTTCTGTCTGTATTCTCCCTAAGCTTACTCAGTAAAGTCACAGTGTTATTGTATATTTGGGATCATAAACTCAAGGGGTACTAACCACGGTTAAGTGCTATGTCTATACTTGACTCATAACTTGCACATTCACTGCCAACATCTTCCTAATCTGTATATCTCCTTTATCTAGTATAATACCATATGGAAATCACTACTTCGAATGCAGTGGTTGCCATATAGTAACCCTATGTCAAATTACAAATCACGTATGACAGGTTTTGACCAATGTGTGTGAGGCTCATTGGGAGATCCTTGAACATATTTTTAGAAACCTTTGTCACTCTGTATCATTGTGACAGCATGGATATAAGAAATAAAAGTGTGGTCTGAATGTTCATCAAGTTAGACATCATAGTGTCACTTTAGAGCAGTGTAAAAATGCGTCTACAGTCTTTTTTTTAAAGGTAGCTGAATTTCTCAAACCTGGACACAATTGTGGAAGTGCCAGTGTGTTTTTAGTCTTTTGTTAGTCTTGAATTTTTTTAAAGGAAATTATTTATACAGCTTTTCCCAAGTATCAAGTGTAGACTTTCTTATATATATCAGAAGATGGTTGTCTATGACAGTCAGCTACACTCAGTCAATTTTTAAATAAAACTTATAACAAGTTTATTATATTTAAAGCTATGTACAGCCATATAAGGTAATCTTATATTTCCATATCATTCCATATACCTACAACTGTGACTTGTTACACAAAATATTTTGTTTTGTTATTTACATTCAATAAAGTTTCTTGGAAATCAGCTACAGTATGAAACAGTTAAATAATTTTGACATAGATCTTCATCCTCCCATTAGTCTGTTATAAGTAGACCACTGTGCTATGACTATGAAGCAGCTCCCATTCAAATCAGTGCGGGACCTGGTGATGCAATTGGTGGGTCATCAGACAACAGTATTACAGAGTTGATGATGCAAGTTGTTTTCTTTTGCAAATTACATTTGTTGGTGATTTGGGGTTTTTTTTCTGTAGCATTTTAATCTGAGACAAGGAGGCAATAAAGTGGAAAGCCAAGACCTAATCCAGTTGCTAGTCTTAAGTGAAATACATCAGTTGAATGAATGTGATATATATACAAATGTTAACATGTAATTCATTGGCTGAAATCTTGTTGCACAGTTACATAAATAACATAACTTTTGGAAGCAAATTGTCATATGTTAAGAACTCTCCATAGACATTATCTGTTGCATACTGAGTTTCACAACTTGGCATGCAACAGATAATACCTATGGAGATGTCTTCTGTTTGTTATGTGCTGTCAAGTCAGAACCAACTTATAGTGGCCATAATAGGATTTTCAAGGTAATTTAGCTATTCAAAGAGTGGTTCTACCAGTTCTGCCCTCACGGTGAGTTTCTACAGCAGAGCAGGGATTCAAACCCTCTCTTCCTGACTCTGATTACAAAATAAATAAATAAAATAAAATTATTTTTAAAAAAAAACAAAACTAAGAACTGGTAAATACTCCAAACCACTTGAGGACCTTATCCAATTACTTCCCATAGATGTTAAAACACACTGGGGATAAGGTGGAATCATGCAGGATCTTGCAGCCCAAATGTACTTCTAAAAAACATACTGCACATAAGAGTGGAACTATTATGATCACAGTAGCCCTTCCACTTACAGAGGTTGCCTAACATGACTGCAGAAGCCAATGGAAGTCTGAGAACAATCAACATGATCACACTCCCTCTTTCTCTTGACATAAAGGGATAATGAAGTCTGTGTTACTGCCAAACTCTGCTAAATCTATATTAAAATGTGTGGAGTTAAACTGCTCCATCCAACACCACTAGCTTGAACGTTTGACCCCAAAGGTGATGTTTCTGATAGAGCGATAATTATTCCAATGTTGTGGTTCCAGTGAGAGGTTTTTTTCCCCAGATATGTTCTTTTTCATCCACACCATTTAAGACAGCCAGGAGTACCCTTCTTCTTGGGAAAGTACATCTAATCCCCTCTGGTTTAAGAGACCCAGATAGGCAAGGGTATCAGCTAGCAGGTGAATCTTTCTAAGCACTTTGGCCTCAGCCTCAATCCAACTGGAATGAATCCTCTGATGGGGAAATCAGAAAGTTCTCTTTATACCTTAGTTAGAACTTTCTCTGAGATGGAATGGAAACCAGACCAGTTTTGAGTGATTGTGCCCTCAAAACACTTAGCCGTTTCATTACAGCAGGACTTGAATGGCTCCAGAATAATACAGAATATTATCTATGTGTTGTTAATTGCTGTTTCATTTTTATTGTTTTACTCTGTGTTCTGTGAGGCGCCCAGAGTAGACTATGTCTAGATGGGCGGCATACAAGTTCAAGAAATAAATAAAAAATACCCTTACCTGTGTGTAGATCAGGGATGTCCAATGTGTAAGACTACACTTGCAATCAACTCCATCCAAACTAGCCAGAAGTGAGGGATGATTGTTCTGGTTCAGCAACATCTGAAGGATCACAGATTGTCTTACCATGTTCTGTATATAACAACAACATCACTAGTACAGAAAGCAAAGCATCAGTGCAATATAAACTTTTTAAAATATAAAAAATAAGCCATCAGAACTATCCCCAGATGGTGGGCAACATGTAGATGGCTGTATATGTTCAGTACATATCTGCCATACACTGTTCACAGATAGATTAGATTAATTGAAGAGGACATTGCAAGTCCTACAACCAGTTTGCTCATCCCAGCTACAACTGACCCATTGAACTAGTGGGAGGATTGGCATACCATTAAGCAGTTGATTCAAAAGGTCGGCTCTCAATGGGACTTTAAATTGAGTTTTGTCATGGTTTTCTGGTGTGAAGAATACCTGAATTCCAATTTATTCTGTCAGACAGAACATAAGGAAGTACATAGAAATTAAAGCAAAAACTTCTCAACCAACTTTTATAGTAAAGCAGCTTAACATACATGGAGTCTTATTCCAATATATTTACTCATTAAAACAACAGCTTATATATTTAGCAAATCAGCATGAAACTTCTAATGTGAATCACAACAACTGAGAAAAGCTGTTTTGAACCAGCAGTGTACAGACAGCAAGATTATGTTTTTCGAACCAAATTGCAGGTAGGAGGCAATTTCAGAATTGAAAAGTAGGACAATTATGTTGAGATTGAGAGAGAGAAAGAATTTAGCTTTACAAAATTAGTCCTTCCTGCCAACATTAAATTGTGCTAACAGCAGGGCAACAAAAGTAAGCCAATCCACAGATAAATGATAGTGTTTGCACACCATCAGTAATTCCTGTTTTGTTTTAGGTCTTCAGTGAAGCCCATTATTTGGTCTTTTAGGTTGGAATAAGAGGATCCATGATAATTATGTGCTGTAAAGTTGATTCTAATTCATGACAAGCCTTTTTTAGGTATAGAGAATTCAGATGTGGTTTATTATTCCTTCCTTCTGGGGATCCCCTGGGGCTGTGCAGCTTGCCCAAGGCTACACAGATTGTTTCTTCTTGAAGGGACAAGGCAGAATCAAATTCCTGCCCTCTGCTCTGGTTCCCTGAGCTATCCAGCCAGCTGATGTTTCCATAGTATATTAATCTCCTTCCTTGCCTGAAAATCATTTCCTTTAAATGGTGTCTTCATTCACACAATTGCTTTCCAAACAAAGTCAAATGATGCATCTCCTGCTTCAGCATAGGTTTGGGCTCAATAGAGTTCCAGTTCTGCAAGTCTGTGTCACTATGATGCTCAGCACTGTTTCACATGTTGAACATGGTTACTGTTGTACATATAGCTGCTTGTTTTCTGTGCCTAAATTGTCCATGGCTTTCTGAAAATTAAATGAGGCGTAAGGTGTCCTCATTCATAAGGAAAATCCTTTGAGACCATCAGAATTAAATCCAGAGCAGCATGCCATGCCAGACTTTAAAACATCCGAAGAACAAACATAGTTATTTAACTGTTTGTTTTCAGTGGTAACATCTCTCCCGTGATATTTCCATTTCATGATAGATATTTGAGACTATAGGTTTAACAAGAAATATTGCATTGTTTCTCTTACTCTTGCCCAACTGATGTTTATGTGAGTTGTCTGTGAACAAACAATTTCCACACCAGTGAAGAAGGAAACATCTAGATGGTGAAAAGCATTAGGTTCTGTAATGTGTGTGAAATGTCACAATAGGTTATAAGAGAGCTGTACCAAAGCCATATTTTTCATGGCTCTGTATTCTGTAAAGTTTAACTTTCTGTAGGATACACCCTTGTGTGAACTGTACTCTTAACGCACAAAGACAACAAAGAAAAAGAAAGAGGAAGATATGTGATTTCAGCAGATGATGTCATATGCTGCCATAATTTAAAGAATAAAATCTGTAGGCATGAATGGCTCATGCTGCAGATGGGCAGTTATATTAATGTGTATGTGTTTGTAAGGAGTGGGGATGCAAGGATAAGTGATGCTTTTTGTAGACCACTAAAATACCACAAACATTCCACCTTTCAAGTCTTGCAAGATGCTTCATTAGGCTGGGCGTTAACAGAGCCTGTGTAGGCTGGGGGGAAATAACAGAAAAAGCCATCAAATCAGCATGTTCAGTTAGGCTCTTCTTTACATGCAGTTCCAAAATTGTATCTGCAGCCTTTAGGTATCAGCTGGATGTAGTAGGTTTCATCTCAGGATACACTGGTCCCATTGCCCATAGAGAAAGAGTTGCCAGTCACTCAGCCTTTCTCTTGTATCAATCAAAGTAATTGTTCGTGTTAGGCTGTTGTTGTTTTAATTCTTTCCCAGAAGAGGACGTTATTACATTGCCTTGTGATGGTGTTTAGAGCAGAACCAGAATGGATGCTCTTAAAAATAATGGAGTGGTTCCTCCACAACTTAATCCTGTAAATATCTCAAGAGCAGGTCTTCAAACACCTTGTTAAAAATGCTGACCCTGCAATATTCTCAGTATTTCTTTGTTAATGCTAAAAGGTGGCCAATAAGCACAGTAGCAGCTGAGACAAATACCTCTGAATTTTTTTGTGAAATGGAACTAAAGATGAATAGGAGGCACAAGCCTCTGAAAACTCCAAACAAAAGCTGTTCACTTCTTAACACAGTATAAGTAGCAGCCCAATTGTTTACTGGAAGGACAACTCTCCAGGAAATGATGAGGAACACATAGAAACTTTAGGTTTTTAGTCCAGTTTGCTGAAGTCTTACCTGGAAAACGCTACCAACAATGATACTACAAATTGTGTAGTTTTACTGAATCTTTGTGGGATAGTATATAATTTTATTTACGGCAAGGAACTCATGGCCTTCCAGATGTTTTCAGCTAAATTCCCCATCTTTATCAACTGTTGGCCATGATAGCTGGGGATAATGGGACTTGGAGTCTGTAAACATCTGAATAGCCCTTATTATCTCCCCCCTGCTCATTAAAGATGCATAGAGGCCTCGACCTGATGTCCATCTTGGAGAAGCTCCTAAACACAACATTGTGCTGAGCCTTATTTAGCTAACTGTAATGTGGAAGTTAGTCATTAATTTTACTTTGGAGTGGATCTCTGGTCAAGGATACAAATGAACAGACATAATCGAGTTTGTAGTGGGCATATCAACTGTTTGTACCCCATTCTCATTACGCTGGTCAATGACCATAATAAAGATTGAATTGAAAAAAAATGAACAGACAAAGATCCCTATGCTTACACTGGGATGCAAGTAGGATTGTTGCATTCTTATCCCCAAATGAAGTAATTTTAATTTGCATATTATTCAGTTTTATATATTATCTAAAGCAAGATGGTGAGCAAATATACATATTATGCACATTAAGCACAATTTTTACACTGTCCTTCTAGTGCTACATTTCATCCTTCTCTGTGTTATGCGCTATCAAGTTGCTTCGAACTTGGGGTGACTTTAACAGGGTTTTCAAGATGACTAGTACCAACCCAAATCAGTGAGCCTCCATGCCCAAGTGGGAATTTGAACCCAGATCTCCTGACTTCTGGTCCAGTACTCTGTCTACTAAACCACACTGGCTGTCATCTTTGGCAGTGCTTAAATAGTAAGAACTGATATGAAGGAAGCAGTAAAATGCAATGGATGGAGTGCTGGACTTCGTATTGGGAGAGTGGGTGGCTTGCCTGCAGTCCAGGTGAACTCTTGCTCACTGGGCAACGTGGCAGCTTTAAATACAGGGCCTGTTATATAGGGTTTCTTTCTTTCTTTCTTTCTTTAATCCAATCCTGTTCCAAAGTTTTGCGCAATCTAGGAACTAAGATTGAGTTCTTGAGTTCTTGGAAACCATGGCTTCCTTGAACATGTCCCAACATGTCAACGGCCCCACCCACGTGGGTGGTCATATGCTAGACCTGTTTTTTTCTGCCAATTGGAGTGAGTGTGGTCTGATGGTGACTGACCTTGAGTTGGTACCGTTGTCATGGTCAGATCACCACCTAATAAAATGTAACCTCTCAGTGGCTCTCCCCCCTCGCAGGGAGCAGGGACCTATTTCTATGGTCCGCCCTTGAAGGCTACTGGATCCTATAGGATTCCAGGATGCCATGAGAGGTGTTTCGGCTGATCTGGCTGGTGCCCCTGTCGAGGCTCTGGTTGATGGCTGGTTTACCGCCGCCACCAGGGCTGTAGACACGATTGCTCCTAAAAGCCCTCTCCAACGCAGAGCTCTGCCTGCATCCTGGTTTAATCAGGACCTACGAGCAATGAAGCAATTTAGGAGAAGGCTAGAGCGCAAGTGGAGAAAGAACCTGATGGATTATAATTGGATAGCTGTCAGGGTCGCGACTAACCTTTACCTGGCCAAGGTAAAGGCTGCTAGTCGAGTACATCTCGCTAACCGGATAAGCGAAGCTTCAAATCAGCAGGCGGAGCTTTTCCGTATAGTGCGCGACCTATCCGGAATTGGTCTAGGTGACGGGCCTCCCCCTAGTATCTCACGAGATCAATTTGCAGCATTTTTAAAATCTAAAGTGGAGGCCATCCGCCGGGAGCTCTCTCCTTTTTTGAATACAGTGAGTCGAGCAGAGATGTCCAGCGCTCCGCCTTGCCCGGTGACTCTTGATCTCTTTCAGCCTGTGACACCAGATATTGTGGACAAAGCGCTTGATCGCTGTCGGGCCACCACCTCATCCCTTGACCCTTGCCCGGCCTGGCTAATCAAAGCAGCCAGGCCTATAACAACTGAATGGGCCACAGCAATAATTAATGGGTCTTTCCTTGAGGGCAGGGTACCTCCTGCCCTCAGGGAGACACTCATTAGGCCCATAAGGAAGAAACCTAGTTTGGCGGCGGACGAAATTGGCAATTATAGGCCCATCGCCAATGTTTCTTTCATCAGCAAAGTGGTGGACAGGGTGGTGACCGATCAGCTTCAGGCTCATTTGGATGAAACAAATGCCCTGGATCCGTTCCAGTTGGGTTTCAGGCCATGCCATGGTACAGAAACGGCATTGGTTGCCCTGTATGATGACCTATTGAGGGAGGCTGACAGGGGTAAAACATCTCTGTTGGTCCTCCTCGACATCTCGGCGGCCTTTGATACTGTCGACCACGGTATCCTCCTGAGGAGGCTCTCCGAGTTAGGAATTGGTGGCCTGGCGTTTGCCTGGCTCCGATCCTTCTTCGGGGACCGTCCTCAGAGAGTACAGCTTGGGGAGAGGGTATCGGCCCCATGGAGCCTCAATTGTGGGGTTCCACAGGGTTCGATCATCTCCCCAATGCTGTTTAATATCTACATGAGGCCGCTGGGTGGGGTCATCAGGGGGTGTGGGGCATCGTGCCATCAGTACGCTACATCTACATCTCCTTTTCACCAACTGCAGTGGATTCCGTTCTGTCCCTTCAGCGCTGCTTGGAGTCTGTACTGCAGTGGATGCAGGAAAATGGGCTGAGGCTGAACCCGGACAAGACGGAGGTCCTGAGGGTGGGTGGCCCCACCATTAGTGGTCTGGGAAACTCTCTCTCATTTTGGGGGGTGACTCTTACCTCAAAGAGTGAGGTTCGCAGCTTGGGGATCCATCTGGACCAGGCGCTCACCATGGAAACTCAGGTGGCGTCAGTGGTCCGCACCGCCTTTTTCCATCTTTAGCGGATAGCCCAGCTGCGTCCCTATCTTGATGTTGGGGCGCTCACTACCTTGGTACATGCGCTTGTAATCTCGAGATTATACCACTGTAATGCGCTCTACGTGGGGCTACCTTTGAGGTTGATGCCGAAACTCCAAGTGGTGCAGAATGCGGCGGCCAGACTCCTTAGTGGAGTGAGAAAATATCATCATATCTCTCCCACTCTGGCCGCTTTGCATTGGCTGCCCATTAGGTTCCGCGTTGACTTCAAAGTTTTAATGCTTACGTATAAAGCCCTAAACGGTTTAGGGCCTCGATACTTGGTGGAACGCCTTCTCCCACCAAAATCTACCCGTATCACCCGATCGAGTCAAGAGGTGAGGCTGAGGAGCCTGACGCCAAGGGAGGTCCGGAGGGAAAAAACAAGAAACCGGGCCTTCTCGGCGGTAGCTCCTCGCCTCTGGAACAATCTTCCTCTGGAGATCCGGGCGGCCCCTTCGCTGGGCATCTTTAAAAACCAATTGAAAACTTGGATGTTTAGGCAGGCCTTCCCCTCAGTTATTATTTGATTTATTTTATTTTTTCCTTTTTTCCATCTTGAATAACTCTATTACTGATGTTTAATGTTATATTTTTATATTGTTATTATATGTGTTGGAAGCCGCCCAGAGTAGTCAGTTGACTAGATGGGTGGGGTACAAATGCAATAAATAAATAAAATAAATAAATAAACTAATCAAATTCCACTTTTAAAGTACTGTTAAGTCTTTCAGCTTCTACAGCTACTAAGTGGCAACAAATACCTCCCTCTCCCCCTCCCTGTGTGTGTGTGTGTGTGTGTGTGTGTGTGTGTGTGTGTGTGTGTGTGTGTGTGTGTGTGTGTGTGTGTGTGTAGAAAATGGAATAGATGCTGCTTCTCAAGAGTTTAAAAATAAATTAACAAATGATTTGGATCCTTTCCAGATAAGCTACTCAAAATTAAAACAGCACACATGCAATTACTATTAGCTACAAGGGGAACTGGTTGCCTTTGTGCTAGCTTTGAATGTGAAAAGGTAATGACCTGTCTCCTTTGAAAATAATTCAAAAGACAATAAGGAAGACATGCAGAAAACAGAAATACCACAACCAGAACAGAAGCTTGCTGTAGAATCCTTTTGTTACCAAAAGAAAAGCAACAAAATGTAGCCTTCGTGTAATTGTGTGTAAGCAATTTAGCCAGGCCTGTCATGCTATTATGAGAAACAACCTCTTGTAGAACAGAAGAAATGTGGGAAATAGCAATCTAATATGCAGGGGTACCTTTTGAGTAGAGTAGCATATTTACTAAAGAAACTTCACTTGATAAATCATGTTTAAGGTGGCAGTCATGCACGTTTACCTGTGCAAGCTCCACTGAAATCAGGAAGTCTTATTTCTGAGAAGTCAATTCCCTGCTGTGCCTTGCAGGAGACAAGACAGCCTGAGGGGCCTTGGGTGCACTACAGGTATCACCTGTTCCTGCTCTTGTATTGTTTTAGGGATCATGCAGCCTTGTTCTAATTTTTACCTGGTCCCAGAGCAACCCCAGGAGAAGGGAATGGTAAGCAGCTTTTAAGTGCTTTAAATCTGGGAAACCCTGGAAATGAGTCAGAATCAACTTGATGGTACATCACCATCATCATTATTAGGCATGCTAAGGATCACGCCAAGTTTATTCATGTATTAACAATGCAATGATTAACAAATACTAAGGCGGCCACTTATACGTCACAAAAAAAGGAAGGAATTCAAAAGAGGAAAATGATTTGCATGAGGTTGCATATGCAAATTTATACAGATTGATGCAAACTAGAAATGATGCATTTTAATTTAAACTATATAATTCACCCAAGGGGTGGGAGAAGACTGTGAATGGATAACTTACATGCCTGCTTAGTTGGATGTCTAGGTGCTCTCTGTGAATGGGTAAATGTAAGAGCTATATTTAAATCAGATCTAGACTAGAATTCAGTGGAGGAACACTTCAAAAAGAGAATTGTCTTCTGCCAGCCTTTCAAATGGAGGACTACCCTTCCTAAAAGAAAGCATATAGACACCCTACACTATGTGTGACTACTCAGAAGAAAATTCTATTATGATCAAGAGGGTTTGCTTCCAGATAGGTGGGGACAGGATTGGAGCTTAAATGTGGTTATCAGTAATAATAATGTTTTGAAGTAAGAAAGGTTATTGGTTTTGGTGATATACAAATATGTCATAGCAGGCATCATCTTAGAGCATCTTGTGTTTCAGGTATTATATAAGAAAAGACAGGGTCAGACTGCCAAAATGTGCCACTTCCAGAAAGTGGTGGTATGTCATAGCCAAGACCAACCAATTTGGCATCTGAGGCAGAAAAATCTCTCAGGCAATTCCTCCCTCCCTCCCTGACAGAAAACAACAACAAAAAATTATCATTTCACAATTTGTTGCCTTTTCATGATACCCCAAATACGCTGCCTGAGGCAGCTGCCTCACTCTGCCAAATAGTAGAATTGTCCCAAGGATAATGCTCTTAAAAAGAAAAAAGTGGTGCTTTCCACTTGCTGCTTTTACCAGCCCCTGTATTCATAACAATTTTTAAACCTTGCTCAGTGAATCGAGGACACTATTTCAGTTGATAGGGAGTTGGTTGGTCATTTTAATTTGACCACTTGAATGCTTAAATGTTGCAGCCTTACTTTTGATAATAAATATAAATGCTTCTAAGACAGCCAGCTGAACATGTCAACATTCCACAGAAAAATTAGGTCATCTTTGGTGTCTGAGGGAGCTATTAAATATACTGTCACACCAAGCCAGCTTCACATGTTGGCCTAGATGCTAAAAGAGAGCGACATCCTGTCTGGATGCCAAAACCCCTTTTAGTTGGAAATCTTTGCAGGAGACAATGTAGGTGCCTCTAAAATTAATTTTCAAAGGGGACCTGCTGTCCACTTCATCCTGCAGGTGACCCCATTTTATTTATTTATTTGTTACCTTTTCATCTCACATTTTTTTCCTGTGAGGTTTGGCCTTCCTTTCCCCACACAGAACCATATTACACTGGCCACTTACAAATCACCATAAAGGAGGACAAAAATGAGCGAGGAAGACAATGACCAGGTGACTGGTGTGCCTGTCAAGTCTCCTGCCCAGGTGCTCACTACAGATGGGTAGCTTCAAGATCCTTGATTTCACTCTTTCTGGTTCTTTATCTTTAACTTGGGCTGGACAGCATTTCAATGCATAAACAGGACACTGGCCACAAGATTTTCCTGAACAAATAATAGGATATTTTCAGCTGCAAGAAGCAAGCTAGGCTGCCACTGTTAGCGGAATATAGACTTCTTTGCTGCCTTCTCCTTCTAGCATTTTTCTCTTTTCAAAGTACAAAAACTGTTCCATGAACAGACTAAGAAGTCAGATTTTCATAGTGAAGAGAAAATGGGTGTGTGTGTGTCACCCAAATCAATAATACATGTTTCTGACAATCAATACTTAAAAGGAAGGAACATGTTCTTGCCTCTTTTGTGATATCCAGCTAGACCACAAGATAAACTTCCTTACAGACCTCTGGGTCTAATGAAATATTAATTCGAAATCTGTCCCATCATAAAGGGTTGTTTGTAAAGGCATTCACGGCCTCAAGGGTATAAAGCTAACTCTTATGGGCTTGCATGCAATGGAGGAAAGAAAAAAAGGGAAAAACCTCTTTGCCCCTAATTAATTTTGACAGACTTTTCTGCAGGCTCCTGGCAAAAGACATTACAGCTTTCAGATCAAAAGATAAGATGCCTTAAACTCTCTCTTCACACTGTGGTACAGTTAATAAGCAAGAGTGCAGTTTTGCATTTCAGTGTTTGCATATTCCTAGAGCAAGAACATGATTCCCTGTGTGGGTATCAAAACAAGCCCAGCTCAAGTTATTTTATTACCTTAGGCAAGATAGTATTTGTTCCCCCATTTTGTTGATGCTGAACAGCAAGGCATTCATGCACAGAAACAATGCTGAGTATCCCACAATGCTTACATTCTTACATTCACCTTCTTTCTTAATGTTAGTTTCTTAATGTTAGTTTCTTAATGTTAGTCACGCTGTGCATCTGAGACTAGGACGTTAGAAGCTAAAGGGTTCATAGTTTCCAGGAACTAAAGATGGGGGTAGGGGTGGGGAGGCAGGCCACAATGATCTGGGAAAAATGAATGAGGACTTATGGGATCAATGCAACTTGTTATTTCCCAGTTGAGAAAATGAACATAAGCAACTGGTAATATTTATAATGCCCTGTGAGTTCTTCTCCAGTTCAAATTCTAAGCCAAGCTAGAATTTCTCTACCTCCCTCTGTGCTTCTGCTTTCCCACAGTCCCAGTTGAGTGATCATAATAACAAGAGCTGTGGGGATGAATGGGTGGAACCTTCCTTTAAGACCTGTTGTCTCTGGCATGCCAAAGGTCCATATAAATGCCCAAAATTAATCAGGTCTCATTCCAGTTTAGCATTTCATGGAATGAAAGCAGCATTCAGTTCATTCTGAATGGATCACCTCTCCCTCATCAACAGGATGGGAAGCAGGTCCAAGCAACTTTTATAGCCTGAAATGTTTTCTATCTGCCTCAGCTTCCACGTCAAGATTAGTCCTTGTTCCTGACAGAGGTAACCTGACCAATTAGTTATCTGTGCCCTAAGCAATATTTTATTTGTTCCCTAGTCTGGAGTAGCCATTCTCAATGTTTTTTCATCAGGGCCATAACCACAATATGAAATAAATGTAACCCAAATCAAGTGGTGTGTGAAGAATTGTTTCTAGTTTGTGGCCCCTTTCAAATGTGCCAGGGTCCCCATCGAGAATGGCTGGCCTAGATTGCTGTAATGCTTTGTATTGGGGCCTGCAGTGTTATAGCAATGTTCATAGTATATCAGTTCATTTCCATCCTCAGACTAAACTGTATTTGGCCTTTTAAAGATCTAACTGGCCTGAAGCCAGGATAACTGACAGACTACTGTTGCCCTTAGCAACCTCTCCAGGTTGAGGTCCATCTCCAGACAGCATCCTTCCTTTTAAGATTAGATAGGTAGTGAGTGACCAGAGAGGTGAGCAATGTTCTTAAAAGCATTGGCTTGTCATTATTACCACTTGTGCTGAGTTTTGTATTATGATTTTATTTTTCTTAAATTTAAATGAACTTAAATACATCTTATTTATTTAAATATGTATATCTCTCTTTGATCATGCTTCAAGCTAGCTAACAGGGATATAAAAATAAGACACAATTTCCCCCTCTTTTTTTTAACATGGGAAACTTACCTTTTCCCCTGCTGTGTGACCTAAATATGAGAAGCCTAAATAATAAGAACAAGCCACTAAATCCAAGAAAGCTACTCTCCCCAGCTCCTTGTATTTGCAGGCTGTGTTTTGCCCTCTCAAAAATACATACCGATGCTCACAGTACATTCCACTACACTGAAACATAACAGCCCACCTCCTCTGGTGGAAACAATAATGAGAAATGATGGCTCACCCTGTCTGGAAACCCTGAGGAAGCTGTATTTCATGCTCATCCCAAAGGTCAGGAGGAAAGTGCAATGATCCATAAATATTCAGGCAGGAAAGGACTAAGATGTGGGGATGCGCTCATTCTGACAGGTTCAATGCACTGCTGGTGTGTATTTTGAAGTGGGGAGAAATCTACGTTCTCTACCTCATTCTCTCTTCACCCAATCCTTTAAAATGCTTGGCTAGTAGACAGCGGGGTGGGGGATTCATAGGCAAGTAGCTGACAGGAAACCCTTTAAACAATAGTAGCAATTTTGGATGTCCGTCTGCTCTTCATAATAGTCCCATTGCCGCAAACACTCCAAGCACAGTTCAATTACACTGACCAATCTTTCCCTTCTAAATTACGTATGTGTATATAAATATGTGTGTGTGTGTGTGGGGGGCTCACCAGATCAAGATTTTCCAGGAGTATCTGTTCCTAACACCAAGGAAAAACACTTCCTTTTAATGTCAACAGAGACATGTTAGCAGTGTCTCTCCCTTCTCTGCCAGCTACTGTGCAGCTTGTAGCTCAGCTCATAAGGGACAGAGAAGCTTGGTCTAGGTAACTGGCCGATGATGGGGTGGCTAGCTAAGGCATACTAAAGGGCCACCATGATGTAGTGATTAGAATGCTGGACTATGCTTTTTAGAAGCTCTGGGTTCAAATCCACACAGAACCATAAAGTTTCCTGCATGACCCTGGACCAGTGACACACATTGAGCCCTACCTAATTCAGATCGATGTTATAAAAATGTGGAGGAAGGGAAGAGTCATGGATGCCATCTTGAGCTCATGAGAAAAAAGGTAGGATACAAAAGCAACAAATCAAATAATAAAAAAGTAGCATTGTCTCAACTCTGCTGCACTTCTGCTCCTAAGGCTGATTCTGTGCATGAATAGGGAGCTCCCTCTCATTTATAGCTTATTTGTCAGCTTTTGAAAAAGCTCTGGACATTTCTTTAACACTACACTCACCTTCCCTTTCAACATTATCTAGCTCAACAGTGTCCTTGAGTTGTGGTCCTGAGTTCCTAAACATCAAACTGGAAAAAGCCCCTTTCTGTGGCTGCAGGTACCTGATTTCCTTAGCCAGCATCGACCATAAATACATTTTTCCAGCTCTGGTCTGATTGGAGGTGATTGACATACACATTTATGATGAATTACAGTCCTGACCACATCCAGCAGCCATGGCTGGTGTGCAAAGCTCCACCTTTCCCATTCTCCACCTGCTGTTGGAGAATGGGAACTGGGAGGGGGTAGTTAACCCTTTCCCCTTGCCTCCAAAACAGCTATCAAGATTGCAGCTTTTTAACAGGAGGAAAGTGCTTGCATTTCAAGTAAATGTATTGGAAAGAGCAGAGAAATCCTGGCATAACTGAAATAAAGACTTTCCCAACATATTTAGTGGATTTCTCATCTGTATACTTAACTATTGGTGCATATCTTCCCACTTTGTGTGACTTTGTATTGCTTCATCCTTGACCATTTTCTTCCATATGACAACCAGTTTTTTAAAAAAGTATACAAGCACAGAATATGCTGAATCATCCTCAAGCAGACAAAATGCAAGAAGCCAAGGTTGTTCCACCACACATCAGCCTAGCAGTGCGAAATTAGTATAGTTAGTCATAACTGGGACAGAAAATGCTGTCAGGTTATGTAAAAATATCAAAATGAAAAGGCTTTGCCAATAGTACAGAGCCACGCATCGGAATCACCATGAGACCTTTTCTCAGAAATGAAAGCTTGGTAAGGTAACTTGTAAAATGTTGTTAACAAATGAGGCACTTCCACAGGAGTGATCATCATCTCTTCACCTATAATAATAATAATAATAATAATAATAATAATAATAATAATAATAATAATAATAATAATAATAATAATAATAATAATAATAATAATAATAAAGGGGTGTGTGATATTTTTGTTTTTGAAACAGATTCTTTTTAAGTAATTAGCAATCAATCTGCAGCTTGCAGTACTGTTCTCAGTCACTAGGTGGAAGATAGTAAGCTCTTCAGGAGTAAGAGGACTCCTTGAAGGTAAGAAGGATCCTCAAAAGTAAGGGTTTCTTAATGATCAGGAGACTTTGAGGTTTAATCTAAAGGCTTGCTGCTTATTTTGGAATGAGCTACCATGCTATTCAAATCTTCCTGTCTGACCTCTCAACTGGTGGAACAATACACACCCTATGTCTCTGACATCCAGAGTAAACTTTGCCGGGTAAACTTTGCCTATTTCTGACTCCAAAAGTGCACCAATCTTTTCATACCCCTCATAGCAGTTACGTAGTCAGCAAATAATTTGCATAATAGGCAAATGTGATTACCTGGAATTGGGGAGCTGAAATATGACCCCTTTATGAGAGAATGGGGATTATTCTTCTTGTTTTATTGTGGTGGAGAAGACGATTAGTAAAGGGAAAGGTTTAAAGAGCAGTAGGGCAGAAAGCCATTTGTTCACCTATTGTGAAAGGAGCATATGGGACCCCCTCAGTTGCTTGCAGATGGCTGTTTGACTCTTCCTTGATGACTTTGTTTTAGTTTGATGGAGACAGTCACAGAAGCATGATTAGTTTTGTCCAATTAATACACATTATTATATGGTTTCTCACTTCCCATCCTCTGTTCTCAATGGCAAAAACTGAGATGCATGTGCTTAGGCAGCACAGGATGCAGCAGTTTGCATCTTTCTCTTACTAAAAGATCAGACACATTCACAGTTTTGCTTGCAAAAAACCCTAAAGTTTCACATTCAAATTAAAAAAATTACAACTATGGAAAACTATACAACTTTCTCTTCCAACTTAGATACAAATGAATGATCTGACACAAGTATTGCACAAATTCATTTCCCCCCTCCAAATATCCTTTCATCCCCTAAAATAACTCCTCTTTCTCCAAGAAAAATCTGTCCCCACCCCTAGGTTCAGGAAATTTTAATTTAGCCCACTGGGGTTGGACTGGTGGATTTTTAATTCAAAGGAAGGTGGGAATTTGTGCTAGTTCCAAGTCCTTTCTCCTTGAGTATTCAGGGCTTTGGGTAGTGTTTGTCTTTTGATTATGTGAACTACACATTACAGGCCACTAGGGATTAAAATGGTTCAGATCCCTCCAGATGTTCCCAGAATTTCTGTCCATCAGCAATACTGGTTGGAAGCTTAAGTCCAAAACTTCTGGAGCCAGAGAACCATTGGTTTGGAACACAAGTTGGTTAAAGGTAAAGTATTTTTGCACCATACATACAATATCTAGAACTTTTTTTTTAATTCACGGGAAAAGGCAATATATATAGCTCAGAAACATCAAGGGTCAGACCTTATGCCTTGGACAAACACAGCCACTGCTATCTATAATAGCACCATTTAATAATGTCTGCAATTTTTAAAAAATCCTTTAGGTCATTTGTATTTTGCACTGGCTACATCTTTACAAAATCGATGATGCATGGAAATCCACTGTACATTGTCAAAACGTACTCTGGACTTCTTTAGGGCTACTCCATCCCAAACATGGCCTATAACCACCCTCTAGTGGGGGAAGAGAGCAATTTACTATTTTTAAAACTAGCCAGCATTTATCGCCACTTCATCAACAGCTCTATCTCCATTTGAAACTATTCTGCAATAGAGGAAGCCAAGCAGCACATGTGACTATTAGAACAGGATAGGATCATTGCCATCGTTAACCAAGGGGAATTTGCACAGAGAAAGAGACTTCCACATAAACTGGATTAGGGAATTCTACTTGCAAATGAGGTATGTATAAGCAGTCTTCATGATGCTGGATTCCTCCTGGGTTCAAGGATTAGACATGTTAAATCAACACTAATGAAGCGTGGCAAGAAGTAATATGCGGGATGAATTTTTTTAAAACATCAAATGCAGAAATCAAAGAAGTGAATGTGTACCTGTATCCCAATCTACACATTCTGCTTTCTCAGGGCCAAACTATAAAATACAGTCCCTGCAGAGGGAGCAGAAGGAGAGCTGTGTCTGGGAGGCCATCCTTGACTGGGTGTTTTTTTTTTTAAGGTTTCTGTGAGTAGGTTTGTTTCTGACTGTGTGCTCTCAGTGCTTGGCAAACAGGCAAGGCAAACAGGGGTGCTTACACGGTGTTTAGCAGGGGAGTTTTAGGGAGAGGATCAGACTTCCTTTCTTTTTCTCTCTTTTTTTAATTGACTGACCTAATTGTTCAATATGGACAGTGATGGAGTGGCTCCAGTCACCTGCAACAGCTGTGGCATGTTTGTATTCTTGCCAAAGAATGTGCCTGGCTACACATGCACCAAGTGCAAGTTGGTGGCCGACTTGGAAGATAAGGTCCAGCAGCTGGAGGCCCATGTTTCTAATCTTTGGATTACTAGGGAGCATGAGGATTTCTTGGATGGGGCAGTGAAGACCATCTTCAATACAGAACACATGGAAAACATCATTGAGGAGGAGGGCAGTTCACAAATACAGGAGGCAGACACGTGGAGGAATGTCACACACAGAAGTAGAAGGCCCAGGAACTTTACAGAGAGTTTGGAGCTACAGAATAGATTCCAACCTCTCTCCCGTATTAATCAGGAAATGGAACAGCAGCAAGAGCTGCAGTGTCAGCCTGCAGAGAATATCCAGAGCACCCAGAAACAATCTGTACATCAAGTGTCCCCTACCAAGCTTCAGAGGAGATGAGTTGTGGTGGTTGGGGACTCCTTGCTCAGAGGAACAGAAGCCACAATCTGCAAGCCTGACAAGATGAATCGTGAGGTGTGCTGTCTCCCTGTAGCCAAAATTTGTGATGTAACAGAGAGACTGACAAGACTTATTCAGTCCACTGACTCTTACCCCTTCCTTTTGGTTCATGTGGGAACCAATGACACTGTGAGGCATAGCTTTTAGGGCCTCAATATGGATTATGAGGATATGGGTAGGAAGCTGAAGGACCTGGGTGCACAGGTTGTAATCTCAACTCTCCTCCCTGTTGAAGGACATGGCCCACGAAGGGAGAGAAGAATAATGGAGGTGAACAACTGGCTCCACAGATGGTGCCGCCAGGAACGATTTGGCTTCTTGGACCACGGTCTGCTATTTCACAAAGATCGTCTTTTGGCAGGGGATGGGGTGCACCTCACAGCTGTTGGCAGTAATGTTTTTGCTAAGAGGCTAACAAATCTGATCAGGAGAGCTTTAAACTGAGTTCTGGGGGGGGGGGGGAGAGAGACAATAGTTTTCAGGGCAGAAATTCAGCAAGTGCTGGCAAAAAAAGCCCAGCAGGGCAAGTAGTACTAGAGAACAACAAGGGGAAGAAAAACACACATGGTCCTAAATGTCTCTACACTAATGCACAGAGCATGGGAAATAAACAAGATGAACTGGAGCTCTTAACACAGCAAAATAAATATGATATAATAGATATCACTGAAACCTGGTGGGATGAAACTCATGACTGGAATGTAGTTATTGGGGGGTATAAACTATTTTGGAGAAATAGACCTAGCAAGAAAGGAGGAGTAGTAGCTTTATATGTCAAGGATGTTTATACTTGTGAAGAGATTCAGGACTTAAATCCAGGAAGCCAGGCTGAGAGCATCTGGGTAAGAATTAAGGGGGAGAGAAACAAGAGGGATGTCATTCTGGGGGTATACTACAGACCCCCAAGTCAGCCCAAGGAGTTGGATGATGCCTTCCTGGAGCAGATGGCCACACATTCAAAAGGGAGAGATGCAGTAGTAATAGGAGATTTCAACTATCCCGATATATGTTGGCAGTCAAACTCTGCCAAGAACATAAGGTCCAGCAAGTTCCTCACTTGCCTTGCAGACAATTTCATGGTCCAGAAGGTGGAAGAGGCAACAAGGGGATCAGCTATTTTAGATCTGATCTTAACAGGGATTACCTTGTTAATGGGGTCGAAGTGGTGGGATCCTTAGGTGAGAGTGACCACACTCTCTTGGAATTTGTTATACAGTGGGAAGGGGAAGCCAAGTGCAGCCAGACACGCATTCTAGACTTTAAGAAGGCCAATTTCAGTACATTTAGGGAATTACTGGTTGTAATTCCATGGACAAAGATACTGAAAGAGAAAGGAGTTCAGGATGGATGAGAATTTCTTAAAAGGGAGATACTAAAGGCACAATTTAAAAGTGTTCCAATAAGAAGGAAAAATGGGAGATGTCTAAAGAAACCAGAATGGTTGACTAAAGAACTTTCAACTGAACTAAGTGTTAAAAAAAACACATGTACAAGAAATGGAAAAATGGGGAAAACACCAAAGAGGAATACAAGCAAATAGCCAGTATATGTAGGGGGAAGGTAAGAAAAGCAAAAGTGCAGAATGAACTCAGGCTTGCCAGACAGATTAAAAACAATAAAAAGGGCTTTTTTTAGTTATGCCCGCAGCAAAAGGAAAAACAAGGAAATGATAGGGTCGCTGCGCGGAGAAGATGGCCAACTACTAACAGAGGGCAGGGAAAAGGCTGAACTTCTCAACACTTTTGCCTCGGTTTTTCCCAAAAAGGAAAATAGTACTCAACCTGAGGGGTGAAGAGCAGGTGATGTAGTGGGGGAAATGCACCACAGAATAGGTAGAGAAGTAGTACAGGAAGACCTGGCTACTCTAAATGAATTCAAGTCTCCAGGGCCAGACGAATTACATCCAAGGATATTAAAAGAACTGCCAGAAGTAATTTCAGAACCATTGGCAATACTATTTGAGAATTCTTGGAGAACAGGAGAAGTCCCCAAAGACTGGAGGAGGGCAAATGTTGTCCCTATCTTCAAAAAGGGAAAAAAAGAAGACCCAAATTATTATTGCCCAGTCAGCCTGACATCAATTCCCGGAAAAATTCTAGAGCAGATCATTAAACAGACAGTTTGTTATTACTTAGAAAGCAATGCTGTCATCACTAAAAGTCAACATGGATTTCTCAAAAACAAGTCATGCCAGACTAATCTGATCTCTTTTTTTGATAGCATTACAGGCTTGATAGATGAAGGGAACGCTGTGGATGTAGTATATCTTGATTTCAGTAAGGCCTTTTGACAAATTTCCCCATGATATTCTTGCAAGGAAGCTAGTAAAATGTGGGCTAGACAGTGCTACTGTTCGGTGGATTTGTAATTGGTTGACTGACCGAACCCAAAGGGTGCTCACCAATGGCTTCTCTTCATCCTGGAGAGAGTTAACTAGTGGGGTGCCTCAGGGTTCTGTTCTGGGCCCTGTGCTATTCAACATCTTTGTCAATGACTTGGATGAAGAAATAGAGAGTATGCTGATTAAATTTGCAGATGATACCAAATAGAGAGGGGTTGCTAATTCCCCAGAGGACAGGATTAAAATTCAAAATGACCTTGACAGATTAGAGTCCTGGGCCAAAACTAACAAAATGAATTCCAACAGGGAGAAATGTAAGGTCCTACACTTAGGCAAAAAAAAAAAAAAAAAAAAAGGAACTGCACAGATATAGGATGGAAGACACCTGGCTAGACAACAGTACCTGTGAAAGGGATCTAGGAGTCTTGGTAAACCACAAGCTGAACATGAGGCAGCAGTGTGATGCAGCTGCCAAGAAAGCCAATGCAATTCTTGGCTGCATCAATAGGAGTATACAGTAGTGTCTAGATCAAGGGAACTGATAGTACCACTCTATTCTGCTTTGGTCAGACCTTACCTGGAGTATTGTGTCCAGTTCTGGGCACCTCAATTCAAGAAGGATGTTGACAACCTGGAACGTGTCCAGAGGAGGGCGACCAAAATGGTCAAACGTCTGGAAGCCATGTCCTATGAGGAGCGGCTTAGGGAGCTGGGAATGTTTAGCCTTACAAAAAGAAGGTTAAGAGGGGACATGATAGCCATGTTTAAATATTTGAAGGGATGTCATGTCGAGGAAGGGACAGGTTTGTTTTCCACTGCTCCAGACACTAGGACAAGGAGCAATGGTTTCAAACTACAGGAAAAGAGATTCCACCTGAATCTCAGGAAGAACTTCCTGACAGTCAGAGCTGGTCAGCAGTGGAATATGCTGCCTCGGAGTGTGGTGGAATCTCCTTCTTTGGAGGTTTTTAAGCAGAGGCTGGATGGCCATCTGTCGGGAGTGCTTTGATGGAGTTCCTGCATGGCAGGGGGTTGGACTTGATGGCCCCTGTGATCTCTCCCAACTCTGTGATTCTATGAGTTAGCAGTTTCCTTGAGAGTTCATGACACCTGTTTAACCTAGCATGAAGTTTACTCAGTTTCCCCATCTTGCAAGTTAGCTTCCCTTTATTTTGTGATTGGTCACTGGGAAGGAAACATGGACTTCTGTTACAAGTCTGATTGCTCAAGCATGGAGTTTAGAAATAATTACACCTCAGGAGGCAGAACAGCAGACAGCTTCTAACTGCAAAGATACTCAACTAGTTTGACCCTTAGTTACAATGCTGTCAGTGATGCTACTAGAGACAGGGTTCTGGGTCTCCTCCTGGAGGTGCCAAAGTGCAGTTGCCACAATGCCTCCCCCTGCATTTACTTACAGAAAAGATTAATTGTACTGCAAACCAAAGCTGCATCTTCACTTCCCAATGCAGGTAGATGCCTACATGAGTCCCAGGTTATCCTGATGAAATCAAGATGCAAAGTGTGGCTGCAATTCCCTTCTGCAAAGTGCTGAGCTGTACAGTTAAAAAAAAAAGGAGCAGCCATCTCTGCAACTGCTTGGTAATGGGAAAGAGCAAGCAGGGGAAGAGTGGACATGGTGGGAGAAGAGAAACCATTTGATGGCCCCTTCCACCCTTGCAGCACCACTGAGGTGGTCCAGGAACATGAATACTGGTGTATTCCCCCCCCCTTTTTTTTTTGCATTAAGGATGAGTCTCAAAGATGAATCCATAGTGATCGGGACGTCTGTGAAAGTCCTCAGTCTGTGAGTACTGAATGCTGTGTGTATGTGTGAGTGTATTAGAGACTATAATATGCTGTGATAATATGCTGTGATATGCAGGTGGCACTGCCAGACAAAATCAAAGACAAGCTGCGGATAACCATATCTCACATGGTTACATACACCAGTAGATCACTATTAAGCGAGTATGCTTCTAAATGGGTTTAAATTTTTCAGAAGTCACCTACACTTCTATTGATTCCGGTGGATGGCTCACCTTTAAAGCTGATGACGCCTTCTGGTGTGTGTGCCAACACACACACAGATATATACAGAAGCCAGAAGCCTGTTTCTTAGTGTAGTAACTGCACTAGAGTAGGTCTATTGAATCAATAGGAACTTGGTGGGTCAACTCTTCTGTAAGTTCCATTGATTTACATGGCCCTACTCTAACTGTGACTTATTGTGCTAAGTAAGTTAGAGTCGGCTCATTGGAATCAATGGGACATATGGAGGAGTTGACTCACCATATCCCCACTGATTTAGTGAGCTTACTCTGGTGTAATTTACCACATTAAGCAACAGGATTTTGGCTGCACACACAGAGACACATATATACACACACAAGCCACACATAAAAATTCTTTAGTTCCTCTTTTCAAAGTAATATAATATCCTTTTCTTAAAAAGCGTACTGAGCCATGTTTATTCACTGTTCCTTATATTACTTATTTGAGGAATTCTTAGACATCTCTTTTGATTACTAGTGGCAATGAACTACTCTTAAAATATTGGAGAATATTAACAAGGCACTTTTTTAAAAAGGATGACAACTAACACATTACTTTCATAATGTTCCAAGCTTTGCAGTTTCACTTCTTACACATAATATTTTTAAATACAAAGGCCTTTTTCTGTGTCTTAGTCCCTTTCAACAGCTGTGGTGCATTTGTTCTTGTGCAAAAAGGGTGAGAAGAATTTATTAACATATGTATTTGCTGGTATGCAGAACTTGTGCATGGATGAGCATGGTATGAAGTAGCTAGAATCTGGCTGGTACTTCAGTGAAGTTTGCATAACTTGCTGTAGCTCATTAATGAGGCGCCAGGGCACATCTTGGTAATGTGCCTAGCCATGTGCCCAACTGCACAGATGAGACCTCATTAATCAGCTGCAATCAGCCATGGCAAGTAATGCAAGACCTAGGCAAACACTAGTAGGATTCTGCCCATTGTAATTTCCAAATGGACCTTAGCTCACGCCTTCTGGAACGCTTGCCATAGTCCACAATAATAACAATTACATATCAAGTCAATTCTGACTGAAAGCATCCTCTTTTAGGGTTTTCTAGGCAGTGAGTACTCAGACTTGGTTTACCATTCCCTTCTTCTGAAGCTGCTCTGAGACTGTGTAGCCTGCCCAAGTCTACACAGGCTGCCTCTTCTTCCAGGAAGCACAGTGAAGGACTGAACTCCCAAACCCTGGCTCTGAAGCTCCAGTTGATGGAGCTATCCAGCCAATAAGTGATTTAATTACTCAGTCATAAACATGATTGAGATTCTAACATTTGAAAGAAGTTAGCTCTTCACTAGCTGGGGAATGATCCCAATAAAACTTGCTCTCGGTATAAGCATTTATTTTAGATTTATTAAAAACCACAGATCTCTGCAATGGCATCACACAAATACCATTTATTACAGTGAAAAGAAAAGTACATAGATCTTGTAAGTAAAGAAGGTAGGAACAAGGATTGAAAAATACATAAATTCCTCATCTAAAAGACTGTGCATCAAATCTTTGTTACTTAAAGGTCTGTGTGCTCTTGTGTAGGAAATGCAGGATTGATCAAACACATGTATAGCAGAAGAGCAGAAAATGGCTAGGGTCATGTCTAGCTTTGGATGTGAGCAACTGAAATGGACAAGAATGCACCAATTCAGTGACCACTTAAGCAGAAGAATGAGAGTGGATTCTGCCACAAGCAAGCCAGATGTTACCTGTGGAATAAGCTTTCTTGTTGCCCTTACATCTGGGCAGAAATGGTTGTCTACACTTTCTAGTGACATGTTTACATGCAGAATCACAACCTATACAGGCGATACTGCCAGACATAAACAAAGAGAAGCTGCAGATAACCACATCTCACATGGTTATAGACAGCAAGAGATCACTTTTAAGCGAGTATGCTTCTAAATGGGTTTATGTTTTTCAGAAGTCACCTACAATTCTATTGATTCCAATGGATGGCTCAGCAGAAATTTGATGCCTTGCCTTAAAAGCAGATGATGCCTTCTGGTTGGTCCCCTCCTACATCAGTGGAGTCTGGTGTTGGGCTCATCTGGCAGTGGCAGCAGGGCTCTGAATCAGTGCCAGCAGCTTCTAGTTTAATCCCTGCCCCCCCCCCCCCGGAGTGTTGTGCTTCCAGCTGCCTGACAGTGCCATGTGCTCCCATACAATGTGGGGAGAGACACATGTCTACAGCTCCCTAGAGAGGACGGCAAGAGTACTGGCTTGTGGTGGATAACTTTTGGAGAGGGATAAACATTGGAGAAGGATTGGCCTGCATAGTGTTTCTATGCCAAAACCTCCTCCTGACAAACTGTGGGAGAAGGGGGGAAAAAACACCTATGCGCATAATTCCATCAGTATCGAAAATGGGAGCGTCTTACTGATATTTCTGGGAGAAACTTGAGCACACATCCACCTTTTCCATCACACTCAATAGAAAATGCTTGACCCTCCCTGGCTAAATTGTGTTCCATATTCTGTCATATTCCTACTTCATGGTCATGAATCAGTTTAAGCATTTCTTTAAAAATTATCAGATCTTTGGAGGAACTGTATCTATTAGCTTATTTTAACACAGACAACGTTTCAATGAGATAGCCACTGTTTCCAAAATCAACGTAAAACATTCATTATGATGCTGACGGAGCACTCTTTTCAAGAGACTACTTGAAGGCAAAGATTAAAAATTCAACATTTTAAATCTGTGATGGGTAAATAGAGGATAAATAGAACATGCCACCGCCAAACCATAGTTAAGTTTGGGATTAAAGCTAGAGCGTGTTTACTGTAAAGTCTTTTGTGCTAAAGGCAGCTGAACATTATGTTCTGTGACCAGCTGGCTAACCATGTTGGCACTTTGACTCTGGATATTTCTGCTGGCATGGATGGCTTTGCCTGCAGCATAACATCAGGTTTTGTTGTGCTGCACTAAACTGTTGGCATTGCACAACCTGAACAGATCTGGGTTGTTAATCTGTTCAATATTATTTGGGTTTTCTTGAAGCCCAAAGAAATTACTCTTGCAGCGCTACCCATTTCTACAGCTGAACTGTAGCGCCAATATGCCACTTACCTGATTATGGGCTACAAAACACCGGATAGAAAAGCTTTGGCTTCTTTGTGCCAAACACACTGTACACAAACACACTTTGTTTTTGTTTTCTTGTGGTTCTTCAGAAATGTTGGTTATATATAATATTGGTTTCTTACTGATTTCCACATAAAACTGTGGAGAAGTAAGCACATTTTGGTTATTGCCCACAGATGTAACTGCTATGCCATTGTTGTGTTGGTTGGTATAAACAATTGGTATGAAATCCATGCTATCACCTCTCCTTCACAGTAGCAAAATAGAAAGGGTCTTGTTACAGCACAGCTACAGAGGTAGTTGTAGCTCCAGAAGTAAGGCTGTAAAGATTCTTGCTTTCAATTGGACCCTCGTTCAAACTTGGCATGTTGGCCCACAATCAGGCACCTCAAAAAGACAGCAGAGGGGAGGAGAAAGTATTTATAGTCACATTAAAAGCATGCTAAGTTCACTTTTCTTTAGGAGAACACAACTGGGAAGCAAACAGGGCAAACTTTGAGACATTTGGTAACAAACAGTTTGATTGAAAACAGTTACAAGATTTATGTACAACACAAATATTTGCTATCTTAGAACCAAGAAGTCTTAAGTATTTCAATAGTAACCTAAAGCCACTATACAGCAAAGCAAGCCATTAACAACACATTTCTATGCTTGTTTACTCAGAAGTAAGTCCCACTAAAATTCAACAGACTTTACTTTCTAGTAAGTCTGTACCGGATAGCAGCCAAAACCTAGTAGAGTGGGGAGACAAATAAAAAAGGAAATATCCATAGCTGGAGCAAACATCACATCTTTCCTCTTCTCATGAGAAGTTAAGACACAATGTTAGAAA
The DNA here is from genome assembly GCA_037013535.1 of Intellagama lesueurii. Classification (NCBI taxonomy): domain Eukaryota; kingdom Metazoa; phylum Chordata; class Lepidosauria; order Squamata; family Agamidae; genus Intellagama; species Intellagama lesueurii. The sequence continues at coordinate 189,862,907 of JBAJHW010000003.1, read as the reverse complement.
TGTATACACAGTACTTTAAATTGCACTAAGAACAACATAAACAGAAAGGTGCATCAAGGCATTGCTTTCTCCACTAGTAGGGCATCATTTTCTAGATATCACATCTAAACCCAGCAAAATACCCTGCTCTTTATGAGTGAAGAAAACATTAACCTCTGTCCATATGCTTGTGGCCTACATAGTTTGTTGCAAGTAAGGGTGACTTTGTGAAATATTCAGTCTGTTTGGGGGCGAAATGTCCTCTTTTGCACCGCACCATTTTAAGATTCCAGCAATAAAACCCAGGGCGATTGGTCTTAGGTGCCAATGCCTTGAAAAGCTTCTGATAACACAGAGACTAGATTCGCTGAAAACCAAGCCGAGTCAAGATGTCACTCTTGCCTGCAGCATCCCCATTGAGTCGTCCTGTTCCTACCGGTCATTTGCAGTTGACATGCTCTGCAACTCTCCAATCCTCTAAAGATACCAAGAGCCAATCTTGCATGCATCAGCTTTTGCTGGGGTTATAAGGACATACTGTGAATGTAAGAGTTCCATTTTGCAATCTTTGCTCTCTTTCCCATCCCACTTTTGCACTTCTGACAGGCATTCTCATGGACCTAGGTTGGGCCTGGTCTCTGGCTTTTACCACCTGAATATATGCTTCAGGCCCCTAGGAAAAGAAAAGGACAAAGAAAGGAATGGAACCGTTTTCGCTGGAGTGTTGCATAGCAAAGTATCAGGTAACAACAGGCAATCTTCTAAATCCACAGGTTCTGTGAGAACTATTGGCCTCTGTTATGGCTCTACAGTGTTTTTTGTGACTCCTCTTTTTGTTTTCCCCTCAACTCAAGTACTTCATGTACTGGCATCTGCTTGTCAGTTGAACCTGAGAATTATTTGTTCAAGCTCCTGGCCCATCCACCTTGGCCCAGTCGTCCTAGCTGCTGCCAGTAGAAGAACATACTGAGCTACACATATTCAGGTTGGAATGCTCAGATTCTGTTTCAGTCTCAGCTTCATCAGTGGTTTCAGGTGGAGAAATTGACTCGTTCATTTGATCTTGGCTCTTCTTCAACCTGGGCAAATGAAAAGAGCAGGCTGATTATACAGATGTTGGAATGGTAAGGAGAACCATGTTGTGAGGCAAGAAAGCATGTGCCAGACAGCAGAGCTGAAAAAAGAACTGTGCATTTTTGGAAAGGTTTCCTTTGTGTATTTTGAATCTCATTCCATACTTAGTCCTCCACATGTTCAGGGTATGCAAGAAGAAAGGACCAAAGTCATGCCACTAGCTCCATCCTTTGCATTGTTCTGCCCCTATTTAACCCAACCTCCAAGAAAGACCCACCCTTAAGTAGATAACTAAAACACAAAAGACTAAATTCAGTTGCTAGTCCCACTTTTAATTGACATTAACTTCCCACTGAGTCAATGAGTCTACACTAGTTGAGATCAGGAACTGGAATGCAGTGCAAAATCTTTTGAGCAACACTCTAGGCATCATACCAAATGAAGTGAGTAGTTATGACTTTTGGCAGTGTCATCTGAGTTTTGGAAAAGCAGAGAGCTTTGTTGGGCAGTCTTTGTGTACTTTTCATGGGTAAGCAAACACCTTTTATTCACCTAATTATTTTCAATAATATATGTCAGATAATCTGGACTTCTCAGCTTAAATAATCAAGGTCTTAGTGCTGCTAGCTTTTATTGTTTTATATCAGCCAGAATCCTACAGGAATAAACTGTGATGGTGAATAGCCGCTAATTAAGGATTTGTCACTGGCATTCCTAGAAGTGTGCCAAGTTGTGTGACTGACGCATGACTAGGCAACTTGTTAACTGCCAGCAATTTGCCCCTGCAGTTTATACCTTTACAGTTATACCAGCATAATTCTACTAAAGGCTTCTGGCCACTGTATTTTAATGTTGCATTTGTTACGTGAGCCAATCCCAAAAACTGGGATCATGAGTCAGCCATATAAATTTGCTAAATTAATGCATAGTCTAGAGGCTAGGGAAGCCTGAAAGTGACCCCTTTTCAAAGCAATTAAAAAACAGTTGTAGATCCACAATTGCCTCCTGCCAGACTTCTGGCTGTGGGGCATGGAAAGGATTGTGGGACATGGAAACATTGTGGTGGAGGCAGTGGCATAATCCCACTCTCTCTTTTATTCACAGCACAATGAGAGCTTTAACATGGCTCCCAAACCTAGTAGCTGGGGAAGTTTGAGAGGCAAATATTTTTGTGCAGGTCTATGGGCAAAAGGAAATAGAGGGACTATGTGTCTGGTACAGAGGAGACATTTACAACGGGAACTCAGACTTACTAAAGATATTTTTCTTGTGGGGAATTTTACTGGTAAAAAATGGAAGAGAGGGGGAAATACAAGTCAGTGTAGCAGGAAAAACAAAGGAAGCTGCACAGTGTATGGGGCCCATGGGGCCTTCTCGTTTGGCTTCCTAGCCTTTCCTCTTAGGTTCTGCCTCCTCTCTGGCCCCACCTCTCCTTCCAGGAGTGCATCCAAAGAAAACAAGCCTCCAACCTTACCCAAATCCCACACCCCAAACTTACTTCTCTCTGTTAAAAATGACAAAGTCTTGCTGAATTGCGTCTAGGCAGTCCTGGAGGTAGTCATTTTCCTATTAAAAGAAAAAGTTAACTTAGACTTTTTGCCTCAGCTGCAGTGTTTTTGTGATTATAAAATGGATGACATGAAATTCATTATTGATTTTATCCTGATTCTTTTTCATTACATGGTCTCTTTTGCTTTCATTTTTTTTATTACTTCAGGACTATGATTCCCATAATATAGCATATATGATATTGTAGTTAAAACATCAGGCTAAGATTCAGAAGATGAGGTCTGAAATCCCTTAGCCATGAAACTTACAGGACGGCTTTGGGCGAATTATCCAAAATTACTACTTTCTCCATTCTTTAGAATTGTGTAGATAGCATGCATGTCTATGTTGGTTGGGAGGTTGTGGGAACTGTAGTCCACAAAGTAAAGAAGTCTATCAATGACCATTTTTCAAACTGCTCTAAACCCCTTCATGTTATTGTTGAACAGATATAATGGAGGGAAGGGAAGTAGGTACACTTTGGAGAAAGGCAAGACTCAAATGGATACCAAGTGTGGTATACTGGATAGTGTGACATACTAGGACTCAGGAGGCCTAGGTTCAAATCTCCCCTCAGCCATGGAAACTCACTGGGGTGTGTGGAACCGGTAAAACCATTCACATAATTATCTCACCTTGAAAGCCATATTAATAATAATAATGTGCCGTCAAGTCAATTCTAACTTACAGTTACCTTTTTCAGGGTTTTCCAGATAGATAATACTTAGAAGTAGTCAACCATTCCCTTCTTCTGGGGAAGCCCTGGGACTGTGCAGCTTGCCCAAGGTCACGCAGGCTGGCTCTACTTTCAGGAGGAACAGTGGGGAATCAAACTCCCCACCTCTGACTCTGCAGTCTGATATCTAACTCCCTGAGCTATCCAATTAGCTTGAAAGCCCTATTCGGGTAGTTTTAAGTCAGTTCCAACTTGATGATGGCACACAACAACAAAAGATATGTAGCCTACAGTTATTATGGTAGAGACTGAGGGAACAAGCCTAGCATTTCAGCTAGGTAGACAGATTCTCTGCCTCCCATTTCAACATAGAAACCACAATGGTAAATGTAGTTTTTGAAGCCTCTCCACACAACCTGGACATTTGGAATGCCAATAAAAATTAATGTCGGAAAAAAGAATGATTAAAAAAAGAAAAGAAATGAAAAGAATAATTGAAATGAGAACCTTTGTGAGCAGTTCTGGCCCCTGCCTTAAGTAAGATGTGTTCTTTGATGAACTCTTGTTAGTACAAAATTTAACCCAAATATCACAGAGTTCATATGTACATTTTGGACATTCCAGTTGCTAGATCCTAAGAGAGTACACAGAATCAATGGGGTGTTGGTAAGGCAACCTTAACCTAAGATCTATGATTCAAGGGGTCCAATCTAGTTGAGACTAGCAGTCCTTTATTCCTGAGCCTGACGATGCCTGCAGTTGACACAAAAGGAATCCCATGGTGTTTTTATCATTCTGGCTGCTCTTAACATGTCTGTTTGCAAGGCTGTATATATCCCAAGCTAATATAATATTATGTCTCATGGAGGGGTAGACAGACCACTCTATTTCTGATCTATGTAACATTGCAATGTAACACTGCAGTTATTTACTTATTTGTCATATCTATATCCTACCTTTTATCCAAAGAGTCTTCTGCCCCATTTCTCTCCTCACAACAGTCCTGTGAGGTAGATTAAGCCGAGAGATGGCAACTGGCCCAAGGTTGAGCTTGATGGCTGAGTGAACCTGATGTCATCAGAGCTAGTCCAACCCTCTAACTGTTGCACCACATTGACTCACGTTACTCACTCATTAGTCTGTCCTGTCCAAATTTGCAAATTTTACTTACAACTTCCTATTTAAATATGTAATTTATTTATTTATTTATTTATTGAATTTATATCCCGCCCATCTAGACAACGTCTACTCTGGGCGGCTTACAATAAAAATATCATAAAAAACAATTAAAACATCAATTTAAATCAATAATATTAATATCATTCAAGATGGAAAAAGTAAAATAAAAATTAAAGAAAAAAAAAGTGAAAGTCAAGTATTGACAGGAGGGAAGGCCTGCCTAAAGAGCCAGGTCTTTAGTTGGCTCTTAAGAAAATAAATAAATTAAATACAGATCGTAAAATGTATTTTCTTTTCATACATACACTTACAAAACTGTGTTAAGCACCAAGCAGGCTGATGGGGGGGGGGGGGGACATCAGCTGTATCAGCAGTTGTTGTAACAAGTTGCCTAAGTAGAAGTTGGCCTTATACCAATAGAAATGATGTTTGCACAACAGTCTAGTAGGACAGAGAAATTAAATAGTAGAAGAGGAGATTGCAGAAGACAAATGTTCTGCATTCTCCTATAAAGCTCTTCTCAGAAACAGATGTTCAGGAGACAGCACAGCATGGCTTGTATTGGTAGTTGAAGCGTTTTCTCATTCTTCAGAACCTAGGGCAAGGTAACTGATTCTACAAGTCCACAACCTTCAAACATTTTGGTTTATTTTGGTAACTGCAAAGAGACACTTACTGACTGTGAGCTGTCCTTGCTGTTATCCCTGGATTTATTCTTCGCAAGCCTCTTCTTCTTCTTGTGCAGTGGCCTTGACTCCAGGATCATCTCTTCAAGCTCGAAGGTAGGGTCACAATGCAGACGGCCTTTCTGTTATAATGAGACAGAGTTACTGCCTGAAAGCCATGAGAATGACAAGTGAGATAATTCAAGCCACATATAATGGGAACAAATTGATCCGCCACAGGAAAAGCCTTGGCTTTATATTACTGCCTCCCTGCCTATTCCCCTCCTCCACCAAATAACAGGGATCAGGAAGAGGAGCAAAGGTAGTCATTGCTTTGACTTACGTTAGGAACGAAACCTGGCTCCACTTTCTTTTCACCGATTTCATCCCAGTCCACCTTAGAGAAGTAGGAGGAAGTCTGGATATCAGCTAGGCTAGAATACCGATGTTCAGGATTCACGGTCAAAAGCTGAAATTGCACATGTTGAGGAGTGAGGCAGAGCTGGTCTTGACAAAATAGCACATATAAAGGGAAAAGCTTTTTTAGCTGAGGCTTATCCTTATATTACTTCTGCAGCCTGTGGGGCCACCATTCCCATTAGGCAAAGCTGGAGAACCAAGTGACAGATCCTCTGCAGTCACTACCCTGCCCTCCACCACAAGGACCCAATCCCTCTGAGGGAGCTAACTATTGTCGCTGCTTTCCGTGGCTCTCCAGAGGAGGCTTTCTTCCAAACACCGAGCTCTCAGGACCCTGAGGCAGAAACAACCCGTTAGATCTCCATGGACAGAACCCCCAATCATGCTTAGTGAAAAATAATGGACTCTGTGGAGAGGACTGGAGATATTGCTGCTCTCTTCAGTGCCCCTCTATTCTTTGTGTCACTCTTGGAAATGTTCAATAGCACACGCATTTTTATTCCCTTCCATACTTTGTAGCAAAATTCCCAGAAAAAACAAAGACCTCTTCCATAATTAAATAAAACATAAAATTTGTGTAACATTAAAAAACCAATGAACAGAATCGGTGGTATGGAAATGCCGTACAAAGGATGAGCCCATAAAAAACAGCAAAGAAGTTAATGAAGCCACTCCTATTACATTAGAAACCACTATCAAAATTAGTGCTAAATTGCAACTGATTTGGCTATTAATTGAAGAGCTACATTTCAGAAGAAATTATTTTCACTTATGGCTCCAAGGCCCCCAACAGTAGCTAACATTATAGTTAGAAATATGCAAAGGTAACCATTTAGTCCTCATTTTGTAAAATTAACTGAAGCAATTACTTTTAGTTACTTGAAAACACAGGCATGTGAACACTATGAGCTATTGCTTTGCAGTACAAAACACCTTTTTCTTCTGCCTACCCTGCTGTTGCGATAATATAGCAAAAGGCAGCAATAAAAGGCAAAGGGTAAGCTGGTGCTTGAACCATATGATATTCTATGCCTATCATATAATGAGAATGAGGACAATTGTAAAAGTAATGAAAAAGTGAAGTTACAATGCAAGAGAAGTCATCACTCATTACAAGCAACAGTTGCAGTTTGATCTAATGATGCTCTTATTGGTGGGAAAAGGAATTAATGCCAAGTAACGAATTGCCTCCAGACTCTGGATTTAGGAAATATCCTTCTAATTAAGGATTAGTTGCAGGGTGATCCTAACCTTTAGGTCTGGAAGTTGGAAGTGTTAGGATGCAGCAGAAGTACTGCTCTGCCAGAGAAAGCAGGCCTGGGGGAATGATATCCATCTTGGAGTTTTCCCCAATGGAAAACTCTGCAGCCATAGATCTACTACAAACTTCCCATCTCCTATTGCCTGATCCTTTTAAATGGAGATGCCATCTAACAATGTCTTGGACCATCTGCAAGCAGTGGTACCTATGCTATTCTGTTGTGGTTAGGCACCTAACGCAGCTGGAATAGTGTTACACCTGTACAGCTTGGGCAAATCCAGTCTGGCATGCACCCAACACTTTGTCATTACTTCCCAAATCAGTTTAACATGCCACCATCCCGGCCACTTTGGACAGTTATGCAGAAAAGATAATCTCAATATGGTAGCTAGCTTTATGCATGAAGACTATAAATTGGATGGGTGCATTTGAAAAGCCTCAGAATAAAAGCTTACATTTTGTCCTTAAATAATTTATACATACCAGCCTAATGTATTTTCAACTGTGATATATCCTGTCATCATTTACATTAACCAGTTTGTTTTTGAAGGGCTGTTCCTACCTTAATCCAGCAGAGGGCATCTGTGCTCTTGTTGAGTCACTGTTGGTGGAATTGGTTGACACTAACTTAGAGGGGAGGCAACGTGATTGTTTTCACTGTGGTGTAGGGTTTTTTTTAAATGTTTATTTTTTAAAACAGGGTGCTGGCACTTCACTTTTTAAAATGGTCCAGTGTTTACAAACAGTATATTAACACATTTCCACTCCCATGAGAACAGTAAACCATTACATAAGACTCTTCAGATCTACCACTGAAAAGGGAATGTGTCAGGAGATCATATAACACAGGACAGACAACCGATGTGGGAAATCCACAGGAATCCATATGGGCCTCTTCATCTTTGTGTCTAGGATGTTATTACAGGCAGAGAGTTTAATGAAATGTGGCCATATATCATCCTCTGGCAGGAGTGCTCTTGCTCAGAACACCAGGCAGCAGATCCTCCTACAGAAAGGGTGAGCAACCCCTGGGAGCTGGAGCATTATTTTGCCCTCATGTACCCACGGGGAGGGCTGCCTTTTGTCACCCAGTTTACTGCTGTACCAACAAATTCCGGTGGTGTGGCAAAGGCAGTTTTTGCTTTAAATAAGGTCTGTCTATATTGTGAATCCTGCTTACATACGTGTGATTTGGCTTGAAAACCAGCTTGTACTCACTGCACACCTGGTTTGAAAGCAGCAAAACAACAAATTTCGGGGGGGGGGGGAGGCAGTGATATCCCAGCTTTACATAATTCCCTACTCTGTTCTGCAAGTCCTGAAGGCTTCCTAGGAATAAAGGGGATTTCTAGGGGGTAGGGAAGGGAGGGGAGAGGAAGATTTTAATTTCCTGAAACAGACATGGCTGATGATGTCACTGGAGATATGTGGCATAAGTGAGGCCAACAGGATTTCAGCCACAATTGTGTCTCTAAATTTTTCCACCGAAAACCTTTAGCCCTGAATAGACCAAGGCTCAATATCCATCTGTTCTTTATAAGCGGCATATTTAAAAACAAAATGTTTGGCACAGGCCAACACTTTCAGACTGGGGTCAAATGTCCTTTTTGTTATAGTTTAAAAACTGCACTCTACATCATGAGGTTTAAAAGCTGTTCCCTTAAAAATAAAAATCAGGTTTCTTGAGAGTCTGTCAGGCTTTGATGGGCCACATGAAAAAGCACTGAAGTTGCCCATAATTGTACAAAAAACACTATGAAATGAGGCTGAAAAAGGCATGCAGTATATCATAACTAACTCAGATTACAGGATGACATTCAGCTTGTTAGGTGTCTAATGCTATTAGATACTTATACAAGCAGGTTGTATGAATAGTTTGCAAGCATAATGTTTGCAAATATAATGCAAAAGAAAGCCAAGATTGGGAATAAATTCCCATCTGTTAATTCGTTCACACATGTATGTTAACATACACAGGCATAGGAAGCACTTCATCAGCCCGTTCTGAAAATGTAGTGTGGGAATAAGTCTACATTAATGAAAAAGAAAGAGAATAATTAAATTATATGATGTTGCCAATCAAGATTATGATCATTGTATACTTTCAGCAATAACGTTGTTTTTTTTCTAAATCATCGACATTGCACATGGTGTCTTTCTATATTTTTATCATCTACGTTGCACACTTACATTTTGAACCAGCGAATATGATGCAAAATGTGATCTGGAAAATGTATGAGACAAAGTGCCCTGTGATTGTAGTGCCAAGCACAGTATCTTTGTGATCAATGCTCAAGACCACTGGCATTGCTTCTTGACACTCTGCTTGCCACAAAGCTCATGGAGTCATCCGTTTGAAAACTATGCAACTGCTGATATATGGATCTAGCAATGTGCAGCCCAGTCACTGTGGGCTAAATCCAACTGTTACTCCCATCTAGGGCAGACCCATTGAATGAATGAGACTCAGATAAGACAACAATTATTTATATCTCATTGATTCTACTTGGGTCTAACAATCGGATTTTGTCCTATGAACTCTATCTCTAGATCAAAGTTCTTGTTTGCATTATGTTGAAGAATCACTGCAGTTGTTACTGGAAGTAGAGTTCCCTTACCTTTCTCAATAATGCCACCATGTCTTTTGACCATGTTGTTGCGTACTGGACACTTACAGTGCTGAACAACTGGACTAAAGATTCCACTGGACTATTAGAGTGGATGTCATAAGGTCTCTGGGAAGAAAGAAGAAATAAAAAAAGAAAGACTGGAAGTGCTATGCTTACTTCTGAAGGTGGTAAAGAATGAAACGGCATTATCCTTTAGATTGCCAAAATAACATAAAAAATAAAGAACATGGCACACACCCATCCACGGAGGAGCTCATATGCCATCACTCCCAGTGACCACCAATCAACTTCAAAGGAGTAGCCAGTTCCACCATTCACAAAAGAATGGAAAATCTCTGGAGCTGAAAAGAAAAAGAAAAATATATATCCAGGAATGGGTTATTGATTGTGTTCATTTTTCACTTCCGTTAAATTGCCATTGCAGTAAACTAGCTCAGAGGGCATATTGATATGTATGTTCCTGAAGAAGGAAGCCCTGTTTAGTCTAGCAAGGCTTATTCCTAGGTATGTCTATACAGGACTGCAGGCTTACCATAACTTTTGCAAGAGCAGGGGAGGGAAGTTATGAAACAGAAAAGTCAGAGCTTTGGAAAGTTACAAGCCATGATGGCTTGAAGATACTGGCAGAGGTACTCCAAAAGGGTGACATTTGCCGGCTCTGAAAAGAGGACTGAGAGACCAGCCTTTGGTGTGTATGAGTGGGCAGGAAAGGCACATACTTCATAATCAGTTTTACATGTGGAGTTGTCGCTTGCATTCCTAGCTGTATGCAAATCACATGACTGGCACAGGACTAGGAACCCAAATGGCAACTTGTTAACTGCCAGCAATTTGCCCCTGCAATTTATACCATTACAGGTATAATGGCATAAATCTACAATAGGATTCTAGCTGTTGTATTTTAATGTTGCATCTGATTTGGGAGCCAAACTCAACATTGTGTCATGTGGCACCCACATAAATATGCCAAACAAATACATACTCTGGAGCTATGGAAGCTTGAAGAGAGATTTGTGGCACAAGCTTGAAAAGCAACACATTTTCAATGCAATTAAGAACAGCTACAGATGCACAGTTGCCTCTTTCCATGTTTTTTGTTCTGGGGTATGGGCAGGAATGAAAGGCGCATACTTCAGAATCTGTTTTACATGGTGAAGATGAAAATGTGGATTTATGGATCCATGCCAGTAGAATTAAAATCCTGCAGAAGAGGATGAATGGTAGCTGAGTGGCAGAGCACATAATCTGCATACAGAAAGTCCCAGGTTCTCCAGTTGAAAAAGATCACATGGCAGGTGAGGAGGGAAAAAAAAACATCACTAAGATCTTGAAGAACTGCTGTCTGTCAAAGTAGAAAATATGGGGCTAGATGGACAGATAGGTCTGCTGCAGTAAAAGGAAGCTTCCTTCCTTCTTATGAAAGACAAATTTGCTTCCTGTGCAGGGAATATTCCATCTCAGTGTACACATTTCTGCAAAGGTTCAAGTTTCCTGTCAGAAAACAGAGAGGGAGAGAGTGGGGCACAGGCAAAGCAGCACTGGAGGCAAAGGTGAGAGATCCTGTCTGCGTCCATATACCAATCCTGCAATGCCTTTCTCTTCAAAGCATGTGATTTAGAAAAGGCCTCACCAAGTGCTGATGTTTTAGGATACAAAGGGGGGCTACAGGCAAAAGGGAGGGATTACTCCTTCGGCTACTCCTGACAGAGGGAGCTTCCGCCAGTTCAATGACTGGTGGAAAATGCTTCTGCCAACACAGGAGGGAAATGTCCATTGCTGCAAGTCTAGCTATGCTAATGGAGGGCTGTGACGGATAGGGCCCAAAGGGAGGATTTGAGAAGTTAAACAGAATGTCTCTGAATCAGATGGGTAAAGTATAACACCTTAAATTAAAATCATAACAGAATGAGAATCAAGATGCAGCCTTTGCTGGACCTAATGTAGAGACCAATAAAGGGGCTGTCATGGATCAAAATGTTAAGTTACACTGCAAAATTTATTCTCCATGTGAAGAAACTGAGAAATTGGAGAAACAAAGAACATGGAATTCCTCTGTGAAATTAAGACTTTTCTGTCAGTGCCTGGGAACGGCTGGCTAGGAGTGGGGAGGGAAGTGTCTGTCCAGTAAAGAGAAGGGAGTAACACCTGCAGTTTATCTTTTGTGAGCGAGGCCTTCAAGGCCAAGTTGGCTTGTTCCCTGGTACTGTGCTAATTAGAAAGTGACTTGAACTATGTGAGAGGAAGGGACAGGAAGTGCTCTTGTCTTCGACAATATTCAAGGAAACTCAAAACCTGATTGGCAGATCATCCAGAACGGTCCAGAATGTGAAGCTTAATATATAAAAAGGAGTTCTGAGTTACTTTAGTTGGCTTAGCTTAACTCTTAGCAGATGCTATGCTCGGTTGTTGTCCTGTAATGCTGTGCTGGAAGGGATGTACTTTGTGCATGCTCCAAAAACCATGCTGATGCTATGCTAATGTGTAAGCATTAGGTAGCTTAGCTAGCTTTCTTATTTTCTGTTTTTCTTCACTATTTCAGCCTTTGCCTCAAGTTGATTGTTTGCTCCCAGTGCTTTTTGAAACATTCTGGAATCTTTTTGTCATTTTCACCATCTTTATTAAAATATAAGCTGGCTGGATAGCTCAGTGGTTTGGGTCTCTGGCTGTGGAGCCAGAGGTTGGAAGTTCAATTCCCCACCGTGGCTCCTGTGAGTAGAGCCAGCCTGTGTGGCTTTGGGCAAGCTTCATAGTCCCAGGATTCCCTCAGAAGAAGGGAATGGAAAACAACGTCTGAGTATTTTTTACCTGGAAAACTCTGAAAAGGGTTGCCATAAGTCAGAATTGACTTGAAAGCACATGATTGATAAAATATATTTTAAAAATCTCCATCCAATTGTCTGAGTTTTTGGCTAAGAGAGTAGTGATATTAAAACCAGCTCATGCTTTGACCAGCTACCAGGAGCCTTGCAATCTTTGTGGGTGTGCTGGCAGTTCTACCTTGCAGGATTGGTGTAATGGTCTTAAGTGCACCTTGTGGATTTTGGGAACTCCCTGAAAGCACTGCTCAGTCAGGGTAGATAAGGGTGTTGGGAGGCACCTGAGTCAGGTAGGTTCCCTAACCATCATCACCAGACTGGACTCTCCTGGATTCACCCACTCCAGCACCAACAGGGTAGTGTTGCTGAGTGGTTAGAGTGGTACTTCCTGGAGCCTGTAAACTGTCACACTCCATATATGAAATAAAAGGCATAACACAGTCCTTTATATGAGCATTTAAAGGCATAGACGAACAAGTATGCTGATCCCTAATATGGAGCTGCTTACCAGAAATAACAAATCACTAATTTTATAGGAATGGAAGAAAAGTGGCTTTTTAAATACTGCTCAATTCATCAGAGTTTCTGAACCACTAACAAAGAATTGTGGGGTGGTTTCTACCAACTGGTAGAACTGACACCTGTGGAGAAAGTTCCAAACCCTAACACTTTGTGTGGGAGGAACATAATCAAATAATCTATCATCAAAACGTTTGCATGGAGATGTTCTCAACTAAGTGAAGTTGTTTACTTACCCATATACGGCTTAGTTCCAGCTAGAGCAGTTGCTCTTTCACTGCCCCTGATGATGGTTGCAATATTAAAATCAGTTAGGTGTGCATGGCCTGAAATGAAAATAAGAACAACGTAAAATGTCAAGTTATGTAGAAACAAAATACATAACATTGATGCTAAAACACCGCAGGACTGTGTTCCCCATTTCCAGGCTGGTTGGGGATGGCAGGATTTGTAGTTCAACTAATCTGGAGGTGGGTGGGGTTGGGGAAGGCTGCATTAAGAGTTAGCATAAGTGTAAAATTGCTCCCTCACGAATAATGTGAATCATGTGGCATTATCTAGGTTTCATTATTGAGGTCTGAAAAAACCCCAAGCCTCTTGCTGTTTTCAAAGATTAAGAACTAAAGCAATAAGAAATATTACATTATCATCACATTATAAGGAATATTACAGGTTTTCCCACCCGTTTTTAGTGTACTAGATGCACAACTTTTGTAAAGCGAGCAAGCACCCCACAAAATCCCAGCTCTCATTAGAACAAATTAAAGCAGGTCTATGAATATTAATTTTGTGCACTAAATTTGGCACCTGCTGTAAAATTGAGCCAGATATATAAAATCAATATTCATAGACCTGAGATATTTAGCAAAATATATATAAAGTGTTTTTTATATATATATATATATATATATATATATATATATATATATATATATATATATATATATATATATATATATATATATATATATATATATATATATATATATATATATCATTAATATATATATATCCAGATCCCATGTTGCCACGTTGGCACACTGTGTGTGTGTGTGTGTGTGTAAAAATTTTGTGCACTAAATTTGGCACCTGCTGTTATATGTGTGTGTGCGTGCATGCGTGAGTGCAAATATTAATTTTGTGCACTAAATTTGGCACCTTCTGTAAAAATTCAGCCAGATATATATATATTTTACAGCAGGTGCCAAATTTAGTGCACAAAATTAATATTCATATATATACCCAAATCTTAAAAGCGGAGTAGAACTTCAGTCTAAGCATAGTACTTTCTTTTTAAATGAACACTCAAATTAAAGGAACAGTTTTATGTTACTCAAGACCTTGCACACTGTGTTTTGAATTGATCAACACTGTCTTAACAAAAGTCTTATTATACTGATCCTATGAATTGTGTTACCGTGTGCCAACATGGCAACATGGGATCTGGATAAAATGGGTAAAGGTCCTGTGGCACCTTAAAGATAGAGGTCAGAATCTTATTGGAACCATGACACATGAACTAACAATCACACAAGTGGTGTGCCTGATTTTGCTTGCTGTCCATAGTATGGCCTGACATGCTTGGTCTGCACAGGAACCTGGCAAAAGGTCAAAACCACATGCTCAACTGCCCTTATGTGTGCTATATTTTGCAATATGCTTTTGATCTGAACAGCTAAATCCAGTTGTTAGTCCCAACCTGATTAGACCCATTGAATCAATGGGACTTACATAAGGCTTGACTTAACAGGGCCCATTTATTCAACTGGTCTACTCCAGTGGATTTAGCACTGACAAACTTCCATGGACTAACGCTCCATATCACATACTAGATTATGCAATCATGCATTTGTTAGTCTATAAAGTGCACAAAGACTCTGTTATTTTTGGTCCAGGAGACTAGCCTGACTTCCCCTCTGGAAACAGTTATGATGAGTAATTTCTACAAACTGCTTCTCTGGGTCAGCATACTCCTTAATAGAAGTCCCTTTTGTTTTACTCCTTGCTTGCCTGATTAGCAAAATAAGCACCCTATTCCTAGGAAGTGAGCAGTGAGTGCATCTTGTCCTCTAAGAGAAAAGATGTTACAGAAGGTGTCAGAACGTCGCTCAAATCTCTTCCCGATCAATGTACTAATGTGCAAGCTATGACATCTTAAACACAACAAATGCAGGCAAGGTAAATGCCTATTCAAGCAATCTCTCCTCAGAACAGGCCCCAACCCGGGCACTTCTCTTTCGTATCTACTAAAACACTTTTTGATAAGCTGTTTAACAGATTCATATGGGAACATGGTGTTGTCTGAGCTGAAAAAGGGCTGAAGACACCAGGAAGGAAGGAAGGAAGGAGTAACTTACTCTTTTACTTGATGGCATTTTTTTTTTTTTTACTAAAACTTGATTAATGAAAAAAATGGCACAATACTGACTGGAAGGGGCAATGTCTTGCCTCATTTAATGTCTCCTCTCCTTCCTTCCCATCACCCTCTCACCCAAACTGGCTTGCCTCACAGCTGGTCAACCCAAAGTACCCTTTGCTCCTCGAAGTGGCTGTCATTGATTTACCTGGAGCCGACTAGGCCCCAAACGTCCAGCTGTGAGGTGTCCCATGAGCCAGGCATTTGGGGGATTAAGCAAGTCTGTGGTATTCAGGGCTAACAGAGCTTTATGCAGAGGGTGAACCAAGCAAAAATCAATAATTTAACAGCATAAATAAATGAGCTTCTGAACATTAGTGATCTATTTTTTTTTATGTATCTTTAAAAAATATTTTTACAACCAGACAGAATCTCTTTGCCAGGACCAATGCCTGTTTGGCCAGAAAGGAGTTAAAAAATTCTTCTCCTGAGAGTCAGCTATTTGGATCTTGACTGACAGGGTCAAGAGTTCAGATTGCCCCAGACCTGGAGCTGATTTCCTCTTGGAAGATTTGTGTCAGGAGCCTGATCTTGGAAATTCTGAGATAATTTTTAGTGAAAGCATTCAGGGCTGGGACAAATACAACTGCTCTGAGTTTTTTTAATGCAGAAATACTTTGACTATGCCTTACAAAACTCTATGCTAATTCCCTGGAGATACATGGCAAAATATTCCTTTCTGGAGGACTGTCACTCCATTACCTTCTTTAAAGGAAACCTGTCTTTTTACTGTTTCTGTGATCTTTCATTGGCTTCCAAACATCTCCATTCCCTGGCCAGGAACTGCAACAATGTATCTACTTTAGAACACTCTTGCTGGTAAGCCTGTTCCACACCTGCTCAGTTTATAACAAAGTCATTGTTTTACCCTTTTGAAAGGATTTTTTTGAGGATCAATATTTAAGCCCCTGCAGCCTGGAATCCTTCCAAATAAAAAAACTGGGTGCAGTCAACCATTCTCTTCCAAGATAAGCAAGATTGATCTTTTCTATTAATTTGATTTGTTTAAAATCTGAAGATGGCTGAAAGTTGCTTGTTTCTGCATGAGGAGGGTTAAAACAGATTTAACTTTTAAAAAATCATAACAAAAATCATTTCCCCAAATTTCTCTAAATTTGGCACAAAGCAAGAGCAGGCTGTCTGCTACTTCTGTGCCACACTTGGTGTTGATCTGAAGTTCAGTTTCAAAGGTATACATTTTTGTTCATGCTGCTCCCATTTTTAGAATTGCCTTATAAGTTGATTTGCTCTGCTGCACAATAACATCTCTGTACTTTCATGCAGTGATAATCCAATGCTGAAAATGGCATAGGACCTTCAGCTGTGACCAGGAAGCCAATCCAGAGTTTCCAGGGCAGGCTGTGTGGCATGCACAGCTCAAACAAGGAGAAAAAATCAAGAACAACAACTGGGGTCAGTCAATTCTTCCTCTCCACCTGTCTCACTTGGTTTAAAAGTAAGGCCAACCTTGAACATAAAGCAGAGTGCTGGGTGCCCTTTAAAGCATCCAAGGCAGAGAACTCTCCCCTGCTGCCAGTGCCTATGCTCTCCTTGGGTATTCTGGACACATGCAAAAAGATAGGCTTTAAAAGGTCAGGCCTCTCCCTATCATGTGTACTTTGTCATTTTTGCTATAGTCTGCACAACGTAAAACAGGATATATGGAACCCTCTCCCCCAGACCTCCATTAATGTGGACCAGTTCTGAACTAAATACATGCCACCTCTATAAGAGCTGGTTTTCATACAGCAGCTGTATAGTTTGCTGCTGTCAGATTTCTAGTGTTAATAGCCACATCTCACTTAGACTACAATTAGATGTACTATATAATCTTTGATCAATTCAGCTGTTTTCTCAAAAGGCTGGAAAGAAATCCCACATCAGGTGCCTGAAGTAGATTAGGAACTATTTTCAGAACTTGCCTGAGGAAGTTCTGAAAGCCAAGATAAAAACTCTGGTCCAAAAACAATCCTCTCTCTTATTCTCCAGTGTGTGCCTGTGGGTCAACGGCAGTGGCTATCCACACACAGCTGCAAACTCTGTTTTTATACACCAGATAATGCTGGTTAACATTTTGGAAGTCTGCATCCAATATGCTGTTAGTGAGCCTACCTCCCTGTAACAATTGCCCATGCCTTACTCTGCTTCTGAAGGGTTGGATTCCCATCAACACCCAGAGGAAGGATCTACAGCTTCATCTTGTCCCAATCACTGCTCACTCTTTGCCTTTGGCTTGGAGGGAGAGGGCGACTGAACAAGCAGCTACTGTGATGAAGATACCTGACAGTGCGCCCCCTCTTGGTTTGAAGGCTTTGAAAGATGTGTAGTA
This sequence comes from Intellagama lesueurii, assembly GCA_037013535.1. Lineage (NCBI taxonomy): Eukaryota > Metazoa > Chordata > Lepidosauria > Squamata > Agamidae > Intellagama > Intellagama lesueurii. Next base: position 189,845,395 of record JBAJHW010000003.1, on the reverse strand, counting down.
ATGTCAACCCATGAGACCACCATTTGCAGTCTGCTCTAGCCTTGCCATTAGTGAAGTAATATTTTCAGGTGACAAGAATGCAGCTGCCCTCCAATATGCCTTCTGAGCTGCCAAATATTTCTCTGTTGAAAGCGATGTATGCCACATGGCCGATACTGCATCCATTAAACTGGCCTACTTGTCACAATCAGTATGGCATAGTGGACTGAGTATCAGACTAGGACTCAGTCCACCTGTGTTCAAGTCCTTGTTGGGCCATGGAAATTCACTGGGGGATGGCAATGGTAAACCACTCCTTCAACGTCTCACATTATCTCAAATATTGTGTGAAGGTTTCTGTAAATTAGAAGCAACTTAACAACACATAACAATTGTCCTCAACTGTGGTATAAGATGCTTTCCCATTACAAATACTGAAGTAAAATTTGGCTATCAATTTCAGTTTGTGGAATGGGGGAGGGTAAAGCCATCTTGCCTTACATATCAGATGTACAAATTTCTTAGGCCTGCCCCGGTGGCACCAGCACTACCAGTCTTAACACCAGAGTGCTGCAGATAAATTTGAGATTTCAGCAGCTACTGGCACTTGAGGCTGTGGTGTGACCTGGCACTGCTTAAACTTCATGATACTAAAGGGCAGAAAGCCAACCCTACCACCTCAATTCTTAAGGAGTTGGTGAGGAAGCATACTTTGGAATGCCGCCCAAAGTAGACCTTTGGTCTAGATGGGCGGGGTAGAAGTCTAATAAATAAATAAATAAATAAATGGCAATCTACAGGGCGAGGGTCACTTGCATATGAAGACGGTATGTTCCAGCTCTCAGAAACTATTGCTGCTCTTATTCATGGCTTTGACATGTACAAGGAATTCCTTTAGAGACCAAGTGCAAGCTAATTCAGAGAAGGCCCATCACAGATATGAAGAACTGCTGGATAACTCAATGGTTTATGTGTCTGTGGAGCCAGAGGTTGGAAGTTCAATTCCTCACTGCATTTCCCTGAGCGGGGCTAGATGTGATGATCCATAAGGATCTGCTCTTTCTGCTCTTCAGTTGTAAGATGATGATGTGGAAGAAGAGTGAAGTCTCCACTTCTATGGAGTGCCCTCCATGCTGTGCTCTACAGAAAGCTGCTATATAACATGTCAGATCAAAGGCCCAGACAGCTCAGTATTGCCCAACTTTCTTTGCAGCACTTCTCCAGAAGCCAAGCCCAGAGATGCCAAAAATTGAACCTAGGTACTTCTGCAGACAAACGGCATGGTCTCCTTCTGGGCTACAGCCCTTCCCCTATCAAAGCCCAGCACAACTGTAGCATCTTCCTTTAATTCCTTTAACTCTTTCCTCTGTCTTGCCAAGCAGCAAAACAGTGTCAAACCTTACAAAAAGGCATAAATATGTCCTCAATAACAAAGTATCTCTATCAGTAAAAGACAATGGGTGCCCCACAGGCTTCAATTTTAGTTGCTTTTGCCAAACCACTGTCCTTATTTTTTAAAAAACTTTCCAGAATGAATAACAGTAGCAACCAATCAATGTCAATTACCACTAATTCATCACTAAAATGAATCTGGACAGCTGATAAATAGAATCAATTCACTTTTGAATCTCATAACCTTGTGTACTTCATTCACAGCCATGAAAACTGGTGTAGAAAATTGAAAGATGTAAGTGAATGCACAAGACACAAGGCGCTGGGAAAAACCAGACTATTCTGATACACAAGAAGGAGAAATAATTAGCATTCCTCCCTCCCCTTACCTTGTTCATCAAGGAGAATGTTGTCTGGCTTCACATCTCTGGAAAGCAGAAAACAAGCCTTTATTGTGAAATGTGAAATGTTCATTGTGAAATGGAAAAGGCAGCTATTAAAATTCACATATGGACAACTTTTGTGGTTCTGAGGGACCTGCTAGGCCACTCTGCTGGTGGCAGTAAGTACCCACAAATGGGAAAGTGCCTTTTCTCTCTCTCCCCCAAATGGCATTATATATATGAAATGTGTGAGGAGCACACACCTTGTTTAAAAAGGCTTACAGAAGCATTTTTCTTCTCCTTAACCAGGGATGTACTCCCTGTGCTCCTTGATGTCACAGAACCATGTGGAGCTTTCTACTGTCACAAAAATAGCTGGTAAGGCAGAAGGTAGGGTCACATTTGGTCTGCACGTTCCATGTTATCTGTTCTTGATATCATGTACAATGTCCTTGTAGGACATAAAACAATGTGTGTCTATTATTACCCAATGTTTGAAATAAAATGATGGTGTGAAATTTCTGCAACCTCTTCAAGGAAACTTTATTTGAAAGAAATGCCTTATATTGAAGAATAAAGGAATGGCATAACCTGAACACAGGTCTGACTTAATCCAAATTTTTAGACTTTAAGCCCAGGTAGACAACTGTTGGAGCATTATTACAACCTCAAAAGTCAAAAGTCGCCTAATGGTGATTTTTCCTGACAAAAGTATCATATAATTCAATGCTAACACTGGGGCTTAGATGTTTGCTGACTATAAACTATATAAGTGCAAGTTCAATTTTACTGCGGAAAAGCTATCTGAAATGAGCCTGTATCTCTGTTGGATTGTACAGTTATGCCAGTTCCTGACAGCTGGGGAGCAACAGATTGAGCTGTTACCTGTGTATGATATGCTGGCTGCGCAAATAATCTAAAGCTGAAGCCATTTCACAGATATAGAGTTTCACTGTTTCTTCAGTAAACTGCACATTTTGCTGGAGATGATAGCGCAAGTCACCACCCAGGAGTAAATCCACCACCATAAACATGTCTTCTTCATCCTGAAATGAGTACCTGCAGAAAAAGAACAATGGTGAGCAAACTGCAGGATGTTATTAAAATTTCAAAGAAAGTCTTGTCATATGACTTTATCATTTAGTACAAATAGACACTCACAAAATAATCGTAAAAACAGGCTCTTCAAATGTCTAAACATGTCTAAAGAAGGGGGAAGCTCTGTTCATTTATCCAGGATCTTTCTGCCCATTGCACCCATATATTTTATCCTAGCTAAATCCATTTTGTGTTGTTTCATTTTGTTTTGCAGTGCTTATTATATCACTGCCCCTTATTTGGTACCTAGCAAGGAGCAGCTGCCCCAGTTAATTGTGTCTTCCTTATACAAACCCTGCTTCTATATTTGGTATAGTCACATGGCTTCTATAATATAATCGTTGCACAGTCATTTTTTTCCAGGCATAATCAATAATGTACTGGAATATCAAGCAGCCTGTCTCATTTCATTATCGAAGAAAAATCAGTGCCGTCCATGTGAATGACTCATTGGCCATATTGCATTAGCCTGAGTTGTTGCTATTGAGCCTGTTTTTAAAAAATAGGATGTCAGGAGCATAACTGGCACCTATTTGTTCTATGAGCAGTGAGTTTCTCATTTAACAATGGTTTAACAGTGGTTGAAAGGGAGGTTGCAATGAGACAGATAATTGTCTGGGAAATAGAATATAATGATGTAATTGGAGAAATTATGGGTTAAAAAATCAACTTGCCATTCTCTCCTCAAGTGCCTTCATTAGGTGATTCCCCCACTCCCATCCTGACTCCTTTTATACAGTTAAATACAAGAACATATGCCCAGTGGCCATGCTGGTAGTATGTATACCATGCATAGCAATTGTTCCTTTTCCATTTCTTTCTTTTGATCTATAGAAGATTCCCGAGTTGCATTTTATTGCCCAAATCCTGTTACTTAGCACAGTAACATCAAATTAGAGTAGGTCCATTGAATCAATGGAGGTTTGGTGAGTCGTCATCTCCTCTGTAAGTTGCATTTATTCAAATAGACCTGCTCTAACTACACTTTATTTGTAACTTGCCAAAAGGAACAACAAAAGAGTTGTGGCAGCTTCAAGACTAACAGATTTATTTCAGTAAGAGCTTGTGGCTCACAAGCCACTTCCTCCTTTATAAGTTTCTCAGGAAGTGGACTGTAATCCATAAATGCTCCCACTGAAATAAATCTGTAAACTATGAAGATGCCACAATTCTTTTCTTTTAGTTTTTGTTGTGCTAATATTCCAGAACACCTAAACAGGGTACAATCAATTAAAGCCTAATAAAAAAAATAAAATAGGAGCCAAGGCAGACCAAAGAGGTAATAAAGAAATTACACAAAATATTTGCTTCTAATTTACGGTAGTTACTAAAAGTAGGCATATTTGTACTTTTGGACGACAGCTCCCAGAATTCCCTTGGCAGAATGGCAAGTAACAAATCTGCACACCTCTAGTAGCTAACAGCATTTTGCCACTCCCAGTCCCCCAAATATTATCTTCTGCTTATGATTCATTGAGGATTCCGCCATCTTCCTGGACTTTGCTGACCAAACTCTGAATGCAGTTGTACTCTAAGCACACTTTTGCCAACACCAACATAGCTCCAGTTGACATGTGAGTTTGACAGACAGTGAAACAGAGTCATCCACCCACTCCGCAAACTGTATTGGGGGAAAAAAAAAGATTCACCAGAGATTCACCAAGAAGACATGCTCAATTTCCTGCAGAATCTCCAGTTCTCTGAACACGTTCCGAACCTCATCTCTTTCAATGCACTGCTGTTTGTTCATGTATTTCATGGCATACATCTTTTCTGTGTCTCTCTTTTGTACAATGCACACCTTGATGTGACAAAAAAAAGAAAAAGTGAATTGTGTTAGATCGCATGGTCTTACTTGCTTGTTTATCCAGCTGCATGAAGCCCTTCAGCCATGGATGGTCCTGATCTTGTTACACATCTCAGCTCATACTCTCCGTGGTAAGCCAAATTTGAGCCATTACCTTCTTGCAACAGAATAAGATTTTCAGCAGGCTACAGCAAACCGCCTTATAACTCCATGTTTCCAATAATGTGCAAAATCCTGGCAGTATGTCAGAGGTAAGCAGCCACTGGTAACATCAGGGCTATACTGTATGAGTAATTCAGTAATGTATGAGTAATTCAGTGCTAGTCATCTGGCACCACTTGAGAATGGGGTACCCAAAGGACATCTCCACATATGGCTCTCCATAATTTAATATCTTCAGAACACACCATTGTCAGGTGACCTTGCCATCTGAGGTACAACTGAGAGCTAAGAGGGATCTGCATGCTTGGAGAGACACCCCAACTGTGGAAAGCTTTCCACAGGGAAACTCGCTTGGTATCTTACCTTGATGCCAGGCAAAAACATTTTTTTTTAAATCCCAGATTTATAAATCTAATTTTAATCCTGTGCATATTGCTTTAATTCCACTAACTCTTCCATATCACTTTTAGAGTGCAGTGCTTTGATGTTCTTGTTTTAACATTGTACCGTAATTTCAGCTCTTTGTAAGCTGCCCTGGGAACGCATTCAAAGACAGGACATAAATGAAATAAATAATATGACAAGCTGTTTATATGAAAAACTATCATATCAACCACTGCCCTTTGTTTAGCCAAGCCCATTACTGTCTACTCTACTGGAGTTGTTCATTGTCTCAGGCATAAGATTTTTTTTTTCATCTGCCACTTGATCGGGTCATCCCGCTCTTTAGCTATCTTGATGTTTTGACCTACAATCTCTTATCTACAAGCTAGCCATGGTCCAAGAAGAAGGGCATGCCACATCCTGCTGCGGCAGAATGAAGTATGCACCTGCTTTTATTAGCGGCCATTCTTGCTAAGCGAATGGAAGTGATAGACCAAAAGATCCATAGGGCCAAAAAGCCTTCATTGCAACTTATAGGCTGGAGTCAACCTATCTAATTATTAAATACAGTAGTCCCAGCTTACTTAGTTTTTATTATCTCAGGGTTTCATTGTTTAACTCTTCAGATGCATAAGTTAACAGAAGACAGAAATACAATATGCTGCATAAATGCATATTATGTGCTTCTTGACTTAGTGTGTAGGTTAATGACAAAATCATGTGCTTGAGTTACTGGATTTGCACATGTTTTCAGGTATTGGAAACGTGGCAAATTGGACTAGGGAGGATTATGGCAGATCAATGATGGTGGCCTCTTTTTAACCTGTGGGAGTCTGCCTTCTTCATGAGCTATTCTATCCTTGACATGATCGTTTTAACTGGAGACACCAGGGAGTAAAATATGCAGGTGTTATTCATACTGAACGATGCCCTCCTCATATATTTTCTGTCCAGTGCATATATTCTTGAACAAATAGTTACACCTAGCTAAATTCTGGGCTTGCATCACTCTTCATATTAGTGAATTACCTTTAGAGGCATGAGGGTGAAATTTCTGCTCTGTTAGACAATTAATTCCATTACCATGCAGACAACCAGGCTGAAGCTCCACTGCCCTTGAGATAGCTTGTTCCAGCAACAAAACTGATGCTACCAGCTATTGACACTGGGAGGTTAATTTACTTCCTTGAAAAAACAAATTCATCTGCCAACCAGTGCAAAAACAGGTGGGCTCCAGTTATTGTATTTTCTTACAAATGCTTTGACTTTGGACTGTATTTTTCTTTTCCAAGGCTTCTTTCAAGCATTGTGAAACACTTAATTACAAGGTAACTATTTGGAAATGAGTTGATGAAAATTCTACACCAGGCACATTTACATCCGTCTTCTTTTAATTAGCAGATGCTGAGGAAGCTGTGCCTGCATCTAAGAAATTAATATGACAATTCATTCATACAGGTTCCTCAGCAAAAACAGCAGACTGAACATGACCTGAAGGTGACATCAAACAAATAGTTAGAACAAGAATTACTCATATGCCAACAGAAGTAAACAATCAGAACAGGACATGAATGGGCACGGAGCATGACCGCTTGTTATTAACAAACTGCAAGTTGCTGCCAACATATAATGTGAAAGCACCATGGAGGCATAAGATGTAGGGAGAACAAATAATAGATAGTTATGATGATCTGGGTGAAGACCTCAGCTCCACCATCTACTTTAGAGAGGCACGAATGGAATAAATGAGAATTATCATATTTGTATATGTCAGACAGTAAGTTTATTTGTTTATTTCAGTATATCTCTCATGAATGTAAGGCCAGTACTAAATATAGATTCCCTGAAGAGGCTACAGTTCAGATGCACAGTGCATTGTGCATGGAAGTTTAAATTTCTAACATTTCTAGTTATAAAGTTAGTAGGCCTGAAAAAGTCCCGTATCAAGACTCTGGAATCACTGTCAAACAGAGCAGACAGACCTGGACTGAATGTTCAGCAGGCCAGACTCAGTATGAAACAGTTCCTTGATCACTGTAAGGATAGAACAAACTGTTGCAGACAATATTTTGGCTCATAAATACTCATACACAACACTTATGCAACTAATGATGCATGGGAGGATCTTCAATGTATGTTATTTCTTTGCTTCCTCTTTCTCTCTTCAGGCCTGCTCTATATTTCTGCTCCAGTTCCTATTTTGGAGGTGGTGAAGACCTTCAATCCAGCACACAGTTCAGAGAATACATGAACTAGGCAGTCACTGATGATACCCAAGCCTGCAGAGGTCTTGTTTGCAAAATGCCTTTCTCCATCACCTCAAGGAAGTAAAACCCATGAGTGAGAATTCTGTGTCTTTATGGTGGACAGAATTCTGTCCTACACATTTTTTGGAGGAGAATACAGAAAACAGAGGGCAGTTGCCTCCAACATCATGGTATGAACATGGCCCCTTTCTGGTCCCTTCTCATTTTTGCGCTTCTATTATATTTATATCTTGCCCGTCTTTCAAATATATGGTTCTGCCCATCTCCTCCATTCTGTGTTTGGAACAGACCTTGTAGGATTACATACGCTGAGGAACAGTGGCTGCCCCAACCTCATGGAATGAGCAATATGGCTATGTAATGAGCTGAATCTGCATTTCTGTCCTTTAAGCCCTCACAACTGCTCACCACCCAAGCCCCACTCTTCCTAAGAGTCCACCCAGCTGTCTATGCCTTACAAGTCTGTCTTATTTCCTTCTTTTCCTCACAGCCTGCATCTCTTTCTCTTTTCTCTCCATGCATGTTCTCTCTCTGTTTCTTGTCTTTGTCCCTCCCCTTTGCTTTACAAAGCTGCTGATTTTATTTCCAAATATTTCTATGCACATCATTGGGATTAGCGGCATGTTTTGCAATGGAATTGTCCATAGGATGCCTTCTATATTTTCCCTCTCTTCATCAGAGCTTATTTTTCTAAACTGAAGCATCCTTCACAACTAAAGTGTGATGGTTTCCATGCTGTCTTGACACAATAGACACCACACTCACATCTTCTTAGAGACATCAGTTGGTTCTAGATTAAGGACTGTGTTTGTCTGTCTCCCACTGTGAAGTGGTAAGAAGCAGGTCTTGACATTTGAGCATGCATATACCTGACTCATGAGCAAATAACAGGAATAAAGAGTTTCTGCATTATTCATTCTGTTTCAAGAATGATTTGGGGGAGCATTCCCAAAAATGAAAGGCTGCAATACAGGAAGTGACTCTTGGACAATGCTGATAACCTATGAGTAAAAAGTTGGTTTTAGAACTACTACAGCAAGATTTTAAACAACTGTGAGACAGTTTACATTATCTTTTCACTTCAGAAATGTGAAGCTTTGAGGGGCCACAAACAGGACACCTTTGGGAGCACACTTCTCTTTGCTATCTGCCTTGCTTCTTTCTATCTTGCAGTGGCTCTGTGGTTACAGTGATGGTGGCTCTCCTCCTCTCTCTTCTGTCAAAGGGAAGTGCTGCAGGACAGGCTACAGGTCTGCAGTGTACTATTTTACATCATTTTCTTTGCTAAATTTGAGTAGCAGCAATCTGAACTAATCAGCCACAGCCTCTAAAGTGAGGACACTGAAACACTGTCCTCACTCTAGAGGCTGTGGCTGATTAGTTCAGATTGCTGCTTCTCCTGGTCTGCCTCCTGCTCTCATAATCTCAGTGGCTGCACTCCCCCAGTGGATGATTTGTTTAGCTTGCTGCTGCTCAACAACGCCAAGCAAAAGGCCTTTTGGCAAAATGCCAAAATGGTGGGTTATATGACTGCAGCCTTGACCGGCTGGCCATGTCGAAAACACTTTCCTTTAATCCAGAGTGCTATGATTTGGGGTCCAGACAGTGCCACTACTTTCCAAACCAAATGGTCCTGCCTACAACCAGCTTCAAACTCACCTTAAGACAGTTTGCCTGGCAAACATTTGCCATGAGCCTTTGGGACATGCATTTATGATTTCCTGTGCTGCACATGAGCTACTGGTGTATGCCTGAAGAAAGGATTTTTAATCTACAAAAGCTTGCATTCATTGTTTGGGGTATTTTTAAATGGTCTACTAAATGTGTCACATTTTTCTACATTTGTAATTCCAGATAAAAATCCTTCTTGCCCTAAAGTCATATCTAACTCAGATTTTTTTGACTGAATGCAAGGCTTTTTGGGGGGATGTCCATTGCTGATGGTATTCCTCTATTCAGGAGGATTCAGATGGTTTGCTATTCTGAATATCACTACATGGAAGGAGATCCCATGACATTTCAGCAAGTCATAGGCAGATCAGTCCATATTTTATGGCTACAGAGATTATGAAGAGATCATGGTTGGAATGACAACATGAAGTAGTAGCTTTCTCCAACTGTTGTCCCATGGAATGAGTGAAGGAAGCACCCACAAAAAATGTTGAGGTGGGTTACGCCTCCCCAGCACTCCAAAAACAAGCCACCAATGATTGAGAAGTTCGCTGATTCTGAATCCGAAGGCTGCTTGTAGCTACTACAGCTAGATGTCAGTATGAACAAGTAGTCATACATACAAACTGTAAATGGATGTTTCCCTCTTATTCTGCTGGTATTTAGCCTCTTATTTTGTACAGAAACCTGCCTCAAAGCAACAAAATGTAATTATTAGACAAACTCTGTATAATATGGGCAGAATTAAGGCTGCATGGGCCAGGATAAACATGTCTGCCTGCTCAAGAGCCTGTGTATAATAGACTGAACAGAATGCTGGGTTCCTTTTCAGTTCAGCCTCTGCCAACTGATTTGTGCACATCTGCCATTGCTTTTATTAAGTTACTTGTATAAAGAGCTCGGAAATTACTTTATTCAGAGAAGATGCTATCTCCCATCTGTAAGCACATTCATGAGACTCTGGATAATCTGATACTACTATTTTATTTTTTACAATAAACTAGATCAATCAACAACTATATTCTGTTCCCATTTATGTTACTCATCTTATACAGAAAGAAATGAGAGAGTAAGGCTTTGCAACATTAAATTCATTTCTTTGAAGGCCCTGACAGTGCTGTCCTGTATCTTAATGCCTTTATTCAGAAGGAAGTCCTCTTGTGCACAATGAATTTGTCACGTACAAATTGTCAATCTGAAATTTCAGATCAATAAGCCATGATGTCAGAAAACGAGTGCTCAATATGGGGCACAGCCATATGGGGTGTACTAGGATTAGATGCGTAGCTGTAATAGTACTGGCTCAGTAAGACAGGCCGTTTAGTGCTACAGGCTTTCACCAGCAGATTAATCAATTTAGGGGGGGACTACACTGTCTGACCCCTTCACGGATTGCTGCCTTGTCATGGCGAAGGGGCTTGAGTAATTCAGAGAAGCTATGGGCTATGCCGTGCAGGGACACCCAAGACGAACAGGTCATAGGGGGGAGTTCTGACTAAACACAATCCACCTGGAGCAGGAACTGGCAAGCCACTCCAGTATCTTTGCCAAGAAAACTCCATGGACAGAAACAAAAGGCTAAAAGATATGATGCTGGAAGATGAGCCCCTCAGGTCGGAAGGCGTCCAACATGCTACTGAGGAAGGTTGTTGCTACATCTGAGGTTGTTGATATTTCTTCCGGCTATCTTAATTCCAGCATCGGTGGTTGGTGCATAAACTTGGATTGCTGTGATGTTGAAAGGTCTGCCTTGGATTTGTATTGAAGTCATTCTATCATTTTGGAGATTGTATCCCAGTACATCTTTTCCCACTCTTTTGTTGACTATGAGGGCTACTCCATTTCTTCTACGGGATTCTTGCCCACAATAGTAGATATGATAATCGTCTGAATTGAATTTGCCCATTCCCGTCCATTTTAGTTCACTGACGCCCAGGATGTCAATGTTTATTCTTGCCATCTCCTGTTTGACCGCATCCAGCTTACCAAGGTTCATAGATCTTACATTCCAGGTTCCTATGCAGTATTTTTCTTTGCAGCATTGGACTTTCCTTTCACTTCCAGGCGCTTCCGCAGCTGAGCGTCCTTTCGGCTTTGGCCCAACCACTTCATTAGCTCTGGAGCTACTTGTACTTGTCCTCCGCTCTTCCTTAGTAGCATGTTGGACGCCTTCCGACCTGAGGGGCTCATCTTCCAGCGTTATATCTTTTAGCCTTTTGTTTCTGTTCATGGGGGTTTTTTGTCAAAGATACTGGAGTGGCTTGCCAGTTCCTGCTCCAGGTGAATCGTGTTTAGTCAGAACTCTCCACTATGACCTGTCCGTCTTGGGTGTCCCTGCACGGCATAGCCCATAGCTTCTTTGAATTACTCAAGCCCTTCACCACGACAAGGCAGCAATCCGTGAAGGGAGAGATGGGTTAATAAGGATATTTCTGAGCATCTCCCCCCAGACTGTCAGGGAAATGCCCATTGCATGCCTAATATTAAGAACTACCATTCCTCCTACAATGATTCTTCTCACCTTGAAACAAACTCAGCAATTACCTTTGGCCAAAACTACAAATTTTATGGAACTCAGTTGCTCTATTTCAAATAACATTCCATAAAAAACATAGACTTTGAAATCCAAAAGACACATAAAAAGGGCATATTTGGATGGGTGGATGCCCATAAAATTACAGCATCTGGCATGATAAATGAAACTATTGTTAGTGAAGTGGTCTCATTATTATCTGAATTTCATTGCCAGCCACAGGGGCGACATGCAGAATGTAAAACATTAGATCCCGAATGGATTGTTGAATGAAATAGGGTACAAATTGCTAATACCAAAAAAGATAGAACAGAATGTCTTTCCCAAATATATTTTCAAACCACAAGTAGTAAAAACCTACCATCTTCTCACATGATGAAGAGCTTTTCTGTCACTCAAAATATTCCCTGTTCCAAAATCAAGAGAGGTTGATCCAATAAAAAACGTTGTTCATAATATTTTGTTTCTTTCACTATCTGGAAGCCAACACTGAAGCAATAATCAACATCAAAGTATTAGGAATACTCAGTGCTCTTTCTTGATGAGAATATTGCAAGTCATATGGGGAGCAAGACAGATTGCTTGCTTCCTCCCCTCGTTACTCTCAATCCTCCAGTCAATTCTAAACATTGCATGCTCCAGCAGTTATTTAGTAATTGGTCTCAAACCAGAGCAGACCCATTGAATAAACTACTGAATGGTAAATCAATGTATAAGTCTCATTGATTTAATGAGTCTCCTGTAGTTGGGACTAACAACTGCATTTAGGCCTCTACCCCTAGCTGGTATCAATAACACTACAGTGGGAAGTTATACTATGGCCAAAATCCTATTACCAAATACCACCTGCTGTAATTCCAAAGTATTACAGCAGGTAAGTAATTTCCAGTTTGCACTGTACAAACCAAGGAGGATTCCAGCTTACTTAACTAGAAAGACAAAGTGACATTGACCATAGCTGAAGCAGACATTGTGAAAAGTGACACTGAAGTGTTTTGAAGAAGATCCAGAAATGTAGGAGGAAAGGAGTGAAAGAGAAAAGGAGGGAATGAGGTGATGGTTGGCCTTTTTCAGGCAGGATTCGACCTGGGGCTTCCAGTTGCTAATTCCTGTTGCTTCTGTGCACCTAACAATAAATTGTCAGCATTCATAACCAGTTATACTGTGATTAATCTGGTCTTTTGCTCTTCTTATCTTGATCCATCTTGGCTTGGTAACCTTTGTTTAAGCATATTTGCAGAAAAGATACAGCACAGGATTCTTACAGTAATGACTGAAAAGCTTACAGATTCAGAATGAGTAATAGAAATATAGAAGGCTTTGCTGGAACCATCACTGTATTTAAGCTATCTTCTTCGTTCATAGAAGTGCTTTCATTTCTTCCCAACTACACTCAAATCTGGTTGATGGGGTCCTCAATGTATAAGGCCTTAGATTATGACAGATGGTAATGAGTGGCTTTAGTACATACGATGGGCTTTCCACTTTTACTTGTGCTTTTACTTGTGAGGAGCATATCCATATTACTTGATTGCATCAGGATATGAGCATAGAGAAAGGTAGTAGCATATTTCACAAGTCCCAGTGTGAGATGGCTAGCAGGTCCAATAACATCCCTGTTGGAGCACCATCCATCCCAATTGAGAGGAGAAGCCCACAGACCTTCAAGCTGGGAAGAACAGGGTAGAAACTGTAGGAAATCCAGGAGCCAGGAACTGGAATACCCAAGTTTGAGGCCCCGATAAGGAAACCGATGTTCCTGTTGCCAGTTTCATCAAACCCAGAGTTAGTGGACTTTAACCCGGAGCCTGGGTGTGGACAATTGCACTTTATCATGGACAACCCTTTTGTGACCCAAGACTATGATCCCCTCCTTACCCCATTACGTGAAGAAGAGAAGTTGACAGTTCAAGTTGATGTTAATAGTTTTTTGGATTTATCTGAAATAAATGTTTTGAATTTGAACCCTGAGAGTAAGTTGTTATTACCTAGTCCGAAGGAGGAACCAGGAGACAGTATGGCTGAGGTCCCTAGCGAACCCCCACACCCAGGCATCTGAACAGAGAATGGGAGCCACTTTTCTGTTTTTCCTAATGGTAGGCTGGCAATATGTACTTGCTGCTTTCTTCTGATTATTATTTTTTTCCCTGTTTCCCATGCAACAGAAAGTTTTGGCAGTCTTTGTTCCAGTATAATATTTAATATAGAGGTGAAGCTTACACTTGTGCTAAGTGTCTGTCTTGTGACACTTGAAATGCAGTGTCCCATTTAATAACTTTCATTTCTCATAAAGTGAATTTCATTTATAGACTTTTAATAACTCTTTTCTTGAGCGTCTGGATTAGCAATGAGCTACAAACCTTGCTGAGATTAAAGGTTCTCAAGTAATTGCATAGCGTGTCCGGAGCTATCTCACTCCAGCGATATAAGCAGAGCATGGAATTGAAAAAGCAACCATTTTGTATTCTGGCCACTATCCATGAGCAATATCAAATACCAGAAAATAATTACTTGAGCTATGCTAAGCCAAGATATCTATTCTGTTCTATTTACAAATGTATTGGTCATTCCAACTTGCAGTACTTATAGTCCTGTTGCTAACTGTATTTGTTGAACTTGAAAGAGATGATACTCAATCAAAATGCAAAAAAATAATTGCCTTCTAGTAAATTTGATTTCTCTCACCACTGCAGCTTGATGATAGGAAAAGCAGTACCAAGTACCTCCTAAGGAAGCTCTACAGTCTGATCCTAGTCACATAGGTATGTCTGACTTCCAAGGAAGATTATAGACTCTCAAATACAGGAGCCAGTGATGGCTTGCACCATTAGGGGGTGCCATGCCCATCCTTCTCCAGTCACCCCAAACCACCTAAGATCATATCCTTACTAGGACTGAGTCCAGCAAGCCCTATACAGTGGACCCTCAACTTACAGACGGCTCGACCTGCAGACTTTTCGAGTTACAGACTTCTCTGGCCGCAAAATTTAGGTTCGACTTGCGGCCGGAGAATTGACCTACAGACCGGAAAATCAAACAAAATGGACCAAAAACGGCCAGTTACGGATTAATCGGTTTTCAATGCATTGTAGGTCAATGGAGCCTCGACCTACAGACTTTTCAACCTGCAGCCACCGTTCCAATACGGATTAATTCCGTAAGTCGAGGGTCCACTGTATGGTTAGCATTTCCCATCCCAGCATAAAAATGACTCTGAAGCACTGACATTCATTTGACAAAAGAAGTAATGTCATGAGGAACAACAAAAAGATCAGACAGTTTAATACTAAACAGGTGGGGAAGGGAGACTGAATGGAAAAGAAAGGAACAAAGGAAACAAAAAGGTCAAAGAAGGGGGCAGAAATATGAAAGCTGCAGGCTTTTTTCCTCTTTCCTGCAGGGGGCCTGAACTGCTGAAAGGTTTTAGTTGCAGACAATTAAATAGCCTGGTGCCTCTTCTCATTGTGTTGTCATAAAATAATAATAATAAAAAAAAAACCCAAAGAAAGAAAGACCAGTGTGAGAGGGAGAATGGAGTGCTGAGTGTGAAGAACAGTTCAAGGCATGGGATAACCTGAAGCCAAATTTGAACTGAGGGGCTTCTTCCTCCACACATGGACATTTATCACACCAGCTCTGAAAATGCTGCTTGGAACAATCTGAAAAGTTAAGAATTTGGAGAAATAAGGCAACAATCCATGACTGAATTATTCTTTTCCAAATCATAAAATAATCTGAAATATGAATAGCCCAGAATTAAAGAAAGGGCTACTTGTTCTAGAAGTTATTCTGGGCAGTTATGAGGCATGTTATGGCTGTGAAGAGCATCTTCTTGGCAGTGGTACCTCACAGATGCAGCTCAGTCCTGCTCAATGGATGCATATACTGTTAGCTTTTCTTTTTATGCTTATCTCTCTCTTTTTTTTAACCAAACATCGTTGCAATTATTTCTCTTGCTTTTAAACCGTGTTTTTATACATTTTAATAAGCCACTCTAGAAGTGTTTACTAAGAGGCAATGCAGAAATTGAGACTGTAACTAATCGACCAAGCAAACAAGCAAGCAAACAATAATGTAAAGAATCTTCTAAAGCATTATTAATTGTCAGAGTGCAGAAAGCATATGGAGCAAATGGAAACAAAAAGCAAATGAAATTAGAATTTGCTGCCTACACTAAAAGTCATATTTAAGCAGCAATTGAAATGTAAAACATAAGAAAGTTATGTACAGACTAGAACAGATTTAGATGAAAGCAACAACAATGGTTAGGGGTATGTTAACAAGTCCTGTCAGGAAAGATTAGAAGAACTGGGTATGTTTAGCTTGGAACAGAGAAGAAAGGGTGGGGTGGCGTAGGGATGATTCAATTTATGATTGGCACAAGGAGTTGTTTCCCTGAAATTTTGGGATGAGGCAACTCCCCTACTTAGATTTCTTTCACAGAGAAGAAAGAAGAGAGCTGTTCTCTATTGTCTTTCAGAGCTGGACTAAACTTAGTAGCTTTATGATATGGCAAGTATATTTGTGAAATGCTTATCTAGAAATAAAGGTCTTTTGCAAAGACCTAAAATGGAGTAGTATGGCTTTACATTTAATCTAAACGTAGAGGGAAATGTGGTATAAGGCTATACCCAAAGCCTTACTCCTGGCGATAAATAGTCAGATCTCAGATTAATGTGGAATAGTCCTTCAGAATATTTAAGTGAATGTCAGGAGGGGGAAAAAAACATGTATTCAGATATGTCATGTAAATCTTTTTAAAAATGCAAATAGCTGCTGTGCGGGGAGGGTAATCACACTGAGAACAGTATGGGATGGGGTTCAATAAGACCTGGCTACATCCTGTCAAGAGTCATGCCCACCTCTGCCTGTAGCTGTTATTTGGATTGGAAGAGGGGGAATTTTTGAAACAGGCAGTTGTGATCTCACAGAGCATTAAGCCCATTCCTTGCTTAATTTCCCTTCACACATAGGGAAATCAAGAAGCCAAACCAAGATAGTTCTGATTTGAAGGATCAACTCCAGAACCAAGTATTAGCAGCAGAATTCTCTTTCCTTGTTCTGCTCATGAAGTAGAACCATCATCACAGAGCTGGCAAAAGGAGGTATCCAGGGTCTCCTTTTGCCAATGGAAACCATATTATTGCTAATGGGTGTGCTCTGGAGTCTCTGCCTGGGCAACAGACCCTGGATAGCAATAATGCCAGTGGAGCTCTCCCCACCCCTCCACTGATGGACAACCGGGTGCTGGTCTCTGAGTTCAGCCTATTTCAACTCAAACCAGAGAGAAAAATATTCCATAGAAGAATGGCAGTCCCATTGATGAAATAGATTTGCTCTTTTTAGATCTATTTATCCTTCTCAAAAGGAAGAAATATCTTTTATTGTTGTGATTGTACATAGTCATATAATTCAGAACAGTTACATGAGGTCCCAGTTGCTTTGATTATGCATCTCATCTGTTCAAGGCTTTGTTCCCTGAACAGTTTTGACAACAGTGTCACCAGCAATGTTAACCTCAAGTATTATCTTCAGCACCTAGAAATCCATTTAAATGAATTGGACATCTGTGGCAGTGAATTAAGTGGTGATCTGCATAACAATAACTACTCTCAGACAATAACACGAAGCAAGGCATGGTAGTAGAATAATTTTTATTCATGGTGTGTTATCACTGATAAGGAAACTGCTTCTTTTGCTGCTGATTTAGGTTTACAAAGAACCTTAAGCTACCAATGGCATCCAAATGGTTTTGAAAAGAAAGATCTGCACTGGAACTTTAATTTTGGAAAGTAAATTTTCATTTAATTTGGACTGCTATTGTACATGAATTTGGTTTTCTTTCTTTCTTTCTTTCTTTCTTTCTTTCTTTCTTTCTTTCTTTCTTTCTTTCTTTCTTTCTTTCTTTCTTTCCTGAACGCCCTGGACAAGATGGCTTCAATTTATTCTGAGGACTGGGGATGAAAGCTTTAGGAAACTTAGGGCTTATCCAGACAGAGTAATTGTTCACTGTAATGTATATGATTCAGCACTGATGTCATTAGGGGTTTTCCTGCATGCCATGTTATCCATATGCTTTGACTCAGCTAGTACAGGGACAAAATCTGTTACTTTTTGTGCTGCTTCGTACCTCCTGAAGGCATGGTTTATTTCTTATATTATAGTGTACAAAACAAATTTTTTAACCACTGTGCTACAATCCTTCCCTCCCCCAACTCTGCTTACTGTTCTGGTAAGCAGAGTGCTATGTCATTTTTCTTTGAAGTTTGTATCCGTTTTATTTATTTATTTATTTATTTATTTCCTGCCCATCTAGACCAAAGTCCACTCTGGGCAGCTTCCAAGTAACAGCTTCCTGTTTGGAAGCCTTTAGTCAGCACTCGAAAGCACATAAACTACTCCAACAGCTTCAGCAAAGTCTCAGCAGGAAATATGATTTCTTAAATTTAAAAAATTTCTTAAGAGACTACCATTCTTGCCTCTTAAAGTTAATATGGTTTGATTAGATGTGAATCCCAATAAACTGTACTTATCTAGTTAACAAGTATGTTGCGGAGTGAACAAATGGTTTGTCTGTTTGAGCCATTAAGCTTCTTAAACTAGAAAGGAAAAAGAAAAGAAAAAAATGAATCATTTGGTCTCTCTCTTTTTGAAACATCTGACATGACTGTAAAATATGAATGTCACAACTTAATCTGAGTGAAATAATAGCAATGCTGGGGTGATTCAGATAAAATGCAAAACTACGGCTTAGCCTTGCACAAATGAGCCCCGAGGCATCTTGTGTGTGTGCATTTTCTCCTCTTTCACACATCAGTTTATTCCTGTCAGTCCTTGTGCAGAAAATCAGTTAATGGATGACAAAGCCTGAAGTTTCCACACTTACACCAATCTCCACACAGTCATGATGACAATGGGGTTTGACTTCAATATCAAGCACAAGCTCTATGAATGGTGCACTGTTCACATAATGGACCGTTGCACTAGTGGAAGGAGCAAACAGGATTCTGCCATTGGGTGGTGGCAAACTGCAGTTTGGGGACCAGGTAAAAGCCAGAACGGAATGAAATGGTACGGAACTGAGTGGAGCAGGGACGTCTTCATGAAAATGGATGCCAGAAACAGTGGGATGCAATGGACAAACATTAGAGCAATAATTCAGACCTCAAACCTAAAAAAACATTATTCTTTCATCAACTCTTCATTATTCCCAATAAAGAATCCCCACAGGATTCTCTCCTAGCCTTACCTGATCTACTTAGGATTGTTTCCCAGTCCTACACACGGAGATACTAGGAGCTGAATGTGGGACCTTTAGTGTACAAAACAAATTTTTTTAACCACTGTGCTACAATCCTTCCCTCCCCCAAGCTGTACTTTTGCTACTTTTAAAGTTTCATGTTGTGTGAAAAATTTGTTTTCATTTTGCAAGCTTTTTGTTTTTGAAAAAAATATTATTTTGAAAACTAGGCTAAAAGTATGAGTAATAAGCAAAGAATTAAATTAAAAAAACCAGTTTTGTTGGTGTCACACATTTCAGAATGATTTGTAATTCATACTGGTTTTCACATCTCATGTGTTTACCAACAACATCAGATTTCTTCATACATCATCTAATTTAGGTAGCCGGGTTCTTTTTGATATTCTTTGCATTTGAAACTCATAGCACCTTCAAAATTATTATGTTTTGTTTTTACCAGACTAGTATAACTGTTTGTGGGGAACCAAACAAATTCAAGACAGTGATGTGATGGCATGGTTTATGATACGCCGGTACTGCCATGTTTATTATTTTCTGCATCTTCATTCAATTTATTTATTTATTTCATTTAACACGCACGCTGCTTTTCTCCCTGTAGAGCAGCTCAATGTGGGTTACACATTATTACAATCTTGAACCATATTTGGATAGGCATCCTAGCTTCTTAATAAAAATATTTCAGAAATTAATCTTGCGATTCATAATTTTAGCAATTAGCAGTATATTTTTTTACAAAGATTTACACTATTTTACCCATTGACTCATGGGATATATTAAAGCTGCTATAATTTTTCTCCCAGGCATTGAGCAAGAGCTGTAAAAATGCTGAATTGCCAGAATATCTTGTTTGAAATGTGTTATCCTATTTTGGATTTTTCTTAATCTGTTGGGAGAGCATGTCAGTAATGTTGGTACGCCACAGTTATCAAATGAAATCGAAGTTTCTTTATATGTACAGTACAAGGACACTGTGCCTCTGAAATGCTCCTAGACTAACTTATTGATTCATGCCCATGGCCATGCAGTGGTGACCTGTTTTCACCTTTATAAAATTGGCAAAGCCCTTTGCAGAAGTTAAGAATCAATGGATAATGCACGCGGGTGAAGGACAGTGGGAAGAGATTTGCTTCTGTGCCGTTCTCTGAACAGACCCAGCCACAAAGCTGTGGGTTATTTGCAGTCAGCTGTTCTCTGCCAGGAAGAAAAACTAACATTTAGAGTTTGCACAAGCAACTTGTTTGGACTAAAACTCCCTAAATACTACAGAATACTGAGAGATTTGGAGAGCTGTTGCTAAATTTCCTAAGCCCTAATTACATTTATGCAGGAAAAACACAAGATGACCTCCTTTGCACCAGGAAATACAGTTATTTGGGGAAACAATGAACATTTGATCCTACATAATGTGTGTCACTAGCACAAGACACTTCTATATCAGTTAGTAGGCTGATCTTATGCATGTGCATTTCAATGTAAGACCTTTTGGGCACAATTTAGATGCTAGTTAGAGATGAGATATTTGTATTACTACACAAATACAAATATCCCAGACCCAGGTGGCCAGGGTTCCCAGTCCTGCATCACCAACCTGACCCGTCCACATATGGGTCACCGCACATCACACACGGCCAGCATCCTGCTCATTGTGCCAATGTTGGAGGTAATCTGGCTGGCACTGCTCCGCCTTCCTGCTCTTCTGGCCACTCCAGCCAGGGGGTGGGATTATAAGTCTACCTACTCAGTTGCTAAGTGGCTATAAGAGCAGGAAAGCAGAACAGCACCAGCAGGGCTTCGTCCAACATTGGTGGAACAAGCAGGATGCTGGCTGTGCGTGTTGCGCCGCAACCCGTAAGTGGATGGGTTGGTTCAGGGAGGTGGGACTGAAGATCCTAACCACCTGGTCCAGGATATTCATGAATATCCCATCTCTAGTGCTAGTACCAATGAGATGAGTTCCATTGGCCAAATGGGACTTACACTAGTGTTGACTTTACCAAATTCCATGCATTCAGTGGGTCTATTCTATTTGATGCTAACACTAGCCGTCTATGTTCAATGGGCCTTCTTCTCAAATCATGATCCTTGTCCCTTTACATCTTAGCAAATCAGGCAAAAACAAAAGAAAAAAAATAAAGAAGACAAAAATGTTGTGGCACCTTAAAGACTAACTACTATATTTTAATGTGAGCTTTTGTGGACAAGTCCACTTCTTCAGACTTAGCAAATGTTACTCGAGGAGGTTTCTGCTTATGTTCAGAATGAACCTTCCTTCACATTTAACATACTTTTTGTTGTAGAAAGCTATGGAGGAGGACTTCCCAGGCTGTTCCTTTCTTTCATTTACAGCAGAACCCAAAAAAGAGAGCTTTAAATGGAAATGAGTATTGAAGACTCTCTCTAAATCTCACAGGCAGCTGCTCTTGCTTCACCATTAGAAGTAACTTGACTGCTTGTCAAAATATGTTTCTAGGCAACCATCTCTAATGTTGTGGGACCTAGAGTCATGTTTGTTTGTTTTTCAACATGCACCAAATGTGTCTTTCAGAAATGGAACAAGAAGGGGAGAAAAGGTGGGAGGTAGTGGAAGAGAGATTTAATGTAAATTCTAACGAGATTTCAGAGCAATTTGGAAGTCATAGAGTATACTTTTAGCAAGCCATCATTTATCTGAAACTCTATTACAGGAACTCTCTCCAGCCTCCTCAATTTCAGCCTAACACAGTTTTTCCATTTATCCTGACCTGTGATCATCCATGTGTTTTGGATGTTTACTGGGCTATTCAGATAACTGAAGGTCCCCTTTGATGAATGGTGTGTTGTTTTTATGAGTCTGCTTTTTTTGTCCTTTCAGTATCTGGTAGCTCTTTCATCAACAAGATTCAATAACTCAAAAATTTAGACTTGCACTGCCAGGACATTTTGCAAAAACAAAGCAGCAGCAAAGGCGGCAGCAACAACAGCACCCAATAACTAGGTGTAATAAGCCCAGCACAGGACACTAACACAGCAATTAGAGCGGCAGCACTAGATTTTGCAGTCATTATTCCACCTTGATTGCAAATTGTTGTTTCCATATCTCAGTGGTTGGTAATTAGAAATTGTATTGCTGACTATTATTGGAAATTCTATTTTTGGCCACTGCAATAATTGCTGAGTACAATCTGAAGTTTTACTGGAACTGAGGTTGCAAGATCCTTGTCTCATTTCCAACACTGGTGCTTCAGCCAGTTGAGATAGAAAGGAGTGAGATCAAGATGTTAAGTCAATATTTCTATTTCTCAAAAATTGCATAATGTAAAGAATGTATTAAAAATGCATCAATGTTCTTTTCACCACAGGCCTAAATCCAAGCAGAATCCCAACTAAACAAATTCAAATTAATGGGGCTTCTTAGTGAACACTAGCAGAAGTTTCACTGTTTTCAGTGGTTCTATTCTAGTCAGGACTAAAATTAGATTTAGCCTTCATTCTTTTTCCTGTTTAATAGAAGTATCATCTATAGTAGGCTTGATTGTAACACTAAGGTTGTGGAGCTTCTGTTGCAGTGGCTTTGCAAAGAGATGTGCATATTTGTGATGTTGCATTACAGCTGCCAGACTCTGGGGAGTTGTCATTCAAAAACACAAATCTTCACATCTCTAGTTTTCAGTAACTATTCTGGAAATGTATGACATTTTTGACATTATTTTGCAACCTATCTTCTTTTACTAAGCCCCTCCTTTTCAAAAGCTTACTCTTTTGAAGTCAAGTGTGATTGTGTTGGACCTCCTTGGCAATTACCACTGATACGTAACTTAAACTTGATAGCACTGTAACAATTGTTTCCCATTAGCTCAACAACACTCAGTTTCTGCATTTGGTCCTGAGCATCTGTTCTTTATGTGGACTTTAAATTCCTCAGGAATGCTGTTAGGATGATATTTTGGCACTATGATTCTTTTAGTGTGTTTTTTTCTCCTGAGCTTTACTCTAATGTTGGATATTAACAGTTCATGATCCGTACCACAATCTACTCCTCATCTTATTTTGGCTGACAGAATACCAGAAGAACTGTGGAGTGAAACCAGATATATTATCAGAGAAGTAAGCAAAAAGACAATTCGTGTAGTAAAAAGAAAAGAAAACCCAAGATGGATGAGAGAAGAAACACTTAAAGTTGCAAAGGGCAGACAAGAAGCAAAGGTAAAAAGTGGCAGAAGTAGGGTCAAAATCTTGAATGCAGTTTTCCAGTGACTGTCATGTAGAGACAAAGAGAACTACTACAACAACCAGTGCAAAGAAATAGAGAACAAAAAAGGGAAAAACAAGAAATCTCTTCAAGAAATTCCAATAAATCAAAGGGAAATTCAAGCCTAGATTAGGCATGCTGAATGCCCAACAGAGAAGCACATTGTCTGACCAGGAGAAAATAAAGAGAAGGTGGAAACAGTATACTGAAGACATATAGAGGAGAGATAAAAGGATGACAGATTCCTTTGAAGGGGAATCCTATGACGAAGAACTTGCAATTCTAGAAAGTGAAGTGAAAGCTGCTCTGAAGGCACTGGGAAGAAATAAATCACCAGGGGTAGATGGGATAACAACAGAACTGTGTCAAGCCACAGAGGCCAAATCTGTCCAAATCCTAACAAGAATATGCCAATAAATATGGAAAATAAAACGATGGCCCACAGACTGGAAACGCTCAATATACATTCCACTCCATAAGAAAGGAGATGCCAAGGAGTGTAGTAACTATGGGACCATTGCTTTAATTTCTCAAGCAAGCAAAGTGATGCTCGTGTTTCTGCAACAAGGGCTTTTCCTGAATACGGAGTGAGGGATGCCTGATGTTCAAACTGGATTCCAAAAAGGAAGAGGCACTTGAGATCATATTGCAAACATTTACTGGCACCAAAGAATTTAAGAAGAAGAAGAAGCTATGGGTTGTTCTGAAAGACATGGGTGTGCCTCAGCACTTGACTGTCCTGATGCATAACTTGTATTGTGGACAAGAAGCTACCATTAAGACAGAATATGGAGAGACAGAATAGTTTCCTATAGGCAAAGGTGTCAATCAAGAGTGTATTTTATCTCTTTATTTGTTCAATCTGTATGAAGATCATATCATACAGAAAGACAGTAGATTCAGACAGAGTGAAGACTGGTGGAAGAAACATCAATAATTTAAGATATACAGATGACACCATTTTACTGGCAGAAAGCAGCAATGAGTTGAAATGACTTTTAAGGAAAATGAAAGAAGAAACATAAAGATGACCAAAATCATGACTACAGAAGAACTACACAACTTTAATGCTGACAATGAAAAAATTGAAATAGACATTTTGTATGCCTTGGTTCAGTCATCAATCCAAATGGAGACTGTAGCCAAGAAATCAGAAGAAGACTGATACTAGGAAGGGCAGCAATGGAGGAATTAAAAAAGATCATCAAGTTTAAGGATATGTTACTGGAGACCAAGACCAAGATCATACATACTATCAAATTTCCAATAACCATGTATGGATGTGAATGCTGGACCATTAAGAAAGCTAACAAGGAAAAAAAATGATTCATCTGAAATGTGGTGCTGGATCAGAGCTTTTCAGATACCCTGGACTGCCAGAAAAACAAACAAGCAGGTCCTAGATCAAATCACATCTGAACTATTTCTGGACACAAAAATGTTGAAATGGAGGCTGTCCTGCTTTGGGCACATCATGAGAAAGCAAGATTCTCTGGAAAAGACAATAATGCTAGGAAAGGTGGAAGGTAACAGGGAAGGAGGAAGACCAGATATGAGAAGAACTGACTCCCTAGAGCAAACCACAGGCTAGAGTTTACAAGAGCTGAATGGGGCAGTTGAAGACAGGACCTTTTGGAGATCACTCATTCATAGGGTCACTATAAATGAGAAGTGACTTGATGGCACGTAACAACAACAACTTGAGCATCATTTGAGATATAGGCTGGGGTCACCTTCTCTCCAGTCAGGTCCATGACCATATTTATAATTCTAAAGTTCAGGAAAGTTAGCCTTTAAAAAAGGGGGTAAAAAGTTCAGCAAAATTTTTAAAAGGTAGTCAAGGAAGGAGTGTGTTATAAAGGTTTTAACTCAGGACACTGAAACTTAGGGTGCAACTACATTACTCAAATAATCTGGGAGTTGCGTCATGGTATTATTGTATCAATTCATGTCACATGCTCTTTGTGCTGCTGTGTACATCCTCATACAGCAGCTTCAGTTGAACCAGATTGATTCAGTGCAGGGGACTACACCATTCTTTAAATGGCCTTAAATAGTCTCGAGGCTGGCACTTTGATCCAATCATGGGCCTGTCCTGACTATGCCTGCATTCTGTCCTTGCCGATAAGCTTCTTGTCTAGAGTAATTTTTCTCTCTTTTAAAATTCTAAATGGGATAGCACTGCATCAGTGTCGTAGACAGAAAGAAGCACCAATGAAAAAGAGAATCAGTCATACAGCAGGCATAATTGCTGATTTCCTGGTGGGACAGCATCCCACACTTTCTCATAAACATCATCACCAAGGCATCTGCACAAGGAATGCCCCAAACACAGAATACAACAACACAGCGGTTTACACAACCAAAAATGGGTAGAAAAGACAGCATGATGTCGAGCAATTTAAAATAAACAGCCTCCTGACGGGTGTTCAAAAAGAAACAATTCCTTGAAGAAAAGTGAGTTTCCCCCGATCTTACAATACTCTTGTGTAGTTGGGAAATTTTGAATCGGTTTGCATTGTCCTAAACCGAGTGTAAATAGAGAAGTATATTGCAAAGTAGTTGCACCTTCAGTTAGTAAGAACAAAAAGGAAACTACTTCCTGAGAAAATATTTGAAAACCAGAAATTTAAAAAAAATACACCTGGTGGCAGCAGAAAAGACTATGGGAGGAGAAGAATTGAAAGGGTTATGGCAAACTGTTTTACCCATTTTCCTTTCCAGATACAAAATGGCTTTGCTCACTTGTGACAATGGACTGGCCTGTGTTATTCTGTTACCATAGCCAGTCAAAGATACTCTGTTCAGATTCAAGATCCTGCTTAAGGAGGATATAACACTGGACATATTTTGAAAACAATTTAAGATCGGCTTAATAAGGGATCACAATATTGAGGCTCTCCTTTGAGGACAAAATTGAAAAGAAACATTGTCCAAAGAATGAAAATATGGGACCAATGATGAAAGGCTTCGGAGGGTGAAGAAAGGTTAAAATACAGATAATATCTCTGAAGGGCTTGAACAACCGAGTCATATTTATCTTTTGAGCTTTAATAGACTTCTCAAGCACAGCTGCTCCTTTCAATTAACCTTAGGAGAGTGGGAAGCCCAAGAAGTAAGGTGATTTGATTTAACATGAAAACTACTTAATTCGGAGGAGGGGTGTTATGTAAGAAAGAAAGAGAGGGAGAAAGGGAGAAGGAAAGAAATAGCTATGCTAAAGTGATTGTATTTCCTGTTTGGTATTCTAGCTAAACAAGAACAACAACAAACTTTGAACTGCAGAGCTGGAAGGGACTCTATGGATCATCCAGTCCAGTGCCTCTCAAGGAGGCACAGTGGGGAATCGAACTCCCAGCCTCTAGCTTCACAGCTAGATGATACCTAAACCACTGGGCTACCCAGCAGTTCATGAAGAAGGCTAATTTCCAACCCTGAATCCTCAGTGTGTTTGGATTTTAGAATTCCTCAAATCCTACTCAGTTTCATCTAGCTGAAAGCTCTAGTCCAGCAACATCTGGAGATCCATTTACTTTACCGATGTCATTTTCAAAAAACTGAACTGTGACTACTAATAGTTAAGATTCTCCCAAGGGATGAAGTTACCTACTGTAGGTAGAATGGCCTCATCCTGAAAGAGGCACACTATATTATCTGTGTAAGCAACTTATGTGGAGCAGTAATTCTAAGCATCCTTTTCTGATTCCACAGACACTTTCCATTGAGAAAAGAAAGAAACCTCAAACAAACAATACAGAAACTCCATGAAATAAATCCAGCCCTCACTGAACCCCACTTTTAAATACCAGCCTAATAAGAAAATTGTATTGCTGTTCTGCAGAGCACTCAGACTCTACTCTGGTAAAACTCTAGGACAGATCTGTGACCTTCTGGACATAGTTGGACTCCAGTTTGCATCATGTGTGAAGACTAGCCATGTTTCTGGGGCTAATGGGAGTTACTATTCAAGAATCTTTCAAGGACCACACATTCCTCACCTCTGCCCTAGGGGAAAGGAGTTCCACACCTGTGGACAACCTCAGAGAATATTTCCCTCCTGCTCATTCTTTTTGAACTGAAATCATGGACAATTCAGCTTTAAAAAGAGCATGATCTGTTGTACAAATCTGTGATGGAGCATGGTATGTATAGAAGGCAGTGTATATTAAGGTGTTTTAATACCCACTTGCTTGGGATGTTTCCCAGGCTGTTCTGAGATGGACTTTCCTATATATTGTATAGTTTTTGTACACTTGTTCTTTCAGTATCGGGTATCTGAGGCACCCTCTTGTAGCAACAGTAGTTACCAACTGTTGTTTATTTTAGATTAATGGGGGAAAGAAGATGGAGTCCATTTGCATGTAAATCCATGCAAAGATGCTACAGGAACTGAGCTAGCATTAAAATATTATTTATTATATTCAGATAGATAGATAGATAGATTTTTTGTTGTTGTTGTTTAGTCGTTAAGTTGTGTCCGACTCTTCGTGACCCCATGGACCAGAGCACGCCAGGCCCTCCTGTCTTCCACTGCCTCCCGGAGTTGGGTCAAATTCATGTTGGTAGCAGATAGATAGATAGATAGATAGATAGATAGATAGATAGATAGATAGATAGATAGATAGATAGATAGATAGATAGATAGATAGATAGATAGATAGATAGATAGATAGATAACATATTAGAGCTGAACAATCCATGGATATGTCTTTGTTCTTTCACTAATTTGTCTTGTTCACATCAGGGCTCTGTACATCTCTGGCATGCATTATTAAATTTTAGTATATGGACAAATGGAGAGATAGATGGAAGAACATTGTCTATGAATTCCAGCTGTCAAAAATAAATCTCCCACGGTGGCCTATATAGTACATTAGCTCTTATCAGAAATTTCCAGAACTCTCTTTCAAGCAGAGCTCCACTACTGTATCATCCATCCTACGCACTGCGGACCAGCATGGTGAAATATTCTGTTAATGCTGGTGTTTCACAGCTATTTCCCGGATCCTGAAATTGTATGTGCAACTGTATTCAAAGAGATCAGAGCTACAGAAAAAAAGTAATACAGCATTAGATGAGGCTGGATGGCTTGAAACACATTGTCCTTAGTTGGTGTTCAGGGTAGCTGAAGTTATAAATAAAACAGTCTTACACTGCCTGGCAACAAAAAGTAAACCTGCAAGAGTCACAACCCTGCCAGTGTCATTTGTGCAACTATCTTGGGTTTTTTGTTTTTATGTTTTGTTTTGTTTTTGCTTTCATGAGCCCAGCTGTCCAGTGCACAGAGGTAGATGACAAATTATACTTTAAGGACAAAAGATACAGATCAGGGAATGTTACTGAAGTGTTCCTTTATGTCTGCAATGAAGTTGGAGCCGAGTAAAAGGTTACTGCAATTTTACTCAGCCAGACTTACTGACAGTATCATCCTGTCCTGAAAATTCCCCAGTGGATGATATGTCAAATGCACAGAGAAGTGGAACAACATCTTTAGTTATTGCCTGTGAACAAACAAGATGGAATAAAAAGTGTCATTTGATTCAGGGAACAGCTCATCTGCTGTAAAAAAGCTAAATCTTAGTTTACCATCCACACTTATCTGTACTTATTCTTCATATTTCTGCAATGCATTAGTATGAGCTTTATGCACAGCTGTTCAGTAATTCATGCAAAATCTTGTTTTATTATCCCTATAGTGTAGTTGTAGTAGGTGGGGCTGGGTGATATTAGCTTGCTTAAGAGCACTGATGTGAGTTCATGGTGGAGATGAAAGTTCATACTACACACTCTTAGCTACTGCAACACTAGATGTCTGAATATCTGGATAAAATAACATTTAGGAAGAAAATACTCAAGAAATGAGCAAATATTTAACATTTCTACAGAGCTCCTCCCTTGGTGTTCATAAAAATGTCACAATCACCTCAGTTATCCTGTAAATCAGCAATGAAGAACTTCTAGCATTTGCCCTGCTGTAAAGGCTTCACCTCCAGCAACCCCAATGGGCCGTCTGGCTTTGCCCAGGATACTGGGAAGGAGGGAGTCTCTCCGCTGGCAGGGACAGGCTGATACAGGTGGAGCAAAGGGCATCATCTCATGAAGGACAGCTGGGATAGGGTGAGATGAAGGGAGTAAGAGAGCTAGAGGTGCAGGGCTCAGAGTCGTCATCATCAACGATGTCATCAACCAGGATAGAGGGCAAGTGGAGCCACATCCTCCCGGCGAGCCCATTCAGCCGGGGAAGGCGTCAGGGGCTGAGGCTCTGGCAGTGTAAATCCCAGCTGATCCAGCACCACTTGAGCCTTGGCATCCTCACTGCCCAACACTTCAACCCAGCTTTGGTGCTGGAGACACAAGCAGCAACAGGCATGGAGGAGCAACACCATGGAGCTCGGTCCCCATCACCCGTCTTTACCAACCCTTCCTAAAAGTTAATGTTGCTCCTTGCTTATTTTTCAACAGGGAGGAGGAGAGCAGCCCTCCAAGGTCCAGGGGCCCTCCATTCTGGATCTTTCTGTGACAGTGCAGCTCTGACTTCCTCAGGCAAACCAACACATTGTGGCTAGCCCCACTGAACCAGCCAACTAGATATTTCCCATTTCTCTAGGCTAAACATCTCCAACCTGGTGCCCCTTGCTGTGAGGCAAGGGGGTGATGAGAATTGTAGTATAACATCTCTTGAGGAAACCAGGCAGGAGGAAGCTACCCTACTCTGATGGCTCATCTGTTGGTGGATTTTCAGCTGTGTGAAAATATCACAGCCATGCAGATTTCAGACTATAAATTGTAAACAGCTCAAACATCAAGCTCACAGAGGGACATGCAACCTCTCCCCATGGTGTGTTACATAAACTGAGACGTTTTAAATTATACATGTTTATACAGCAGACTGAGTTGGTTTATGTGATAATAGGATGGTTGCTGCTGAGAACTGCACTGTAAAATCCAAATCCAAAGGATGCTATATATTCTTTAAAACCTTCATTGTGTGAAAACAGTGGGACTGCAAATTTCTGTTAACAATGAATTTTTAAAGAAGAGGGTTGCTGAAGATTTTCTCCCATTTCTTTACAATGCATAAACTTTCTTGACAATTTATGAGTTTTCTTGACCATTATTTATAACCTTTTGAAATGTTTAAAAGAAGTCAGAGGAATTCTGTTTCCCTTTTGCACAAGACAGATGAAGAAATGTTAATCTTGTAAACAATAATGTTTGGGCTTAAGTAAATGAAACATAATACACCTACCGGACTGTGGGCCAGAACACCAGCATTTGATGACGCATGATGGAACCCAATGAATGAGAAAAATAATGCTGAAGGTGCTCATGTCTAAAGAAGAGGTTCTCATATTTTTCTCTAAGTATGACATCACTTTGAAAACAACAACTTGTTTTGAATTCCAGTTTTCAGGGAACTGGAAATTGGCAAGTAACTTGATTAATCCATCTGCAGTGAAGTTATGGAGTACACTGAGGGCAACAAAAATATGGTATGGAAACTTGTATATCCACTGTTGAGCGGACATCTAACCAGAGCTTGGGAATAACTAGTTATGCAAACCAGTAACAAATAACTTATCACTTGCAATTATTCCCTTTTCTTGAGATCCATGGTACATCTAAATTACATTATGACTACAACTTAACAAGGGAAAATTTCACTCCTTTTACATAACTGTTATTTTAAAAGCAACTATGCACAGTTACAGGGATATGGCATCACTTAATGGTAGAATAGGAACATCAAAGTGCTGGCTTGTGCTATGACTTGTACTCTATTGTGCATGTTGAGATGACACTGAAACAGATGGCAAGAGTGTTTGTTTTGTATCACAAGGCAGTAGTTTTGTAGAATTCTGGTATATATATTTTAAATATCTATCTGGTTACTTTTGATTGAAGGGAGTTACTTTTTGAAAGTATAACTACAATGACAAATAACTACTTTGGGGAGCTTTGACCAGGACAATGACTAACTACTTTTATAAATAACTTCTCAGTACCTGGGAGAGGCACTGCTGGCCCTGGGTACCTCATACTAGGTTGCTAGGTCAATGAGCTTCCCACCCCTTTAATTAACCACTGTGCCTCCAGTGCACCTGCACTCCAGGACACTGAGGGAAATTAAAATGGAAGACACCATAGAATTTCACTCAAAGTTCCTGAGTAATATTACATCAGAGACATTGCGGGTAATTAAAATGGAAGGTCTAGCTTTGCTATCTGACTCATCCATTAACCAGCAGACTTTGCCTGGCAGTGAGGCGGGCTCTCAGATCTAGAGGCAAACTAATTGGGTTGATAGAAATTATATTTCTCACACACATTCTACCATAAGTCGGCTCTTGATGTGTGACAAAGTTCTTCCTGCTGTTTGGAAAGATTTTAAGGATGACCTCAAGGGTAGAATGGATTTAGAGAAACTCTAGATATGGACAAGTAGTGCCTGTTGTTGTTTTAATGCACCAGACCTGCCAGGACATTTATACAAAAGTCACCAAGGGGTAGCTTTATCATTTCTGAGTATTCTCTACCTGGAAAACTCTGAAAAGGGTCACCATAAGTCAGAATTGACTTGATGGTACACAATTATTTTATCTCCCTCAAAAGCTGAGGAAAGCAGATATACACCATTTTTAGAGTTCTTTTTCCCAACATACAATACAGTGGATAGCTCAGAGCAATTGTTCTGCTCCTCTACCAGCACTTATAGTTGTTTTGTTTGGAGATGTGCTCATTTCTGGTTAAGACATTCACAGACAATACTGATCAGACAACTGCTCATTGTCTCCTAAGGCATTCTATTTTTGAGAGATTTGAGTAATGAGCAGTCTAGTATTGAAACACAGGGCCAGTTCAGGCTTTTCAGCCAGACATATAGAATAGCTTTCCTCAATCTGGTGTCTTCAGGGTGTGTTGGAGTACAATCTGCATTGTGCCAGGCCATTCTGGCCACTGGCTATAATGACAGGGGATGATATGAGTTGCAGTCCACTACCTCTGCAGGATGTCACTGAGAAACAGTGAAACAGGGCATGTAATAAACAATGTTCTCTTAAATTGTAAATAAAGCCACAGGACCCCAAATTCCTGCTACGCAGCTATAAAATACATTATTTTGCATCGAACAAAAGGTTTAGTTCTAGACACTGACTCTAAAACTGCTTTGCCCTCTGTTCTCCTCTGTCAAGTTCCTTCAGATCCCATTTTTGACTTCTCATCCCTCAGAGAATACGTGAGACCATTAGGTATGATGACGGTGCCCAGATGGTAAAAAGCAGTAAGTTTGTTTATTCTCTCACCAAAATATTTCAGCTGTTTTGTATGCCTTGAACTTCATGGTGATTGGGAAGGTTATGTGTATGTTATGAGACTGAAATTGAATTCAGGTGTAATGCTAGCCATCAATGTCTTGCATTTCTCCCTGAACTGCTGGATAATTCAGTGTCTCAGGCATCTGACTGTGGAGTCAGAGGCTGGGAGTTTAATTCCCCACTGTGCCTCCATAACAGGAGTTGGACTCGATGATCCATAAGGTCCTTTGAAGTTCAAAGAAGAAGAAGATTAAAAAACACCAGCCCCGGTCAATTAAAATTATAAAAGCATTGATTGGTATTATATAACAGATACAAGTTTTAACCAAAAACCTAAATATCTGTTAAATATAGGCACAGGATGTATGCTGTTCCTAATATTGCCATTTTTTTGAAGCTCTGATGGTGCTGTTTCTGAGATCTGCAACTGCTTATAATATGTGTGAAATTTCTTGATATTGTTCCGAAAGCCACTGAAGTGTGTTTCATCCAGAAGCGAAATGTCTCTGTATTTTGTTAGTTTTTCCAATTCTTTATCTTCAGCTCTGGCATCCCCTGGAATTGCAATGTCAATTATCCTCCTCTTCTTCCTCCTCCTCATTATTATTATTATTATTAACTGTGAAATGCTCTTTCCTAACAAAAAATGCACCCAAATCTTAGCTGGAGCATTCTTATGTGCCACCAAAGAATTTTCTTATTTAGGTTGATTTTTAATATTCCAATTTAAGAATGACCTATGTATTTGTATTCCTTTTTCGAGCACAATGTTTTCAAATGCTTAATTTTATTCTTGTGCTGAGTTACATTTTTAAAAACTAATGTTACTTATCTAGAGTATCACAGATGGAGCAGGGGAGAAACTGAATAATTGGATCTTATCCTATCGTATATATAATAGATTTTAAAATCTATCATTTCCATTTTCACATTACAGCTTGGGAAGCAGAAAGAGAAAAAATGCCTTGTAGAAGGTCATTGAATTGGGAAAACATTAGAAGAAAACAATTAATTTACAATACGGGAAAATCCAACTTAACAAGGTTAAGTTCATGTAGACAAAGGAATATCTGTAATATCACAGCCATGTAAAACTGTTTTTATCTAAGTTATCTCAAGCTTGTTAAAGAAGAATATTAGAAATACATTAAAATCATATGATTGTACAAAAGGAAATCTTATATCCACTTCTCAGTTCACACGTTTTACAAAATAAATATTGTCATGGGCAACTGAGATTTGCCTATATATATTTAACTTGCTGGCTTTAAAACTCACCAGTATATTTGGGAACACAATTTACACAAGAAACTGTTCTGAAACAGCTGAAAATACCAGTATTAATACCACAGGAGACATGGATTCTGGTATGACCTAAAGGATCAGCATACACATGCATTTAAACTTCTGATTTTAGAACTGAACTGAGTACTAGAAATCAGAAGTTGTGCCAATAGTATCAGTGTTGAGAGACTAAGCCATGGATCAGAGCCACACCAGAACAAAGAAGATTATCAGGACTGCCCCAAGATATTGTGTTGTCTGAGGCCAAACAGCAAAAGTCAGGGTGAACAGGACCCAAGGTCAGTCAAGTTATTTTGGCACCTGAGGCTGCTTATTTCAGAAGTATCTATCCCTGGCAGAAGAAACACAATAACATAAAATTGAATTAATAGGATTTTCCTAAATGTTGACTCATGAGTCAGCTCTTGATTCAATGGTCTAACTCTCTAGCAAATGGTCTAACTCTCTAGCAAATGGTCTAACTCTCTAGCAAATGGATGTAGGCACAGCAAATAAGTAACAATTTGCTGCCCTTTAAGACATATCACGTCTATTGCCTGAGGAATTTCACTCTGATTAATGGGAGGACTTACTCTGAAGGTTACTGTGGCCCAACCAAAACAGGAAGTCTGTTTAGGAGAACCAATGGCCACCCTTGGTAAGAATGGTCAATCTAGACCAGTGGTTCCCAACCTTGGGTCCCCAGATATTCTTAGACTACACCTCCCAGTAATCCTGGTGCCAGCACAGCTAGTGGCGAAGGCTTCTGGAAGTTTAAGCCCGAGAACATCTGGGGACCCAAGATTGGGACTCAGCCAGAGTGTACTTTACTACCCAGGAAGATACTCCTAACCACAGTACTGACAGTTCACCAGCATATGGGAAGCAGATGGTTACACTCTTCTAACTCAAGTGGTTCTTGGCAGTTATATATAAACTCATGCTACTGGCATTTACCGGCAAGTAGAAAAATATACCACACGAGTGGGACTGAAATTAACAACTTCTATGTGTGCCAGACCCATATAATGCCATGGGATTACTCTGACCCACAGTTTAGACTTGGGGTCTAATAGTTAATTAGGATTTACTTTTTCTAGGTCCCTGCTTGTTTCCAATTAGACAGATGCAATAATAGTGACTCAAGTGTGACAACAATACTATTTAAGTAACTCTGGTTCTTAAGATTAAATAACTATTGTTGCCATAGAAATGGCTGTGTGTTTCTCACCCTAGCTGTGCACAGACAGGGTAAATATTAGGAATATGCATACCAAACATTAATTGCACAGAGAAAATTATCTAGACGGGAAATAGCTAGAATAAGATTCATCCAATCCCCAAAAGGATTTCTGCCTACAACCCAGAATAACCCTGAATCCCATGGCACACGTGCACAGACCTACACTTTCACTTATCAGTAAATTGAAAGACCCTGAAACACAGGCAAATGGATTTTTCGCTTTGTGGATCACAACAGAGATTGGGGACAGAACCTTCCCATCTTAATGGATGTTCCTCAACTGCTCACTTCCCTGTACAAACATAGAAACAAGGAGATGTGTATGACTAGCTGAAGGCCCAAGAGGAGGACCCCTGGCAACATTTTGATTGTGATTCACACTTTGTGTCACAGGACTAAAAAGACCTTTGCTATTTGGCTCATGTAAGGTTACTCTGACAGGCAGATTCAAAGGGTAGCACCATAGGAGACTTCTGTCACACCATGACTCTGTTTCTAATGCTGAAATTTACGAAGGCATCCAGATGATGACATCATCTACTCGGTAATCTACCAGGTTTTCCCACTGTTTCTTCCATCCCTTTTTTATTGCTACAGAAAAAGAAAAGAAAAGAACTAGCTCCATAGTTTCTTCTGATCATCAGCACTAGGACTGCTCTATATGGAAGAACCTAATCTTGCTGGCCTCTGAAAGTATGGCCCTTGTAACTGCGCACCAGGATATAATAGGAATCTAGCTACAGATTTTTCAAATTTATGAGATCACTATTCCTTCCATGCTGTGCATCATCTTCCCCCAACCCTCCCTGGTGTCATGCAGATGTGTTAGATGACTATTTCCATCATCTCCAGCCAGCATGGTCAATTATGATGAAGGGAGTTGTCATTCGAAATGCTTGAAGCCTCAGAATTGGGGGAAAGTAGCTCTACATGTTTGTTTTCAGTGTCTAAACTGACACTGGATTTCAACACAGAATTACTCAAGAACTCAGTCACTCCCAAATGGAGCTTTTTCTGAGATGCCATGCGAAGCCTTGTTTATGAGGCATGATATGAAAGTTGTTTCACACATGTAAGGTATCCCTTGATCGTCCAGCCACAATGTTATAATCACTCAGTACATTTGCTTCATAAATGATTCTATACTAATGAACAGAAGTGGCCTGAAGAACAATGAATTTTTTGGTCTGGTGCTCAGTGGGGGTTGAGGGAGAATATAAACCTCACAGCCTCTCTCTCAACAGGAATCCTTCTTTTTCTTCAAAGTAAGACTTCTTTGTACAAGTTTTTCCCCTCAAGAAATCTCATGAGCTTTTCCAGAAGTTCTGTGGCCATTTTCTCCCTTCTCAAAGAAGCACTAAATGGTGCAGGATTATTATACAGGATTATTATAATTCCTCTGTGGAATGGCATATTTCCTACACAGAATTCCCCCAGCAAAGCAGAGGTAGTACCAAGCTGTTCTAGATTTTTATAGTTCTTGTGCTCAATGGAATCTTTTACCTAAAGGACACTCAATTTGGCAGTTTCCTGCATAGAACAACAGACAAAAAAAAAAATGAAAAAAGAATGTGAATGAGACCTCGGTCTCAATTTCACAGGAAGCCACGAAATCTCACTGGTACAGAGACAAGTCTCATCACTGAGTCTTGGCTGGCAAGACTCAGGAAATTGCCAGGGATAAGAAATCTTTCTAGTAATCATTACATCTCTAGCTCAGGGGGGGTCACACCTCAGGGGAAGTTTGAAAGTGTAACTAATCATTACTTCTACTGCCCAAAACAGCTCTTACTTTTTGAGACAAGCAGAGGGTTGTTTTTTTTAAAAAAAAAATTGGCTTAAAACTTTTCTTCCAGCTTTAATTCCAAAATTCACTGACATAATAGTAATTAAGGCTCTGGGTTGATCTGTACTGCACTGTTTGGATTACTTACTGAGGAAAAATTTAGGATTTTTTGACCCTCCCTCAGCAAGCTGAAGATTACTGTGTGATAGAAGTTTAATTTCTGAGGGGAAAAGACACAGCTGCTGCTACTCAACCACTGAAGCCTGTGCACACTGATTTTAGATATCAGTAGGTCTACTCTAGATATGACAAGCAATAAAATACTTACTGACCCATCTTTCCATACTTTGTATTTTTTTCCCCTACTAGTACTTAAAGGTCCACCAACCAAATCCAAAATGAGAAGAATAGTGGCTCACTGACACTTCTATATACATGAAATTAAAGATTAGTGTGCTTCTGAGAACATGCTTAACCCAATAACTTTGTCTTCAGTACCAAAACTGAGTTCATATTCCTTTCACACAAAAATATTGACATCTGGTTTTCTTCCAGGCTTTCTCCCAATTTAGGGTAGATTAGAAGAAACCACTAGCTTTAGCTGTTGTTAAGCCTCGGGTATCACAAATTTCGGCTGATTTATACAAGTCACCCTGAGTGAGGTCTACCAGTAAATCCAGGCAGAACTTCTGGTACTCAACCCTGGCACAGACAATATGGAGCTAGAATCAATGATATAGAATCGTATAATCATGGAGCTGGAAGGGGCGTATAAAGCCATCGAGTCCAACTCCCTCCTCAATGCAAGAATCCAAATCAAAGCAGATCTGACAGATGGTTGTCCAAGTTTCTTTTGAATGTCTCTGGCGCTGGAGTGCTCATCACCTCCAGAGGTGATTGATTCCATTGTTGTACTGATCTAACAGTTAAGATGATTTTCCTGATATTCAGCCTAAATCTGACTTCCTGTAGCTTGAGCCCATTATTACATGTCTTACACTCTGGGATTATCAAGAACAGTTCCTGCCCCTACTCTGTATGACTACCTTTCAAGTATTTGAGAAGTGCTATCATATCTCCCCTCAGTCTTCTTTTCTCAAGGTAACATGTCCAGCTCTTTCAGTCTTTCCTCAC
The DNA here is from genome assembly GCA_037013535.1 of Intellagama lesueurii. Taxonomy (NCBI): domain Eukaryota; kingdom Metazoa; phylum Chordata; class Lepidosauria; order Squamata; family Agamidae; genus Intellagama; species Intellagama lesueurii. Next base: position 189,807,466 of record JBAJHW010000003.1, on the reverse strand, counting down.
TGGGCTTGGTTTCCAGTTCTCTGATCATCTTTGTTGCCCTCCTCTTAACTTGCTCCAGTTTGTTGGCATCCTTCTGAAAGTGTAGTGTCCAGAACTGGACACAACACTCAAGATTAGGCCTAACAAGTGCTGAATAGAGGGGTACCAGTACCCCCACAAGAATTGGAGACTATATTTTGGTTAATTCATTCTAAAATGTATTTTGCCTTTTCTGCAGCCACGTCGTACTGTTGGGTCATATTCAGCTTGTGATCTACAACAATTCTAAGATCCATCTCACTTATAGTATTACTGAGCCAGGAATCCCCTATTGTGTAACTGTGCATCTGGTTGCTTTTTCTCTAGGTGTAGAACTTATTCCTGTTAAATTTCATTCTGTTGTTTTCAGCCCAGTGCTCAATCCCATGAAGATCTTTTTGAATTCCCCCCCCCCCGTCTTCCAAGGTATTATCCATCCCACATTGTTTTCTGTCACATGACTCAGTATAAGGCTACTGTTCTTGTTCCTTCTTTTCACCCCACTGACTTAGATGGATTTTGAACAGGTGATCCCGCAGTAAGCTACGGGTTGTCCTTTGCACCAAATAATCAAGCTCTTCTAAAGCATGGCATGAACAAATTGGGTTTGAAATGATAACCTAGGACTGATGAGCTTTTCTTCTTCTCTTTTCTTTTAAAGCCAGAAACCTTTTAAAAATAAGAACCACTTTACCTCCTGCAGTGTTTCATATAAATCTGCTTTAAAATCACGCCCAGTAGAGAAAGCTGGTTTTTTTTTTTATCTTATGGATTTTTATTTTTCACTGGCTGGCAGCCATGAGCAGTGTGATAGAAAGACTTTGTTTCACTTATTACTATCTAGGGTGAAATCTTGAGTTGGTAACGTCACTGCCATGCACGCTCTTTCCTTATATCTCACCCCCCTCTGACACATTGAAAGCAATGAATCAACAGGACCAAATTGCTTTTAAACACAAGGACTGGCTTTATCCTGAAATCTACCATCCATTTCAATTTGATACTGTGTCCAAATAGATGAAAGCTAGTTCAGTTCACAAATTGCTCTGACTATGTGGTCAGGAAGAGTAAGTGAATAGCAGAACAGGGCAAGGCAAGAGCTGAACTTAAGAAAGTGCCTTTTGGGGATTAAAACCCCCAGAATCCTCAGCTGTCATGGCCTTTGGCCATGTTCACAGGGAAATACCAGGATCTGTAGTCTAAAACATCACGTTGCCAAGCTCTAGACGGCAGGAAGGAGACAGCATAAGAGTGATCTCTTTCTCCTAAAAGAGAGGAGCTGTCCAGGGTGCTTGTTGCACCTGGGCTTAAGTCCCACTTCTGTAATGGATGCACTTCTATTCCTGGCAGCCAGCTCAACAATTAAATCAGTTCCTAATTCTTGGGCAAGTGGTCCCACACAGCAAACAGTGGTAGCCAATCAGAAATCAATCTGTGACAACCAACTAGAAATCAGCACTGGACACAGCAATAGCAGCTGATGCTGCAGCCACCTTGGTGAGTAACCAACACATAAAGAAATGGATTTTGCAAGTCCTACTCAGTCACCAAGTGTATTGAAATATAGCCTTATTGAAAGGCCACAGACGTAGGCTCTTACAAGGTTGTGAATGCTAACCACATTCCCTAGATCAGCAAAGGGAAAGCACAATGCCAAAATCATGTTACTGTGGGGAATTGCTGAGTTCACTCCTCAATGTATTCCATTGATTTAAATTGGCTTAATCTAGCTGTAACTTACTTTAACAGAGTAAATAGCAGTTAGAGATGGCCCATTTGAAACAATAGAATTTATGGAGGAATTGACACTAAATCCACATTCATCTATATTCATACTCTAGTGCAATTTACTACACTAAACAACAGGATTTTTGCCACTGCTTGATTGAAGTTCCCATCCTTTTGCCCATTAGCTATGTTAGCTAGAGTTATTAGGACCTGCATTCCCATCCTACCTGAGGAATTTGAGAGTTGTAGTCCAAAACTCTGCACAGTTTTGCTTCCAAATACAGATGTTCAGGGTTAGCCTGAACTTTCAAGCTTCCAGATGTGCTGGATTAAGACCTCACATCAAGGAAGGGCAGCACCATAAGGGTTTGTGCTGCATGGGGATGATGGGAGCTGTAATATAACACATCTGGAACAGATGCTGGACTGAGGAATGCTTGACTAAGCTGTTAAAGTCAACAAGCAGAGAGTTAAATTTCTATCTCACATCACTCTCAGCTAAAGGCAAAGAAGGCCTGGAGTACTCTTGAGGCAGAGGTTGTTTTGCTGACTGTTGTACAATATATCATGTGCTGGAGCTGAAGTTTCCCTTTACTTTTCCACTCTAAATTATTTAACAACATTATATGCTCCAGAATTTTACGCTTGCTCTCATTGCTACAGAGCTAGACAGCAGGCCAATAAGAGTTTCCCACCCCCACCTCTCTCTTGGTTGCAGTTTTTAATCTGCACTGTTGTATAGCTTGCTTCTACAATCCTGGCCATGAACTCTCCTCTCAGGAGAGGCGTCCATTTTGACCCCTTTCCCTCTACCTCCAATAGTTTCTCAAACAGCCAATTCACTACAAAATGGCTGAAGGAGGCCACAAGCAGCAAACCAGAGCTGCGGGTGGGTGGGTGAGTCTTTCCTGTGGACCCTGATTGCATATACTAGAGGAAAGGAAGCACTAGCACTGGGAATGTGACAGGGAACAAAATTATTCCTTCTTGTGTTGATAGGCCAGCTGTCCAGCAGGGCTAGGCAAAGTGTGGCCTTTCAGAGGTTACTGGACTGCACCTCCCACCAGCCACTAGAAAGGAATGCTGGGAGTTGCAGTCCAAATGCCAACCTTGCTAAGACAGTCTCTTTGGGATAAATACTGAAGTCTGACGCGTTTACTCTCATTGCAAATCAGAGTTTGGAAATGTCCAGCAGGGATTTCCTCCCCACAAACTCTGTCCTAAATTGCTATCCACAGAGGCTGCTGGAATAATCTATTTTGGTCCCACCATGCCATGAAAGCCCTATTCACTCATTCCCTAAACACCCCCTTACTCCTTGAGGGGAGTACACTACGCCTGCTCCTTCCATTGATATTTCGAACACATGAAGGCAACAGACAGAACAGGGGGATGCCTCTCTGCATAGGCAGCCTCTCCAAGTGAGCTAGAACTTCCCCATGGGCCAGACTGGGAGAGTAAGGGTTAGTAAGTTCCACTCAACATGTGCCAGAACGACCTGCTTAGATAACAAAGGAGCAGGGGTCAAATGTGAGTGGCATATTACAACTCTGTGAACAATGGCTTCCCTATAACAGCCCACCAGCAATGAGAAAAAGGCATTTACTCTTATCTACTGTCACATCAGAAACTACTAAGAGCAAGCCTAATAGGGCATTCATGGTAAATGCAATATTTAAGTGTATTTTTACCAGTTTCCCCCCACCCCATGAGTTTCCATGACCTGGTAGGGATTCAAATCCAGGTCTCCTGACTCCTATCCACTACACCATCTTGGGTACAACTCTGTGAACAATGGCTTCTCCCTAACAGCCCTACTGCTGCACAAAGAAGAAAGACACACCAACACCATCAGTTTCCTCCCCTGGTGCCAATGCCAGCCTCCCTTCCCAACTGCTGGTGGAAACAGAACATACATCTTGCCACATACATGGAAGGATGGAGTGTGTGTATTTGTAATGGGGGGCTGAGCCAAACTGGGAAAGGAACAAGATGGAAGACACAGCGGTATTCCTTTTCACTGCCCTTTCCTCCTCATGCAGATCTTTGCTGCTTTTACAAGAGACAGTTCAAAAGTTATAAAGACAAACTGGCACCACAGGACAACTGAATAATTTGGTATTTGAGGGCTCTGTCCCTCTTCTCTTAGAATAGCCCTACAGCCATGAACACAGCTGAATCTCCCAACTTGTGCCTTCCCTTGGCTCAATCCATTACCTGTATCTAAGGTGAAACATAAGGGGGGGAAATCCTTTAGATTTACCATCTTCTCCATTATGATCCATCTCAAAGGTTCAGGCCATTGAATGACTGGGGATTTTGTACTGTTACATATCTAATGGCAGACATTTTTCAACTGTGGATGGGACTGAGTCATTTCATGCAAACAGCTGTACCAACATTGACTTATGCATTTCCACTGCAGTTTCTGTTGGGTACTGTATTGATCCGCAGCACCACAGCACTAGTGTGGCAAAATTATTCCTGCAAAAAGAAGTGTTTTTTTAACAACTACTGTCATAATGATACCCCTCCAGCACGTATTTGCTCTGCAAGTATTGGGTGGTTATGAATATAGAGATTTTGTCTAGGTGACTTGAAACTCCTCTGGTTCTGGCCTCACTCTATTTTTAGATCCTTTTATTGTCTGTTCACTGATTCCTGCCAAATTCAGAAAAATACAGATAAAGAGATTTTTCTCTTCTCCAATATGGGTTGAAGCAAAATGCACATAAAAACATGGAGGAAACATCTCCCTATACAAACAGAAGTGTTAAATTAAAAACACATTACGGCTGAGATATATATGGAGGAGGGGTGGGGAGAGAGGGAATGCAACCATGCAAGGACAGACCTTTGCAGGAAGCAAGAAATTAACAGTGGCAGTCTCTGATCAGCAGGAGCAATCTCAAATTAACACCTCCTCCTTGATACATCGGGCTTTTAATATCATAGCTTCTAAACTTCTGAAAAAAAGAGATTTCAACAACATAAACCAATAGAGGATTTGTCTTCATGTGACGTGCTGTCAAGTCGGACCTGATTTACAGTATCCCTAACAAGGCTTTCAAGGTAAGTGAGATATTTAAGGAGTGGTTTCTAATCCTAATCTAGCCTAGCCTAGCCTAGTCTGTTTAGGGACCACACATGTGGACATATTTTTAAAATGAACAATATGAAATTTGGGTTACTGTTATTCCAGGCTACATCACATATCTACATCAACTATTTACCTGCTATAATTGGCACTCAAATTGAAATGAACTACATACAAATGAGGAGCTCTGTCTGTTCTATGGACAAAAAGTAAAGCAGGTTTGATCTGTGGTATCAACCCCGTTTGTCCACTATTTGTTTGTATTCTAATTTGATGGATTTTCTCATCTTCTTTTTTTCTTTCTCTTCTTCTTGTAGAAGAAGAATTGTGAAGAAACTGGGAAATTGGAGAAGGTGGAACAGGGGATTCATCTAGAAATTTTGTAAGTGCCTGGGAAGCAGGCTGAGAAGGCTGGGGTCTGCCAAGAACAAAGGGGAAAATGACACTTCCAACTGATTTCTTGCCTAAGAGGACATCAAAGCAGCACACAGGGATCTAGCACCTTCACCTTATCTCTTGTCATCAAAAGCCAGTCTCCTTAACTTCCCTGGAGTTTTGCAAATTGAGAGAGGATTGCAGCTATGTGAAAGGAAAGGGGGAAGAAGGTGCTTTTATTTTTGGTAAACATTAAAGGAGATTTTGATGAAGACAGGTCTGGAATGGTCATTTGATGTATAAAACAGATTTGGAAAACCAGTCAGCTTAGCCTGACTAAGTAGAGGGGGCTTTGCTCACAGCTCAGTCTCTGGAGGAAAGGTTTTGTCCAGCTGCTGTTTGCGATGCCAGGAAGGATGCATTCTGTGGATGCCTAAGAACTATCTGACCATGCACAAAGGCGAGAGTATCAGATAGATTAGCCTTTGCTATTTTCTGGTATTAACTCTGAACTGCCTTATACTATCTCTGCCTATTGCTCCAAGTAATTTTGAAACTTTGTGACTTTGTGGAACTTGTTGTCCTTTTACTCTTTTTTGCTTTTTTAAAATAAAACCTAAACATCTCTTCAACCAACTGTTTGAAATTTTGGATCAGAGAGTTTGTGGGACTATAATCAGGTCTTGCCTTCACCAGCTATCATGATTTCAGTGTTTGTCTGGGTGCAGTGGCAGCTCTACCTTGCAAGAGTGGTGCATGTTCTAAGTGCCTAATCTTGTGGATTTTGAGACTCCCTGAATGCACTGCCATGTCTGATGGGCTGGAGTGTTTGGGAGTGATAAAGTTCCAGTCAGGTTCCATAGCCTTCACCACATCTGACTCCTCCCTGGTCTCACCCACCCCAGGAAATTCAGGGGGTAATACAGCTAAGTGGCTATAGAGAGGGACCCTGATTGGGCAACTATCACAACAGTGATATACACTACTTCATCAGTAAGTTTGGGCGGGGGGAACTAGACAACAAGCAGATTTCACATATTAATATTTCATAGCTCTGTTTGTTGACAAAGTTAAAATGGATCTTATATTGATCTGCAGAATGAAATGCAATCCATCATCTGCTCGGGAAGGGCTCTGTGCACACATCCCTCCCACTTTCTATGCTAATTCTCAGGAATGTGCAATGCAAAATCACAGGGGTGTGTGTGTGTGTGTGTGTGCACCCTGCATGCTGTGAACCACCAATAAAGCTAGCGTGGAGAACTTCTTCCAGCCCAAGTTTGAATTTAGTTTCAGAGTTTTCAAGGGCCACATTCCAAAAGTGAGCAGGCTATAGAGTGGGATGAAAAAAGTCCAGCATACTTTAATGTAAAACTACTGCTAGCAACTAAAGTTTTGGAGTAGCATTTCAACATTTTCAAATGGAGAAAAACAGTACAAAAACTGGAGAACAGAAAAATGATGTTATAATGGGGAACACCCTAAGAAAAGCTGGTTTGTGAGCCTAAGACAATTGAATTTGGCCTGATGGTCCTCACTCCTGATATATAGGAAAGGGATTTCCCAATGCATGAAGCACTCCAGTGGTCCATGCTGGCTGGAGAATTCTGGGAGTTGTAGTACAAAAGAAAATGATTATTCCAAAGTCTAAACTAATTTGAATGTCTGGAATCACCCAAATTAGAATCTCCTCTATGAACCACAGATGATTTTGTGCATGCACGTGTGCGGAATTAATCTATTAGGCTAAACATTTTCTAGATCTGTGATTTTTGGATTCCTATTTTGAACACATGGCAAGTTCAGCTGCACAGATAAAATCATCTGCCAAATTCTAAATCTCTCCAAATGGAATAAACAGAGAACAAATGGCAGAGGAGGTTCTGTATCAGCAAGTGCAAAGTGAGGTACGTTTGTGTGTGTGTGTGTGTGTGTGTGTGTGTGTGAAGTATTCTGATTTCACATAGCTATTCATGTTGTTTGAACTGATGATGATTAAGCAGAAAATAATCATAGGATCAGGTATGGTAGATCAATATAAACAATAAAAACACAGACACCATAAGCCACAATTTATTAAAAGGCCAAGAATCATACAAATAAGTAGGATAAAGGGATTGAAAATAAAAATCTTAATATAACACTCATAAAAGTCTCTGGTGCAACCACATTTGGAACATTGTGATAGTTCCGATTCCCCGGTGTTATAGCACAGAGTTGGAAAGGGTACAAAAAAGACGGGCCAGACTCATGAAAGCATTTGAAGCAGCTCCTACATGCAAATGTTATAGCATTGGAGGCTTTTTGGTTAAGACAGAAAGATGACTTAACTATGCAGTTTGCCCATGTCAAGTCAAAATTGAGCCCCATTGGCTCTAAGGCAAGTACCTCTAGGATATCAGCCAAAAAGGAACATAGGTTTATGAAATCATTAATGGTATGGCATCTCAGCAACTAGCCACAATTGGCCACAGCAAGTTACACAGACTTTATGCAAACAACGGGATTCTGACCATTCCTTTTATTATTATAGTTGATGTTCTTCAATGTTGACTTTATGTGACACAGAATGGCAATATCTACAACACAGAATTACAGTTTATTTGTAGTTCAGCCTCTGTCCAACCCTTTAATGTTGATTGTTAAATCCAGTTTTAATTAAGCCAAGATAATAAGAATTCAGGTCAGGCAAATATTGATCCACAACGAACGTAATTCAGTGTTTACTTCTGTTTCAAATATGGTCCTACCTGCCACTGAACCTGGAAATAGAAAGAAGTGCTACTGAACTTTTGCCAGTCTGAACTTTTTTCTACCCTGTACCTGACTAGCAACACATAAGAAAGAAAGAACCAGACGCAGAGACGAAAGATTGCAAGAAAAGGAAGGAGCAGAAAGGTTGGGATATTAATTGTTTTATCTTCTCTCACAGCTTATGCATCTGACAAAAGTCTGGTTCATTCCTGCTCTGAAAACACACATTTCCTGTACTGCGTTGAAAGGGAGGTTACTGAAAGAAGTGACAATGCAAGAAATTAACAAGGGCAGAAACATAGTCATGCTGCAGTGAACAAATGAAATGCACCTACATTTTCCTGACATGAAGACAGCTAATAAACTGTTGTGTGCAATATAGAGCACGGCATGTATAACTGACCAGTACCATGATGCCTTCAGTAACTAAAATACTGAATGCACTGTATTATTAGTGAAGCAGAATTGATAACCTTTAAGGATTTTGTGCAAACACATAGCTTAAATGCACAGAGTTTAATGTTTGCAGTTTATAAGCTGAGGGGAGTCTCTTTCCTGGAATGGCAACTATTTTATTAGAATTTTGCTTGATTTTAAAAAATAGAATTAGAGTATAATGTTCAGTGATACGTGTGTGTACACACCCACACAAGGTTATTGAAAGAGGCATGTATGTACTTGTGCATTTGTGAGTGCATCTACGTACTTTCATGGTTGACCTGAATCTTTGCCACAGTTAGACCATCAGGAATCCTCAGGTTCATGGAACACAGTGGCAATTAAAGAAAACTGCTCTTTGTTATTTGTGTAAGGTGCCAAGGGTCTCAGATTGAGATTCCAGCAGCAAGTCCAGGTATCTCACTCTCTCCACCACCAGAGTAATTCCTTAGTAGAGAGAGCTATCAAATTGAACTCTGTTATACCACCGTGGCCAAAGCAAAAGTAAAATGTGCTGCTTACATACTACCCTATAGTGCTTAAAGCTCTCTCTAGGAAGTTTACTAATTTTAATTATGCAGGCTACACGTTGCCACCCCAGCGAGCTGGATGCTCAGTTTACTGACTCCGGAAGGATGGAAGGCTGCGTCAAACTCAAGCCAGCTACCTGAACCAAGGATTAAACTCAGGTCATGAGCAGTCTTCACTGCAGTACTGCAGTTTCACCACTGTACCATGAGGCCAGTGGTGGAGCTGTTCATCCACTCAACCAAATCAGGTGACCTGATCTGTGGTCCAGGCTTGGTTCCTCAGACTGAGCAACTTGCTGTTCCTTCTTATCTGCTTACTCTAGAATGTGGCCAATAGCATCCCTTCCACCATTTTACCTGTTTCTGGCCCTTTAGATCCTTATCACTTCTCTTTTCAGACCTTTCTGCCTTTCCCAGCATTCCAAGGGGTTACTACTCTCAACAGATCTCTCCTTGGCCATTTCAGCTAAAGACCAAGACCATTCAGACATCACTGTGGCAAGACCAGGCCATGATACCAACATCAAGTCAAATTCCTCCCCTTCATCCCATCACCAGCCTTTCAAAACATCTTACCAAATAAAGAGATGTCAAAAGCTCGCACAGATGTTGTGTTCTTTTGGAAGGTGTAATAAAGATATCCCAATGACAGGGATTTCAGAATTTTTCTTGTGGCCTACAGAATTACCTTGGTAGCAGTGTTCACAAGGTAACTGTCATTGTCTGTTGCAGACAGAATCTTTATTGCTTAATCCAGAGACCATATCAAAATAAAAATAAAATCAATACATTATATTAGTGCAATTACACACAAATATTTTCCAAATACTTGGACCTGTTGCAAAGAAATAACAAAGAGTTGTGGGGCACCTCTAACAGATATTTTATTGACCAATATACTATCCCAGAAGTCAAGTGGTTTCCTGACAATTAACAGGTCCTTACTTCAATTCTAGGGTGCATGTCAATCCATTAGACTGGCACACATCTGAAAATCCGGATGGGGACTTGTTATTTAGCAGAGAAAAACTGCTTTGAGTAATGTTTGACTGCAGGTATAACTAAGCAATAAGATTTTGGCCATTATAATGTGAGCTTTTTAAAACCTTGTTTAACAATGTTTTAATCACTGTTTATATGTTGTTTTTAATTCTTGTCTTATTAATGATTTGTGAGCAGCCCAGAATTCCACTGCTAAGAGAAAGGTGGCATAGAAATGCAATGAACCAATCACTCAATGAATCAATGAATCAATAATATTTTGTTGGCATTTTGCCTTTTTATGACCTTATACTAGCTGGCTGAATATTTCAATGAGTTAGGTATCTGGCTGCAGAGCCAGAGGCTGGGAGTTCAATTCCCCACTGTGCCTCCTGAGAGAAGAGCCAGCCTGTGTAGTTATGGGCAAGCTGCACAGTCCCAGGTTGCCCCCAGAAGAAGGGAAAGGGAATTATTATTGTTGTTTGTTCCAATCTGTTTACACTCCATCACCAATAATTATGAGCACAAGTGGATGAAGCTGTCTACACTTTGTTTTCTGGATCATTCTTTTTGAGGAGCCAATGAATGGGAGCTAATTCTCTACAAATAAAATTAGGGTCATAGGATCAGTGGATACATTTTTTTCTCCAACGACTTTGTCTGAGGAAGATGAGGTTGGCTGATTATGCCTGCTTGAGAAACATTTTCTGGAGATGTTCTTGTCTACCTTACGCTTTTGTACAGCACCTAGTCTGCAATGGTCAAAGTTAGCAAAAGGTCCATTAACCTTTAAGGATTCAACTTATACAGAATAAAGCTTTGTCATTTTCAGCTACAAGCAGTAAGAAGTAATAAGGCCATGCAATCATAACATTAAATTACATATGAACCATGAATTACATTAGAAATGTGCCTTCCTTAGAAAAGTCACACAGAAGCACCTTCTGCTAAGCTGCTAAAATTTCCAAGTCATTCTCATTTACCACTCTTAAACTAGAAAATCAGTGATATTGTGTGCGTCTCTCTCTCTCTCTCTGATTCACATATCAATCAATTCAGCTGATACCTCATCACTTGATGACTGATCAGTAGGTGATTTACAGTTGAACTTGTTAATGTCAGCATAGTGTTGGAGATGGTGCGCTGTGATAGCAAGGAGTTCTCTGTATGACATCTATTTCCTACAGGCATATGTCCTCAGTTGATATTACAGCTATGGAATGGTATGTAAATCTGCCCTAACTTCCAGATAAAGACGGTTAGCTTACTAGCATGGGCATACCTCAAATCAGTGAAAAATACAACTAATTTCTTTTGCCTGAAGCTCTCTAAAGAACAGCAGATTCTGCAGCTAATAAAATTAATATGTTAAGAGGAAGAAGACTGCCTCTCTCCAGGGCATGGTTACTTGAATACAGTTGACTTCTGTTTACTTAACATTTTTCTGACTATGTTTTAATTGGATTCAGCTCTCTTTTACAGCATGTTTCCTTTTAATTTGGTATATGTATTAATTATCTATGTGGAATTTTATTATTTCTATAATATTCTAAACACACGTAGTGCTTATCTCAAACTCTTAAACAACAATAACAACAACAATAATGAAAGCTTTGTACGTAATTAACATTTCCTTTTTTTTAACAGAGGAGGTGTGGCTGACTGAGTTATTTAATCAATGATATTCATTATGTTTACAGCTTATGGAAGGTCTTGAATATAATCCGTGAATTTGTAACTCCACCTAATAGGCCATATCAACTGTCATTAGCAATATGAGCTCTACAATTAAACATTATGAGACTAAATGTCCTATGCCTTTGTTCACAGAAGTCATCATAAGGCCCAAAGTGCCCTCTGGTGAGGGACTCTCCTCTGTTGATGGATCTTCTGGAGTTTATCATGCAGTAATGATGATCAACAACAACCTGAGCAGCACTGGATTACCAGGTCTGGCTGCTTATTACATTTCCCACAATGCCCTGTGGCAACTATATGCTGAGGAGGCATCAAGGGCAAGTGAAATGGTATTTAGACGAGCCACCTGGTAGCCTTAGGAAGGTGTCATCATGGGTGAGGGAAGGCAATTGGGCTGCAGGAGTTAGTCAAAGATATCCAAATGCTGATATTGTTCTTGATATAAGGCCTCAAAGCAAAGCACCAGGAAGAGGAAAATCCTGTCAGTTTCTTCCAACAAAAGCTTGATTCAATCGCATTTGATAAATTAGCTTGCTTTTGACTTCTGACTCTTCAGTTGGGAGATACTGTAGTTTTGTATGCATTTTTTATGTCTCAGGCATGTAGCACTGGAAGATTTGCTTGCCATGAGAGATAATCTTGCAAGAGGAAGAAATGGACATTTGGCTTAATACGATCTGACCCCAAACCTCAATGGCAACTTGATGCAACGCATTAATATCAGTCTCGAAAGTTTCTCCATCTTCTTTCACCAGTTTGTTCTCCTATGTAATCATGTTCTTTAATTTTTCCAAAGCATAAAAAATAGGCACAACCTTGATATTGTTTGTAAAAATGAGAGATAATAGCAAAAAATGCAGTATTGTTAATACGTATTAATCTAGGTGTACCTGAAAGAAGATTCAACTGTTAGTTGTTGTTTTTACTAAAGCACAAGGTCAATTATGTGAAAAGGGACCATTAAATCATAGTAACATAATGGTAACATATGCCTTTCGATTTCTAGATTTCTTATTTTTAAAATAGCTCTGGCATAACCATGTTGATACTTTTTTGGATACTAGGACTGTTTTGCTAATACACTTTCCTGGACTAATTTATACCCTCCATGCAATTATTTTGAATAGTCCTCAAATACAGCAGCATATCGACTACACACATGCGTAACACCATCTGTGAGGAGGTGTTTATTGGGAGCCATCATAATTACAGAAAATACATGCTGAGTATATCTAGTACACTACCCAAACCTTTCTGTGAACTTGAACTAAGTCAATTACTCTTTTCTGTCAGATTTTACATATTCTTCAACAGGAAATTCAAACTGATGACATTTTTATCTTGCTTCTCCCCCTCATCTCACTCTCAATATGGGGGTGGTGGACAATGAGAAGCATGTGTTAGTGTTCTAACTGTGAGAGGAAACTTGTAAAGGGTAGAAACTTTATAGATTGCATTTAAAATGCTATTTTAGAAAAAGCCTATCCAGGAAAAATACGAATTGGTTACAGAGATAAATAGGTGCAAAAGAGAAATAGGAAGATAATATTCAGTTCCACACACATGCCAGCACTGGAATAGCAGCTGCTTCCCCATACACAGTACAGTCCCTTGCTCCTGTGGCTTTCAGACCTTCTCACCTCATTCCCCTAACATATATTCCTGATGGGAAAATGTTTCCAGACATGACCAGGCACATTTGGAAGCCAGGATCTACACTTTTCACATCCAAGGCTGACTTTTGCCCTTCATCCACCTCCCTGTTTCCCATGATTCAGCACTATAGACAGTACACATAGGCAGTGATGTAGTGGAGCCAGGATTCACATAATCCATGCCCTGTGTCATGGCTACTCCAGGTCAGATAGGCCCACTAACCACGTAGCCACACTACCCTGTTTGTCCTGGTGTGGGTGAAATCTAGGAGGGCCAAATGTATTGATGGTTGGGGAAAATCTTCCTGCATGGTACCTTCCCAACATCTTAGTCCATCCTGACTAAGCAGTGCTTCCAGGGAGTTGCCAAAAATCCACAAGGATAAGTACTTAGATTCTTTTTTTAAAAAAATACGTTTTATTAGTTTTTCAATCTATCTACATTCGGTTCATGCTTGTCAAACATCGTGTTACATGGGTTGCTTACAATTATTTGTTTTTTGCATCTTGGTGTCTTCCCAATTATCCCCCCAAATTCCACACATCTTTCGATCATTCAAACCGTTCATGTATGTATTTTAGTATACAATATTGGCTATTATCATAATATTACTCTCATAGTATACAATGTTCTCAAAATCCTCTAATAACATACTTAATAAAAGTAATTCCAGTTCCAAATCTATATAATTTGAGGTGATTTAACCGACAAACTTTGTAATTTGTACCAATGATAACTGAGTAAGTTCTTAACACATAATAGATATTATCTAGAGCATTTTATACAGATTTTCTTTGTATAGTTGTTTAGCCATTTATATCTCCACATTTTCTATCCTGTCTATAACAATATCATATCTAATGCATGTTCATTATGTACTATTTGTTTACCCCCAGGTATATACATGCTTTCCAACACTGAGCGCCACCTTCCTGTTTTTCCCTTTTTCATCTTTCTAAGTAATTCCTTCTCTTAATCTTTTTTCAATTTTTGTTTCTGTCTTTCTAAACATTCTGCCATCTTTTGTGTACTCTGAGGCCATTTTATGCATTTGGTTTACCTCCAATAGATCTTTATACACTTGGTCTATCTCCAATAAATCTTCCAGGCTATTTTTAATTAATTCTGCTGATTTTCTCCCCTTATCTTCCCTTAAAACTCTCCTCGACTCCACTAGGTTTTCCCCATTAATTTCCTCCAGCCCTTCTTTAGGTTGGCATACACCATCCACCACCCTCTCATTTCCTTGTTCATTATTTCCTGTCTCCTGTTGACTATAATTCTTCTTCAACTGCTCCATGAATAATTTTGCCTCTTCGTTGTAGGATCTCACTATTTCTAAGATTGCTTGAAGGGTAGATTTTGTTTCCTCCCAAAATTGTCCTTGTTGTGTCATTATGTTCCAGCTGTCAAAAAAATTGTATTCCAAGTTAAAGTTGTCCATATGCTTCAAGTAATCAATCCAGTTCCATTAAGCTTGAATCCAGTCTCAGACGTAGAGAATTTTCCCCGCCTAAAGGCTCAAGGTCCCATCCAGTTCAACATCCAAGATACAGTTTATAAGTTCCACTTTGGCTAAATTAGGCTTTCTAGGGTTAATTTGTCTGTAATACAGTTCCGTCCTCAAAGAGAAAGGGAATTCCAAACAGTCCTAAAACATTCAAGGCCATTGATTCTAGGCATTTTGCCAGTGCCTTAGATAGCTGCTACACATAAGATAAACAGGTTTTGTTTTCCAGAGTTGTTGTCAATAGTGTTTTCAGGAAAAAGATTCTTAAGTTTACAACAACAAATTAATACCGAACTTTCTTCCTTTAAGTATAATTAAGTGTCTAATTAATGTCCAGTTTATTTTCCTTGTGTCTCCCTCCGTCTCCTCCTCTCTCCAGCTTCTCCGCAGCTCAATCAACGATGATGAGATGCTATTTCTGCCGTAGAAATTGTCTTGTCCAGGGATAGTAAATAGATACAGTTTTTAAAGATATTTCTCACCCATTTGTAGCACGATGTTAATTAGGCTAATTTATTGCTTCTTCATACCCGGCTGCCAACAACTTGCAAGCAAGCTAGTTCAGCTGCTTGTTTCCGCCCGCTGGTCAATTGGGGAGTTTCCTGGATCAAACGTGGGTAACTGCCATTCCCCCGTGATCAACAGGCTTCTCCCCCATTTCACCACCTCTTCGGGGTGGTTTTAACCCCCTGGGGGGTCCCAAACAGGTCGGAATTCAGCCCAGGGGATGGAGCCCCGTCCTCCTGCTGCTGTCTCGTCGCAGCGTCAAGCCGGAAGACCAATAAGTACTTAGATTCTTATGGCAACTGTGCAAAGTAGGAATTCCAGTGATTGTGGAACAAAATAAGCAATCAAAAAGATGAGGCAAGAGTAATTACAGAACAATCTGACAAGAAAATAAGAAAGCTAGCTAATTATGCTCTTATCCTGGCATAGCTGCAGCGTAGCTTCAGAGCATGTACAAAGTACAAATCTTGTAGCAGGCAACAGATGAGCATAACATTCTCTAAGAGATAACTAGGCTAAACAAAATTATTTCTGTCTTCATTTTTATACCTCAAATTCCGATTTCCAGACTTTTCCAGAAGATCTGTCAATCAGGCATCATGTTTTCCTGAACTTTCATGAAGAAGAGAGTAACTTCTTCCCCCACTCAGCTGAAACCATTCTCCTAATTAACTGAGCACCAAGTAGTGAGCTTATCTTAGCCTTGACGTTTTCTTTCACACAGAGATAAACTGCACATGGCACTGCCGTCCAATTCCCAGTGAGCATTTTGCCCCTTTCTCTTGATCAGCTTGTCACTAGAGTCACTAACAATGTGCATGATGACAAATCTACCTCTGAAATGTACAATAAAAGGTATTTGTCAGCCTGCCCTACCTTGCACTGTTGGAGGAGCAAGTTCCCATTTGTTACTGTTATGTATATAAATACCAGAATTACATGGGCTCAGCCAATAGTGCAGGTCTTTCACTGCCCCTCCCCCTGAAATATGCATATGCACACCAGAAATGTATAAAACTGAATTACAAAGGAAATAATTTCTTTTCCATTGCCAATAGAAACAAATGGAATCTCACACAACCATCAATATATTTACTTAGTCTTGAATGATGACACTGTGAAGGAAGGAAGCAACTCCACCCCATAATGCAGCACATGTTCCTCAGCTAAGAGATAGCTTGCCTCTGTGATGAAGCATTGAGTCTCCCTTCGTTTTCCCACTCCAAAGCTACCAGGTTGTATATTCCTTCCTGTTGCAACTCAACAACCTTCTTTGGGCCCAAAAAACAAACTCCTATATATTCCTTGTCAGACTGAAGAGATAAAAAGAACATAAGAAAAGCTGTGTCAGATTAGATCAAAGGTCTCTCTCAGAAAATACCATTTCACTGAATGTCCAAGTGAGTTGTCTGTAGGAAGTCAGCAGGCAGGACAATAGCACTGTAATATACGGTAACATCTCGTATAGATTATTGCAATGCGCTCTATGTGGGGCTGCCTTTGAAGACGGTCCGGCGACTGCAACTGGTCCAGAATCGAGCTGCGTGGCTGGTGAGTGGTGGGGCCGCTAGGGGACACATCAAGCCGATTCTGATTAAATTACATTGGTTACCAGTTGCTGCCCGGGCCCAATTCAAAGTGCTTGTTTTGACATATAAAGCCCTAAACGGCTTGGGCCCTGGACACCTGAAGGACCGCCTCCTTCCATATGAGCCTACCCGGCAGTTAAGATCTAGCCAGGGGCCCTTTTGAAAGAGCCGTCCCTCAAGGAGGTAAGAGGGATGGCTTGTAGACAAAGGGCCTTTTCGGCAGCTGCCCCCAGACTATGGAATGCACTCCCGACTGAGATTCGTCTGGCACCGACGCTGATGACATTTCGGCGCCAGGTCAAAACCTTCCTGTTCCAGAAGGCTTTTAATTGAAATAATATCAACTGTGGGTCCTGATGGCAATTTTTAGAGTATCTATTTTAATTGTATTTTAATTGTTTTATCTTTTTATTGTATTTTTATTGTATTTTAATTGTTGTAAGCCGCCCAGAGACCTTTGGGTAGAGTGGGCGGCATATAAGTTAAATAAATAAATAAATAAATAAATAAATAAATATTTTCCTGCTTATACACCACCATGGCTAGTATTTACAGCAATACTGTCTCAGATTCTGAAGGGTATGAAGCAAACATATGCAAAAGATTGCCAGGTAAGCTGAAATCCATTTCCTGAGACTTCAAGGGTGATAAATTGAGACTTGGGACAGGTCTTCATCGTGACACAATAGAGGGAACCTACAATGACATAGCAGTGTTTGTCGTAATACAGAGGCAGGACAGGCAAGGGTTGGGAGGGATGTGTGCCCAAAACCAATGCAAACACCTTTGTGTTGAGCTGGTGAACTCTGGCGTTAGCTGTTAATGCACAGAGATGGTGTCCAGGCTTTAAAGTCACCTCTTACACACAAATCAAACTCTCTTCTCCTTTAACATGGCTCACCCAGATACTTCTCCTCCTGCCTGGAGAACTGGTGAAGCACAGCAATTCTTTGACGCCTCAGTTGGTGCTCTGAGATTTGCCAGCCTTATATTGCAAGTAGATGATTGATTGAAAACATAACTGTAACTACAAAGCAAACACAGCAGTCTAGAGTATTTCACACTTTCAGTCACAGGCAAAGAATCTGTTACATTTTCCAGGTTTAGAGCAACTCAGCTTAAAATCTAGTTTACATAACTCTTTTGCTGCATCAGTTTTTTTAAAAAAATCTTGTGATGGACATGTCTTTTAACCTCTCCTCCGCTACATGGTTCTATGGCTTCAGGTTTATTCTTCTTCTTTCCTCCTTATTCTTCATAGATTAATGAGTGCCTGGAATGTTTGCTTTTTATATTTATACTGGGGTTCAGCAGAAAAAAAAACATTTCAAATTTGTTATTTTTATTGCATAAGTTAGTTCAGTGTGATATACTATTAATATCTGCAATTAAAAGTTTGGTGTGCATCGTGACACATGCTCAGGCACATAGGCTGTATTTCAGTAGCTCCTTTATTGGTCACTAAATTAAAAGGTTGCACAGATCAGCAGATCATAATGGAAATAGCAACTTGTACATATTAGCCACAATCCATTCAGTGAGTCATGGAACAAATTGCATGTTGCGACTCAGCTGATTCCAGGACTCCTGGCGCTTTCACTGTGATCTTTCAGACTATTTTTGGATTTGTAGAGAAATATGGTATTTTGGTTTCAGAGATATTACTTGGGTCCTAAGCAGAGGCATGGTTTTTCAAAATTAAAACTAAAATAACCAGCTAAAGCTAAAATAACCAGCCATCTTCCTAAAAAAACAAAAAAACCCTTTTAAAGACAAAAACATCCAAAAGTTCAGAAACAGCAAGGCAAGTGATAATTACATAGCTGTAAGCTCCATTTGTAGATAATTTCGGGGTGAGGGTGGGGAGACCTGGATTCTTCCAAATCAAAATTATTCCTTTACACATTTCATAACAGACCACACTCCATTCCAATCGCCCTCTCTTCCCTTACCTTCCCGAAACTTCCCTTCCCAATTGCGCGAAGAATCTGGAAATGGTCAAAGTTCACTGCAAAAACAAAACAGGAAAAAAATGCATTCATGTCACTTCTTAACATTTCACCAACATGTTTCACAGAGATGTGTCACCAGATGAGGTGGTGTGGTGCAGTGGTTAGAGTCTCGGACAAGAACATGGGAGACCTGCCTTCAAATTCCCACTCAGTCCATCTCACAGATGTCCTGAAGATAAAGTGGGGAGAAGGGGAGCCATGTACACTGCCTTGAGCATCTGGGAAGAAGTGTGGGGTATAAATGCAAGAAATAAATATAAGCAAATAATTATACTGAACAGTATTGTGCAGTACCTAGTGTGGGATTAAAACTACAGAGATCTGCGACCAGATTGCTTTGGATCATGATGAATCTTCTACAGTGGCAATGTGTGTTTAAACTGACTCTTTTAGAACCCTTTCTTTCTGCTGTTTTAATGCTTTCATTAGTTCTGTTGTGTTGTTCTCCTTTGCAAAATAAAATGTTGCAGCCCTAATGGCAAGAGAGAAGGAAAAGAGGAGAAATGGGAGAGAAAACACAGTGGTACACAGGGTCTCTCAAGATATAAGAAGGGCCACAACTTTATGGACAGAGCTGCAATTTTTGGAACATACACACATAGCTGGCCTTCTCACAAGCCAAAGTTCGTGCCCCAAATTACACCAGATGCTGTCCTATCATCCCTTCCACCACTAAAAACCTTAACCAGCTCCAGTGCGCTGCTGGACAACCAGTTCCTCTCCACCCCTGGATGTGTTTATATGATGGATTGTAGGCAAAGAAATGCCAAGGTCAGATGTCAAGAAGCCCCTGGTTCCAAGCCAGAGCAGGTGGCTGTCTTAGATTCCCAAACTGGAAACTGTCTGTGGGCATGGTCACACCAGCAATAAAACCTAGGTTGAATTAGGATTTGCATGTTTAAAATCAATTTGAAAAATCACGGCTGCATGATGCTCTACTGACCCCACATTTGTTTGGCTGTCAATCGAGTTTTTTAAAAACTCTTAACATTTCATGGAGGTTTAACCTTCATGGAGGTTAACCTTCATGGAGGTTTTTTATTTTAACACAGTTTTGGAATCAATTTTATTTTGCATCATTTTAGCATATGTGAATGCCCCTGTCACAATAAATACAGTCTTCAGTGGATCGCCAGTCTCAGCCTGCAGGGGCCTGCAGTACAAAATAATTTTTTAAAGGTTCTTTTTGTTTTTAAATTAGTGCTGTGTCACATGATGAACTCTCCCTTAAATCTCCTCAGAACTGAATTTTTTTTATCTCTCTCACTCTCACTTTGTGAGTTGTACAAAGCCTTCCATTTGGGTATTCCATTTGGGGGTTCCCCAAAGCCTTCCATCTCTGGGCACCAAGGTCTAAAGCCCCTCAGAAATCTCCCTCAAATGGAATTTGCCCTCCAGACTTTGGATGGCAACACCAGATCGCACTGTGTCCTATAATCACTGATCCCAGTGCCTTCTGTGGCTTGATCCCACATAGATCCCTATCTAGAACTGGAATCCAACACGGTCGGATTCCAAAAGATCTCCTGTATGGAGAATTAGTGCAGGGAAATCGTCCCAGAGGGAGACCACAGCTGCGATACAAGGATATCTGCAAGCGAGATCTGAAGGCCTTAGGAATGGACCTCAACAGATGGGAAACCTTGACATCTGAGTGTTCAGCCTGGAGGCAGGCGGTGCAGCATGGCCTCTCCCATTTTGAAGAGACACTTGTTCAGCAGGCCGAGGCAAAGAGGCAGTCCCAAAACCAGCAAAATCAGGGAGCTGGACAGGGGACAGATTGTATTTGTCTTCAGTGTGGAAGGGATTGTCACTCTCGAATTGGCCTTCTCAGCCACACTACACGCTGTTCCAAGACCTCTATTCAGAGCATGTTACCATAGTCTCTCAAGACTGAAGGATGCCTACAGAACTGCTCAATAGCTCAGTGCTTCAGGCATCTGGCTGAAGTGCCGGAGGTTGGGAGTTGGATTCCCCACTGGGCCTCCTTGATAGAGGCTGGACTTAATGATCCATAGGGTCCCTTCCAGCTCTGTAGTTCTAAAGTTATTATTAATTTCCAGAGCAGTTTTTTCAACAAATTAGAATTGCAGCGCAATTTCTCCAGGGTGAATGTGCACAGTAAAACAAAAACCACAGGACTTAAGATCAATTTCAAAAACATTGGGGCAGAAACTGATACAAATGATCAGTGTAACCACACCCTGAGTGTTACAGAGAAGATACATGAAGAACAATTCAAGGAATGGGCAGTCCTTATGATTCATCTGAATGGAGGAGTGTACCTGTGTTTCAAAATGGTACGTATGTGATCTAGAAGACAATGAAATCCAATGAAATCACAAGAAGTCAGAGTAATAATGAGAACCTCAGAACAGCAGAATGATGATAACACTTGGTATTTCATTGCAGAAGGGGGTTTCTTGTTTCTCCCGCCCAGAGACTTCTACCCTGTAGTAACTTGCAGAATTGTAACACTACTAAACAGTGATGGTACACACAGCAGAGGAGCACATTCTTTTCCATAAAAATAATGAACTGAACTCAACAAATAGTTAATGAAATGACAATATTATCCAGTTTGAGAAGCGATCCTATCTTCTAGAAATGTAGTCAAAAAAGGAAGTAATTTAATTTTTTAAAGTAAATCTGCATTATTTGGACAAAATCTGGGAAGAAAACAAGTTCCTTTTTTTCTTTTAAAAAGTATAGATTAAAAAAAACAAATTTATTTATTTATTGTATATATTTATTTGATTTTTATACCACCCATCTGGCTACTAAGGCCACTCTGGGTGATTTACAGATTCAAACATTATAAAACAACAATACAAAGAATAACCAAGTAACAACTTAAAACAAAATGCAACAACAACAAATAAAATAATTAAAATAATAAATACTCCTATATAACAAATGTTCCTATACACTTAGAAATAGGTAATTTCCTCAAATTAAATGTATTTATTATTTATTTATTTATCTTATTTATAGGCCGCCTTTCCCCCCGATAAGAGGACCCAAGGCAGCTCATAGTATTAAAAGTATAGAATTAAAAACATAATAGAAGATATACATTAAAAACTATAAAACTGATTAGAGTACAATTAAATATCTAAAATCAGGTAAAACGTTAAAAGCTATCTTAACTTGAAAATGGCATTCAAGGATTCAATCATGATTGTTAAAAGCCTTCCTGAAAAGGTGGGTCTTCAGCTGTTGGTGGAAAGATAAAAGGGAGGAGGGCAGCCTGACCTCTTGAGGGAGGACATTCCATCACCTGGGAGTAACCACAGAAAAGGCCCTCTCTCGCATCCCCATCAACTGTGCCTGCGTTGGCATCAAGAGAAGGACCTCTGATGATCTTAAGTGCCAAGAAGGCTCATCTGGGGAAATGTTAACGTAAGAAAAGAAATGTAGCAGAGATTGGTGACTTAAAGTAAATAATTAACATGGGTGTACACTGTCTTCAAATTTACAGTTCCAAAAATTATTGCAAATGAATCGTTCTCTCATGAATTGTTATATAACATCGTTGATTTTCATTGACCAGGACACAGGTGAACTCTAATTCTCAGTTAGAGAAGACCTATTCAATCAACAAGGCTTACACAAGTGTTGACTTATCAAGTGCTGTTCATTAAATGGGTCTACTGAAGTTGGCCTTGCAATTGGATTTAATATGCATTATGTAAACATAAATATTATGGCTACATTCCATATTGTGCAGAAGCAATCCGACAGACATGGAGCTTCTCTCTGACACAACACAGATATTGTAGCTTACATTAATGAATGTTTGATCAGCTTGACATCAAGTAAATTTATGCATCCTTCCAGACAACTTTGTCACACTGCCACTGGTTCATTTGCAATATTATAGACCATAATATATTTCATATAATTTTGATTTTATCACAGCTCCAACATATATTAATATAACATGCATACGATCTTCATCACCTCCAAGATTTGTCTTGAAATATATCATAAATAATCTTTAGTATTATGCGAGTATAATGACTGATACATGGTTTTCCATATGTTTTCTTTCAAATTTGTTGCAATCAAGATTTTCCTTATCTTCCCTTTAACCAACACCACATTTTTATTCTGTTAGGGTTATAGCCTGATCCTTGTTCCATTTACTTGTCAGAGCGTCTTTCCTTAATGTCATCCACCCAACCCATAAGATCATCCCAGTTGAAGCTCCTCTGGGTGGCCACCCTGAGGGAGGCCCATAAATCCTCTACAAGAGGTAGGGCCTTCTTTGTAGTGGCTCCAATTTTATGGAACCAGCTTCCAGAGGAGCTCCATCTAGCCCCCTCCCTGTTGACATTTAGGAAGCAATTAAAGACACTGCTTTTCAGGGAGTCTTTCCACACCAACCCTAGCTGACCACCTCCCCCTCACTTCCTCTGTCTTCTCTGGGTTTATATGATTATTCACTGCTATCTGCTTTTAGAGTTATTGTTTTTCATGTCTTTATCTTCTTTTTCTGTTCTCTATTATATGTGTTGTAACCACCCAGAGTAGTGCCTTGGCACTAATAGAAGTGAGATATGAATGAATGAATGAATAGAAAATTCATAGGCCTTTTAGGATTTGCAGATTACTAAGAACTTTATAGGCAAATTTCTAATTAATCACTTCTTGCCAAAGACTGGAAATTCCATTCTCCAATGTGCCTCCCAAAATAAGAGCCAGGAAAGACTTGTAAACTAGTTCTGATTTATTGGTAACAAGGAAACCCTGACAAAGGTTGCCATAAGTCAGAATCAACTTGATGGTACATATTTATTTAACTAATTAATAAACTGCTGAAGCATAAAACAGTTCCTTCACTGTTGTTAGCTGTCTTATTGGTCCATATTTTCTAATGAATGAGACAATAGTGTGCTTCAAGTAAAATAAGGTATGCCACATAGGAACAAAAAAGGGTTCATTTTATCCCTCACAAACTAAAAAAACATCTTTCAGTGTATGAAATCAGTAAGCCTCTCAAAAAGTCATATCATCCCATACATATTTATTTCCTTCTCCCATTTAATTTAAAAAAACTCTCCATGTGTAAAGTCTGGAAAGCATATATCACTCTCTAAGCTCCTTGAAGGTAGAGTGGAATAAACAGGTAGCAAATAATTATGCTGATATCCAACCTTTCGAAGGCTGTTCTTTTTATTTTGTGAGGAATGCAACAGAGTCTTTGTAAATATGCAGGAGCCCATATATAGTTGTTACTTCAGCTAGCAGGAAACCAACATTTGAAGAACTGCCCGCTGGCATCTGTTCATTTGATTTATGGTTCAATTTGAATTTTAGCTCCCAGCTAATTCCAGAGCCATAATGGAAAATAATGGAGGGAAATGTGTTTATACATCACTTTAATTATATTTAATGTGGCCTGGATCTGCAGATGAAGCAACTACTACAAAATTATTTCTGCTAGGATAATGGCTATGATCTTTTAAAAGTAATCATAGTGTAAGATACTACATATTTCATTTACTTAGCCAGATTTTTTAAAAAATGTGTCTACTAAATATAAACATTCCAGCATTTATTTATGTATTTATATATTTATATATTTGTAATATTTTTACTCTGCCTTTCTCCTTAAAAAGGACCCAAAGTGGTTTATATCATTACAAGACAATATTTGAAGCTAAAACAGTAAGTAGACAAATACTAAAAAAGATCAAACAAATACCACTTTAAGAAAATGTAAGCAAAAGTAATACCAAAAAGACAGTCAAAGCAATAAAGCACACAGTCCATTAAAAAACCCCACTCAGGCAGCCAGTCACTGAGGGGAAGCTAGCCTAAAGAGAAAGGTCTTTGCCTGCTTGGGAGAGGACAGCAAAGATGGGGCCAGTCTGGCCTCCTGTAGGAGGGAGTTCCAAAGTCTGGGAGCAGCAACAGAGAAGGCCCTCTCCTGTGTCCCCACCAAATGCACAGGTGAGGGTGGTGGAACTGAGAGAAAGTCTCAGTTCTTTCAGTCTTAGCTCCTATTAATAAAAGAACTCCATTTCAATTAGGCACAGATTTTAAACATTATTGATATCTTGCACTTGAATTACTTTGACTATATTTCTCTCTGTGCAACTTGCTAAGATTGGTAACATTTTACTGGAGGCTCTTCATACAATAGTTATGATACGAACAAGTGGATCCTGCAACTAAAAGTTGCTGCGTGTACTACTCTTACTTTGGATTTGAGCTTGCCAGCCCAGTATGCCTTTGCTTTCCCTTTCACCATTCTGGTTTTCTATTTTATTCCCTCTAATGGCCAATCATCATTTTGTGCTCACCCATCTTACCCAGTCCTCAGAGAGTTGCTTCTTTTTGGCTCACTTCTAGTGCCCCCCCCCTTCTCTCCTAAAGGTGTTTGTTGGATTCTTTGTTTGAGTAATTTATGAAACCTTGAGGTTTCCTCATGTTTGCTATTGTTTTGGTTAGGTAAGGATCCAACCATGGGAGAATGAGTGGGAAAGGTTTTTGCCACCATGCATAAAGAGCCCATGATTTGTGCGAGTTGGGGGCTCATCCTAAAAATGTTGGGATGAGATGCCCTTCCCCTCTCAGACCATGAACCACTAATGTTGTCATAACCTGTGAGTGTTATGGTATGGTAGTGATGAAGTGTTGCATGAATTGACCTTTTCTGAAGAAGGTCTAGAAAAAGCAGAGAGAACAGTCTTTTAGAACAGTCCCAAAAACTTATTTATCTCAGTCCTTTTTCAACCCTATGCTTTTTTCAGTTGTTATATCTGCTGCTGTTTTCTCAATATCACACAGTATTCTTTGTGATTTAATTGTTTTCAATAATTCTATCTTTATTTTGGATGGCTGGATAGCTCAGTGAGTTAAGAGGTTGGAGTTCAATTCCCCACTGTGCCTCCTGTGAGAGGAGCCAGCCTGTGCAGTTATGGGCAAGCTACATAGACCCAGGATGCCTCCAGAAGAAGGAGGTAAACCACCTCTGTATATTCTCTACCTGGAAAACCCTGGAAAGGATCACTGTAAGTTGACAGCACACAATTATTATTATACTGTCTTTATTTTACTAATCAATTTAGATACTGTTTCAGGTAAATTACCATAGTGAAAACCTTTTTTTATTTTTAATCTTAATGCCAGTATAGTCTCAGCTACAGTGGATCCATTGATCCATTGCAGGGGATCCATTATGTTAAGTCACCATAATGACCAACCATTCAGCAGCTGATTCAGTGGATCTGCTCAAGGTGCGACGAGCAACTGGACTGAGGTCTCTGTTATTTCCATTATTATTGTTTCAAGAAAGAGATTGAAGCATGGGCTCCACATTTGAATTCAAAATAACTAGCCCAGTTTTTGACTGTAGATTTCTGCATCTTTGCGATGCTGTAAGACATCCAAGATTGCAACAAACAGACAGCCTGCAGTCTTTTTCTTTCTTTTAACTACAGGGGTTCAGCGTGTTGTTTTTAAAATACTGAATGCACAGAGTTTCTAAAAATAACAAAAGGTCTCTACAGAAGATGTGATCATTCCAAAAATGGAAGAGCCCAAACTTGCTTGGAACAATACATACTTCTACTCCTGTCTGTGTCAGCTGACAGAGAAGTGACTCAGTTATCTTATCATTAGGAATGATTGCTAATAGTCGAGTCATGTATCAAAGGGGATAGGAAAGTTTCATGACACACAGTCTTAACGAGAAAGAGATGACAGCTGTTGCCTATTCAGAGAGGACCATTTTCACTCACTAATGTGTCTCCAGTGTGGCATAATTTTGACAGGACAATCCATTGAATACAACAAGGTTTTTGGCATGAGGTTTCAAGTGAAGACGCTGGAGGGTCTCAAATGATACAAAAATAGTTTGCAAATTGCACATAAATGAATCAATGTTTTCAAAGTCCCTAAATGACATTGGATCTGCAAACCATGCCTTTCAGACATTCTGTATTGTTCCTTTATTTCTTTCAATTACTCTGAAAGTTTGTATTTAAGATGGCTTTCACGTCTGACAATGGAGACAAACATTTCCACCTGAAAATCATTAACAGAAAGCAGATAACAGAGAGCGACAGATTCCCAAGCAAAACTGTTTGTATAAACTAGCTCTGTCTGTAGATTGAAAAGGAAGAGAGACCAGTAAGTTGCTTTTAACCTACCAACAATGGGTTGGGTCCATATTTCATCATACTTAGAGCCAACTCAGTAAGAACAATGAGACTTAAGAAAGCTATTATTAACTTAAGCCCCATTGGTTTCAAGGGCTAGAATCCTATCACTTGATTATTGCACACACTTCATTGTGTGTGACTTGTGCCTTTTTCAACACTTATGCAAGGAATTATTTAATAGAAAACAACAGGGGCAGCCTCTGGCTCATGCAATGGTATGCCAGAGCTCTTTAAACACCATAGTTGGAGCATTAACACTGTTTCCAAGTCTAAGTATAGCTATGCCTGGGTTCAACACAATATAATAAGCTTAAGCTTCACTCACTTCAATGGGATTTAAGAGTGACACATTTAGTTTGATCAGGATCAAATATTACTCTGGGGGAGCTGTTTAAACATGTTATAATAAATTCAAGGAACTCTTTGGATGCAACAGTTGAGTGTAAATACTTTTCAACAGGTGTATGTGTGTGTTTGTTTTAAGATATCGTGCCTATTTCTATTAACCCTGTTCAGTACACAAGTAGAGCTATCATAGGATTTTCTAGCTCAGGCAGCTTTCCAATTTGGTATCAGAGTTTAATGAAGGTTCCCAGCCATTATGCCAGGGTCACAGCCCATACCTTTCCCTTAAAAATACATGTGCCTTCTCCTCTTTTAAAATGTAGCCAAGGAGAACAGCAGTCTGAAGAAATACTTCCCATAAAAGCAGTACCTCTATAGACAGGGAAAGGTAGGATTTATGAATTTTGAAGCCGTGGAAGACAACTGAGGATGTCAGAGACTGTAGGGAAGGACTATTGACATTTAAACTAGGGCTGGACAACTTTTAGCCTTCCCGATGTTGCTGAACTTCACTTTTTATCTGCCATCATTGCAAGCCTAGTCATTGGTGATATATGATGGAAGTGGGCATGTATCAAAATAGAGGGGCAAAGTTTTGCCACCCCTGCTTCACAGGAAAAGGTAGCATTAGGCCTTCACCAGGAAAAATGCTGCTGGAAGTGAGCATGTTAGCCGATCTGCAGACAAAAGGGATGTGAAATATTCACATGTCTGGAGGCAAGGATTTGCAAACTCAACATGGTGTCACAAAACCTTTGAGTCAATTTTTAACACATTTCAGTGTGAAAACATGTCTTGGCTCTACAGTTTCCAACATCCCATGAGTCATTCAGTCTTCGACACCAAGTAGATGGTGGAAAAGTTGGATATTCAAATATGAATTGATTTTGTAGTTCTTTTATAACACACAGCAGTTCAACTCATCAGTGTCAATATGTTTCTCAGGTAATTTTAACTGTTAAGTGCTTGCATACAAAGCTATATAGAGAGAAAATTGTTAGATCAGTATGTGGCTGGGATGGAAAATATGCTGTATTTTCATTTTTCTTGTTTGAGACTAGTCAATATATATTTTGCCAGTAAAATGCTGGTCACTGTTAAGGGGCACGTGCTCCAAGATACAATGGGAGTTACAAGGATCCCAAGATCTGAAGGAGGGTTTGTCTTCACTTAGTTGGACTCCAGATTCCAACTGGTGAATTTGGTTGTGTAGGAATCAAGGCAAGCCACCAAGACCTGAGCCTTCCCCATACGTGTAGGTTCTTTTTTTCCCTGCTTACCTTTCAGCTATCCTCTACTAAGCGAAAATTGTATTTAAAAAAAAAACCCACAAAGAAATATGCACAGGTGCATAAACAAGAGATGACTCCTATGCCCTTCAAAAATTTGGCTCAAAGCACATTTGATCATTTTTGACAGTAAATCAGTTTTGAAGAAGGCTGGCATGGTTGAGGGGATAATGTTGGATCTTTAGTCCTGAACTCTTTGCCATGAATCAGATAAAGCTGTGAAACTTCCTAGATGATGCTGGGCTAACCACTTTTTCTTAGCTTGATCTGTCTCACAGGGATGTTATGAGGATATTGAAGGGAAGAGGAAAAAGTGTGTTATTTTATACCACTAATAATCTTATAGGTGTCAGAAATTAAAGTTGGATGTAGCACTCCAGTATGTATAAGAGCTTTTGTTTCCACATACATTTCACAGACAAGTTCCTCTGCATGTGAAACATGTTTCCCCAGAAACCGACAGAGCAACCTACATGCAAAAGAGTTCTGCATACATATTGGAGCTCACTCTGGATTCCAGTTAAGGGTTTTCCCATGGAAGCACCAGAAGGTAAAGTGACAACGGTTAGAATAAATGGCTTTTTAAAAAAATGCATTAGATAAATTCACAGAGCAGGACTGAGCTACTTTGGCCTTCCGGACATTTTTTGGACTGGAACTCATAAAACTAAAAACATCTGGAGGTCTACTGTGCCATAAATGATTGACTGTGCATTTCTTCTTACAGATGGAGCCTCCTTGTTCAGAAACAGTAAATCCTCAACTGATGGGATGCTGAGGGCAAACATCATGAAATGGTTATAGGAGCATTATGCATTCTCATCGTTCTGGAGTTAGAACGGCTCAGATTGCAAAGAAGAATCTAGCTAATCAACGGCTGCAAAGATCAAAATGATATATTTAATAGCAGGTTTATTAAAGCAGTCTGAATGTAGAGTAGCAGTTCCATTCCCAAGGTACATAACTGTTCACTGGAAACATGTATGCAAATTATAAAATATGTTGCAGATTTCACTAATTAAATGTATTAATTAGAACTGTACAATGCTATTATTTTGTAAGTGAAACTCCTAGACCCCCCTTTCTGCCAAAATGTGCATAGCTCTATTTAGTAGCTCAGTTAAATTAATAGCCTTTTCAGATAAGCCCTGTTTTTATTACTGCTTTCTTACTAGGGACAAAACTGTGAATAGGCTGCACTTATGGATATAAAACTTTAATACATAACCACATTAACCACAAATGATGATTCTGGCATGCTTTACCTTTCCATAAACAATGCTGCATTTGGACACCCCCTTCAGTTAATTTCCCATAATGAATATTACAGATGGTTCTTCAATAGACGACCCTAACCTTCAAAGGATATCACAAGGGCAGCATTTAATTCACTTGATTAGTACTGATCAGGTTGTATTACTGGCAGATCAATGAAGTATTAATTCTAAGAACCTCTCATGAGCATCTACGAGCGTTGCATCAATTGCGTCCATTCCAAAACCATTATGCAGAATGAACAAGACTCCAGTGCTATTAAATGTCAAATGTGCTGCTGTGATGGGATTCTGATGACTTTGTGATGCCTTTGCAGGGAGATGCAGTATAAAGGATAGAGAGTAGAACAACAAACTCCATTAAACTCTTAATCATTATTGTTATACCACTGCTACTGGTGTTTTATTTTAGTCTTTTCTGTACTTGTTCCTTGAACATTTCTGAATGGGGAAAAAAGCAGCCTCAATCTAACGATCACTTTGTACCTTCACTGCAGCTTGGCACATAGGAAAATGCCATTTGGTACATGCAAGTCTAGGGACGTGGTGGCGCTGTGGGTTAAACTGCAGAAGCCTCTGTGCTGCAAGGTCAGAAGACCAGCAGTCGTAAGATCGAATCCACGCGATGGAGTGAGCTCCCGTCGCTTGTTCCAGCTCCTGCCAACCTAGCAGTTCGAAAGCATGTAAAAATGTGAGTAGATAAAGCATGTAAAAATGTGAGTAGGTACCACCTCGGTGGGAAGGTAATGGCGTTCCGTGTCTAGTCGCGCTGGCCACGTGACCACGAAAACTGTCTTCAGACAAACGCTGGCTCTATGGCTTGGAAACGGGGATGAGCACCGCGCCCTAGAGTCGGACACGACTGGACTAAATGTCAAGGGGAACCTTTACCTTTACCTTACATGCAAGTCTACACTGAATCTTCTTACTTGAAGATGCAAAGGACAGGTCTGTGTATTTATGCTTTGTGTACAGATATAGGCAATGTAATGGGCTAGCTGCTCACAAGATCTATGTGCTATGATATTTTAATGGGCTGGAACCATGACATTCTCTCACCCATCCATCCCTTTGGGTGTCCTTGTTCCTCTGAGCTCATTTGCAATCCTCATAGCAACTAGGGGCAGGGAGAGGCAGGGACATTGTATTTTTGTTGTGAGCAACCTCTGTTGTAAGAGAGCCAATGTGGTTGTAAGAGAGTCAATGTAATAAGTGGCTGACTATTACCTGGATGACCTGGGTTCAAATCCCAGCTTCTCTGTGAAACTCACCAGACACTCTTGGGCCAGTCACAGTTACTCTGCCTGTCCTACCTCATAGGCTTGTAGTGAGGATAAAGTGGGAAGAGGAGAGCAAAGTGTCCTGTCTTCAGCTCATTGACAAAAAGGTGGGATATAAATGTATCTAATTAATTATCAATAATAATGCAAAGTATTTGGTAGTGGTATGGTCTAGGATCCTGACTCAAAGCAGCTGCTGTTGGTACAAAACAACTAAAATCTGTTTTACCGTATGGATCAAGAGATGCTGGAAAGCTGAGTATCCTTAGCAATATGGCTATGGAGATGATAATGATAAGCACTTATTCTCCAGAATGTGTCACTATACTACTGTGCAGTGCCACTGTGCCAAAGCAAATTGCATTATCCCCCAAAACTCATACATAGACCAAATGTGTCTATCCATCACTAAATGAACCCCAGTTCAACATCTGTAGAGATATGTTCTGTACAAAATGGTTGAATCTGTACCTGGCCTTCCCATTTGTCTCTCAATATTTATGCAAACATCTCTCACCTTTGACTTTGATAACTTTTCACAAGCAAGCATCTGTGTATCAAGACCACAGCTGTATTATTTGAAAGTATGGAGAGCAGCAGCCCATTTTATCTTTCCTGATATTTGGCACAACCCTGAGAATTGATTCAATATTGACTGCACGCGAAGCTAGCAACCTTGTCCACATTAGACCTGCTTCAGTGGACATTCTTGGGGTGCTCCTGACTTCAGAGGTTAGGCAAGTAGCCCCCAGAGAGAGGGTCTTTTCAGCAGTGGCATCCACACTTCAGTATCTATTCCCTAGACATGTGCTTTGTTTATTATTATTTAGATACTAGGGCCTGCATTAGTTCCCTAGGCCTGTATCCAGTGATGTTATTATACTATGGCATTAATTTTGCACTAGTTACTATGCAGCAACTACACAATTTAGGTTGTATAAGGGTGCTATGCAACAGAGTTTCTGTTGTGCAAGCAGTTGTGTACAACTGGTTATGCACGAAGTTGCACAAGGTATCCAAGTGGTTGTAAAATGGTATAATCCAGCTGAACTGTGCTAGTGGGGATTGTGACTTTGTTAGCATTATACTGGATTTAATCACTTGCCTTTTATGGCTCTTAACACTTATGGACATTGTTTACTGTTTCTGAATCTTCTACCTGATTTTATTGGTTGAGTCTTCCACCATCTCCTCTGGTGGTTTTTTTAAAAATGGTTTTATAGTTCTTATTCTCATTTTCTTTTTTCTTTTTGTTGCACAAAGCCATGAGACTATGTATGAAAAGCTCAGTGAGTTATAAAAGTTATAAATGTATTGCAAAAACAGGTAAATCTCAGAGAATAAGCACTGTACACAAGAGTTAATTTCTGTAACAGAAGTTAGCATAAAACAAAACTTGTCAGTCATTAGAACTGTCATTTTGACTATGTGATTAAAAGAAGCTTTTGCCAACAGAGGTCTTTGGCCCAAATCCATAATTCACAGTCAAGTATTCTACTCTACATCTATGAATCCTGAGCTGGCCAAAAAAAAATGGGCTGACACTATTTTGACCTCACAGTGACTCTGTAAGACAAGCTAAGATAGACAGTTGTTATGTGCTGCCAAGTAAAAAAAAAACTTTTAGCAACCCTAATAGGGCTTTTCAAGGTAAATATGATATTTAAGGAGTGGCTTTACCAGTTCCACACACCCCAGTGATTTTCCATGGCTGAGCGAGGATTCAAGCCAAGGCTTCCTGAGTCATAGTCTGTCACTCTATTCACTACACCACACTGGGTATACAAAGGTAGACAGAGGGAAAGAGAAAATGATTTATTTGTCCATTCAGTGAAGTCTACTGACTCTGAGTTTGCAGAGATTGTGTTATCTGCTCTGGATTTTAGTCTGAACTTTATAGGAGCTATATAAGTTGCTGAAACTATTTTGGGGAAGGTGTTCAGCACCTTGGACAGCTTGTGCAAAGTCCGGACAAAACCTGGAGCAGAGTCAAGTCACTACACAGTTGCCTCCACTATATTCAACTAACCAATATGTTTCATAGCTGAGTAGGGATTTTTTTATAGAAATCCATGCTGGGTACAGAAATACAGTTCAACAGCAAGTCTCATGTTTTGCAAACAGAAGTTCCCATGGCATTTGGTATTTCCAGGTACTGCTGGGGAATATTATCTGAAACGCCTGGAAGTCACTGCCAGTTGTCATAAACCAAAAGTGAGTCGTCCCCCCAAGTCCAGATGTTCCTGGACTTTGACTCAGAGAACTGTCAGCCAGCATGACCCACAGTTAGCAATTCTGGGTGCTGTGATCTAGCAATGACTGGGAACCACTCCTGTAGGCAATACGTCAGGTTCCTACATTCCACTACTAGACCAAACTGGTTCCCACTGGGGGAGGAAAAGGAGCCCTTTACTCTTTTCTTTCTGCAATCAGGAGACCCTTAGAGTGGGTTGAAAGAGGAAAGGCAGAAGGTGCCAACACTTTCTGTTTTAATTAGGAATTCACACCTAAAAATGTGCTCCTAATAAACCAACTACTCAGCAATTTTCTACAGACACCTGTATAAGAAGTTTAACAATCAACAAACAAGCCTACCTTGAAATTATTTTCTAGTATTTTTTTCCCTGTGACTAATGAATACATACACAGTGTAGGGAATGGAATAGCAACTCAGCATCAGGCTTCACCCAAAATCGAGGCTCTTTCAACTAGAACATTTCGCAGGAGCTCTTGTGTCAGCTGTAGACACGGGGCTTTCTTCAGATGCTTTCTGAATGTCCACAGATCATGGTGGAGCCTGTTCTTGATCATATGCATTAATTACCCACAGAACACAAAAGTGAAAGGAATCACCGGAGTAAGCTGTTTTGGTTTTGCCTTTCAGGCACTTCTCTTTCCAAGACCTGCTACATGACATCTTTGAACTGATGCCAGGTTTAATACTGAGGGGAACTTATGTATGCAAAGCATTTCCCCTACCTCTGTTCTTTTGGTTGTTTCTAACAGTCTTCTCTCCCAGACAGAAAACACAGTTTCTGGTGCTAGCATCTCTAGAAGACATATTAATATTTTTACTGATCATTATGCTATGTTGCTACTGAACACTGATGCAAAGCTTTACATATGCCAGTAATTGTAGGAGAGGCCTATTGCCCTCATGCCCTGTTGGCGAGCTTTCAAGAAGTACATAGTTGGTCACTATGGAAAACAAGATGCTGGTATAAGACAAGTTTGGTATACAGCTAGGATTGTATACTCTTAAATACTGAACATGCCGAAGGGCAAATCCCCCCCTTTCCCCCCTTTATGGCAAGTTAAATGCAGTTATCACAGCAGCAGCAAAGCTAAAGAGCTGAGTCCTTACATGAGCTTGAATTTAATCAGCCAGTATTCAACATGGCCAAAGGAAGTCTTATAAGGTCTGAAAGAAGAAATGGGAAGATTGAAAGATGTGAGCCAGAGACATTCTGTTTTGTCATCCAGGATAATATGAAGCTAGGGGAAAATGTCTATATATATTCAGAACAGGGAATGCAAAATTTCACCAAGTTCTAATGGAATATTGAACTGAAAAACTGGGGAGAAATTTCCAGGAAGAAAAATGAGCAAATTGAACAAGGCATGTTCCCCCCCCCCCCCATCCTTGTATTTTTGATAATCTTTATTCATTACATTTATATCTTATCTCTCCTTCAAGGAGGCCTAAGTGGTTAAGATGGTTCTCTGCCTTTATTTCATTTTCTTCTCACAACACATGTTGTGGCACACACAGAGAGACTGGCTCAAGATTGTTGAATGGGATCTGAATATGGGCCTCTTTAGCCCCATCCATAATTTACCCACTACATTATGCAGGCTTCTAGAACAAATCCACCATCTCTAGTTTGTTGCCATACTTAGATTCCACATGATTTATAAGAATCAAATGGACTGAGTCAGACCATGAGAGAATGTTCATAAAGCCCATCACCATAAGGCATAAAAGAAAAGAGAGAGAGAGAAAAGGGGGGACTATGTTTGGTATGGCTGTGTCTTCACCTGTGAAGCTTAAAAAATAATACCAATGTCCTTATAAAATATATATCACCCTAATTAGTTATTTTACTTCAAATAACAATTATGTGCTGACAAGTCAAATCCAACTTATGGCAACTCTCCTCAGGGTTTTCTAGTTACAGAGTTCTCAGAAGTGGCTTACTCTGGTACCATACACCTTACCCAAGGCTTCACATACTGGCTCTTCCTGTGGGAAGCACAGCTGTCCAGCCAGCACATTTTCCTTCTGCTCAAACCAAATTATCATAGTACTGGCACCTAAAAAGTTTATGAAGAACCATCAGTGATGCATGAAGCAACTAAAATTAGTGTTCCTCCAATATTCGGTAGGTGTCACAAAAATTATGATATCAAAAGATGTGTCAGGGAAAAACAAATTAATTGAGCATTGAATAGAAGAACAGGATTAGGTTCTTTTATCCTTCTGTTCCTATTTGTACCAACACAGTTGGACTCATTATGTATTCACAAGAACTGGCAGCAGTGTTACATGGTCACCTGTACAAAACAAAGCTTTAGAAATTAGTTCTGGACCTCAACGCAATTAGCAAGTACAAAGGATGAAATGTTTCCAGCAAAGCTGGTGAAGAGAAGCTTCCCTCTGAATTAAATAGAATGGATATTTCAGTCAGTACGTAATCAATAACACTGGATTAGTCAGAGTAACAGTAACTGACTATAATACAATGCAGAATTACATGCATGTCCCCACTGAAACCAGGAATTAAAATTAATTGGTTTTTAGTACTCATTCATCAGGATTTTAGAATGATTGCATGGAGGGAGTTGTGTTATTTTCTGGCCCCACAAGTATTCTAATGCAATGAGAGTCAACAGTAGGGTTAGGGTTTACTGTACACATCTTATGTTTCCTATATTCCAGTGTATTCTCTGGACAGGACCAACCTGTAAACAGAGTAAGGGCATTGTTGCTTTTCAGCACCAAAGTGCACAGGACAGGATTTTTCTCATGTGTTACATTAGGTGTGACAAAAAAAGTTCTTGAGTAGCAAAATGCAAGGGATGAGTTGGGAAATTTTTTTGTCTCGGCCATGTTTTGTTTGAATTAAAACAAAACAGAACAGTAGAAGCCCCACAGAGGACTCTTAGTGATGTAGTTTACAAATGTGTAAGTGATGTCATAGAATGTCCACATTATAGGTCTAGATCTATGTGGATCAGTAACAAAATATAACTCTGAGGATTAGACTATCCCATCCTTGTGCATCTTGGTTAAGTGTACTTACAGCACAATAAACAACAAGAAACAAAGTTGTGTGGTCCTTACACAATCCAATAGCAAGGACCAATACACAGATGACACTCAGCTCTATCTCTCCTTCCATCCTTCTGCAGTGGATGCTGTCCCGTCCCTTGAGCGCTGCCTGGATGCACTGCTGGGATGAATGAGGGACAACAGACTGAGGCTGAACCCGGACAAGATGGAAATCCTGCGGGTGGGGGCCCCTAGTGTCTGTGGTCTGGGTGCCTCCCTATCTTTGGGGGCAGGCACTCTTTCCATGAAGGATGAGGTTCGTAGCTTGGGCATGCTTTTGGACCCATCACTATCAATGACATCTCAGATAGCGTCTGTGGTCCGATCTGCTTATTTCCACCTAAAGCGGATCGCCCAACTATGTCCCTACCTTGACACCGAGTCCCTCACCACACTGGTCCATGCGCTGGTAGTCTCGAGATTAGACTACTGTAATGCCCTCTATGTGGGACTGCTACGGAGACTGCAACAGGTCCAAAATGCGGTGGCCAGACTTCTGAGTGGGGTTAGAAAATACCAACATATCTCCCCCACCCTGGCCACCTTACACTGGCTACCTGTTCACTTCTGTTCCAGTTTCAAGGTGATGGTACTAACCTATAAGGCCCTATATGGTTTGGGACCTCGATATCTGGCCGAGCGCCTCCTTCCAGTTAGGTCTGCCTGTCCTATAAGATCGTCACAGGCAGGGTGGCTGAGAGTTCTGACCCCGAGAGAGGCCCGAAAAACAACCACTAGAAATCGGGCCTTCTCAATTATGAAACTCTCTTCTGCCTGAAGTCCGCCTGGCCCCTTCACTGGGCACGTTGAAAAAGCTACCAAAACCCTGGCTATTTAGACAGGCCTTCCCTGAACAAACTACACTCTGATACAATAGTGTCCAATGATATAACTTCTATCATACTGCCATGCTCCATGTTTTTAATATTTTTCTATGCTTCTAATTGTATTTATTGCATTGTAATTTTATCCTCACCGCACTTTGTGATTTTTGATTTTCGCCCCATGCATTGATGTTGTTATTTGCTATTTTGTTACTTTGTTGTTTTTCATTATTTGTTGTAAACCGCCCAGAGTGGCCTTGGCTGCCAGATGGGCAGTGTATAAATCAAATAAATAAATAAAATAAATAAACAAGTAACACCTTTATTGGAGCACTACATTTTTTAAAAAAGAAAGCTAGCTTTTGTCCTATACTAGTCTTCATCAGTCTGTAGACCAATATACAAGAGTCTCCAAAGTCATGGCAGATTTCTGTGCCAGCTCTGATTCTTAAAAGTGAGTTCCAAAATACAGGCTACAAATACAGTTCAGAGATGTAGGTTTCAAATTCTACCCTGGTGTCCATTGGTTGGATTTTCTCTTCCAACTCCTCAAAGGGTGAACAATAATCAGCATTTTCCTAGCCCTACAGCAGAATGCTATATATGTCTACTCAGAGGTAAACCTCGTTGAATTCAATGGGGATTGCTCCCTGGTGAAGTCAGTATGGGAGCGCAGGCTTAATTTTGTGCTAGATTACAGTAAAAATGTGTGCCTCATTCCTGCTGGTTCTATTAGCAAGGTAGAGAGTGTGCATTGTTCAGCTTGAATATAATCTTTAGAATAATTATCTTTAGAACTGCAGAGCTGTAAGGGACCCAATGAATCATTGAGTCCATCCCCTGTCAAGGAGGCACAGTGGGGAATCCAACTCCCCACCTCTGGCCCTGCAGCCAGATACCTAAACCACTGAGCTAGCCAGCAGTCCTTGATGAGGATTTGCCCAAGCATGTTTTTACAGCATGCTTGGGCAAATGGGTGATTTGGCATTTTAGATGCACCACAGCTCTCGTTTAGCTGCCATATCTAATTGTGGTTGTGCCCTGGTTGCAAGTAAGAAACATTTGTATAATATACAATTCAGTCAGCTTATTCTTTTGGGAACAGGATCCCGGCATATTAACCTTTTTATTTGCTTTCTGTAATTATTATCATTATTAACAACCCCCCTTCTCCAAATATGTACTTCCCCATATTTTAATAAACTGAAATAATATGTTCAATTGTGTACAGGAGGATAAATAGCACCACAGACAAGACGGGTAACAATATACCCAACTAATACTTAATCCATCACAACTTCCTCTGAACAATGTGTCAAACTATAGGAATAAAGACGTGTCTAAAATAATTCCAAGTTTTAACTTGTAAAATAACAGCCTTGTAATGCTAAGCACCTCATTCTCACTTATAATGTAGAAAATGTCAAAAAGCTAAACATTTGGAAATAAATTGTTTTTGTCTAGGATGAAAATGACCTAGCTGAGTGGTAAAGAAGAAAATTGAATTTTCAAGAAATAAAGCTCTACATATTTATTCATAGCCCAAGCTCCAAAACAAACCCTTATTTAAAGCATTTCAAATAAGCACAGATTGTAATTTAACACACTGCTACATTTGCCAAACTATAATCTGTGCACTCATTTCACACGCTAGCAAGGTTTTGCTCAAAATCCTACAAAGTAGGCTTCAGCAGTATGTGGACTGAGAACTCCCAGAAGTACAAGCTGGATTTCGAAGGGGCAGAGGAACTAGAGACCAAATTGCTAACATGCACTGGATTATGGAGAAAGCCAGAGAGTTCCAGAAAAACATCTACTTCTGCTTCATTGACTACCCAAAAGCCTTTGACTGTGTGGACCACAGCAAACTATGGCAAGTTCTTAAAGAAATGGGAGTGCCTGACCACCTTATCTATCTCCTGAGAAATCTATACGTGGGACAGGAAGCAACAGTTAGAACTGGATATGGAACAACTGATTGGTTCAAAATTGGGAAAGGAGTATGACAAGGCTGTATATTGTCTCCCTGCTTATTTAACTTATATGCAGAATACATCATGCGAAAGGCTGGACTGGAGGAATCCCAAGCCGAAATTAAGATTGCCGGAAGAAATATCAACAACCTCAGATATGTAGATGATACCACTCTGATGGCAGAAAGTGAAGAGGAATTAAAGAACCTCTTAATGAGGGTGAAAGAGGAGAGCGCAAAAAAGGGTCTGAAGCTCAACATCAAAAAAACTAAGATCATGGCCACTGGTCCCATCACCTCCTGGCAAATAGAAGGGGAAGATATGGAGGTAGTGACAGATTTTACTTTCTTGGGCTCCATGATCACTGCAGATGGTGACAGCAGCCACGAAATTAAAAGACACCTGCTTCTTGGGAGGAAAGCAATGACAAACCTAGACAGCATCTTAAAAAGCAGAGACATCACCTTGCCGACAAAGGTCCACATAGTCAAAGCTATGGTTTTTCCAGTAGCGATGTATGGAAGTGAGAGCTGGACCATAAAGAAGGCTGACCGCCGAAGAATTGATGTGACCTCTGAGACAAAGCTGTAGGATAGCTTCCTTCTTTTAATTTCTATGGTTTAACCTGAGGTGAAAGTGAAGGGGGAGTGGTTTCCTGTATAGAGTTCTCCAGGCACTCTGATGATGGTAATCCAGGATCTTACATGAGCAGTACCAATACCAAACTTTCTTACTACCTAATTGGTACCTGTAGTAAGCAAGTCCTTAGTTGCATCCCACCTAGTTCCTAAGGAAAAGTGACTGGAAAGAGAATACACTCAAGTCAGCTCTCTTTTCTTGTTGGCTGAGCAACTGGTTTACGGTGTTTTGCTGCCTGAAGCAAAGAACAAGATGGCACCCCTCCCCTTCCGTGCACCAAAGCCAGCTGGACTTGCTGCTGAATTTTTCTTCACCTTTAAGGATGGGAGAACATGCTGTACCACACCTGAACCCAAAAGGTTAGTCTATGGGGTGACAGGCAAGTTGCATGGCTTCTTGCTGTTCCCTTTCAGTATCTACCATCTGAAGTTTCTGCCTGCTGGGTGAATTGTCACTCATCTTATGAAAGCTCTCAATGAGAGTATAAGGGAATATTCCCATCTTGCTGGTATGCACCATCAAGCTGCATTTGACTTATGGTGACCCTAGTAGGATTTTCAAGGTATGTGAGTAGTTTTACCATTGTCACTCCCCTGGTGAGCTTCCATAGTTGAGTGGGGATTGGAACCAAGTTTTCTTGTGTCCTGACCATCACTCAAACCACTACACTGGCTCTCAACAGTCTCACAGCTGCTCCATATTTTACAGTCCTCTGACTGCATATAGTCTTCAAATGCTTGCCTACTGAGCTTTCTTCCAAATTAATCAAAAGCACTCTCTTCCACAACTCCACAGACCTGAGGAGATATCAGTGCTGAAATTAGGATGGTACCAAGAACACATGCCCACTCTAGATGAGAACAGAGAAAAACAGGCAAAGAGGGCACAGTCTAATTCAGTGAAATGAAACCAGTCTGTCAGTGTTTTTATCATATCCTTTCTTTTTGTCTAGTGTGCTGCTATTACTATTTTAATTGGAGACAATAATAAAATTATTATTTAATAAATTTTTTTAAAAAACATAGAAAAGGATGTAAAACACTAATTTCTTCATTCCTGAGACATAGGCTATTTTGCAAAAGCACCTCATCACACAAAAATAACACTGTAATGAAACTGCATTCAAGCTTTGCCATGTCACAGTTCAATGTGAATATTGTCTGTGAGAGACTTTTAAAAGAGAAGACGTGGTGAAAAAATGGTAAGAGGCACGGGTCATGCTCCTGCCATCCACCTTGAAGATTTGGACTTATTCCATTAAACATTCATACCATGTACTAAAGCACTTTATACCGAAGGTTCTGGAGTTGGATTTGTAATTCTCATCCACATGCACAGTGTGCTAATAGAATGTAAAGCATTTAGATATGCCATGTTTGCCTGCCTTAAAATATTTCACAGTTTCATCTCTGGCTTGTGGCTTTCTTTTTTAGAGACTTGGGCAGACAGCAGGTGGGTTTTAAGATGTGAGCTTCATGTGCACCCTACAGTCAGCAGAGAGATTAAGTGGCACATTCCAGCCATTAAATTCTAACTCTGACATTCGTTTTCACAGTTCTGGAAAGTATCCTTTATATAGCAGGATATAATTGCTCATTCCTCAGTTTCTGAATGATAGACTTTCCCAGAAGTAAGCCCTGTTCACCTCAATGAGACTCATTAGTCTCTGAAATACTGGTAAAAGTTTGGGTGATGGCTATGGAACACTACAATAAGCATGCACAGTCCAACTTTCTGAAAAAAATTCCTATGTAAAGTAAGCATCTTTAAGGTCCCA
Organism: Intellagama lesueurii; assembly: GCA_037013535.1. Taxonomy (NCBI): domain Eukaryota; kingdom Metazoa; phylum Chordata; class Lepidosauria; order Squamata; family Agamidae; genus Intellagama; species Intellagama lesueurii. Next base: position 189,765,666 of record JBAJHW010000003.1, on the reverse strand, counting down.
TATCTTTTAAATGACAGGATGGATCAACTTCCAGTTTTAAAATGCAAGTAGCAGGAATCGATTCCTTTTCAGGAAGCAGTGGTGGGCATTTGCAAAATAATTACCAAGTTCACTAAGAGCCATGAAAAAACAGCAGCAACATGAGATCAGAGGGATCAGAGGGAGTGGGTGGGAAGGTTTTTAAAGCAGAAATTAGAACTTTAAAAGTACTTGCCTAAGCTTCTCCAAATTTGGCACAGAGCAAGCCTTTACTCTCTACAATCACTCTGCCAAACATGGTCCTGATTCAAGAGCCAGTCCAAAACTTACAATGTTTTGTTTAGACTTCCTTCTTCTGTTAGTAATAGCTTATGGAACACTGTTTTGACTAATCATGCAAAATCAAAGGTGAACTCCTGTGCACCTCTAATAATCCATACTCTAAGAGTGACAAATTTTTGGCAGTCCAGATATTTGGATTGCAGCTCCTACAGTCCTTTATCATTAGGCTGGGGATTCTGGGAGTTGCATGCCAAAACATTTGGAGTGCCAGAGATTCACTGCTCCTTATTTGTTTGTAGCCACTGGCCCAGGAGGGCCTTTTGCAAATCATATATCCATAAAGTAGTCCATATTGCTACCACTGATGCCAGCTCTGTATCTGTTTAACATGCTAGAATGGAGCCATAAAACAAATCTTTAGTTATTTCTTGATGATAAATGTCAAACCAAATGAATTAACTGAAGTTTCTTTGACTGTTACCTGGTTTGAGAGACCTCCTGGTAAGAGAGATTGGAAGCACCACAGAGAATACCTCTTTTACATGTTTCTGTTTTTCAAAATGGGTATCTAGCTATATCCTGAAGAAAATATATTTTGCTTACCTCAGAAAGAGTGTCAGGGCAATGGAACATCTGGCAGGTCTTATTCAGTCCACTCAAAGGTATATACAACTTACAATGGTTTCTCATGCAGGAGTGACTATGAAACTATATTAAACATGACCTGGACCATATCTCCATCTTGCTGAGGAGTTGGCAACTTGTGGTCTCCAGATGTTGTTGAATTGCAGCATCCCTCAATTCTAGCTATACTGGCCAAGGATGATAGGAGCTGTAGGCCAAAGCCTTGTGGAGGTCCACAGTTGCCCACCCCAGTATAGTCTGGTGTTATCCACTGTCAGGTGGGTGGCTTCATCGGTGTCTCAAAAGGGATTTTTCCTAGGCTTTCTGCCAAGAGGAGTTATTGTACAAATCTGGATCTTTCAAATGAGAAATGTGTTCTTTATTGCTATGCTATGCCTTCTCATTAGAATTGCTTCAAAACAATCACACATCCACATACATTTTTATATGCCTCTTCCGACTGAACATTAAATTCATATAGAAATGATACATTATGTGCCAGTAAAAGGCTGTAGGTCTTTTGCTGATGGTCATATGAGGATCTTTCTTTTCTGGTTGAAGAACGTTCTGTGAGTGTGTGTATGTGTCATTTTTCTGTTGCGTGTCTCAGGATGCGCTTTGTAATTCTTCATGCTGACTTTAACCTAATTCATTTCCACTCTGCCAAGGGCTTTCAGTGTTATCTGGGATTCCCTCCTTACTCAGTGCCTGTAAGCTATACTTTTCCTGCCAGAGAATTCTTTGCCCTCCTGAGTGGCCTTAATGGCTTTTCTCATCTCCTGCTGTACTGCAATCAGGAGGGATAGCTAACCACATATCTGCATCCCCCCCCCCACCCGTTTTTATTGTTTGGACTTCTTTTTTTGTCTGAATACAACAAGTATCTCAGACAAACAGCTCTGATGGCAAGCTGAAAAGACAAGAAAGTGAAAGGATGAGAATTTGGGTAGTTGTGCTACTTAGCATCTACTTCACTGTATTATTCAGGATTACTACTATGGCTACCTACTACTACTATTATTATTGTGTACCTGGAGTAATGGATAGAGCGATGGACTAGGACTCTGGAGAATGGGATTTGATTCTCTGTTCAGCCATGGAAACTCACTGGGGGAGTGGAACTGGTAAAATCATTCCTTAAATGCTTACTTACCTGTCAGGGTCACTATAAGTCAGTTTTAACTTGATGGCACATAACAACAACAACAACTACTACTACTACTGTTGTTGTTGTTGTTGTTGTTGTTGTTGTTGTTGTTGTTATCGTTATTATTATTATTATTATTATTATTATTATTATTATTATTATTATTATTATTATTATTATTATTATTATTATTATTATTATTATTATTATTATTATTATTATAAAATGAAACGGATCCAAACAATGTTAGCTGCATTAAAATCATATTGGTATCACTGGAACTTAAGGCATGATTAACTCGTCCTCCTAATTTCAACTGTAATCAAGTCTGATTAACTCTGGCTGGTTCTAAGGCAATATGACCTAAATATAGTAAGACTTTGGAGGTCCAGCGTACAAGGAAAGATTCTCTGAGTATTCCGTTTCTCAGTAGTGCTGATCATAAAGACACCATCCAACAGTGCACGGATGAAAATGAAAGAGGGTTGTGAGCAGACAAATGGGTTGTAAGCAGAAAGCAGCAACTAAAAGTACTGTGGTTTTATTGGGCTGGACTATGACTGGAGTCTGGTAGCCCTGCAATTTGTCCTGGCAGACAACAATTATGGATCGAGCCAGGGGCCAAAACATAATTTAAAACATGACAATGCTTTCTACACGATTAATGGAACATATTGCTGGCAATACTGCTGCTATTACTACTATTACTGCTACTACTATGAAGAAATCATCAATATGCAAGGTGCTTTATGGAGAACAAGAAGAAATGTTCCTATCTCAAGGAGTTTACAAATTAAAATTAAACACAGAGGAAACAAATGGTGAAGAAGGAATGCAGCTCGGTGAGTAAGGAAAGAATATATTTATTTCAACAGACATGTTAGGCATAATTACAGGCTACCCTCTAACAACAGAGTACCTTCATCAAGTTAGAGTGATTGTGTGAAAGCCACAAGAAGGAATTGGTGGCTTTTAAGGAAGAATTTGAAAGATGTTAAGGAGAAAGGGCACCATGCAGGTGTTCTAGGAAGCCACTCTAAGCTTACGGGACAGTAAAATCTAGCAACTGAGGAAGAAAGATGCAAGGCTCAAGGAAGGAGAATCAAGGGCAGGGAAGTATTATAGCAGAAAAACCACAAGAAAATGAGTAGTAAGGCTTTGAAGGCATGCACAAGAAATTTGTGCTCAATCCAGGGAAAGCCAGTAAGAGGGCATCAAACAGTATCATCACCCAAACTACACTGTAATACAAAAGTAGTTGAGGGTTTAAGTAAACAGAAGATGAACTGTCAGCCAAACATACGTAACAACTATGCCAATAGGTCCCTTCACGGATTGCTGCCTTGTCGTGGCGAAGGGGCTTGAGTAATTCAGAGAAGCTATGGGCTATGCCGTGCAGGGACACCCAAGACAGACAGGTCATAGTGGAGAGTTCTGACTAAACGCGATCCACCTGGAGCAGGAACTGGCAAGCCACTCCAGTATCTTTGCCAAGAAAACTCCATGGGCAGAAACAAAAGGCTAAAATATATGACGCTGGAAGATGAGCTCCTCAGGTCGGAAGGCGTCCAACATGCTACTGAGGAAGAGCGGATGACAAGGACAAGTAGCTCCAGAGCTAATGAAGTGGTTGGGCCAAAGCCGAAAGGACGCTCAGCTGCGGACGTGCGTGGAAGTGAAAGGAAAGTCCGATGCTGCAATGAAAAATACTGCATAGGAACCTGGAATGTAAGATCTATGAACCTTGGTAAGCTGGACGTGGTCAAACAGGAGATGGCAAGAATAAACATTGACATTCTGGCTGTCAGTGAACTAAAATGGATGGGAATGGGCGAATTCAATTCAGACGATTACCATATCTACTATTGTGGGCAAGAATCCCATAGAAGAAATGGAGTAGCCCTCATAGTCAACAAAAGAGTGGGAAAAGCTGTACTGGGATACAATCTCAAAAATGATAGAATGATTTCAATACGAATCCAAGGCAGACCTTTCAACATCACAGTAATCCAAGTTTATGCACCAACCACCAATGCTGAAGAGGCTGAAATTGACCAATTCTATGAAGACTTACAACACCTTCTAGAACTGACACCAAAGAAAGATGTTCTTCTCGTTATAGGGGACTGGAATGCTAAAGTAGGGAGTCAAGAGATAAAAGGAACAACAGGTAAGTTTGGCCTTGGAGTTCAAAACGAAGCAGGGCAAAGGCTAATAGAGTTTTGTCAAGAGAACCAGCTGGTCATCACAAACACTCTTTTCCAACAACACAAGAAGCGACTCTACACATGGAAATCACCAGATGGGCAATACCAAAATCAGATTGATTATATTCTCTGCAGCCAAAGATGGAGAAGCTCTATACAGTCAGCAAAAACAAGACCTGGAGCTGATTGTGGCTCTGATCATCAGCTTCTTACAGCAAAACTCAAGCTTAAACTGAAGAAAGTAGGAAAAACAACTGGGCTAGTCAGGTATAATCTAAACCAAATCCCTTATGAATACACAGTGGAAGTGAAGAACAGATTTAAGGAACTAGATTTGGTGGACAGAGTGCCTGAAGAACTATGGATGGAGGCTCGTAAAATTGTACAGGAGGCAGCAACAAAAACCATCCCAAAGAAAAGGAAATGCAAGAAAGCAAAGTGGCTGTCCAACGAGGTCTTACAAGTAGCAGAGAAGAGAAGGGAAACAAAATGCAAGGGAGATAGGGAAAGTTACAGAAAATTGAATGCAGTCTTCCAAAGAATAGCAAGGAGAGACAAGAGGGCCTTCTTAAATGAAAAGTGCAAAGATATAGAGGAAAATAATAGAAAGGGAAAAACCAGAGATCTGCTCAAGAAAATTGGAACTATTAAAGGAACATTTTGTGCAAAGATGGACATAATAAAGGACAAAAATGGTAGGGACCTTACAGAAGCAGAAGACATCAAGAAGAGGTGGCAAGAATACAGAGAGGAATTATACCAGAAAGATCTGGATGTCCCGGACAACCCAGATAGTGTGGTTGCTGACCTTGAGCCAGACATCCTGGAGAGCGAAGTCAAGTGGGCCTTAGAAAGCATGGCTAACAACAAGGCCAGTGGAGGTGATGGCATTCCAGTTGAATTATTTAAAATCTTAACAGATAACGCTGTTAAGGTGCTACACTCAATATGCCAGCAAGTTTGGAAAACTCAGCAGTGGCCAGAGGATTGGAAAAGATCAGTCTACATCCCAGTCCCAAAGAAGGGCAGTGCCAAAGAATGCTCCAACTACCGTAAAATTGCACTCATTTCACACGCTAGCAAGGTTATGCTCAAAATCCTGCAAGGTAGGCTTCAGCAGTATGTGGACCGAGAACTCCCAGAAGTACAAGCTGGATTTCGAAGGGGCAGAGGAACTAGAGACCAAATTGCTAACATGCGCTGGACTATGGAGAAAGCCAGAGAGTTCCAGAAAAACATCTACTTCTGCTTCATTGACTACGCAAAAGCCTTTGACTGTGTGGACCACAGCAAACTATGGCAAGTCCTTAAAGAAATGGGAGTGCCTGACCACCTTATCTATCTCCTGAGAAATCTATATGTGGAACAGGAAGCAACATTGGATATGGAACAACTGATTGGTTTAAAATTGGGAAAGGAGTACGACAAGGCTGTATATTGTCTCCCTGCTTATTTAATTTATATGCAGAATACATCATGCAAAAGGCTGGACTGGAGGGATCCCAAGCCGGAATTAAGATTGCCGGAAGAAATATCAACAACCTCAGATATGCAGATGATACCACTCTGATGGCAGAAAGTGAGGAGGAATTAAAGAACCTCTTAATGAGGGTGAAAGAGGAGAGCGCAAAAAATGGTCTGAAGCTCAACCTCAAAAAAACTAAGATCATGGCCACTGGCCCCATCACCTCCTGGCAAATAGAAGGGGAAGATATGGAGGCAGTGACAGATTTTACCTTCTTGGGCTCCATGATCACTGCAGATGGTGACAGCAGCCACAAAATTAAAAGACGCCTCCTTCTTGGGAGGAAAGCGATGACAAACCTAGACAGCATCTTAAAAAGCAGAGACATCACCTTGCCAACAAAGGTCCGCATAGTCAAAGCTATGGTTTTTCCAGTAGCGATGTATGGAAGTGAGAGCTGGACCATCAAGAAGGCTGACCGCTGAAGAACTGATGCTTTTGAATTGTGGTGCTGGAGGAGACTCTTGAGAGTCCCCTGGACTGCAAGGAGAACAAACCTATCCATTGTGAAGGAAATCAACCCTGAGTGCTCACTGGAAGGACAGATCCTGAAGCTGAGGCTCCAATACTTTGGCCATCTCATGAGAAGAGAAGTCTCCCTGGAAAAGACCCTGATGTTGGGAAAGTGTGAAGGCAAGAGGAGAAGGGGACGACAGAGGACGAGATGGATGGACAGTGTCATCGAAGCTACCAACATGAATTTGACCAAACTCCGAGAGGCAGTGGAAGACAGGAGGGCCTGGTGTGCTCTGGTCTATGGGGTCACGAAGAGTCAGACACGACTTAACAACTAAACAACAACAACAAAATGCCAATAGAACTGGGGCCTTGTTTTTGAAGGGCAAACATATGTTAAATGCCCTTTGGGAAATTGACATAGATCAGTGAGTTTCCTTCCTTTAAACCCTTAGCTCTTTCTGATCCATGAGAAATATACGGGAAAGACTAACACTCTTTATCCTTCCATAGTCCAGGAGTTCATAGTTTGCATAAGTGAACTGAGTGTGAAGTATTAAATTACACCAAATCATGACATCACTTTTATATGTCTATGTAATCCCATTTAATGGCAATGGATAGGAGATACCCTTGCTGTCAGTAAGGTTTCCTCTAAGGTGCGTGCTTGTGTGTGTGCGACTCTGTCCCCCTCCATGCAGCCTTCTTCCTTCTGCATGCACCAACAGCGATCTTTTCAGCCCCTTTGGTTCTGGTTGCAACAGAACCCCGCGGGGAGGGGAAATCACGTGTGAGCACAAAGTCATGTGTGCAAGTGGCAGAGCCCCACCCAGCAGGGCTGAACATTAGAAGGAATGTTGGCTGTCAGTCTCTGCAAACTCTTCCTTTTTCAAATTCATGTTGATGGTTTTTATGCTTCTTCATACATGTGGTTAAAATTTATAGCAGTGTTGCTGGTTCTTCCTAACATTCTTACTCTGCCATGTAGCCCATGAGTAAACCAAGGCAGAATTAGCAGATGTCTGAGAGCCCAACTGTATATTCCCGATAACCTGTCATGAGAAGAGGGAATTCTTTAAGTGATTGTTCCGTGTGATTCTCATAGCAAGAGATTTTCTCAACTCTTGACTAGGAACTGGGCCCTCTCAGTGTTGGCCACCTCTTTGTGGAAAGCACTGCCACTGGAGGTGCGCCTGGTCCCTTCTCTCCCAAATTTTAGAAAGCATATAAAAATATCTGCTTTTCAGAGAAGAATTTCAGGACATCTTCACTTTATAATGGTTGTTACTTGCATTCATCTGTTGATTGTGCTTTTGGGTCCATCGTCACCAGCTTGCATTCTGTGAATTCACTTTCATACAATTGGGGGTTGGGTGCGCAGGTGGGCTTTTATGTTTACATCTTATTTTGGAAACCACCCAGAGTAGTGGCATGCCACTAATTGGGCAGTATAGAACTTTAATAAATAAAAGCATAGATTCTCATTGTTCACAAATTAGCTTGCTTTGTTTTGTGACTGATCTTCAGGTCATAAGCCTGTTCTTGTTGCTGAGATAAATAGCTACAAGTTCCCCAGAGTCCACACATTTATCATTAACTGGCACTTATTCTGAGGCACTTGTAGGAGAAAGAATTAAAAATATTTCTTTTCTAACAGTTCCTTAAAGTTACAAAATTGTGTATACTGCTTTTTTACAGCACACATACTAGTAGCCCACTGAGTAGATCAACAGCAACAAACAACTGCCACTAACCAACCAAAGAGAAAGATAGAGCACTCAGCAAAGATGCAGAGCTCTCTTTGAATTCAAAAGCTGGAAGGAATGGTTGGTTAATTCTGGATAGATAAACCCCGGCCCAGAAAAATCCCTCTCAGTCATTCAAACTATAGATAGTATGTGAGGTTGTAAATAAAACTCCTACAGTAGTTACTCTTGCAAATTGAATTTTCATTCCTGATTTTTGTTTGCCTACTCTTTACTACTGTTGCCCTAGCATGTAGTCAGATTTCTTACTGTAAAATAACCGTAGGCCAGTCCCAGCTATGATCATGATTATGGTAGGACATGCTTCCAAGTACATTTGCTTAAAATTCAAACCTTAATGCACAGCTGCAACAGGAAAATATCAGAGACAGAAAGAAACAACTTCCTCCAGGTACAAAAGACACAGGAAACTTCAGTGGAGTATGTGGATAAAAAAAAAAATGAAGCAGGTTGTTTGTAAAAAAAAAAAAAAAACACAATAAAAATTGTGAGTTAATGTTTAGAAGGAGTGACCACACATTATAGCAAAGATCTTCACTATATACTGCACATGTACAACTGTAGGGCAAATCTAAAGCACAATTATGGGTGAATAGTTGCTTATCATTAATCATGACTGATGAGATATCTAAGTACTATATCATTCCAGTACTTCATCAAAACAAATGTAATCACAGAATTCTTTGTTCTTCAAGGAAACCAGCTGAAAAATAACCTTGTGGTCCCTTGCATGTATCTCCAGTCTCTCCTCCAAAACACTCATTATTTGAAATGACTCATCTAGGATAACTTAAGTGGAAGAACTTTGACACAAAGGACTTATCATTCCCCAGAAGCTTCAGTATAAAAATAATGAATATACAGAATTCTCCAAGATAAAGAGAGGCTCAGGGCTGTTGCTGGAGATCTTGTCAACGATGATAACTGTACTCTTAACTTCCATAATTATATTTCAGCTTTAGCCCACAATTGAACACGGACTGGGAAAGAATCCCTGCAGCTTGAGTTAACCATGTTCTAAAACACAGAAAACAGAATGTATTCTTCTACTGCTTCAGACATTTTTTTATTTTTTATTTACTGATAACTTTTGATTATTTTGTTTTTAAGCTATACCTCCCTGCTCACTAGCATATTATGTTAGGTTTGGAGCCCTTTGAGAATAAGAATCCACCTAACACAAAAGTAAAGGAATTGGGATAGAATTTGTACACGTAAATAATGCAAAGGCTAGAATCCTATTTATGTATGCTATCACATAAGGCAATCAGGTAAGTATTTGTAACTCCAGCAGGTTCTCCGTTGTCCCTGGCTAAGAAGGTGGGGGAGAAATTGGGTACATGAGTGATCATGCGAAGAGCACTCCTGTGGAATAAAAAGCTGCTCCATAATTGTTCTTAACACACGTGATTTTTCATAGTTGGATTTTTGGCCAACCCCCTTTTTCTAATTAACCTTTTGAAAACAACCTTGAGGCACCATACCTAGCATAACACTTGGGCTACACAATATAAGAATAAGTGATTCATTAACATTCACTTGGTAAAACAGGACTCGACTTGAGCACTGGAACATGTCTTTAATCCATATACTTGGTTAATATAAAGCTTTCTTGTGTTTCTTGCTGTTATTAAATCACATTGGATTTTGAACTTATGGACATCTAAATACGGACTTATAGTCTACCAAGGCAAAGGAAAGTCTTTTCTATTCCTTTCCTTGGGGTGGGGTGGGTGATTTCATGCCATCTTCTTATGTCTCAGGACACAGAAGTTGATAAAAATTGGTGTAATTGGCAGGAAGTACCAGGATCATGACTTGGTTTGAATTTATATTGCATTGTTATTATTGTTTTGACTTTTTGTTTTGAACTAATTGAATTATTGCTTTGAATTTATATTGTATTATATTGGGCTGGATGCTTTTCAAAATTTTTATTAATTAATTGGATGCAGGGAAATGTTTATCAAGCTTGCAGATGACAGAAAATTGGGCAGAATAGCTAATACCGTGGAAAACAGGTAAAATTCAAAAATATCTTGATAGGCTTAAGCACTAGGCTGAAAGCAACAGGATGAAACTTAAAAGGTATAAATGCAAAGTTCTACACCCAAGAAAAAGTTAGACAACTATCTGCCAGATATACTTTGACTTGGATTCCTGCATTAAGCAGGGGGTTGGACTTGATGGCCTTATAGGCCCCTTCTAACTCAATTACTGATTCTATGATTATTATTAGTTGCCTACTATTAGAGCAGGAAATAATTTATAAAAAGAAAAGAAAATAAATATTATATCCCTGGGTAACTTTTAATATGAATAATAAAATTGCTTCCTGGGATTAAAGAAAGAGCTATTAAGAAATTAATCAAAAATTCTATGGAGAACATGCTGTCAGCCCCAAGGAAGTTTGTATTTTGAGGGTCAGCCCTACCATTAGGCATATGGGAGCAACTGTTTCAAGCAGCAAATTTCAAGTGCCATAAAAGGTAGCAAATTGTTAGTTATTCAGTTTGCTGTCATTGTGTTTATAGAGCTTGAGAATGGGAAATCTTCATGCAATTTTCCATCTCATGTACCCCAATAACTTGCTTGGCTTTGGGTGTTGTGCACAATGACATATAGAATCATAGAAAAGTGAAGTTGGAAGGGCCATCAAGTCCAACCCCCTGCTCAATGCAGGAATTCAATCAAAGCATATCTGCCAGGTGATTATCTAAGTTTTTCTTGAATGCCTCCAGTGTCGGAGCACTCACCAACTCCCGAGGTAACTGGTTCCACTGTCGTACTGCTCTAACAGTTAGGAAGTTTTTCCTGATATTCAACTGAAAGCTGGCTTCCTTTAACTTGAGCCCATTGTTGTGTGTCCTGCACTCTGGGATGATCGAGAACAGATCTTGCCCCGCCTCTGTATGACAGCCTTTCAAATATGTGAAAAGTGCTATCATATCACCCCTCAGTATTCTTTTCTCAAGGCTAAACATGGGTGGGAAACAGAATGGCCACTGATGCATCCCCCAAAAAGGAAGGTGGACATCACCAAAATGGAACACCAAAAAGAAGGATAATCTTCACAAAAAAGGAGGAGTTTTTGTATTAAATTTGCATATGTTAATTTAAACTAATATACACAAATAGCATCACAATTAGACATTATTGCTATAATTGAGATGGAAATACCCTACTGCTCACCATATTGCATCAGACTAACATTGAGATAAAGGTTGGGATATAAATCAAATAAATAAATGTGGTGTAGTATTAATAATTGTCTGAAATGCCCTGTCCCCTTGTATGTTATGCAGCCTACTGAAAATGGAAATATATAGAAACAAAATAAACAGAGACTAGTTTTTCTTTTCTTTTTTCAAATCTAGCTAGGTAACAATCAGTTATTTCACAGGTCCTCTATGAACAGTGCCCTCAGAATATCCAGTGCTGGTACTCACCTCACAACTGAAGCTCATACAAAACTGACATGCCATGCCATGTCCTTCATGCCATTCATCAGCAGTTATACAGTATCAGTGTGTGTGGTTTGCATCTTTCCTTGCAAAGTGATCCCCCTCTAAACCATTTTATTTAAAAAAAAATGAGACAGGGCTGATTAGATACATTTACCAATCAAAGCGTCTACTTTCCTTGCTGGGCCAAGGAAACTTACAGCAGTGGCGATGGCAGAGTGGCCTCATACATGTCACCAAAAAGGAGGACAGCTCTTCAAATCAAGGACCCTCCTCCCTATAGGAGGACATATGTCCTCTACATTAGGGCACCATTTGCGTTGGGCAACAAAATATCTTGGATCGCCCCTACTTCCATTACAGCCAGTCAATATTAAGTCCCCATTTGTTTGAATACTGGATGAGTTTGTTACAGTGTTCTGTTTTCTCACTTGTGTATAGGCCTTAGCCTAGGAGGGTTTTTGCTTGTTTGTTTGTTTACTGAGAAAAGTAGTTGAAATATTGGTGGGTTTTTTTTTCTTTTAACAGCCTGTGTTCTTCTTATCTAGGAAATCTATAGATATTATACATTAATGGATCTTCTTTTTCATTCTTAATGACACTGATATGCCCCAAACTGGAACATGCAGTATTCTGGAGGCTATTGGCTTTTAGTTATTTTTCAGTTGCTCATGGTTTCCATGGCAACCTATATTTCTGGTGTCACTCTGAGGAAGCCAATCATGAAAAGTCAAAGAATGACACTGGCAAAGTCTCTACTGATATAAGCAAGGAGGCCTTGACAAAATGTTTTTAAAAATAAAATCTCTGAATGTTATTTACGGGTTAGTCTGCCTTGGAGTTCTTTGTAGCTCCTGACCTGTAGTGTAGCTGTGTTGGATGAAGGACTTGGATCTTCTCGTTGTAGTTATATTAAACCTTTTTCATTAGTTCTAACCAATTGAGTTATGTGTTGATTTACAGAATACCCTTCATTATAATGATAAGTTTGAGAAAACATTAGTTTATTTGGAGCACACTTGGAGATAGGTTCAGTGTGTCTTTCCATGGGAAGATACATCTGGGTGTTTGTCTCAATAACTGCCCCTCCCTTACCTCTGAAGTCTTGGCGAGGGAGGAGCCTGGGTTTCCCATTGTTGTAACTATGTCCTGAAGCACATTTCGTATTAGGCATCCTTCAGTCTCGAAAGACTATGGTAACGTGCTCTGTATGGGGGACTTGGAACAGCGTCTAGTGTGGCTGAGAAGGCCAATTCGAGAGTGACAATCCCTTCCACACTGAAGACAAATACAATCTGTCCCCTGTCCAGCTCCCTGATTTTGCTGCTTCCGTGACTGCCTCTTTGCCTCGGTCTGCTGGACAAGGGTCTCTTCAAAATGGGAGAGGCCATGATGCAACGCCTGCCTCCAGGCTGAACGCTCAGATGTCAGGGTTTCCCATCTGTTGAGGTCCATTCCTAAGGCCTTCAGATCCCGCTTGCAGATGTCCTTGTATCGCAGCTGTGGTCTCCCTCTGGGGCGATTTCCCTCCACTAATTCTCCATACAGGAGATCTTTTGGAATCCGACCATCAGCCATTCTCACGACATGCCCAAGCCAACGTAGACGTCGCTGTTTCAGTAATGTATACATGCTAAAGATTCCAGCTCGTTCTAGGACTACTCTATTTGGAACTTTGTCCTGCCAGGTGATACCAAAAATGCGTCGGAGGCAACGCATATGGAAGGTGTTCAGCTTCCTCTCCTGCCATGCACAAAGGGTCCAGGACTCACTGCAGTACAGGAGTGTGCTCAGGACGCAGGCTCTATACACCTGGATCTTGGTATATGTCGTCAGCTTCTTATTGAGCCATACTCTCTTCGTGAGTCTAGAGAACATGGTAGCTGCTTTGCCAATGCGTTTATCCAGCTCGACATCTAGAGAGAGAGTGTCAGAGATCGTTGAGCCAAGGTACACAAAGTCATGAACAACCTCCAATTCTTGTGTGGAGATGGTAATAGAAGGAGGTGAGTCCACGCCCTGGCCCATGACTTGTGTTTTCTTCAGGCTGATTGTTAGTCCAAAGTCTTGGCAGGCCTTGCTAAAACAATTCATGAGTTGTTGGAGGTCTTGAGCAGAGTGGGCAACAATGGCTGCATCATCGGCGAAGAGGAAATCCCGCATGCATTTCAGCTGGACTTTGGTCTTCGCTCTCAATCTAGAGAGATTAAAGAGCTTTCCGTCTGATCTAGTCCGGAGATAGACACCTTCTGTTGCAGTTCCAAAGGCGTGCTTCAGCATGACAGCAAAAAAGATCCCAAAAAGGGTTGGTGCGAGGACACAGCCCTGTTTCACTCCGCTTCGGATGTCAAAGGGATCTGATGTTGAACCATCAAAAACTACAGTGCCTTTCATTCCCTCATGGAAGGACCTGATGATTTTAAGGAGTCGAGGTGGGCATCCAATCTTGGGAAGGATTTTAAAAAGGCCATCCCTGCTAACCAAATCAAAGGCCTTTGTGAGATCTATGAAGGCGACAAAGAGTGGCTGTTGTTGTTCCCTGCATTTCTCCTGCAACTGTCTGAGGGAGAATACCATGTCAGTGGTGGATCTATTAGCTCGAAATCCACACTGTGATTCTGGATAGACTCTGTCTGCGAGCACCTGGAGCCTCTTCAGCACAACACGGGCAAGCAGCTTCCCTACAACGCTGAGAAGAGAGATGCCACGGTAGTTATTGCAGTCGCCCCTGTCTCCTTTGTTCTTGTACAATGTGACGATGTTTGCATCCTTCATGTCCTGTGGTACTCCACCTTCCCTCCAGCAAAGACAAAAGATTTCATACAGCTCGGTAGTGATGGTCTCTTTACAGCACTTCAGCACTTCAACAGGGATGTTATCCTTTCCAGGTGCCTTGCCAGAGGCGAGGGAATCCAAGGCCGCTTTTATTTCTGCTAAGGTTGGTTCGCTGTCCAACTCTTCCAAGACAGGCAGGCACTCAATGTTATTTAATGCTTCTTCGGTTACTACATTCTCTCTGGAATACAGCTCAGAGTAGTGTTGCACCCAGCGGTCCATCTGCTGTGCTCGGTCCTGGATGATCACACCTGTAGCAGACTTCAAGGGAGCAGATTTCTTCTGTATTGGACCTAAAGCCTGCCTGATACCGTCATACATTCCTTTGATGTTACCTGTGTCCGCTGCTATCTGTATCTGAGAGCAGAGCTGAAGCCAATAATCGTTGGAACATCTCCTGGCAGCCTGTTGGACTTGGCTACGAGCAGCTCGAAGAGCTTGCAAGTTGTACTCGCTAGGACAGGCTTTGTATGCTGCTAGAGCTCTCCTCTTATCCTCGATGGCTGGCATCAACTCCTCCGAATGGGCTTCGAACCAGTCGGCCGTCTTTTTGGTCTTCTTGCCAAATGTGGACAAGGCGGTGTTATACACAGCATTCTTAAAATGTTCCCATCGTTCAGGTGCATTTGCATCAGCCGGGCCTGGAAGGGTTTTCTCAAGCGCTTGGGCAAATTCCTCCACTTTTCTTTGATCGCAAGTCTTCCTGATGTCAATACGTGGTCTTCCTTCCTTTTTCGTGTGATATAATCTCTTTGTTCGCAGTTTTACTCTACTACACACCAGGGAGTGATCAGTATCGCAATCAGCACTCTGGTAGCTGCGTGTGATCGTAATACTAGGAAGGCTAGAACGTCTAGTGAGGATCAGATCGAGCTGATGCCAATGCTTGGATCTTGGATGTCTCCAGGAAACTCTGTGTTGAGGCTTCGTATTAAAGAATGTGTTGCTGACGCAAAGACCATAATAACAGCAAAACTCCAGCAAGCGTTGGCCATTTTCGTTCATCTTTCCAATGCCAAAACGGCCTAGACAAGTGGGCCAAGTTCAGACAAATAGGACACCAACTGTGCATTTAGCTCCTTAACTTTCTGACCAGTGCTTCCCAACCCCGGGGCCCCAGATGTTCTTGGACCACAACTCCCAGAAATCCTGGACAGCACAGCACAGTGGCAAAGGCTTCTGACTTTCAGGCAGCAGCCGTTTCCTGACATCTTGGGAGATACTTCTGTTTCAACCTACTGCATGCAGTTCAAGTGCCTTACTGCAGAGAGCCAATCTCTCCCAAGGAAACAAGTTTATTTGTTCCCATAGGATTGAATAGTAGCCATGCACTTAAAACTGGAAGCAGTAAAGTTGTGTACTGTAGGACAACAGTGAGGCTGGAACTCAGCTGACCTCATGTCCATCGAGCTATGACCATGTTAACAAAGAGATGGTTTTTTGTTTGTTGTTTTGTTTTTGCTTTTCCATTTGTGACCTATTGTAGCTTGTTTACTTTCATCTAGAGAAGTTATATCATAGAAGTTATATCCTTCTATCTGACTAGGCCATCATTTACGTATTTTTACCCTGTGTTCCAAAGCTTAGTGATGACTGAATGTGACAGCAGGACAGAGTGTTGGAAATGGCTCATGAGATATCTCATGCCTTTCCAATTTGTTTTTGTTTCAGTGAAATAACACACGCAAAACATGGCATGTTGTGTGGAACTAAATCCAGAGAGGTGATTGAACCTCAGCTTTTGAGTACAGTTTTCTTGCTCTTGAGATGAAGATCCCATTCTCTAAAGAGATTACAGCAGATATTATGTTAATTTTGGCCTTGCATCTTTTAGGCAGGAGTCAAGGTGCACATTGTTTGTATGAGTTCTTTAAAGAGAAACTCTTGACTTGTACCAATTTAGATAATTGTCCCTTGTCATCAGTCCCTCATGAAAATTGTAGGGACGGGATCTATGTCCATGCTGTTTTCCTTTTCAATTAGCTTGTCAACAGATGCTCTCGTGTAGGTGTAAGGGCGGGAGTGAAAAACAGTGGAAGGCAATGTGTTCTGTGTCAGAGCAACAATTTGCTCTAAAACTGAAGGGACCTGATCTCGTCATGAGCCCTGTTTAGTCACTTGTAATCAGAGTAAAAAAACAACAACAAGCGCACAAGTTTCACCCCCTCTGTTTTCACTCTCATGTACAAGGCAACTTTTCTTTGAAGATGAGAATCTCCTCTAGCTGCATATGTTCTTTCTACACAGTTCAGAGCACTAATACTGCAGTGTTTTGTATCAGATGGAAAGCCTCCATTGTTGCTTGCCAGTGTAACACTAAATGTGTCATTGCACTGGTAGTGTGTAGGGAAAGCTAGCACTTGAGCCTTTTCATTTAGCTCCTGCACAAGCCAGTGCCCCTTATTCTTTGTGAGCAGCATAGGGATGGTTCCTCGCCCGTCTCTTACGTGACTGGGGAGGGGAGTTAACCCTTTTGGAGCTCTGGATCGTGACATTAGCTGTCTTTACAAAAAGGCCTGATACTGAGTTGTGTAGTAGAGCCAGAACTTTAATGGGTAGTGCCACTGTGACTGCTACTTTAACTTACTAGGACTTACATTTAAGAGGGACATTTTAAGTTTTGTCTGAAAATAGCCAAGTGTGCTTAGTTCAAAGAAAGCTTCTGACTTCTCCATAACTCTTCATCAGGCAGGGGTGATATAAAACAGAACATCCCAAAATTGGACCAGATGTGAGGCTTGTGGCTCATGAAGTCTGACTGTCATGGAGGCAAAATGGAATTCCCACATGAGACAGAGTTAATCCAGACGTTTTGTACAATCCTTCCTAGCGAAGATTTCTGGAGAACATGACAGCTCATCCTTATTTTTAACTTTTTAGTAATCCTTTAAATGTATTGCCCAGCCCAGAATAGATTGGTGAAATGAATCACACAGTTCCTTATTGTAAATGTGCAATGTTTTCAACCGCACAGCCTCTTGATGAGTAACAGTGTGTGTTTTTGGGCAACATGCAGCTCATGTATAGCTACCCAGTTATGCAACTTGCATAGAATTTCTAATTAAATCAGACAACAGTGTACTGGCTCTCTAGAGAACACCCTTGCCCATTTTCTCAGTTTCATTTTGTTCCAGGTGTAGCTCTTCCTTGATCACTATTCTTTTTCTCCTATTAAGCAATAGCTTCATAATGATATCCCTTTAGCCTTGCTTCGGAAGTAATAATGCATTGATTATAATCATCTGCTCCTGACCTATAAAGTTCTTAATAATGTATGTCTCTTGCTGAATATTTCTAAGGCCATCTGCCTGTAAT
Organism: Intellagama lesueurii; assembly: GCA_037013535.1. Classification (NCBI taxonomy): domain Eukaryota; kingdom Metazoa; phylum Chordata; class Lepidosauria; order Squamata; family Agamidae; genus Intellagama; species Intellagama lesueurii. The sequence continues at coordinate 189,748,066 of JBAJHW010000003.1, read as the reverse complement.
GCAGGCTGCTAATTTATGTCTGGTGCTTTAGTGAACCCTGCATGTCATCTGGCAAGTCTGAAATAATACTGAAAATTTTTACACTTGTTCTTTTCAACAGTAGACATGTTTGTGATGTAGCTACCTTTATGGAAGGAACACATTCTTCCTTCTGGTTGTTTTTTTTTAAATCCAACTTAGCCCTAGATCTTTTCAGTGGCAGAAGCTAAAATGTCACAATTAAAAACTGTACAGATATCTATTGACTCTGTCATGGTTAAATCAAATCATGATTTTAAAAAAATCAGAGAGTAATAAAATCCACAGACGTTCACCTAGAAAGTGTCCACCTTAGTTACAGACCTGCAAGAAGCATATGAGATAATATGTGGGGCGGACCACAAGAAAAGACCATGTGCCAAGAAATGTACACAGCTCAGTGATGAAGCAAAAGCCACCTCACTGGACAGACAAGAGATGATATTTGGCTAAAAAAAAAAATCTTTACAATAGACCAGTGGCTCCCACCCAACCTTGGTTTTTTGGATGACAACTAAGAGAAATCCTGGCCAGCACAGCTACTGATGAAGACTTCTGGAAGTTTTAGTCCCAGAACATCTGGGGACCCACGGTTGGGAACCACTGTAAGAGAAGGTAGACTATCATGTGATCACATTCAGCCAGTCAGGGGTTGTTCAGGAAAGGCAGCTCTGCATGGTCAGCCCCAAAGGTTGTGCTTGCTCAACAAAAGTGATGGCTTAGTCCTGGATTAGTGTTAACACTGTCAAGTCACTTTGGGTGTCTCCAAAGGACAGCTGCTGACCTAACACTTGCGCCTGACCTGACCTTACACTTTCCAGACTATATGCTTTTCCTAGCTGTGCTCTGTTGCAGCTAGGAATCTCTTATAAAGAACAAGGTCCTTATGGTACAGGTCCTTATGTTATACAATAATACCATTTAAAGACAAGAGGAAGATAGTAGAAAAGAAGGGAAACCAGATGTGCAGAAGTACAAGAAAAACCCTAAGGGTGCAGCTCTGCCTGGAAAGAATTGAGTGAGCACTGAGCATGCTTAGTGGCCAAAGAATGCCATGTGACTCTTAGAGGGAGAAAATAGAAAAAGTACCAGGAAAGAGAATGAATGAAATATTCTACATCTAAGCAATTTTCAACATTTGCCCTTCCATTTGTTTTGGCATCCAGCTCCCCCAAGTTGCATCCAGCATGGTCAGGTGTGGTCAGAGATTCAAAGAACTGAAGTTCAAAACAGGTGGAAGGCTAAAGGTTGAGAGAATCAATGCTGCTAGAGAAGGGTGTGGCTGGATGGCTGTGATGTGGAAGGGAACACTCAACTCTGCAAAATGTTCTTCTAAGTTCCATTTGTTATTACTGGGTACCCACCTTTTTTCCCCCCTTGAGTTAACACTGTCATTTAGCTCAGTTGGGGGTCACATTTGTGGTCAAACTAGGGAACAAAAATCGTGCCATATTTGAAGCACAGATCTCTTAAATAAGGAAATATGTATCTTTGTCCTAGACATCTTCCCTCAACTTCTGTAGGTTGCAAATTAGCTCACGTCCATTTGTAATTCCTTGTCAGGGGGTAAGTTCAGGCTTGATTGCTCAGGCACAAAGCTCTAAAAGACTCTCGCTCTGAAACTCATAACACATTTTCATTTTCTAACAGTGTGCTATCTGTACCATCAAACTGGACCCTGAGGAGTTTCATTTCTGGAGAGAAGATGGAAATACCGTTTATGGTGACTGAGCAGGATTTTAAAGCTGTTGCACTTTTTGCATGGCAAAGTTTACCAAGGAGCTATTATGTGGCCTCAATCAAGGAAGTTTCACTTTCCAAATGGGAAGACCTCTTCAGCTTGGAAGGCTCCTGTAATAAGCCATATAGTTAATATTTGTCTAGGTATGTTGCTAACATCCATGAGCATTAATATTAACGTACTCCTACAAAATGGATAAGGCACCAGGCTGTTTCCCCTTTTCCTAGAAACTGTGTTTATTTCGTAGAACTGGGCAACTTATTTTAAGAAGCAGCTTCCTGCCTCCACCCTCGCCCCTGGAGGGCATTACTTTACAGCTAATTGAAGAGAAGTGGCCTTTGCTAATTCCCTATTACAGTTTTTCAATGCAGCATTTTGAAATGTAAGCAAAGCAGTTACCCATATCTCTTTGGCTGTGATGGTAGAGTTTACATGCAGCAATCTGATACCCAGGCAGTCAATTTAGATCAGTTCAAACTGCACAGTTTCTTCATTAGTGTTAACAGTCTCTTTTTAAAAAAAAGAACTTAATGTCCCAGGAAGTTAAAGATCATTAGGCCTGAACATTCTCTTTTTGAGCCAGTACCAATAATACTGCTAATTAAAACACACTACGTCAATTTCCTCCATCCAGGGTAAGTATTTTGTGGTGACACTATTTTGTACAGTGTAACTAAAATGCCCCTTCTATCCCCCAGATGTCTTCAGAAGGCTACCTAAAATGACCATTAACTGAAAAGGAAGAGGGAAAGGAAGGCTATACCAGATAAATTGGCATCCACTCAATTTTCTGTGGGCCTCTGTCCTTACCTTGTATCATGGGCTTTAGGGCCAACTTTTGCTACTGAGGCTAAAGACTGAACATCTCTCTGTTCTAAGTACAGATGCTAACTGAACTGGCAGGTGAACCTTTCTTCACTATTGGAATAGGATACAATCTTTCACCACATCTGAATGCAGGAGCCCAGTTTAGGGGATGCTTCTACTGTTGCTCTCTTCCCCCCAGCAACAGGTGCCTGAGATGTCTGCCTCACTCTGCCTAATGGTAGGGCCTATTTAAACCCTCCATGGAGGAGAGACAGCACATAATAGCTTATTTCAAAATTACCAGAATTCATAATTTCTTCATTTGGATTATTGACCTTGGGTTCATTGATAGAGGTGTGTGATATCTGTATTAGATCATTAACATCCCACAAAAAGAGGTCACCTTTCAACTCTGCAGGAGGTTTCATTTAGAGTGGGCATCATAGGGCTGAGGGTGGTACAAAAGAAATAAATGTTTCAAAATTCATGGAAAGCTTCTTTAAAACAAGCTCCACAACAGGGTTTGAAGAATTAACCCAGAGGCAGTTGGTTTGAGATTCCCAGTTCAGCACGGAAGACTAGAATGTCCTTCCCAGTCTCTTTAGATAGTCTTGTTAGATTGGCCATGAAGTTGAAAGGTATCTTATGTTTGTGGGATTCTAGTGGTATGATAAAAGTATCACCTACTCTTCCCTTTCTATTGTGTAGAAAGACCACAAATTTTTATTTTTATTTTTGGCTAGTTATTTGTAATGTTCACCTTTAATGTTATGTCCCCCTAGTCATGTGCTTACTTGGCTGCTGTTCTTTCAACAGTAATAGAAAGCTGGTCTTTGTCACTTTTCTTCCTTCCCACTCTCCAACACCTGGAGTTACCCTGCACCAGTGCTGAGGTGCAAGGAGGGGAAGATTTTGTTCCCTTACTGCCACTAGTAGGTGAGGAGGTTGGGGGCTCATGGAATTTTGGGAGAAGACATTGAAACTTATTGTGCTTTGATAACTGACAATGCAGCAGAATCCAGTGGCTACTAATTGGTTTTAGAACAAAGAAAGCCATTTGTTTTTGAGAGGATAAACTCTGTTTGCAAACCACTTGTGCATTGAACTTTGGAGGGGGAGTTTACTCATTGCTACAAATAACCTTATTAAAGGGGACAGTATGAAAAGAGCAGATGAAATCATATACTAACTGTCCATTTGTCTATGACAAGTATAAATGTCAGCTACTGCAAGTTTTAAAGCTTATGTATTAAGTGCCCTCTTCTGATGTTGCTCTCATGCATTCATACAGTGCGTGGGTTGGAGTAACATTTTTGGTCTTCAACTGACCCACCTCTGATCTTTTCATGTTGATGCAGAGTTTGGCAAAGATACTCTTGCAAAAACATGGATTACAACTCTCAGAATCCTCCAGCCAGCATACAGTATCTCGTGGTCATCCTGGCTGGGGGATTCAGAAAGTAACGTTTCCAAGCCCTGCTTAGTAGATCTTTGTGTCTAGAGTTCTTGATCTAATTAAGGACCTTCCATGATTTGTTTTCCTGATTACTTGGAGGATTTTAAAAACATTCAGCTACCCTGTTTCCCCGAAAATAAGACAGGGTCTTATATTAATTTTTGCTCCAAAAATGCATTAGGGTTTATTTTCAGGGGATGCTTTATTTTTTTCATGTACAATCTACATTTATTCAATACAGTCACGTCATCTTCTTCTGGTTGCTGCACAATGCTGGAGGGCAGGCTTTCACTTAACTAGGGCTTATTTTTGGGGTAGGGCTTATATTACAAGCATCCTGAAAAATCATACTAGGGCTTATTTTCAGGTTAGGTCTTATTTTCAGGGAAACAGGGTAGCTCCCCTCTCCCTCAAGACAAATCCTCCTTTAATACACAAATGTTACAATGGAACTGGCAGGGATCAGGGGCATTAGGGGTGATCTAGTGTCCCAGCCAACCCTTATCATGAACACATGACAAGAAATTTACTGGAAAAGGCTTTATGTTTGTCTGTTTGTAATTTTACTGTCCAAAACCAGTGTCTTCATTCAATGGAGAAATCCATTTTGCAAAAACAGATTTAAGGGACATGATTCATGCACAGAAACCACAGTCTCTATATTGGATACCTTTATTTTGATGCCATGTATAAATATTTGCCATGTTAAATCTCTTTCTCTTATATCTGATGCAGTGGACTTGTCCATGAAAGCTCACATTTTTTTAAAAAAGTTAATCTTTAAGGTGCCACCACGTTTTTGTCCTTTTTTACTTTTTATTTCTATTTTGCTTTTACCTTAATGCATGCACAGAAAGGTCTACTCTTGGGTATCTTCAAAATGGAATGCCAAAGTAAGGCGTGGTTTTTGAAAAAAGAGCATTGGTTGATATTATTCTTTTAACATGTATTGTAATACCTACATTTGTAGTGGATGTGAGGAACAATCACATACGGACTTGAACAGAAGGCAGATGTTCCTGCAGGCAGGAAAAGAGGACTATCAGGCAAGCTTTCCCTTAGCGACTGACTGCCTGAGCGGGGTTTTTAAATGGATTGTTGTGCCTTATTGCTTTGAATGTGTTTTTGGTGTTGATTTTGTTTACTCTTTTTTAGTGTAGTATTTGTTTGATATTTTTAATTTTTTATATTGTTTCACTGATGGCTGCAGTAGTTCAATATCAGAGGCGTAACCTTGGTTCACTAAGAGCTTAATAGTGGTCACTATCTAATTTCACACATGGTTGGCCTGAGATCACACATAGGCCATCAAATAAAATGGAGCAGATATTTGCTCATGGCTAAGATATTTCACACCTCAGAGCCACATTGATCCAGCTAATGTGGGCATATCAGAATTACTGTGACCCCAGAGTTCCAGGCTACCTAAATTTTAGGGTAGGGGGGAATTGCCCATGATTTTATCATTGCAACCATTCAGAACTCTAGCTTGACCTATGTTTAGTTAATGTCTCTCATCCTTAAACGGTACTTGCCTTCCGCCATTCTGTGACATTGTTTTATTGCCTTCCGATGAAACACCACAAGTATGTCATCATTGGAAAAAAAAAGGGCTAAATTGGAAAGTTGATTCTAATTTAATGACACAGAATGGAGAATTCTGGGTGCTGAAGTCTTAAAATTCCAGTTGGCATATTGTTAATACAGAACACACTTTTTCTTTAAAAGGGTGTGTTTGACATGAAAATCACTGGGTGACCTTGGACCAGTCACCATGTCTCAGCCTGACTTATCTAATATAGTTACTGTTGGAATAAAGCAGGGGAGTGAAGCACATATGCTGCTCTAATCTCACTAGAAAAAAGTGGGATATAAATGTAAGTCAAATATGTCACATAATCACATGCAACGAGAAACAGGAAAAATTTGGCTTGTCATGCAAGAGTTGCGTTCATGTTTCTTCTTTGCTACTTTCCCCTAGCATGATCACTAAAACAAGCCAGGAAATATTTGCTTACATGCTGTTGCTCCAAAGCAAGCTAGGAACTGTTAACCAAGAACAAACTCTAGTTTGCAGTTCTAGCTCATCAAGGGAGCAACATGCCAGGATCTTGAATTCATGGTACTCATGAAGCAATTCTTTTCTGGTTTATATAGCAGTCACACCAATAAGGAGTCAAGTGAGAACAAACAGGTTGCCTGCTTCAGAATGCAGCTTATTCACATTAAAGGCTTCCTATCCGTGGGTTCTTCATGCTGAAAGGGATTCCATGGGGAGCCGTGGGGCCTTTAGGTAGGGATGATTAGAATTTATATGTATATATAACATCATCTGTGTTATGCAGTGTTACTCTGTGAACAAGAGTTCAGTCTATATGAGAAAGTTGTACATAGTTTAAGAACAATCTTTGTATTAGGACCCTATGTAGTTAAGCGTTCAGGAAATATGGTTCGCCACCCTTAATTCTCATTAAATGCATGTTTCTACCTCTTTTTAAGGTATCATCACAAGAGTCCAAAGTGAGTTCTGAATCACATGTGCCCGATCAAGGCAGACTTTAAAGACATTCATGTTTTGGGGTAATGAGATATTCGACCATAAAAATAAAGAGACTGGTTACCCTGTCTCCAGTCAGGTGATTGACAGAAAGTATGAAGTATGTGCAGCCATTCTGCTCACTGATTCTTTCTAGCACATAACCATCTGGCATGGGGCAGTGTAATATGTAAGCGAAAATGTCACTAAATTCACTTTTCTAAAATATTCAGGTGATACCCTGCACAGATTCAGACTCCCAAATCTGCATCGCTCTGTAGGGTCAGAGATGTCTACATTGTTGCTTCATGCATGGGGCACCAGTGACTTCTATAGACAAAATGTGCAAACCATGATAATGAGTCTATACCATACCCTGGCATTTAAATCATTGTCACTGTTCACACAGAAAGGTTTAATTGTTTTGGGAAGGTGTGTTTCAAGCATTCATGCATCACAAATCCATCCTTCCCTTTAACTCTTATCAGCTATTTTATATAATAATATTCTTAGAACTACGGAGCTGGAAGGGACCCTATGGATCATCGAGTCCAGCCCCTGTCAAGGAAGCAAAGGGGGAATTGAACTCCCAACCTCTGTCTCTGCAGCCATATGCCTAAACCACTCACACAAACCCCTTTACACACATCTTTTGCCAGCATTCAAATTGCTTGGTTTTTAAAAAAAAAAAGTTTAGTGGGTGAAATAGCACTGAATTGACATTCGCTATAGTGCTAAATGAATGAAACACACACACACACACATACATAATTTACAAACTGTAGTGCAGTTGTCAACCTTACCAATGTGATCAGAAGGCTGGAAAAAAGAGCCAGCCCTATGCTAAGTCCCAGTCTGTATATCATCAGTGATATCATGTGGACATGTCCAAAGGAAATGCCAAAGGACTGATATAAGTGATCACAGAAGCCAAAACAAGACAAAATCATGTGACTGGAAATACTACCAAAAAAAGTTCAAAATATACCATATACTTCTGCCAAAGGGTTGTATGTATTCGTGATTAGTGCTAATGTTGTGTAATTGATGGAATAAATATGGAAAGGAATAGTGAGGAACACACATAACCCATGGAACCAAATACCCATCTTGTTACTGCCTTACTTAATGTATCAGGAGGAACATTTAGGGTCTTAATCAATTCTATTTACTTATACTTGCATGTTTAAGTTCAAGCTTTTAACATATCACATGGAGACATAATTAAAGTTAAAGAAATATAGGAGCGAAAAATAAGCTGTAATGACTGCAGGAAGGTCTGTTATTATTGCTGTAGTTTACACCATGGGTCTTCAGTCATCTTAGCTGGGTGGAGGATCACCTTAAAATAATGGACTGGGACCCCACTTCACAAGCCATCCATGATTTACACAGCTTTCCAGTGGTCTATAGATGTGCCTGCCCCTAATACAATACTGTACATAATGGGTTTGCTGTGGTGCAATTGGTAAGCTAACATGAGGCATAACTTAAATATGAGAAATGTTACTTTTTTGTATTATGGTGCCCCGAATACTTTAGTGGCCATGTTGGATGAGGTGTTCTGGGAGTAGTATTTTGGAAACATAGGGTTTCCCTTCTGTGGCATAACCATCTTGGGATGAAATTCCATGAGCCCAGGATGGCTTTGGCCACTCTAAACTTTGATTCTGACACTTAGGAACTTGCAATATGTCTTGCTCTTTGCTTTTTAAAAGTGGCTTCTTAAAACTTGGAACACATCCAGCTCATGATACGAATATACTTTGGTTTCTTCAAAATTACACATTTTTTGAAAGTGAAGGGTAAACTCCCCTTCACCTACAAAGGTACTATATTTTGCTTTGCTAATTATTTTAATGCAGACAAATGACTAATAAGTTTAATAAATTTTATTAATTTAAGTATCCAGTCAGTCCCTATGAATCACACCCGCGTGTGCAGTATGATTTAAAAATCAAGAGAGTGATTGCTCTTCATGGAAATAGCAGGTCTTCAAAGTACCTGCACGTGTGCTTTCAGGAAGAAGGAACAATTCATGAACAAGTTATTAGTCAGAAATCTGTATTGAACACACTGTTTGTTGCCTTGCCCTTTGAACAATGTGCAGGAAGTTGCAGCTGAAAAACTGGTAGCTTTAGATCTGTTATTGATTTTCAAGTACTGTGATGGATCACTAGCAGTTGGCTAGAAAATATAAGACATGATAGAATAATGGATGGAACATGGGCAAAGCCAGCTTTTATTCTGGTAAGAAACACAATCTGGATTGCTGCAAGCAACAAGACCTAGCTGAACCTTTCTAGTGAGTGGTCACACTGGCCGACAAGTTGAGGTAACCTGCAACCAGACTTTTGCTTTTCTGCCACCCTTTTTGAGATGGAAGTGCGAACACTCAGGTCCCTTTTATTTCATTCTTGCTTCCTGGAGACATCTGGTTGGTCAGATAATCATTCAGTAGTCTGGATGTGCTCTGAATCTTTCCACTTTATCCTTCTTTTATGTATTCCGGACTCCAGAATTAAGCCCAGAAATATGCAATTATTTTTCATGATTGAGCTTTACTGAGTCTTCTTGGCATAGCTTATGCTCTAGTCTAGCCTTCTCTCAACTGGTACCCTCCAGATGTCTGAGACTACAACCCTCATATTCTCCATTTGGGGATGGTGCAACCTATAGTCCAACACATCTGGAGGACATCAGGTTAGGGAAGACTGGACTAGTTCCCCAGCTGTGAAGCTCCATTGTGGACAGTTATAAAAATCTGAGCATTTTCTGGAAGTTTGCCATTTAATGGCTGAGGTTAAGTAAGTGTAAGATACTTTGGACCAGTATACTTCAGGTACAGCTACACTAGCAGTAGAAAGTGAGCTAGTGTAGTCCACTTGAGAATGGCTAGGCTTGATTAGAACAAACTAATCAAGCCTGGCCATTCATATGGAAATGGCTCCTCCCAATATCATGAAGTGGCTTAAGAAATGAGCCACTTCAGGATATTAGCAAATTAATTACTTCCCCTGCTGAGCAGAGGGAAGGGGAAATGGAAAAAAAAAATGTTTTGACTGTATATAGATTATTGCTGATGCACTGCATCAGTTATAAATTTCTTTGTGGATTTGACTGTGGGTAGTTTCTTTAGTTTCTCCTTTAAGATGAAGGAAAGAAAAAAAATATTTTTTAACAACTGGTGTAGTGCATCAGTGATAGTCTATATATAGCCAAAAAAACATTTTCACTTTCCCTACCCTCTGCCAAGTAAGGGAAATGATTAATTTGCCAATATCCAGAAATGGTTATTCACTTACTTCACAATATTGGCAAATTCAAGCTGGAAGGCTTGCTTTGGATCAGTTCCAGTGATCACATTTGCTGGAACTGATCCAAACCACGGTGATCCTACCCGCAACAGAAAAGAAGAAGCTCCTTGATGGTGCCGAGAAAAGCATGAGCAGGAACACTCAGGGCTGGGGCAGTCTAGCAAAGACATTATCTGATCGCTGTCTCTAAGAGTGCACTAGTCCATCACTGCAGCACTCCAAACAGCAGGCTAAATAGCCCATGTAGTCAGCCTCTTAGTTGCTTCGCTTATTATTTCAGTGATCTATTGTATAGTAGGGCCTCTATATCCATGGGGGATTGATTCCAATACCCTGCATGGATGCTGAAAACCACGGATAATAGTGAACATTATACATAGCATGGTAGAAGAAAGAAACATACTTTTGCCATTTATTATCAGAACTGGCCACTAGAGGGAAACACAAACCATGCTATGTATTCTTCAACAACATGAATACATAGCACGGTCTCTGGCTTCCTCTTGTGGTCAGTTCTGGTAAACACACTGTGAAAATATGTATTTCTATTTTTTTTTCTTTTAATATTTTTTATATTTTCAGACGGCAGATAAGTGAAACTGTGGATACTGATCCCACGTATATGGGGGTCCTACTGATCCTGAATCCTTCAAACAGGATAAAGTAAAAAATCAGTGTAATACATGAGTTGCTCAAAACTACAGTGGATGACCAAAAGTAGTTGTCTCAATAAATAACAGAGCAGCCTGCACTCCCTGTCTTTTTCTTGACTTTTCCTGGTAGCATCTAGTGTAAGAAAATGAACTCTTGCAGCTCCAAGAAAAAACATTGCTCTTTTCTCCTCTCCGTACAAGATTCTACTCCCTTCCCAAAACACCTCATGGGAAATATTGTGGAATTCACTGAAAGGGGCATTAAATTACACAAAATTTGATAATTTTCTGCAGATCTTTTTCCTACACACACACACACACACACACACACACACACACACACACACGAAAAGATAAATGAAAAGGATTGCATAAAAAGCTGGAAGATCTTTGATGTATGGCGAGGTGTCAGGGGGTGATGTCAAGGTAAAACCTTTGAAAAAACTGAAAAAGAAAAATTTGGATGTTCTTGTTACATACCGAATGTAATGTACATATCTAATGGTTGTTAATCACCCAGAGAGTGTGCATCACACCATTGGGTAGTAAATAAATAAATAAATAAATAAATAAATAAATAAATAAATAAATAAATAAATAAATAATCTGATGGGCAGAAAATTGGAGACTATGATGATGTCAAATCAAGCTTTCTCTCTTATTAAATGTTTCTGGGAAAAGGAGAATCATTCTAGGATTTGAGGGTCAGGCAATAATGCATTACAATTTAATATCAAATTATATATCTTTTTGCTTGGTCATTTATCAGATTGTATAATTCACATGCTCACACTCAATTATCTTTATAAAGGGCTTGGTATGATGTCATTGTTTAATCTTTGTAATCATTAATTTTGTTTTAAGCTGCAGTATTACACATTGAGTAAAATCATGGCATAGGAAGTCATGGTTTAAAATGGCTGTCATAAAACAGTAATGGTTTGGGAAATGGTGTTATGATTACATGAGAACAAATATAACATCTCTACACAGAAGGCACTGGCTGGCTTTTGGAAAATTAGATTCTGCATTTGTCATTTAGTTAAAGGTTGGCTGGGAAACTACTGGCAGCAGAATTTGCTTCCCCAGAGTAGAAGAGACTAGGACAATTTTGCAGTGCAGATGAGAAATACAGTTCTTTCCAGAGTCTATTTCTACACTATCTAGAATTTCAGACAATGACATTGAATTGGGAATGAAAGTTTGTTGGTGGCTAGTGCAGTTGGTGCAAGATTGGAAGTAGATTTCTGACTTCCTGTGTCTCCCTCAGCATCCAGATGGTTTGAGTTTGCACCACCTGAAGCTTACAAACAACATACAAAGAATGCTATTTGTAAAATGCATGGTGGCAGTTATTTGGAAGCAGAAGGTGCATGAGTGATCAAGACCTGGTCCAACCATATAAAGTGCTACGGGTTTCGATAACTTCTGTGTCCTTTGTGCTCATAGTTAGGGATGAATGAATATGTCAGTTTTGCCTTCTACCACTTTCAATCTGAAATCTTTCCTTCTGTCTAATTATTTATTCAAAATGGGGGTGGGTGAGTTTGGTTAGTCTGGGGACCAATATTCCAGGAATATGCAGAGCCTGCAACCCTAAATATTAGTGGCAAATGATGAAAAGTCATTCAAACATGAGGGAAATGCTTAATTGAAAGGGTTTTTTGAGATTTGTTAGTAAACCTTGGCACCAAAAAGTATCAGCTACCAACATAGATGCAAAAGTGACAGTGAATTGTGGCAACAAAATTTGTAATAAGCCACTCTGAGGAGCGGGAGAATCTATATTTATTATTTTATTTCCATTTCGATACCACCCCATTACTGTTGCCACTTTCTGGGTGGTGAATCCTGACCCTGTTTTCTTACTTTAGTGTTGAAATGTTGCTTGATCCATAATAGCTAAGCATAGTTTTAAGTATCTTTCATTAGCTCACAAACAGCTTAGGAAAACATGTTTGTACATAGTATAGCTTTTATAAGATTTGGTTCCATGAATCAGCAGTGGATTTTTGAGTATGCATTTTATTGATTCCTTTTGGGAATTTTACACTGTAGTTCTATGGATGTCTACTCAGAAATAAGCCTCACTGAATTCAATGCTAAACACCCCTAGGAAGGTGCATACAAGTGTTCCAGTTTTAGCCCCATATTTACTGAAAATATTGTCACGGAATAAACCGCAGCACTGTGTAGTATGCAGAAGATCATGATACACAGTGGCATTTGCCGTACCCTTACAGCCATCTCTTTGTAAAATGTTACATTATAAGCTCCATAACCTTTCAGATGTCAGCTTCTATTAAGATCCCTGTCATTTTGCAAAACTTGGAAAATGGCACTTCCATTCTGACTTAATTGATTAGCTCTGGTTGCCTCTGGGCTCAGTTTCCCTCACAAGAGGTTTGTGGCACTTGCTTCTTTTTAAAATTTTACCAAATTAAAGGGAACAAAGGAACAGAAGCTTGCATGTGTTTGTATTTTGAGACAGCAGGTTAATTGGCTGCATAAGAAAGCTGTAGCAATTTGTGCTCTGCTGAAAAGTTCTCCCATATTCTTTCCTGACCATTCTCATTACCAGAGATGGTGAGGATCATATTGTAGCTGCTGTCATAAAAATATTAAAGGGGAGGAGCCTAATAGAAAAGAGGTGGTAACCATTCATTCATTCATTTAACTTGTATACCACACCAATTAATGATAAATACTACTCTGGGCACTTTACATCCAGAGTGAGACAGATGTAAAATAAAACAATACAAAATATAATAAAAACGTACACCACATATAATCAAGACATAACCATCCAATCAATCAATAAAACTCCAACAATGGCGGACAGGCAATCTAGAGATTATCAATCATACCATGTTAAGAAAGGATGCTCTCCAAGGCTTCCATAGATAGCCTTGTTTTGAGCATCCTCTTGAAGACTGAGAGGGAGGTCAGGCGTAGCTCCACCAAGAGCCCATTCCAAAATTCCTTTCTTACCAGAATTCTCCAAGAATTTCTCAGACAGAATTTAGGGAGTTTCAGCCCACAAACACTTACATATAGACACATTTCACTCACCTCTAGCCAGCCCTACCTCCGAGTCTGCATGGCCTTCTTTGGCTTCTGCTTCCTGTTATTAATGGGGGGGGGGGGGAACCTGTCATTGTGCTTCCTGAGAGTCATCATTCTTTGGGAGGCACCCTCTGTACAGCATAATGAGACTACTAATGATGCTTTTCAAATATTCTCACTTTTTAAGCAGTATTATCAGTTGGTTTGAACTTTATGTTGACCACCCACCATTTTGTCACTCATGTAAAGTATATACAGAATATGTATTCCTATGTAAATATCTACACAGAATATGTGTATCTGATACATGATCACAGTTCAACTTAATGTGCTTGATGTCAAGAATCCTTTCTAGTTATAGAAAAAGAAATTAGCCTTGCTGGTCCTAAGATAAAAAACCAAGAGTCCATATTATTATGATACTGTATCTTAGTTAGGTCAAACGAAAGGTCAAGGCAATGTACACAAGCTTTCAAGATCTCCAGAACAAGATGTTGAACCAGGCAAGATGTTAAACAAACAAACAGTCCAACATTTGCCTTATTTTATTTCACCAATGGGGAAATCAAACTTTTCTCTTCTCCTGAAGCCATCTCATTAGCTACCATCTGAATCTCTGTAAATCCCTTCTTTCTCATTTTATCTTAAGATGCTATACAGACAAAATAACCCTATTCAAGCATTAGAAAATCTGGCTTCTTGCTTGCATGGAAAGCCAAATGTAAAAGGGGCACTCTCTTCTTCAGACTCCCTGGTCAATCCCTGAAGAAAATGACAACAAAGATGGGTGAAGCTAAGTGTTTTCCTCTAACAGTATTAACAACACCAGGTTTTCTAATACTTCACTGGGACTCACAACAACTACAGTGGACCCTCAACTTACGGAATTAATCCGTATTGGAACGGTGGCTGCAGGTTGAAAAGTCTGTAGGTCGAGGCTCCATTGACCTACAATGCATTGAAAACCGATTAATCCGTAACCGGCCATTTTTGGTCCATTTTGTTTGATTTTCCGGTCTGTAGGTCGATTCTCTGGCCGCAAGTCGAACCCAAATTTTGCGGCCAGAGAAGTCTGTAACTCGAAAAGTCTGCAGGTCGAGCCGTCTGTAAGTCGAGGGTCCACTGTATTCAGATCTCCCCATTGCTCTTTTCTCTCTTTCTCTCTCTCTCCCACCTTCTTTTTGTAATGTCTTGCCTAATGAAAAGATCTGGTGGTCTTGAAAGCTTGTTTACACGTCGGAGCCCTTTTGGTTGACCTAATAATGGTATTATCCTAACCCAGATTTTCTAGTAATGTTTGCCTGCTCTGCATATGAGCAACAAGCTGACTCTTCTGTATTTAGATTGCTCAGCAGGACTTACTGAACACAGTGTTTCCAGTAGGGATGTGCATTTGGGTTTCGAAATATTTGGATTTCACCGAATAACGCTGTATTTGGATAGTTCTGAATACATCCGAATCTGAATTTGATAATTCCAAATACCGTGTTTCCCCGAAAATAAGACAGGGTCTTATATTAATTTTTGCTCCAAAAATGCATTAAGGCTTATTTTCAGGTTAGGTCTTATTTTCGGGGAAACAGGGTATCTATAATAATAATTCCTAATATTTAGAGTCCCATAGATCAGAAACAAAAGGCTAAATTTCTGCTTTCTAGAGGGAGGACTGAAAGTTAAACCTATTTCTCAGGCATTTCTTAAAAATGAAACTTAAAGACACTCTGGCACTGAGGGTAGCAGGGACAGAGAACTCAGTGTCTCCTGACAGGGGTTGCCATGGGTTTTCCAAGGGAGAACTGAGACCAAAGCCTGTACATGATATCTGCCTGCACCATTTAATTTTAGAAGCAGTTACAAGACACCAGAAGGCATTTTTTCACATTGCTTTTTTCCAGTTGGGCATAGCTTATAAATCCCCTGCACATTTGCTGTAGGGATATGCTTTGGGGCAAACCTGCACTGCAGCAGTTTTCTCTGTGTCCTTTTCTGAATGCTCAAATTGCATTTACATTCTCTACATCTCCTTGTGTATCGTTTATTTAATATAGTAGGAATAAGATTTAGAATTACTAGGTTCATATAGTAATGCATTATAAATCAACAAGGAGATATTATATTAGGTTTAGGCCCTTTTGGGGTATATCAAGCATGGGAATGAGATTTTGTTATATACAAACAGATATTTTGGTTAATAGATTTTATGTCTCTGTGTGTGCATATGTTGGTTTTCATTGGAAGGGTTTGTGTTCTGCTGTAGCAGAATCAAAGACTGTTCTGTAATCCCTGTTAGGAAAATGCAGTTAAAAACTGGAGCTCCCAAGAAGTCAACAATCTGGAAGCATTTTCAATAGCGTGCAACAGGTGCTTGCATGGCTGTGTGTATGCAATGCAAGAAGATGCTCAAGCATAAGCAGGACTTGGGCCAGCGCTCCAATAGCAGCATGCTCAGCCACCTAAAGTCTTAGCACAGGGCACTGCTGCTGGCAAATGAAGTGGGTACTGCAAGGGCAACTGGTTTCCTTAGTGTGAAAAGTAAGAGTCATCCAAGGGCAGAGTTTGAGCCATCAGTCCAAGGAAGATGGGAAAACAGCAAGAGGAGGGGGGCAGCAAATGCCAGACCCACATCTCAATAATATGTTCCAGACTGCACTGGAGGAACTTGGAGGAGTGCAGGAAAAGGCTTTCTGCAAACATAACAAATGCCAGGATTACTCACCATCTAGAGGAGATGATAGCCCTGAATGACCAGTCACTCTTTGGTGTAAAACACTGATTTCCATAGATTTGTGGCAGAACTGGCACCCCATTACCAACTGTCATCCCTAACAGTGCCTGATTTATATAAGGGTGTCAGGAAACTAGTACAGCTGCAGTTGGCCAGGGCACATGTAGTACATTTTACAAGTGACATCTGGAGCAACCAGGGTGCAAAACATACCTCTTTCTCCCCGACAGGACCCTGGTGTGAGGCATCAGGCATAGAGCAACACATAAGGATACAGCTGGGCTATGCTGAATATGGCTATGATACGAGAGGGCAGCCATACAGCTCACGACATTAAAGAGGCTCTGAGGGACATGCTGCAGCAGTGGAGTCTAGCTACAGAAAGGCAAAGTCTGTTTGTTAAAAACAATGGGGCAAACATGGTGGCAGTACTGCAGACTGGGAAGTTGAAAGGGGTGTGGTGTATAGCTCACACTCTCAACCTAGTAGTTTGGGGTGCTTTGCAGGGTATAGAAGGGGCATCACACCTAATATAACTGAGTGGACCAGAAAGGTGGCAGGGCATTTTCGCCAGAGTGTCTAGAGCAGTGAGCTATTCCAGCAGACGTAAGAAAAACTGGGATTGTCATTGCATCACCTAATACAGGATGTGATAACTTGATGGAACTCCACTTTCTACCTGCTTGAAAGAGTGCTGGAGCAAAGGGCACTCTATGACTTGGCACTGAAGACTTCCATTGATGTGACTGCTTCTCTGGGCAGAAAAGAGTGGACATGATGGGTCAAGTGGTCTATGTCCTCTGAAGCTTTGAGACTGCAACACAGACCCTTAGTGGGGAGACAGCCACCCTTGACCAGATGATCCCAGCGTTCCAGGGTTGGGTTGGGTTGATGGAAGGCATAATGAGGGGACAGTCTGGGAGGATGGAGGATTCCATAGAAGGGAGAACAGCATTTTTCTAGCCTGAAGTGGTGATCCTGGTCAGCAAACTAAAGGACCTGCTCCACTATAGGTCTGCCTCCTGTGGAAGAAAGAAGAATATGTTCTAGCAACCTTCTTGGAGCCCCAAATTAAACAGTGGGCAAAGGATATTAAGCAGCAGTGGGGGAGGGGGCAATGCCAGCTAACTTTCCATCACATGCAGCAGTAGTTAGTGAAGAAGGTTCAGCTAGCACTGAGGAGTCACACAGAGCAGGAAGAAACTAGCAATGTTGACAGCACCCAAAACAGCAGTGCTGGTGGTTGTATTCTACAGTCCAAGTCCCTCATACCTGCAACAACACGGCAAGCTTTCTGGGACACTGTCTTGACAAGCATGGCATGGGGAAGGACATGGCAGAGGCAGAGGTATACATGGAGGAACCCTGCAAGCCCAAAGAGACTGACCCCTTGTCTTACTGGGCTGAGAAGGAGTCTGTTTGAGGAGGTCTGACCAAGGTGGCAGTGAGACTGCTGTCTTGCCCACCAACTGGTGTCCAGTGAGGGAGTGTTCTCCCAGGCAGGGGACATTGGCTGTCCACACCACTCATGACTGGAACTACCTGGAACTGTAGAAAAACTTGTTTTCTGTATGGTTTCTGGGATTCCCTGAAGTCCCCTTTAAGTAAGAGCGAATGGCACACTCTGCTCCCAGTACTAGGTATGCCATACTTTAGTCTGCTGCCCCATCCTCCTGCCTCTTTCATTCTTCCAGCTCCTCCTCCAAGACTGTGCTAACTCACTCAGCTCTGCTGTGCCCCATGCTTTTGGCACACTTCCCACCACCACCGACTATCTGCTGCTCCAGTCTACCTGCCAGTGTTGCCCAGAGTATTTGTCCACTTCCCAGTGTGACATGTCCTCTGCTTTCCCAATGCTTTTTCCTGCTGGCATTTCCACAATATGCCATTATAGTAGTTTCCTAATATCGAAGCACTGCTTGCTGTTGGTGTGCATTGTTTTTGTTCAGCACAATCCCTGGGAATTGTCAGAGGACATAGGGAAATCCTTTCAAAATGTTTTGTCTGTTTGTGTTTTTTTAAGGGGAAAATAATTGCTATATAGTATTCATAGTGCCTGTAATGGAGTTCCAGATATCCAGAAATTCAGAATTTTCAAAATTCCAAATTATGAATCTGAAGGGCTGTAATTCTGAATCTGAATCTGAATTTTGGTGCTCTGTAATTTTCAGCTTGGTGAAGAGTGGGCAAAAAAGTCTGAGCAAGACTATAGAAACTCTAATTAGATCCATGGACATATGTATGCTGAAGTCATTAAAAGTGCATTTTTAACTTTAGTTAAGCAATAGCTTCTCTCAAATGCCATGTAATATTGTTCAGTGTAAGAAGTATTAATCTCTCCACCATTAAGCATTTGTGCAATTTGAGAATGGATTCTTTAAACCAACAAGGAATTAACATAAGCTGTTGACTATGGTAGCTCTAAAATTTGACAGAAACTTCATGCTTAAACCAAGACAGAAGGCAGCTGCTTTATTAGCACCCCGCCAATGCTTGCTACTAACTAATCAGAGTGATTGTTGTTTTCTGTCTCAAACAAAAATGAACTTTAAATAGCTCTTTCAATGGTTTTTGCATGCCTGCTGTATGCATCAGGAAAGAAATGCATGCTATCCAGAAAAATTCTTTAGGATATTACCTTTTTAAAACACAACAGTAGCTCTCTTCCTCTTCCCCAATCTCTGTAGTTGAGGCAAATGCTGAGGGAATTCTTCTTGGCTGTTTTCAAGAGCCTTCTAATAAGGCTTTGTTTAGAAGTGCTGGAGGGGAATAGACTGTAAATCCTTCCAGGCACAGAAAATATTTGTCTGTCTGTCTCTTTGTTTATTTACTTATTGCATTTTGGCCATGAGGTTTTAAACTGAAGAATTTGATTAATCCTTTCTTTATTGTTCTAGATCAGTCAGAAAGAAAAACTACTGTCCACTTTATCAGAACTTCTAAAATCTCCCATCGGAGAGCCCTGCCATTTTGTCCTGTTACTGAGCTTAGTAGCTGATGCTGCTAAAGCTATCCATGAAACAAGTTTATCTGTAGTGGTGTGTAATACACACCCAACTTGTGATCTGAGTGCTTCTTTCCAGCCAGCACTCCCCACACCCATTGGATCCATGGAGAGCCTCTCCTCTAGCACACCCACCCACCCACTTAGACAGTGGACCAACTCAATTAAATGTAAAGTATCTTGCATCTGCTATGTTTAACAGTTTCAGTCATCCATAACGAGAGTTCTTCTAAATGCTGAGTATGCAAAAGAAAATGGCCAAAAATAACTGACACTGCATAGAGTACTGCAGCACTTTGTTGTTCATTTTCAAGAGAGGACAGTTACATCAGGTCACTTGTTTCTTTGGGTTAAATTCAGGTTTCCTTGAAGAAGATACTTTAAAGGTCATTTCCTTTACTATTCTGTGTACGATGAAAACAGTATGTTTACTAGAAGTTACACTTTGAAATTTTAAAAAATGTATATATATATTTCAAAAAGAACATATTTTCCAATTTGCTTTTGGAAATGATTAAATATTATGCCATGTGGGAGGGATATAATGTGTTTTATTCAAGACATTCCCTTGGGATTTAAGATCCATATATTTTAGGGCTTTAAAAGCTTGCACAAGGAGCTGGTAGCTAATGATAGCAAATAACATCTAATTAGCCGTTAAATCTGGTTACCATAGCTCATGTTTGATAATGTCGCCGTTCTCTACACCCTAAGAAAGGTGGTTTCTAAAGATACAGAAAATAACAGGTAGTTCCTATTCTGGGTAGATAACTGATGAGCACAAGTGTAAGTCATTTTTACCTGGATATTTGACTACAGTCTAGTGACCCTCTTGGCTTTTGTTTGGTGTTACAGAGTGATACTGAAACACAAGGTGGGCAGCTTCTCTGGAAAAAAATGGTGCAGCTTATATGAATGCTTAGTATCAGTCTGGAAGGTGATATTCCAGCTTTGAATGCATCCCTAAATCTTGTCTCTCCAGTATTTTGAGGATAAAATGAAAAATGTTCCATGGTAACCTGGAAGAAGAACATACAGAAGGAAAGTATCATCTACATGTTCTGCTATATATCTCTATGAAAGTGGTTCTCAACCTTTGTTCCTCCACATACTTTGGCATTCAGTTGAGAAGAATATTTTACTCTCTGGTGGCAGCCCTGTATTTGCTTACAGACAACTTCCCAATCTCAAACAACTGACAAACACGCAACAGACTACATAACACTGATCTGCTACAAACCCAGATGCCAGCTCTGTGTCCATATCTACCCCAGAAAAAAATTTACAGGGCAATTTGATCTATGCCAACGTTTGTCAACAACACTCTTCTGTACTCTACATAACATAACTAGAACAATCTCTGCACAAGATAATTGATGGACATAAATTGGACATCAGGAATGGTAATATTCAAAATCAGTTTCAGAATATTTCAATCTACCTGGACACTCTTTGGATGAATTGAAAAATCACCATTACTACATCCCCAAACACTACAAAACAAGACTTGAAAAGGAAACAGCTGTGATTAGGTAACTGGAGACCAACTTAAAAGGACTGAATATCACTCAAGGGATCTTAACTCATTACCAAGTGTGAGATGCTACATTGATTCCCAGTTTCCCGCTTATGTTAACTATGTTATTGTTACTTTGTAGAACAGATAACTGAAATTATTGATAGCCTATTCCATTACTGACAAGTGACTGTGATTTGTCCATTATCTGTATTGCAACCTGCTTGTAGGGCCATGCATAAATATCACATCATCTAGTCTCACTCTTATATCTGAGGAAGTGGACTTGATCCATGAAACCTCACAATAAAACATTTTAATGTGTATGGCCTAGAGATCCATTCAAAGCAAGGCTTATTCAGTTTACTGTACAACCTACAGATGCCACAATGTTTTCTCTGTTGTCTGTTTTTGTTTTTGGTCTAATATGCTTGCACAGAGTAACATAGCTACTTCTTTGAAAAGTGCTCTATAGTAGGAATCTGATTTGCATTAAATCATAACAAAACAAAGAAATTAAAGCCTCCTGATAGTCTTGAAGACCATAAGAAAAATAAGAAGAAAAGAAAAGAAAAAATTAATGAATACAGTTTCATTAAATGCACTCTTGTGAAATGGTACATGACCCACATCAGCTTGTCCACATATATAACTGGAATAGTATTACTGGACAGGAACAGCTGATCTGTTTCCTCACATGTCTCAAAGACCTCTCAGGTTGGCATCCATGATCAGTCAGTTTGGGCCCAGCCAAAATCTACCAGAGAATGAACTATTTAGTGCAACATGCTTTTTGAGGCTCAAATACCATATAGGAGCCCAATCTGTTTTGCATGTAGAAGAATCCCCTGGGTGGCCAGCCATCTGATTTTTCCATTTAAAGTTATATTCTGGCTTCCTCCGTAGAACAGAGACTTGATGTTTTTCTAGATTCCAGAAGTGATGGGATTTCCATCATGGCTGTCCAAAATGGTGACAGACCAGGTGAGCTAGTGTCTCATTCATCTCTTCATTTTGACTCCCAAGCTAGCCCTTGCCAATAGAGAAGTACATTGTCCAACAATCAACAGATTCTTTCAATGTTGGCAAAACAGTTCATTCTTTCTAGGATTGGAGCATATAGAGAACAGAAAATGTCTACACCTTCCAAGACAGCTCAGACAAATGCAATAGAAAGGTTTGGAATTTGTCCAGCACTTTAAGGTTGCATTGACTTTGTTTCAGGAATTGAGCTCCTAAAAAGGGCAAGGAGGTTTAAAGTATTGTGAATATTTTGTTATTTTCTATTATATTCTCTTGGAAATCCTGGAGCTGAATTCTGCCTTCATCTCCCAGCTAGTTCCATGAATTAATAATTGAGTCAAATAATCTGATTTTCATTTATCAAATATTATCAAGAATCAGTCCTGGCATACTTACTCAGGGATGAGTGCTATAGAGCTAGTAAGTGTGCATGTTTGCATCCCTAAACTGAAAATCCAGAAACTGGACTCTAATAAATAATAAAGCCCTGATATCTATGTTGACCTGTCCTTATGATATTCTTCCACATTTAGAAGAGACAGCATCCAGTGTCTGAAATCAGATAGAGTTTTAAATAATTTCAATTGCACCACCATATCCTGTGACAATTCAGATTTCTTGCTATTTTGATTGCTGAGGTAATTCCTGTTTTCAGCAGTCTTATGAAAGTCTTTATAATGACTATTCTCAACCTCTTCCTTTTACTGACAGGTTAATGATTTCATACATGGTAGATTCCCCATGCATAATTCACACAATTCCTTTCAGTGCTCGTGCAGTTAAAATATGGTCATTGATTTGAACTGAGGAAAAAGAAATTTGATTTTTGATTTTTAATCTGAATGTCATACTGGGTGCAGGGCAGACTGTCAGGCCAGGCTGGGTAACACACATAGTTTCTTCTTGCTGCACCATTCAACTGTCCACCATCTGCCACCAAAACCTGCTATCTTCTTCTGCCTGA
This sequence comes from Intellagama lesueurii, assembly GCA_037013535.1. Classification (NCBI taxonomy): domain Eukaryota; kingdom Metazoa; phylum Chordata; class Lepidosauria; order Squamata; family Agamidae; genus Intellagama; species Intellagama lesueurii. The sequence continues at coordinate 189,725,240 of JBAJHW010000003.1, read as the reverse complement.
GGGTAGGGCTGGACATCTCTCTAATATATGATATCCTGTGCAAAACCAACTCTCTCTTTGCCTGACCCTTCCAAAGTAAGAAGAGGAAATTAGATTGAAAGTTTAAGTGCCACTGTTAATGATTCAGTATACACCTGGGCAAAAGAAATATGAAATACAGATGGCGATAACCAAATCCTGTACACACATGAATGGACGTAAGTCCCACAGAGCTAAATCCAGCATGCATAGGATTGTAGCCTAATTGCTAGCTATGCCAACAGTCTCCCCTCTAAAGGTGAGACGGAAAAGAGCCTATTTGTTTTGTGGCTGGGTACAGCTTATTAAAAATGTATCAAGCCAAGGGCACATTGTGAGGGCATGGATTTGGCACACTGGCACCCCATGAAAAATGCATGAGGTTTTATTTTTGTCCTTCGTCAAGTGAGAACGGAGCTAAAAATAACATCTGTGGGGAAAAGCAAAAACAGAACAAAAACTACCAACACAAAGAACAAATCACCCACTCATTCCATTTCTCAGTGCCTCATTTGGTCTACAGGGTAGCTGTTGACCTACTTTTCTTGGGAGCAAAGACCATTTGTTTTGGCAGCTTTGAGAAGTTTGCAGATGCCATTCCAAAAGATTAATATTTCCTATAATGAGGAACTGGTTTCCCTGTAGACAAAGGCCTGGTCTAGGAACTGCTGCTTAATGCCTAGTGAAAGATTCTTCATGAGTGAGCATCAGCCTGGTAGATTTTCAGATCAGCTTTTAGAAATTATCGAAAGTGCTGGCTAGGTAACACACTACAGGCTGTCGGAGCTTGCTGCAGTGCAAAGGAAGGAAAATGTTATCGTGTAGGCCCTGTTTCATGGAGCTTATAAGGACCTTCCTGTGAACTGGTGTCGTCCACAGGTGCTAGACTATCAGACAAGTGTATATCTTTAAAACAAGTCTTCCCTGAACAATATAAAAAGTTCATCAAAGTTCCAACAACTCAGTGCAGTTCCTGTCCATCAAAAATATCACGGGGATGGATTTTTACCCCAACCTGATTAAAATAGAGAAATCTATTTAATTCTATTTTCTTTCAAACAACTTATTTAAATGGTTATTTCTTTTCACTGGATGTGTATTTCTCTCAAAATACCAAGTAGTAATTTGATATATTTAAGAATTGCAATATTTGAGAAGTTTGAAATCTGAGCAATAGCTAAATTCCTATCCACATTTTAGTCTAAGAGTTGCTTTTCAGGTAAGTTCATATAGGAATTAGAAAGAACAAATTTCTCAGGCATTTACACATTCAGTACAAGGAAAATAGTAGATAAAGTGTACAGTAAAGGTACACCTTGCACTGTACTAAACTAGGACTTTGCAGAACATTTTCTACTTCTATGGATAATGTTAGCTTTTATAATAAAAATATAAACATTTAAAAAATTAATCATAGTTCTTCAAACATAATTTGAAGATCTGAACTAATGCTGCACTTAGCAGTTCAGTTTTATTCCCAGAATCTCATGGAATGTGAAACACAATTCTTGGTGTTTTCTAGAATAGAACTGATTAGGTGATTCCAGTGAAGTCCATCTGGACTCTGCTGGTGAGGCACTTGATGAATAACTCCAGATTTAAGCTATCTAATAGTATTTAAGGAATTTTGCCATGGAGGTTTTGTAGTCAAATTAAGCTGAGATGCCAGATGTGTTTCTACTGTGAAGAGAATTAAAAGAACTAGGACGGATTTCAGATAACAGTCACTGGAATTTGTAAGAGCAAGAAACAGTGGTGACATATTGACATAAATTTAAAAAAATTGGAAACAGAATGGAGCTGTAGCAAAACAAAACAAAAATGGCCTTTTTGTGTAGGAGGCTGCTGTGTTCTTCATATGTGTCTGGCTCAGCTATTTACCGGGGAGCCTTAAATATCATACTATGGGCCTTACAGAAAAAGAGGTGGATTAGACAACCAATCTGCATTTGGGTCTGGAAAAGGTCAGATTTCTAAGTCAGAGCATGAGAAGAAACAATCAACAGTAACTCGTCTTATGACGTCAGTTGTAAATCAGAAAAATACCATTATTGCCCACCCTCTCTGGAAATAGTTACAGCTCCTCAGTTCCTTCCTTTAAAAGTGTTTCATTACTATCATCTTGAAAGAATGTATTTTTAGAAGGGGCAAGTACACCATTATTATTGCAAAGTAATCTTTCCTAAAGAGTTAGGGCATGACATAAGGCCCATCTCCCTCACTCACTTTCCCATTTTTTATGAAGCTCCTGTTTACATTAGTTCTATTTTCTTTTTTAAAAAATCATGTGGTTTTGAAAGCCTGGCACTCAAAACTCAGATGTTTAAAGTAGAAAAACTGCAGTTAAGATGTTTATGTAAAGTTAAGCCCACTTCTCACATTCACTGTGGAGAGTAGTCATCATCACAAAGTACCTCGCCAATTTCATGGGATGAATATTCTTTACCAGGGATTCCCCATGTCGTAGCAACCCATACTGCTTCTCTATCTGCTTGGAAAAAGCTTGAAAAAGAGCAAACTCCCTTTCAGCAAGCATGGGCACAGGCATCAAAAATGTTACAAAATGAAATTAATGAGGCAAATTATCTTCTGATTACTCTTTCAAAAAAAGAAGGGGGGGCTTAAGGAACCTAGTCACATAGCATATAGTTGTGGGACAACTGGAGGACCTGGGACATTCACAGGCAATCTTTCCAGTTCTGGTTATTTGCTTCTGTGTTATTCAGCCATTCCTAGGCCACATTTTATCTTCTGTTCCATTCTCCCCTCTTATCTACTATTTTGATCTCTTGTATACTGTCTGCTAAGTGTACTTCAAGTATTTTTGATACACCCTATGTTTCCTTATCCCATAGACCCAATTCATAATGCTTCCAAAATGAATGTTAAATAGCAATAGTGACTTGTAATTACCCATAAGCTCCACGGGGTATTATGAGGGTATTATGAGATGGGAGCTACAGTTTCCTCTCTTCCTGTGGAATAAGTTTCATTAATCTAGTGGTAGTAACAGTAGTACTACTAGTAGTATAAGTAATGAGCACACATGCTAGTGTAAATTACTCGTAATTATTTATGTTAGGGTATTCCCTGAAAGATTCCCAGTGTCGTGTAGTCTATAACGTGACAGACTAGGACTCTGGAGAACAGGGTCTGAATCCCCGCTTGGCCATGGGAACTTACTGGGGGAGTGAAACTGGTAAAACCACTCCTTAAATATCTCACTTACCTTGAAAGCTCTATTGGGGTTGCTGTAAGTCAGTTCCAACTTGGCACAAAACACACACACATGTCCCTGAAAAATGGATCTCATCTGCATTAGATTTATAACATTCAAACTGAATGTTATGGGAACTTTATACAGTCAGAGCACTAACTAACTTCTTTTTTCATGGAACTGCAGAATTAGTTTTTCTATTTGATATTTTTGCAGTATTGTATATTGCATAATAATAATTGTCTGCTATTGAGTCAATTCTGAGTTACGGCAACTTTTTGAGGATTTTCTAGGTAGAGGAAGCTTCACCAAAGCAAAATGAAGTTTTGTACTAGTTTAAACACAATGCTTAATCAGGATTTAGCACTCCATGTGCTATATCGGAGCAACCTTTTTTTCCCCTCTTCCTTTGCACCAAGGTGAAGGAATGAAACAGGATTCAGTTTTACTTTGCCAATTTCTACTCTTTTGATTAAATACAAACTAACAAACAGAGGTGGGCAAAGTGTACATTATGGACTACATACACCCCTTCCACCAGGAGCCCACCTGCTCTCCTGGCACCTCACTGCTCTCAACCTTTGTGGCTTCTGTTTTAGACTTTTTTTCAAACCAGAAGTCAATATCCAGGGTTTTTTTTGGGGGGGGGGGGGGTTGGGTTAAAAAGCACTTGTGCAGTTCCTCTTTCTTCCCTTTCTTGTTTAATCTCATTCCAAGATTTCTGACATCCCTGCCATTTCAATAAAATATTTAAAAAACAACAACAAAGGAACTATAGAATTCACTTTACAGATCTGTGTTCTTGACTATGAACATTTGGTACAGCTTATACACATGTCCAAGCCTACATTTAATAACTTGGCTGTTTTTCACAGTGCTGGGCTAAAATCCTCCCCCAAGTCTCCTGAAAATATCTCACCCCCATGCAAGGATGAGATGTAAAACTCCACAACTATCCCATATAAAGTTAGGTGGCAAACTTCCTCCTCCATGAAGATTTTAGAGACACTCATGATTTTGAAAGGTCTTCTTCTTTTTTTTCTTCTCTCCCACCATGCTCTGAATAGTTTGCATGTACTTATTGAATATATTTTTCAGATCCTCTGAGTGTGTTTTTGGTGTCACTTAAGCTGCCTTGCTTGTGTTCTTCCATTTGCACTGATACTATCTCTGTGTTCTCTCCTTCTGATGTTTTTCAAGTGATTTGCCTGACCTCTCAGCTCCTGCTGACCACTCCAATGCTCTCTCTGCTGTCATCCTGACAGTCTGATCTTTTCTTTGTAATCCTCCTGACAGACCCCCTCCCCTGGTTGTGTTCCCCCCTTGATTTGCTCAGCTTGATCAATTCCACATTTCCTTCTATGTTCTTGGTGATGAATTATTTCGTTGACTCGTTCAGCTCCCTGATTTGCAGCACAAATGCGAGCTGCTGGTTTGACAGTCTGTTGATTCACAAGCTTTTCTATGTTGATGTTCTGATGTATTCCTACCAGTATGCCATCTTCAACACACCAATCTCATTTGATCTTGGAAGCTAAGCAGAAGCACGCCTGATTAGTACTTGGGTGGGTGACAATCAAGGATCTCCAGGTAAGTAAGATTAGGAAAGAATCCTGCCTGAAACCTTGGGCAGCCACTGCAGGTCAGAGTTTACAATACTATACTGGTCTTAATCAGTATATGGCTACTTCCTATGTTCCTGTGTGATGAGAAGGTGTTGTTGATTTGTGGTAGAAATAAACCCAGTGTTCAATCGTTGTTGTGATCAGCCTAATAAATAATACATTGTCCTTCATTATGGTATGGATCCATACTGGAAGTGGAGCTTTATGTGTATGCAGGAGCTTTTAAATATCCACTTTCAAGTGGCATCCCCTGTCATCTGTCATCTGACTGTATACCTTGTAAAATTTAATTGTGCCCCTGCAAATCAGGTAAAGGTTGTTATTATTTTTGTGCCATGAAAGAACTTCTGTCAAATCTGGGGATGCTCCAGACTGATTTCCCGTAAATTAAAAGGGCCCTGGTTGGCTTTTATAACTCTTCTAATCAATGCATGGAAGACAGTTGGATCTCACTCTATATTCTTCAAGTACAACTTGGCAGTCACATACAAAGAGAGATTCATTCAACCTGCAGCATATTTATGAACATATCTTACATTTGTGACCATTCATGAACATCTTATGGGAGTGATGGGCTCCCTCTTCACCAACATAATGTGTTTGCTACACATTTGGCACCACTCAGGGAAAAATAGAACTAAGCAATTTCATTCCATAATTGTTCTTTTCAGGGCCAATGTACTCATTACAGATAGCTTGCCATGTTGATGTTCAAGCAGTGTGACTGAGACAGTATTTTGTTTGTGAGAAATCAGGCTTATAAAAAAAGAATTGTTGGAGTTTTATTTCCAGCCTCACATGCTGTCTGCAGTTTGTGTGGCTGGGTGAGACTTTTCTGGGCTAGGGTGATTGTCTTTCTACCCAGCAGTAACCAATTGTTCCTTCCAGACTTTCAGTACAAAGACAGCCCTGCCTCTCTGCAGAGGTTTCCCCCCCCCCTTTTTTTAGTTGGTTGGTGGCAATCGTTTGTTTGCTGTTGAACTGTTTGGTTGATCGCTAAGTATGTGTGCAGTAAAGAAAGCAGCATACACGTCTGTAATTTCAAACAACTGAAAGATATTTTTTTTCTTTCTCAGATGTCTCAGAGTGAGTTATTGAGACTTTAAGTGCCAGTTAACAAGAAAGGGGTGGACTCTGGGGAACTTGTAGCTCTTCTCCTATGTGAGTTTCTATACTTCTACTGCATAGTAAAAAGGGAATGAGGTGAAGTCAGTGTAAGATAGGTGATCCATTATGATAAACAAAAGAATGTGACAAAAGAGGAATAGATGACCAGCATGTTGGACCTCTCCTAGATGAAGCTGTACCAATTCTTTCACAACCTGAGCCAGATATGCAGCAGGAATGCGGTGACACACAAACTGAGAGTAATACACCAAGATAAGGGGAAACAGATGGAGATGTTAAGACTGTTGAACTGGAAGAGAAACCCATGCCACTATATTAAAGTAAGTTGCAACTAGAGTAGGCCTATTTGAATTTACAAAGGAGTTGATCCACCAAATCCCTATTGTTTCAATGAGCCTACTCAAGTACAACTTACAATGCTAAGGAACAAAATTTCGGTCTCTATATATGAAAAAATGTTATCCAGTTACAATGTTTTCCAAAACAAAATGTGAAAAATACAAAGAGAGAACTACAGATATATTTCTTTAAACTTCAGCTGGCCTAGGACTCACAAATGTTTAGGGTCCACAGGATATTCATACTTCATGAATCTGTTGTGGGAACACTTAAATATATGCAGAAACTATTGCTTCATTAAGCTATTCTTCCTTTAGATTAAATCACTCCAATATAGAAAGGGGTCATTTACCTATAGAAACCCTAGACTAGTTTCAAAACACAGTACAGTATTTCAAGTGAGGTTTAGAATTCCTGTTGTTGATGTGGAAAAGGGAGATAAAACATTGAGACCTTTATCTCCTTCTGCTAGCAATCCCTGCACCAATGACTCTGGATTCCTTGCCACACAAAAACCAAAGAGCACAATTTGAAAACAAATCCCTTCTTAATCTACCTGGAAAACATCTTGTACTTGTATCTAATCAAGTAGCAAGCCAACAGCCACTATTCATCATCCTGATGCCTACACAACTGACAGCAAATGCAATGGAAGGACAACAGAATGCTCCTGCTAACCCACATGGGAAACAGCATACTTCTAAATTTACCTGCATAAAACTCTAGATTGAGAATAGATTGCAGCTTTAACGTCAGACCTTAATAAAGCCTGAAGTTATAACTCAGCATTCTAATTCCTGTCTTCCTCGCCTCACCTGGGGATTTCTATGTTTGGACATATTGTATGTACACCACAACAGAATATTTCAGCCATCATAAGGATTACGTTCGGTCAACTTCCAAAAGGAAGTACTAAAAAAAGGGCAACCAAAATGCTCACAAAGCTGGCGTACCTTCCAAACATGGAAGAAGAAAACTGTTTGGGGTTCTGTTTTTGCTCATTTTAAGGTGTTCTTTAAGTTTTAAGTTAAGGGGGACAAGAGGGTGAGCTTGCAAACCTAAACACTCTTGCTTGGGAAGAGTTGTGCAGCTGGATAATTGTATTTCCTGGATTTCTTGGTCTTAGGGTGGGGCGTGCAAAGCCAAGTAAAGTGCACAACTGTTTTTTTTCCCTTATGCCTCCTCACATTCAATTCTATTCCATACTTTACAGCTGCTTCTACATCCCTTATATATCAGAGCAAACAAAGAAACTGGTTTGCCAATCATGACAAAAAAGAGATACTTTGAGCACACACAATTTCAAATTTTAAACTCAATTCAATGATAGAACTACCATGGCTACAGAGATATAATGGAGTACACTTCTGCTGCTCTGAGGCTAAACACATCTATTACTGAACAAGCTATACTTTATCCTAGAAAACAATAATGTATTTTAGAATTATATATATATAATCAGCATCTCAAACCATGTACATGTTCAACTGGGTGGCCTCTCACTATAAACCATTCTTAAAACTGAAATCAATTGAATTCAGTTGCCAATCCAGCTACAGTTGATCCACTGAATCAATGTATGAGCTTTACATTTCAGCAACTGATTCAACTTGTCTACTTCAGCTGGGACTGCCAATTTCAATTCAGGTCATTGTTGATGCTGGCTTAATTTTGCAAAAGGATCAGGCATAATCTTGGATCAATCAGTCACTCCAAGCCATGATGTTCTTACTGGAACAGTCATGAGGTGGAGGAAGTGTGCCACTAAAAGTCTGGGAATGCTGCTCGGAATGGGGAATAAAAGAAGAAACTATTGCTTTCAAGGTCATTTTATTAACTTCCCAGAAGCATCTGGTCGGTGAGGGAATGCTGGACTAAACAGAGTTTGGCTGCAATCTAGCCATACTTTGTTTGTTTGTTTGTTTGTTTTATATGCCACCTTTCTCCTGATAAGGACACCCATGGCAGCTCACAATATTAAAAAGAACAGAGTTAAAAACATAATAAGTTAAAAATTACAAAACAATTAAACTATATGTTAATTAAAATACAACTGAATAATTAAAATCACGTGAACATGAAAAACTATCTGACTCTAAGAAGGCATTTAGGGACTCGGTCATGATTGTTAAAAACCTGCCTGAAAAGATGGGTCTTCAGCTGTTGGCAGAAGGACAAAAGGGAGGAGGCCGCCTGATCTCCTGAGGGAGAGCATTCCATGACCTGGAGCTGCCACAGAGAAGACCCTCTCCCGTGTCCCCCATCAGCCATGCCTGTGCTGGCAATGGGACTGATAGGAGGACCTTCTCTGATGATCTGAAATGCCAAGAAGGCTCATGTGGGAAGATACGGTCCTTCAGATAGCCTCGACCCAAGCTGTATAGGGCTTTATAGGCAATAACCTACACTTTGAATTGGGCCTGGAAATGGACTGGTAGCCAGTGCAGTTGTTGTAACAGGGGTGTTATGTGCTCCCTATAACTGGCCCAAGTCAGTAGCCTGGCTGCTGAATTTTTAATCAGCAGAAGTTTCCAAACTGTCTTCACAGCCCCACATAAAGCACGTTACAGTGATCCAAGCAGGATGTAACTAAGGCTTGTGTCACTGTAGCCAAATAAGACATCTCAGTTCTATGTTCTTTGTTGCTTAGAATTACCCAGTCACAATCCTGAGAATCATCTCGTCTCTTAAATAATGCTTTGTTTCATAGAAACATGGTTGTTGGTTGATACATACTGCAAGATATTCATTAAAACACAGAGAAGTGCTAACATAACTGTATGCCAGTTGTCAAAACAAAAGAACTATGTATAGATTCTTCTGACACATTGTCTTGGCTTTTCTATTAAATTCCCTTCACCATCTTCAGTGGGTTCAGTGGAAGAAGTGTGCATATGTTTTGAGAAAGTTGGCTGTAAAAGAGGTGATGCAGAGCAGGAGGAATCATAGCTATGGCCTACAGATGGTTTCTGTGATAGTTTGTGCAGACAGACTTTCTTTCTCCTGAGAAGGACAAAAGCTGATCCCACAGCTATAAATACTCAACTATCCAACAAACTGCAACAGAGCACAGACAGAGTTCTGACTCCTGTCCTCTGAAGATGCCGGCCACAGAGACTGGCGAAACATTTGGAATGCAAATGTTAGCAACCAAGGCACCAGCTAGATGTATAATATACAAGAAGCACCCAATGTACAAGGTACATATTATAACCTTTTGCTGTATATAAAAATTATTTTAAATTCTCTTTTTTTCCCCTGTGTGTGTGTGTGTATGTTTGTGTGTTTGCTTTTCTTGACTGGTTCTTTAAGAGAAAAGCAAAGAAGAATCCCCCTCATTGCTGCCTCCTGTCTCCGCCCATTTCCAGGAGGAAGTTTTCCATTTGGCTCTTATGTTTTTTCAGAGTGATGCAGTACATATGCGCTCTCCTAATACACTTCAACAACAATTTCCTCAGCCCCTCCACAGAAGTGTTTAAAAGAAAGTGTTTAATTTAGCAATAACCTGAAGTGTATCTCTTCTTAAGCAACATCACAATATTGGCAATTCAAACAGGAAGGGCCACTTTTGGTTCATTTCCAGTGATTGCATGTGATGGAAACAAACTAAAACAGAGCAGACCTAACAGGGTCATTTGAGGTCCATATGCCAATTGGATGGGAGGATTGCACCTAATGGAATACTGAGACTCCTAGCAAAACTGTTTAGCCCAATCCATCCCGCTCCAAAACAGGCATGCAGACAAGCCCAAAGTAGCAGCCACACATTTTTCATACTAAAAGCAGCCATCTGGAAGAACACTAATGCACAACAGTGTTCATTCCTACAGCTGGTCTCCTGTTTTGTAGCTATGCTCACTGTGTCGGAGCAGATTCCATCCTGGTGAGGGACTTGAGAAAGGGAGAAGGCAGGAGCCAACAGGATGACAAAAGGCAGGTACTGACATCACTCACATGCGTAAGCCAAACAAGGAGATAGCAGGGGACATCCTCATTTCCAAAGGCAATGGAGATAGTTGGAGACTTTCTCAAGAAGCTATGATTATGTGCTTGCAACAGAAGGAAAATGTAATGACCAGTCAGAAGCAAAGAAAGGGAGCCTGGAAGTGGGCATAGCTGGGAAAATCACTGACAAAATGGAATAGAGGCAGATGGAAGAGTAATAGCTGTTCTGTCCAGAAGGGAGAGGAGGACAAGGCCATGGTTGCCAATTTCTGTATGTCCAGTTATATTTGGGAATTGCAAGATATGTCAATAGTTGCCCTTTGTTGCTTAATTCCATCTTCCACAACTACTCTGGCAGTTTTTGAAAAGAAAAAGGTGTTCCCTCCACATACACACCCTGATCTCACCGGATATTATTTGATTTTTTTAAAGTCTGCTCAGGAGAATTTGCTGTGTTAATTAATTTATGTAATTAGCAGTAGTAATATCTTTTAACTTCTTTTGTGCAAATACTTTTGAGTTGGTTAAACTAAATCTATTGACAAGAGTGAGAACTCCCTGTCTATTACTGCAGTATGAGCCTGCAAATTCAGGAGGTCTGAATATAAAGATAAATGCATGTTATGGTACTTTAAAGGCACAGATGCACACACCATAAATAGATAGACAAGCTCTAAATACTACAAAACAGAATAGTAACTACAAGATATTGAGCTATTTGCATTACAAGTGCTGGAGCATTACAAGTGCTAATTTTAGAGTTGTCTGGCACCAACATGACAGTAACTCAGATTACATTTTTTCTCTTTTATATCAAATTAAGAGCAATTAGATCCATGAAGGAAAACAACATGCCTGATATCTACCCATGCACTGCCATATGTGAGATGTTTTCCCATGGTGGCATCTCGTGCAGCTATGATATCTGCAAAATAACACTGCCGAGCTGCTGGAATCAATTGGGGAGATCTCTTTCAGTGATCTAGGATTTGCTGGGAAAGAATAATGTTAGCATCCCTCCCCATGTGGTTGTGGCAGTCCTGTTCATATAAGTCATGAATAAGCAACACCCATATAAGCTTGGTACGTGCATGAAAGAGGACTCAACTGAGACAATGTTATGGTGTGTTATTTGCTTGCCATGCAGTTGAGAATCTGAACCTTCTGAAATGCTTCCTGAACTGACATATGATATAAAAGGTCTGAAACTTCATTAAATCAAGTCAGATCACTAGCCTTGTATTGTCTATTACACTTACAGTCTTTTGCTGGCCTGCTATATAAAAGCCTTTTATTTGATAGGTTGGCTGCCTGGAAAAAGAGCAGAGGGCCCCATGCCTTTAATAATCATGTGCAACTGACAATTTGGTATAGCCTGCATATACCAAACACATGCCAAGTGAGGCATGTTACACTTGCTGAATTTCCCTTTCCATACAAATATTAGCAGTAAATGAACCCTATCCCCCTTTCCATGTAGCTGCCCTATTATTTGAAGATGCTGCCTACTGAAGCAGCAACGATAGGTGCAATTAGGGTCTTTTGGAGTTGACTGGTGCAGGCTAAATAGGGTCACTTGGGGTTAGGTGGAGGTCCGATACTCTATTTGGTGTGATTCTTGCATCCAAATGGCATATCAGAGCAAATGGCCCTATTTGGTTTGGCTTCTTCTGGTTGAAATTTTCAATATTGTAAAGTGGCTTAATAAGTAAGCCACTTCAGGATATCAGCAGGTTGAACACTCCTCTGCTTCTTGGCAGGGGTCAGAAGAAGTGAATTCTCATTTAGACTGCAGTAGACCATCACTGATGAACTGCATCATTAAAAATTATTTGCCTTGTCTCAAAGAACTTATTGAGAAACTTCCCACAGCCAAATCCATGGAGAATCCCTGGCTACCATTATCCAGTAGAGACTGCTTGACCACCATTATCCAAGTAGAGGTTACACCCAAATTAGACTACAACAATGTGTTACATGTGAGGCAGTCTCAGAAATGTCTCTAGAGTAAGACTGTTAGATTGTTTACCTAGACCAGTGGTTCCCAACATTGGGTCTGCAGATGTTTTGAGATGAATTCCCAGAAATCCTGGCCACCACACCTAGTGACAAAGGCCTCTGGTAGTTTTAGTCCAAGAACATCTGGGGACCCAAGGTTGGGAAAAACTGACCTAGACAGATACGAGAACACATTTCAATGAACAGCTGCCTATTTCTGACTGCAAATCAAGATGCTAGCTGTCATCTCTAAGCCCAGTGAGATTCAGGACTTGGGTACCTGAAGGACTGCCTACTTTCACATGAACCTGCCTCGTTAAGGTTATCTTTAGAGGTTTTCCTTCAGGTGTCTCCACTCTGTGTTCTAAACATTCAGCATTTAGGTGGGTTTTCAGTTGTAACATATGGAATGCTCTCCCAAAAAGGTTTATGTTGAATCCAACACCTTTCTGCTGCCAAGTGAAAACCTTTATATTCATCCAGTATTTCTACAGTGTTTATTAGACCTTTTAAATGTGGCTGGAGTTTTAGCCAGCCTTACTGCTTTAAGTAATATATAATTTTAGGTTTAGACTTTATATACTATACATATATATACACACACACTAAAGGAAGTAGAGACTGGATACTGTGCTGGTATCCAAGAAAGAGTAGATGGCCCCTTTCCCAGTCATCCTCCACTGGCAGGCAAATACATGATCTTAGTTGTTTTCAAGGGATGTTTCTAGTAGGCTCATACCAAGATCATGACCAAGATCAAGGTCGGCAACCTGTGGCCTTTGAATGTTGGCTAATATAGCCAGTGGTGAATGATGATGGGGGTTGTGGTTTAAAAAGAAAAAGGCAGAAAATCCACATGTTGCTTGCCCCTGGCCTAAGTCTATACCTAACATCTGTGTACTTGTTGATTCAAATCCTTAAAAAAGCTTCAGGTTTATGAATGTGGGATATTGTGCTTCTATGTCCAAGATTCAAAACACCAGGAAACGCCCCAATATTTCTGCACAATATTGTGCCCACTGCCAGCAAGAAAAAGGATTACAGTATTTACATAGAAAAGGGCAGCCTGAATGTTGACAACACCCATGTCAGCAGTCAAAATGATCTACAAGATACCCTTTTGTGGTCACTACCATTCACAAGAAGACACCAAGCAAGAGGAAATCCCAGAACTTGATTACTTTTTTCAATCAGTTAACCATTTCTTTCCAAACACAAAGCAATTGTCAGGGCTGTTTTTCAACAAGTTCTCTCTTTTGAAATGTCTTTTTTAGAGGATCAATATTTCAGCCCCTGCAGCCTCGATTCTTTCCAAATTAAAAAAATAATTTTTTTAAAAAAATTATATGATCTATTTTAAATCTGGAGATGGTTTGGATCACCTATTTCTGAATGGGGAAAACATTTTTACTTTAAAAAAAATAATAACTTGAAAACCGTTTGCCCAAACTCCCCCATATTTGGCACAGAGCAAGAGCAGACTATCTGCTACAACTACACCAATTGTGGTGCTGATCTAAAGCCCAGTTTAAAAGTTGTAAATTTTTGTTTGGGCTGTCCCCATTTTTAGAATTGCCTTGTAGAATGTTGATTCGCTCTGACAAGCACAAGATCATTGCTGCACTCTCATGCAGCAATAATAAATTCCACCACAATTGTAGCACTTTTTCTTTCATCTCACCTGGCTTTTGAATTCATTGCTAAAGCTGGCATTTCAAGCTGATCTTTTAATGCAAAAAAGCAGCTGTAAGAGGTGCCTACAAGATAGATCCTAAATAAATAAATCCATCAATCTGCACAAATACTGAAGTACAAATTGTGAAGAGACAATTATAAAAATGTGCCCTAGCTGAAGACTTGTCTTGTTGAGTGGTTATTAATTGCAGACTCTTCTGTAAACTTCAAGAACTGACACTGGGAAATAATGTGTAATTCAGAAAAGCAAACAGAATAAAATGTAGCATGCAGTTAAATTCTTCATTTACAGATAACATTGCAGTGTGTTCACAGGGCCTGCTTGCATAGGATGGCACTCTAGGTCACTTAAAATACTGTGCAGTTGTTTCAGGGTGTGAGGGGGGGAATGCTCTTGTCTTCATTCATTTTCCTCTTCCCATGAAGACATGTGATGCTATAAATATCTTCAACACTACAGACAAGGGAGGAACGCTTAATAAGATCTACATAGGACTTGGCAAGGTCTTAAATAGAAATGTGCGCCCCCACCACCCCATGTAAGGTTCAACTGATTACCCAAAGAAGGTGGAGAACAAAAATAGCAAGATTTATCATTTCTGGGGGGAAAAGGTATTCATCCATGGCATATAGAAGCTGGCTAAAACTCTGATAGACTGAAAACCTTGGCAACAAAACCTGCATTTTCCTACTGAAATGTCTCAACATAAAAGAGACTGTGTTATCTTCCTATAACAGAACATTAGTTTGGCTTCAGTCTTGCATTCCCACCACACTCCCTCTACTTTGAACCCTCCTCCCACTTCCCAAATGTCCCAGCATTATTCATGTCTGTCTTTGTTCTTATGAAAGTTCAGAACTATTAGCAGGTATTGTGAGGGCAGCAAGGCTCAAAATAGTCTACTCCTTAACTGTCCTCATCGGTTCAGAGCATACATATCCTGTTTTGTGAAAACCTTGGTTTGTGGACCGTGACACCGCGCATGACCTGGGTGGTGGCTCGGACTTGTTTTGCAAGTAGGGAACCAGCCTGGTCAAAGGGACAGGCTGTGAGGAAGAAATTAGGCTTCTGCAGAATGAAGTACACAAGCTTATTTTGCCATGACTATACAAAGAGATTGCATTCCTAATCTCAGGGTCCCCAGTATTCTGGGCACCCACACTTGGGTGTATTGTGTATCTGAATTGGTATTTGCTGCAGCTTGGTTTAATAAACCTGGAACCTTGGTTCAAGAAATTTCACCATTTTTGCCTGGTGTCTGTTAACCAAAAGGAGTTAGGGTGACAGTATTACTCTTTGCTTGTTCCAGATGCATTAATTATAAATATCTCTTTGGTTTAATATGTGCCAAAATCTTAAGCAAGGAGACAGTTCAGAGCTATGACCTTGATGGTCAGTCTTCCAAGATAGTATTTCGAGTACACAGCACCAAGACTCGGTAATCACTCCAGGAAGACTTCTTTCCTGAGCTCAGCTGAAGTCTGCTGACAAATTTGGTTTAAGGAATTTTTCTACTGCTGCTATCCCTTTCCCTTTCAGCTTCTGAGATTTTGGCCCTTTATTCTTCCTCTGTACCAGAAGAAAGGCAGATGAGATGCAAATTCCTCAATTATTAAGAACTCATTCTACTCCAATCTCCAGGTCCTCTTGTATGTCTGATATGCCAATTCCTAGTGACACAAACTGCTGTGGATTATCCATACATTACCTTCTGGCATGCTAGTAGTAACTGTGGACAACCAGTTTTAATCCTATACTCTACTTGTCCTGTGCACCAATTTACCTTAAATGAGAAACAGAATAATAGAACGCCTATAAACATGGAAAGATCCTTCCCAGGAAAAATGGGGTTTTAAATCATGGTGAAACTCTGGTGTTTTGACAGAGTGATTGGTGAAAATGTTGAAAAACACTGCTGCAGCTTTTAGCCGATCTGCTGTCCCTTCTGACTTTTTTTGCATTTCTATTTCTACACACTCCAGCAGTCTAACAGAGCTGTGTCTGGCCCTTTATTCCTTCCAGCAAGAACCCTCCAGCAAACCACATAGTAATTTCCAGAAACACTGACAGTCTGCTGACTTACATATAAGGAGCACTGAGTCAATCTAGAACATTCCCTCCTGGTCTTAAGCAGTGCTCAAGCTTTGCCCCTATTTGATTGCATGGTTCAACATATGACAGTGCACTTCTACAATCAATATGACATAAATTATAACTCTCTTGAAAGCCACAGGTATTATATGAAAATGTTTACATCTGTACATGGGTGTTACATCCAAAAATTCTTCAGAGTTGCCCTGGAGTTCTGAATGATATTATGAATGATTATTTGTATCACTGTCACCCTTGAGTCACTGTATATTACAGCATACTCAAATATTTTGTAAGCTGCACCTATGCACAAATATGCGTTATCACATGCATCAATATCTACACTACGTATCACTCCACAAATGGTGTAAAATTGATGCTTCTAAGGGGGAAAAGTGTGATTACTATGTTTGACAATGTGTTAGTATTAGTATTAGGCATCCTTCAGTCTCAAAAGACTATGGTAACGTGCTCTGTATGGAGGACTTGGAACAGCGTCTAGTGTGGCTGAGAAGGCCAATTTGATAGTGACAATCCCAATCCCTGATTGTGCATGGCATAACAATGTGTTATGCCATGCACAATCAACTGTACAAGCAGATGCAATGACACATGCTTTTAGATATTAAAATAATCACTATGCATTAGTCACAAATATTATTAATGTGGAATTTTGTGGGGAAAATACACAATTGGTCAGTTATGCTACAGCAGTAGTAAACAGCTTTTCCCATCACTTTGCCTCCATAACAAGCTTCTCTTGTTGAATTTCTGCCTTGCCCCAACTTCTTAAAAGGTGGAGGAACTCTGCCACTAAAAAAGCTGGCATCCGTTTAACGGATGCAACTAAACATGAAGAGTTAAACTCCTTCCCCAGGGGCATCTGCTTATTCCAAAATCCCTCCTGCCAACACTCTTAATTTCCAGTGCAGGCACATTCTAACCCTTTTTAATTTGGCTTCAGCAGAAACTGTCACTCGTTGTACTCTCTCACTGAACAAACAGCAGTGGATACAATTAACGCATCAACGAGCATCTGCCATGTGATTGCTACTTTATTCCCCAGGTGAGCCTACAGCAGCCAGCTGAGCTCTAAAAGCCTGCCCTTCACCACTTGGAAACCAGAAGCATGCTTCGCTCAGGAAGCCTTGTAATAATTCTTGCATCGTTACTTTCTGTCACATGACCCACTGCAGCCTAATATATTCATTCAGTTGGAACAGGAAAGAAAGAATATCCCAATCCACCTGCTGTGGGCAACACACAGATAATGAAAGATGTGAGTTTACTGACAAGGAATGGGGACATGGTGATGTGAAGGTGGCAGTTCAGCACATCCCCAAGGCATGACTGGCAGCTGATGGTACTACAACAATACAGTTTTAAAGACATGGCTTCCTCACAATTGCGGGAAGCCTTAAATCTGGAGCAGGCAACCCTAATATTTCAGGATTGTAGCATTTGTTCCAAATTAACTGA
The DNA here is from genome assembly GCA_037013535.1 of Intellagama lesueurii. Lineage (NCBI taxonomy): Eukaryota > Metazoa > Chordata > Lepidosauria > Squamata > Agamidae > Intellagama > Intellagama lesueurii. Next base: position 189,707,704 of record JBAJHW010000003.1, on the reverse strand, counting down.
GCATGGAGAATTGTCCCAGTGCTCCACTTTTGTCATCCTGCTTCTGTGTATCAATTGCAAGTAGCAAAAGACAAGTAAAACTGGAAATGCATCTGCTCGTTTTGGTCTCTTAATGAGAACTGCAAAAGTACTTCGTTCAAAAACAGAAAACAAAGACCTTCATTAGAGTTCTGTCCAACACATTTTGTTCTTCAACCAGTTTTACTTTTGTCAAATCTAAAAACAATGTGCTAGATAATCATCTTATTGAGAATCTTCCCCAGAATAGGAATGTGAAAAGTACTCAAAAGAAAGAAAGAAAAGGAAAAAAGATGCCAGAAAACATAATCCTAGAGACAGGGCATAAATCCAGTCATCAGTTCCAGACTAGAATACTTCCACTGAATCAATAGAACATATATATTTCTTGGCAAACTGAATTCCCAATGATTCAGTGGGTCTACTGTTACTTGGGAATAACAAGTGGGTTGAGGTCAGGAGTAACATAGGCAAACTAGAAAAGAAGCTGGTAGGATAACCTTGTATGTGGCCAGTCACCTGATCATCTGGTAACAGTTATATCCAAGCAAGAACCCGGCTATAACTCGAAAGAGAAATTATTCCTTTGTTTGTTTTACACCTTTGGGTCTCATATAGGTCACATTTTATAAAGAACTCATCCACATGGAGAATTTGACTCCCCCACCCTGCCTTGATGATGCCTGGTGCTGAATGAGCATGAATCCTATCAGGGCTTCCATCCACACTGATTCCTAAAACCCCACTTCTCTTCTTCTTAAGAAATCAGTATCTTTGAAGAAATGGTTTTAAGATATTTCCAAAAGCTTGAAGAAATGCTTTAAAAATTACCTGTCTTAGATTTATTTTTTTAAAAATAGGCTCCAATCTGAGCTCCTTTCCAGCAGAGACCCACTGCTAATCTAACTCTTTCACAAATGTTGAGGAAATCTTTTAAAAATGATTTTCTGTGGAATGTGTGTGTGTGTGTGTTTGCTCATTTATTTTAATGGATTAGCACAAACATTATGACCTTTTGACCCAAGAAGCTCTTGCTGGAACTCTGGTCCCAGTACAAGGTGACATAAATAAACAAAAAATGATAGCTACTGTAGGTGGTTTTAAAAAGTGCAGTCATTCTTTGTCACTGCAGGTACCAATTTAAGTTTTGCATCATCTGGACGGTATGAAAAATACTGTTATCATTGGTGCACAATTAAATGCTATTAGAGAACAAATGCTCTATCTAGATGAGACCTAAGTATGTGAAAGCAGGCAGCCTGCTTTTTAAAAAAATTTATACAGGCTATTAAGTTATGTTACTCAATATACTAGTTGATAATCCACAGATGAGTTTGTGCATATCAGATACTTAGAATAGAAAACAGAAAAAGAATTAGAATTAGAAAATTGAAAAAGAGGGCAGCTTTTCATGCTCTCAGATAGACGCTATTGTAATGAGGACAAATGTTTTCCAACCAGGTCAGTCTACAGCTTCTAATCAGAACATGAAATCAGTAGTTCATAATAACTGAACCAACTGATGGTCAACAGCCTGTTCCTACTTCTTTCAGCCAGGCTCACTGATAAAACTCGTATTTTATTTGTGTGTATTCCCAACTTCAGTCCCTAAAACACACATACACACTGAAAGAGCAACAAAGGGGTCATAGAGCAGTGCTGGAAGTGAATGCTGCCAGAGGTCCTTAAAACTGGCTGATGAAAGAAAACAGAAAGAACAATGCTGTTCTTTTGCTATTGTGAAGCCAGACCGATTGTGCAACTAAATGCACTTCTGGTCCCTGAACTGATTTCTGAAGGATTTGTTATTATGTGCCATCAAGTTGGAAACAGCTTAGAGTTATCCTAATAGGGCTTTCAAGGTAAGTGGGATATTTAAAGAGTGGCTTTACCAGTTCCACACTCCCAGTGAGTTTCCACAGTTGAGCAGGGATTTGAACACAGGCCTCCTGAGTCGTCATCTGTCATTCTATCCACTACACAACAATGAGTACCTTTCTGAAGGACAATAATAATAACTGTGTGCCATCAAATCAAATCTGACTTATGGTGACCCTTTTCCAGGGTTTTCAAGGTATAGAGTACTCAGAGGTTGTTGACCATTCTCTTCTTCTGAGGGCATCCTGGGACTGTGTAGCTTGTCTCAAACCACACAGGCTGGTTCTTCTTCTGGGACACATAGTGGGGAACTGAAATCTCAGCCTCTGGCTCCACAGTTTACCTAATGCACTAAGTTATCTATCCAAAATACAGACATGCAAATACATACAGAGGAAAGTACAGACCTTGGAGAAAGCAAGAAGAAATATCAGGATATGACACCCACTAGGTTGAGGGACAAAGGGAGACTCAAAGATATAGTTATAAATTTTAGATTATCTCTGAAGATGGGAGAATGTGAGTACAGGAAAAGGAAGGAAAATATCAAGCTATGGCTTGGATTCAAAGATAAATCAACTTGTCTTCTTGAGTTTAATTGGGCTTACTTCCAAGGAAGTGGACAAAGGATCTGAGCCTTAAGGAACTTAATGGAATAAAAGTTTTCCCTTCTCTTTTCCACTGTACCATCATGCCCCCCACAAAAACATTTACTGAGGACACCTGCTGGTGTGGGATGGGGCATGGAGAGTTTCTGCTGAATGGCGAGTCACTCAAAACCAGGTTTGGATTCTGATGGAAATTGACTTCAGGAAGCCCATGGAATAAAATATTTTTCCCCTCTGCCACTCCATCCTGTATTTCTCATTAGAGCCCCCCCCCCCTCTGAGCAAGCTTTTCTAGGCAATGCATAGGAGAAGGAGAAAGTGGGAATAAGAAATTGTCCTTCAACACATTTCCTCTAGGATCATCCACTTTAGAAACCAAGTATTTAGTCTGATACATGAAGGACAATAATAATAACTGTGTGCCATCAAATCAAATCTGACTTATGGTGACCCTTTTCCAGGGTTTTAGTCTGATACATCAGTGACATTTTGAGGAGAAAATGGTGACAGTGTGTAAAAGCAAAGAAGCCCACCTACATTTGACATGATTAATTTAGTATTCAGCTCTAGAGGAACCTCTTGTGTTATTCATTCTGTGATAAGTAGGTTCACTTAGTTCACCTCTATTTATTTGCTAAGCTCACGAGAGAATTTTATAATCTGTTTCATGTCATTCTACAACATAGAGACCCACTGTCCTCTATGCAAAGTTCCCCATCCTTATCTGTCAAATCCACAATTCCCAGTGGATGAATAAAAGAACCAAAAAAGAGACTTTGTTGCTGATATTCTACAGCCTGCTGCTTTTCCTAATTCCTCCTGTCTAGACTTTTCATTCTCTAAGTGAAATACAATGAAAATGAGAATCCTGCTACCTCTGTATCTAGGGCTGTCTCCTTCACTTGCCCTCTTGGATTTTTGCTATACACTGAAGATGCAAATAAACTACAAGGCAGTATTTTATATATATCCTACTATATATAAAATAGTAGTATATATAAATGGGCTCCTTTAACTTGAGCCCATTGTTGCATGCCCTGCACTCTGGGATGATCGAGAACAGATCTTGCCTGTATGACAGCCTTTCAAATATTTGAAAAGTGCTATCATAACTCCCCTCAGGCTTCTTAGTATTATATATAATTAACTAAAAGTTAATACTTTTCAAATATTTGAAAGGCTGTCATACAGAGGAGGGGCAAGATCTGTTCTCGATCATCCCAGAGTGCAGGACATGCAACAATGGGCTCAAGTTAAAGGAAGCCAGATTTCGGTTGAATATCAGGAAAAAACCTCCTAACTGTTAGAGCAGTATGACAGTGGAACCAGTTACCTCAGGAGTTGGTGAGTGCTTCAGCACTGGAGGCATTCAAGAAAAACTTAGATAATCACCTGGCAGATATGCTTTGATGGTATTCCTGCATTGAGCAGGGGGTTGGACTTGATGGCCTTGTAGGCCCTTTCCAACTTCACTTTTCTATGATTCTATTATTCAAAAATTGTTTGTTAGGACTCACTAGTGTTTTATAAGAAAGATTATAGTAGTGTGTCTTGAAATTAAGTGACCGTATTGGACGCCTCCACCACTCTGTGCCAGGTCAGCAGCATTCTGTTCTCAGAGATTTCAGGGCCAGAACCTGAGACCCAGGGGCAGGTCCTTGGAAAATAGTGTATACGGCACAGATAATGTTGAGCCTTTATGATTAATTTAAAAGCCAATTTATGAATCTGCTGCAATTCTAGAGCACACAAGGTAATGAAAAAGACAAGGACCCTTCTGAGCATGTCTAAATGGCATGTCCTGAGGTTGTGAGAATGAACTCCGAAACAATGCGTTGTCAAATTGGCAGCATCAAAGGCCAAAGATTTCAGGTCCAAAAACAAAGACCTGGAGAATGGAACCCCAAACCTAATTTTTCAAGGCTAAAACCTGAGATCTAGCAACCTTATGTTCTCTCCCCTTTGTGTGGTACTGTCTATGCTCCCCATGCGATTTTACAGGCAGTACCATCATCCTAAAAGAAGTTAAGAAGTGTAGTAGAGCAGTGGTCCCCAACCTTGGGCCTCCGGATGTTCTTGGACTTGAACTCTCAGAAATCCTGGCCAGCAGAGATGGTGGTGAAGGTTTCTGGGAGTTGTAGTCCAAGAACATCTGGAGGCCCAAGGTTGGGGACCACTGTAGTAGAGTCCTTGACCTGACTTGATCTTGAGAGGTTCCTCAGATCAGACCACAGAGTTCAGGGGAGTGCAAGGCAGAAAACTTGTTGCACTGAGGTCAGTGGATCAAAGGGTTTTATATTGTCAGAGCATCCCTGCTCAACTCCACCTCTCCCATAAAGGGTTAGGCTTCCAGCTTAGAATCAGGCATTCCTGATATTTTCTCTTACCTTATTTCAGGCACATTGTGGGGATCTATTTTCTTGATGTGGAGGGGAGCAGCAATTCGAAGAGGTATAGACTCCAAGAATGTGGCTCTGGAGGCCACAATCCAGAAATTCCTGGTTCAAGAGCCCCTGCTCCGGCAGCCTCCCATACCACTCTGGCCTAACCAAAATGCTGGCATCTGGAATAGCTTCTAGTATCTCCATCTGTTGTGCTACTGATGTGAAAGATACTTGGCAGAACGCCTTCTCCCACCTAGATCTACTCGAGTCACTCGCTATAGCCAGGAAAGACGCCTGAGGGGCCTGACGCCGAGACAGGCCCGGAAAGAAAGAACAAGAAACCGGGCCTTCTCGGCAGTGGCCCCTCGACTTTGGAACAGCTTGCCGCCAGATATCTGCCTGGCACCCTCGCTGGGTGTTTTCAAGAGCCAATTAAAAACTTGGCTCTTCAGGCAGGCCTTCCCTCCTACCAATACTTGATTTCCACTTTTCTTGGTTTTTTGTTGTTATCTTCCCATCTTGATTATATTATTATTGTAGATTTTAATTGTTGTTTTTAAATCCGTTTTGTACACAATATATTGTGAGCCGCCCTGAGTAGACTCCTGTCTAGAAGGGCGGGATAGAAATCTAATAATAAATAAATAAATAAAATAAATAAAGATTTGTCTAGACCTCCTCATTCAACTCAGAACAAGAGTCAAGGCTGCTGTCCTGTTTGAATGTTTGGTGGGAATGTTGATTATGGCAGTGCTTCCCAACCTTTGGTCCTCAACTCCCATAATCTCCATGCACACACAGGCTATGCTGGCTAGGGCTCCTGAAAACTGAAATTCAAAACATCTGGATGGCCAAAGGATAAGAACCATGAACTAGGTTACAGTATAGTGGATACAAATGTGGTCCTGGGCTCATTATTCTACACAATCACAGGGAGAGAAAGAGATCATTCCTAGAAAATATGTGCCCCGAGTTTCAAAAGTCAGATAAATACAAGGAAATTATGGCTAACCCTCCCTGCTCCTTTGCTAAAAAGGGCACCCCATTTATTTTGATAGTTGAAATACAATCTGATGTCAACAGGATCACACAACATATTTAAGCACTGCTACACATTTCTTCACTTGTTATGCAAATTGCATTCATGCAGAGGAGAGAACAGTAGGCTACATTAATCATAAAATATTAAGCATTATTTAATAATGAAATAATAACGATACTGGCTCTGCCCAGTACTCTTTTTCTTGAAGATGATATAATTTTTAAAGGAAAATTGCAAAATAATAGCACAGCTTACACTGAAGTTTAATATGAGCTGACCATCTCAGTCGGTTTGCAAATCTGACTCTGCCTTTAAAAAAAAATTAGAATGGGCCTTCATTTTAACTTTTTCAGGGTGTTGTTATGTGCCATCAAGTCACCTTTGACTTTGAAGACTGTATGAATGAGTGACCTCCAAAAACTCCTATCGCTAACAGCCATTCTCAGCTTTTGGAAACACAAAGCAGTAGCTTCTTTTCTTGAATCAGTCAATCTTTTGTTTGGTCTTCCTCTTTTCTTGTTGCCTTCAGCTGTTCCTTATTGGCTTTTCCAGTGATTCCTGTTTTCTCATAATATGCCCGAAGTATGATAGCTTCAGTTTTGTCATTTTTGCTTCTAGAGTGAGCTCGGCTTTATTTGATCTAGCACACACTTGCTTTTTTGGCAGCCCATGGTATTTGCAAAGTTCTCCTTCAGCACCATAGGGTATCTACACATTTGTTCAAGTTATTCAATGACCTATTTGTGAAAAAAAATGTATCATAAAATATATCAATCCCTCTTCACATTTCATATTAGACAAGTTGAGACTGGATAACTTGATTTTGAAAATGCATGATGGCTAGAGATGGGGACGAATATAAAAACGGATCGGCTTTTTCGACGAAAATAGCCGATCTATTAAATATTTGTCCCTTCATATTCGTGGGTTCCAGAGACCCCCACAAATATGAAGAGAGGAATATTTACCCATTTTTATTCATCCTTTGTATTACAAAAAACAAAATAAAAAAAAAAACCATTCTGCCTACCAGCCGCCGATCAGCTGATCGGCGGCAGATAGGCAGCCACCCAACCCCACAGCCTACGCCTCCACCCCCTTCCTCTCCCTACCTTAGCCCTCCCCCACTCCCACCTACACCCCCTTACCTTAATCGCTGCTGCCAAGGTCTTCATCTGACCTCCCAGCCACGGCATGTAGAAAGGGAGACTTGCTGCCCTTTGCAAAGATGGCGGCTGTGGCTTCATTTAGGGTAGGGAAGCTGCAGCTGCCATCTTTGCAAAGGGCAGCCTGGATTCCCTTAGCCTGCCTTAAGGGAATCCAGGCTGCCCTTTGCAAAGATGGCAGCTGCAGCTTCCCTACCCTAAATGAAGCCGCAGCCGTCATCTTTGCAAAGGGCAGCCTGTCTCCCTTTTTACATGCCGTGGCTGGGAGGCCAGAAGGAGACCTCGGCAGCAGCGATTAAGGTAAGGGGGTGTTGGTGGGGGTGGGGGTGGGGGCTAAGGTAGAGAGAGGAAGCGGGTGGGGGTAGACTGTGGAGTTGGGTGGCTGAAGGGGGGTGGCTGCCTATCTGCCGCCGATCAGCTGATCGGGGCCAGTAGGCAGAATGGTGGGTGTTGTTGTTTTTTTATAGGAAGGGGGTGTCGGTGGGGGTGGGGGGCTAAGGTAGGGAAAGGAAGGGGGTGGGGTAGGCTGTGTGGTTGGGTTGCTGTGGGGGGGTGGCGGCTGCCTATCAGCCGCTGATCAGCTGATTGACAGACGGTAGGCAGAATGGTGGTGTTTTGGGTTTTTTGGTAATAGGAAGGGGGGTGTCGCGGCGGGGGTGGGTTTTTTTAATAACCCCCCACGAATCGACGAAGAACTTCTTTATTCATCGCTTCATGGGGGCAACTTCGTGCTTTGTGAGTCGTCAACTTTTGACGACTCACGAAGCGGGACGACTCGCCAAAATGGTGAGTTGTCCCCATCTCTAATGACGGCTATAAATATAAAGACATTGTAACTATAAACATTTATAATATGTGCCTATCATCATCTTCTACATCAGGAAGTCTCACAAATTATTTCTAAAAACTGTTTTCTTTTCAACAAGTGCTTTAAGACTCCCTTATATAGTAAGGCTAAACAGGTATTCTCTCATTCTCACCTCATGATAAACTATGGCTTAGCACTATACACATGCATGCCTCTGGTTTATATGCTCATTCCACTCTTTGGCCAAAATCCTGTTCCTTAGCACAGTAAATTGCACTAGAGTAGGCCCATTGAATCAATGGGGATTTGGTGAGTCACATCCTACATAAGTTCCATTGATTCAAGTGGGCCAACTCTATCTGTGACTTATGTGAATATAGTCAGTTGTGGTTATAATAGGTTTATTTTAAACAATGTAACATACACAGGAGTTGATTCACAAAATCTGCATTGGTTCATTGGGCCTACTCTAATGTTATTTACTATGCTATGCAAATCACAAGATAATAAGTAAGATTTTGGTCACTGTGGGTGATCATGAAGAGAGAAGAAAACAAAATTCAGTTTTATTTTAGGAGATCCCTGGTTTGTTGTTATATATAAATCAGGAATCGTGGTTGAAAACAAATTTCTACACAAGTCTATAACAAATTGCAGATTTATTTATTTATTTAAAATATTTTATCCCAACTTTCTTCTTAAAAGGACCCAAGGTGGCTTACAACATTTAAAAGACTATATTTAAAAATTAAAAGCACTAAGTATACAAATATTTTTTTAAAAGTATATTTAAAATGATAAATAAATTCAATAATAAAAACACATTTAAAAAAAACAGAGCACAACAATCCATTATTTTTCTGGCTTGCTTAACAAACTCCAATTTATTTAAAATCACAATTATCTGTTCTCATGTAGTGAAATCGAATTCTGGTTTACTCCACCTCAATTCATGTTGATGGAAGAAATGCATGCGCTGGGCATTTCACATGGGATCTTTCTTCATGTTTCTGTATTTCGTTAAATTGTGGATAACTATTATGTGAGAACATGGCAAATCACTTTCTACCAAAGTCATTAATGATTTTTAAATATACATATATTTACCTAGCAAGGAAGATACCATGATCAAATATACCCCTCTTAATTTCTTGGGTTCTCTACTAATTAAAGCAACAGCATAGCCTTAATTAATTTCATTTTCTTTTCTACCATTACTGTATTCACCCTCTTAAGAATTTTATTTGCTTCTTAAGATATGAATTCCCAGAGGTTTATTATGACCACTGAATTTGTTTAAGAATTCTCATGGTAGTCTTCAATGAGTGGAACTGCATTATGATCAGAATCAGTTTCGAGCATAAAAAATACCTTTTACTTTGTACTTTAAGTGATTAATATTCCCTAGAAGGAGAAAGAAAAGTTGATCTCATTTACTCACAAGAACATTAAAAAGGCATTTTGAATAAGTCTGATTGGTGTTCCTATAAGAGCAATATGGCTTAATCCACCTAATTGTGAAGTCAAAGGCAACAATCTGAATTATTCCTAAGAGTGCAGAAAAACATATATCTTCAAGTAAAAACCAATTTGACTAATGCAATGAAGGCTTAAAGGCAATCTTCAGAAAGAATACATTAATTTTCAAGGAGCACACTTAACTAGGTTGCAATTCAGATACTTTTCTTTCATTTCATAACCAATTTTAATGAGTTGGATATTTACCATTAAAAATTCAGCATGCAAACGTACACTCAAGATATACTGGATGAGGTATATGAGAAACAAAAAGAAGCCCTGTTGTGAAGACACAATTGATTACAATCGTTATGCCAGTGCATATTTGCAAAGGCAACATAGTTCCACCACTGCAAGACTGAATATAGGGTGGAGACATGAGCAAGGCATGGAACGAGTGGACTTGTAGCAAATCCTATACAACTTCAGAGCTTGTGCCAAGCACCACCTCTAGGCTAACCACTAAGTTGACTGGCCACAAAGCTGGCAAAAAAAGGACAATCACTCACAGGATTCAATAGGCAACACACATGCATTGCTCCGCATTTCTGCCCCATCCCACTCACCTTGCAGTGATGGAGCACAGAATTTGATGCAACTTTTCACGAAAACACTTGCATTAAAAACCCACTAGAATGATCATGATCACATGATATAGTGCATGGCTCTATGTCTTTGGCCCCATATTATGTATACATATTTAGAACACACAAGGGAGAAAACTGGTGATGAAAATGAGAGGAGAAAGGTCACTTTGCAACAATAGGGGGCACTCTGAAGAGAGGACAGGTCTCCATAACTCCTAGAAGAACTCTGTCTTTGGCACAGATCTACTTTGTCATGCTTTGTAAAAGTACAAACACATAGCCAGCATTTGTAGGGAAAAAGGTTAGAGGGCTACATGACACCAAAATTGTAGGGGTGTCATACTTCAGAAGACAAAATCAAGATCCAGGATGATTGTAATAGATTGAACAGCTAGTCCGAAACAAACAAAATAAGTTTCAACAGGGAAAAATGTAAAGTTTTGCATTTAAGCAGGTAAGAAAGCTTTGCACAAATACAGGATAGATGACACCTGGACTGGTAGACATATACTGTATGTGAAAAGGAGCTAGGGGTCTTAGTAGATCACAAGCTAAACATGAGTGAGCAGTGTAATGTGGCAGCAAAAAACAGCTTATGCAATTCTTGGCTGCATCAACAGTAGTAACCAGATCAAGGAAAGTAATACTACCACTCTATTCCACTTTGGTCAAACATCACTTGGAATATTGTGGCTAGTCATGGTCACTATCACTTAAGAAGGATATGGACAAGGTGGAATGTGTCCAAAGGGCAGTGACCAAGATAGTAAAGTGTTTGGAAACCAACTCATATGAGGAATGGTTGAGAGAGCTGGGTATGTCTAGCCTGGAGAGAGAGAGAGAGTCAATATTAAAAGGGTAGGTACATAGAAAACAAAGCAACCTTCTTTTTTTAACTCCAGAGGACAGGACCTGAAAGAATTGTTCGTGTTACAAGAAAGGAAATGTCAGGTAAACATTAGAAAGAACTTTATGATCTATTCAGTGGAGCTATCCTGGAAAGGGTGGATTTTCCTGCATTGAAGATTTTTTTACAGAGGTTGGATGACTGTCTATTCAGAGATGCTTTGGCTATGAGTTTCTGTCAGTGGTGTGGGTTGGAATAGACACCCCTTGGGACTTTTCCAACCCTAGTTCTATGCTCTTCCAAAATGCATGTCTCATGCTAACATGGACGAGCACTCTCATATAGCCATTGCACATGATCAGAGCAGAATTGACACTTATGTTTAAACATCCTGTCATGTATTACACATGTCACTGGGCCTTTAAGGGGCTACTGATGACATTTTAACAACAACGTTCCTATACTTCTCAATTAGGTATGTAAGATTCAAACAATTGAATCTATTCTACAATTGAATCTTGAATTACTGATTCAAGATTCAATTGAAGAATAGAGAAGAAAGAGGGGAGAAGAGACAAGGAAGTCCCCTGCAAAGATGCATGCAAATTGTCATGGCCATGGAAGTACAGTGTGAAGAAATAAAGTTGCCACAGGAATGCAACAAAATATTTAAAGTAAGCACAATTGCCACCTCCTGGTTTTGCCACAAGGGTGAAAACAGTATTTCTTTGCACCTTTCTGAATCTAACACTTTTATAAGGAAGCTGCTAAACAGTCAATTTTGATCTGTCCTAGAATATTGAGTAATTTGGTTTCTGGCAGCAAATATATTTATGTTATCAACCCTTTCATCACCACTTCCTCTAACCATGACTTTTTGTGACTTTAAAGTTTATGCTCAGCCTGCAGTGACAATGTAAACAAAAGACTGAATTTTCAGGCTGTATGCATCATCACTTAAGTGCAGTGATGTATGAAAACAAACAGGTCAAGGTCAGATCCTCAGGTGCTCTACTGTGCTACTCTGGGTTACATAATATGCTCAAAAAATTCATTGTGAAGTAGCCAACCAGAAATAAAGAACAGCTAAGCTTATATGGTTCTGTTTTCTACAATTTACAAGTAGGCTTCCACAGGATAAGAGTTTTCTGAAAGATAGCCGCGTTAAACTGTTTCAGGAAAAATAAAAAAGGTTTTGTGACATCTTTAAGACTACCAAATGTATTCCAGAATGCACTTTCAAGGATTATGATTAGATATGGGGATGAACCTCCCCCCCCCCCGCTGCCATCCACCAGCACTTGCTGCAGTGGCCTCCCATAAGGGAAACTGGCTGCCCTTTGCAAAGATGGCAGGTGTGGCTTCCCTGACCTAAGGGAATCTGCAGCCATCATCTTTGTAAAAGGCGGCCCTGTTTCCCTTACAGCAGGCTGCTCTTTGCTAAGCTAGTGGCAGAGGCTGGAGGGTCGAGGCTGTGGCAGCACGGCTGGGGGTGGCCAAGGGAGGGAGGGGAAGGAGATGGGGGGCAGGCTGTGGGGATGGGGGCTGTGGGGGGCTGTCTGCCTATGGGCCTGACAATCAGCTGTTCGGTGGGCCCATAGGCAGAGATAGGAAGGCTAGTGTGAAGGAGAGATAAAGGAAAGTGAGCCGTCCTTAGTAATAGAGGCTGTAATTGAGGAGGGAGAGGGTGATGACTCAAAGATGCATGAGGGAAAAAGCAGTGTGCCAGGAAAGACAGAGAAGGTGGAAGAGAACAAGGGGAAAGTTGAAATATGTCTGGTGGAGGAGGGGGAGAAAGGAAAAGGGGAGGAGCAAAGGATGTCAGTCTGGGAGGAGGAAGGTATAAATGTGAGGGGAGAGCAATGGTTCGGGAGTAAGCTGGAAGGAGAGAGAATGAGACAGAGGGAAGAAAACAAGCAGGACAGTGGTTATGAAAAGGCACGGGATTTGCTGAAGGATTTCCCAAACTTGAGAGTGGGAGGACTGTTACCAGATCCAGAACCGAAGAGAGGGAGAGACGGTGGTGGAAACCCAGGAGTGGACCGTCATCGTGTTCCCACGCGGACAAGGGAGAGGAAAGAGGGTGATCCATCCCGATTCCACCTACAATCAACCACCAAAGGAGGGTGACTGGGCTAGGCACCTATGTTGCGGGACAATCTGTGCGGTGAGGAGCGCACCACTTCAGAAACCCACCGACAAAGAACGGTTTGGCCCAGTACCCCAATAAGTTGTCCGGACTTTGGACAAGAGTTTACATCTCCCAGTTATGGCCTGTTGCCTGAGTTGTCTTGTTTTGACTCAATTGAAATAGTTACAGAGAAGTCAGAGATAAATAAAAACCAAATCATGAGTTCAGTAAATACGTCTCCGACTTTATTTCCCGCCAAAAATGAGGAACTGCCAAGGGATTCAAACGGACCCGATCACAGCTAGCCTTCCATCTCTGCCTACGAGGGACAAATAAAAATGAAGAAATATTCATCCCTTCATATTCATCGGGGTCTCTGGAATTGACAAATATGAAGGGATGAATATTAAACGAATCAGCAATTTTTAACAAATATTGTGATTCATTATTTTATTCGTCCCCATTTCTAATTACGATCCATGTATTCAGGCACATGTAAATATGAATATACTTTTTCAGATACATGCTCAGACATATGTGACCTACAATAGGGCACACCAAAATAAATTTGTTAGCCTTTAAAGCTGCTACAACACTTTTTTGTTCTTGTCTTGCTTTTCACAGAATACCAGGGACTCATCTGATATCAGCAGAGACATTTTCCACTTTCCATTTGAGTTAACCCTTCCATACTAATTATCTGAACTATATGACTTATGAGGCAGAGAGAGACTAATATTCTAATCAGTGCCATATACATCTGTGACATTCAGAACTAAGCAATGGCCATAACTGCCAAAATAAATGTGCTAGTCATTATGTCCGGCAACAAAGGATTGTATCATGTACTTGCATGATCGATCGTGCATCCCCAGCATGACTGACTGCGCAATGCTATATGGGAGTAAAGAATTCTAAATCTGTAGTGTTAGTCAAATGTCAGAGCCTGTATATCAAGATTTTTAAGGGAGACTGAACCAAGGTTTCCCATTTTCAGGATACTGCAAAGCATGAAAAAAGATAACACATACAAAAATGCAAGCTGTCCACCATCTGTGGCTGAGCTGTTATGAAAATGATAAACAAATTATGTTAATTGCATGCATCTAAAACAAGCAGATTGGGTCCATTCCTCATTAGGCTTTTCCCAATACAGCCCTCAGCACTAGACCGGTAGCTTCTTCCAGATACTGCTACCAGCTTATGTCACCTTAACATTCCAAGGTAATTTAGCCCATTGTTACGCAACTGGAATTCAATAAACATCCTTCTGCAAGAGTCTTAATGCTGCACTTTGCAAAGCAGTTGGGAAAGGATGACTCAGTAATTTTATGCTACATACATAATGCCCATTTCATGGCAATACTCCAATTCAGAACTGAACCGTACAGGGCTAATTGAGTTTGAAGTGACAACAATATCTACACAAAACAGTCAAAAGGTCGAGCAGACTCAGACAACCCAGCGAATTTCATTATAAGGCAGTACTCTCCAGGATAGATCAGCGTTGTTCAGTTGTCATGGCAGTGCTTTGTGGGTGTTAGCAATATGTGTGGATACTAAGTGTGAAACTTTTGCAACACATTTGCCACACAGTGCTTCGAAAGTGTTCATGCTTAAACAGTGAGGAAACTGTGCTGGTGGCTAAAAAATAATTTCCAATTAAAAAGGACATTTTTAGAGTCTTCAAAATTTATCTTGCGTAGCATTGCTTTGACATGTCTTGGCTTATTGTTGTTTCAGGGCACCAGCATTCATTTCTCTTCATCACCTGCTCGCTGTTCCATGCAACATCCCCCCCCACAGATGCTTTTTAATATCTGCATATAGCTGCTGCGGAGGTCATTGAAATCTGGGGGCTGGGTCCTGTAATCATATTGATGATGCCCAGCCTGTATCAGTTTTTCAGCTGATTCCAAAGAGGCTACTGAAATTGTCAACTGTTGTCTGGATGCAGTGCTAGATGCATTCCAGACAAAGCTGAAACCCTACTGGTCTGTAGACGCGACAATCCAAGATTAGGGGGATACACTATGTTCTAAGTGGGGTTGAACTCCCAGGAGCAATGCCTGCTTCCAATTTGTTCCAGGCATTGCTCCTGGAGGTTTCTGTAGCCTGGAGGAGTGTCTTCACTGCTGTATCAGCTGTGCTCCTTCTGAGAGAGGACCACCTCCTCCCCAGCAATATTGTTCTTTCCAGGAAATTGTTCTCAGGTCTTGCAAACAAACAGCTGTGGGTTCCTTTGTTGAGTCAAACCTTTTATGTTAGCTCTTCCTCTTTTCCTCCTTCCCCCCCTACTTTTCCCAGCAATATTCTCTTTTTCAGACAGTTCTATAGTCTCACTATATGTGCAAAGTAGGATCACCTCAATTTACTCATTTTTGCTCTAGTGAGAGTTCAGACTTGACTTGATTGAGTACCCACTTATTTGCCTTTCTAGTGTTCTGTGGTTTCTGTAATGCTCACCTCCAATACCACATTTCAAATGAGTTGATTCCCCACCCGTTTTTCTTTACTGTCCATCTTTGACATAGTATGGATGAGATTGACTTTCCTTTCAAGTCACAATCTTTGCTAACTCCCAGCCTCAACACATTTTTTATTCCAAAAGTCGAGGGAACATCTTTTGGAAAACATGCAGCCAATATGTTTGTAGAGCAAAGGTTTGGTAATTGGAAGATAGCTTACTAGTCTGCATTCTGCGTAGCAGGCATAGCTAAGTGGGCATTCGTTTACCTGAGAGGTTAAACGGTGTGCATGCTTCTCTGGTATGTATCTGACACTCACTCACACTTTTGCTTCACCATTTCATTAAGTCCAAAACAGCCTTTCAAAATATTTTGGCACAAAGAGACTGCAGCCATATCTCAGTTGTTCTTGGTCTGCCCTCCCCCCAGAAACCATATTGCAGAATATGTGATAATCTTCTAGGATCTTCTGGTTGGTTGGTGAGTGACATCAAGTCAGAACCAACTTATAGCAACCCTAATAGGGCTTCCAAGGTAAGTGAGATACTTAAGGAGTGGTTTTACCAATTCCACTCCCTCAGTGAGTTTCCATGGCTAAGTGGAGATTTGAACCCTGGTCTCCAGAGTCCTAGTCCATCACTTTATCCACTACACCATTCTGAGAATTCTCTGGGATTTTCGAATACTGGGTAATTCTACTTGAGGGAAGCTGCTGTTGGAATTTGTGTACAGTTTATATACATTTAGTTGGCCTAGACAGCTCAGTAGCTTAGGCATCTGGCTGCGGATCCAAAGCTTGGGAGTTACAATATTTTATTTATTTATTTATTTATTTATTGTATTTATATCCCGCCCAATTGGTCCGCTGACCATAGATTCCCCACTGTGCCTCCTGGGAGAAGAGCCAGCCTGTGTAGTTATGGACAAGCTGCACAGTCCCAGGGTGTCCCCAGAAGAAGGGAATGATAAAAAAACTTCTGTGTATTCTCTGCCTGGAATATCCTCAAAAGGGTTACCATAAGTCAGAATTGACTGGACAGCAAACAATTATTATTACTATGTATACTTAAACTCCCATTTTAAGAAAAACAGGAAATTCAATTAAAAAAAACAAAACCCTAAGATTTATCAATGTGGGATATTGTGCTTCTATATCCATGATTCAAAACACCAGGAAAAGGCCCAATATTGCTGCACAATATTGTGCCCGCATTGCCAGCAAGAAAAAGAATGACAGTCTTTACATAGCAAAGGGCAGCCTAAATATTAATGACACCATGTCAGCAGTCAAGATGGTCTACAGCACACCCTTGTGTACTCACTACCATTCACAAAGAGACATCAAGTAGGAGAACATCCCAGAACTTGACTCCTTTTTTCATCAGTTAACCCCTTCTCTCCCAAACACAATGCAATTATCAGGACTATTTTTCAACAAGTTCTCTAGGTATCAAAATGCCTAGACATTTATTAGCTGCCCCAGTCTTATTAGTATATATATAATATTATATGATACATGATTTTTATTTATATTATTTTTGCCGCCCCTTTGTTTTCTAGAGTCACCTCTAATCAGGTGGGAATTCTGTGTTCATACGTATATAGCACATGCAATACTTTGGATTGGGCAAGTTTTCATCAAGCTATTTAACTATGCACTTGGCATCTTCAGATCATGTTTGGATATGGAGCAGAGTGCAAGTATATAAGTTTTTGTAATTTATTTGACTTACAACTTAGATTTATTCCCTTTAATTCTGGTTTTGTTTAATTGTTCATTAATCTCAATATTAGTTTTTCAGTTGTTATCCATTCATTTGTCTTAATTTTCCATTAATTTGAATTCCCCTGATGATTTCAGAGAGAAACATAAAAAGCCTTATGATGCATATATTTTACATTCTCATGTCATAACATTTGCAGGCATTTAATTCGTATTTCAAAGCATCAGACCTGACAAATGTCATACAGAATGGACAAAGGAGCTCCTAATAAATAGGCAATCAAGAGAGAACATATTCTATAAACTTTTGAATATCTTATATGTGAGACTCAGCTCTAGTTTTCCTGCTTGTAACTCCTATACTGTATTTTACCTACATAATTCTCACCCTCTTAATTTTTCCAGCCATTCTACCACCACTTGCAAATTAGCAGGTATAATCCTTCCAAAGAGACAGGACAACAAACCCTCATTTTGAAAGCAATTTAAAGAAGTGCACATGCACAGACCAACTGCTATCTTCAATAAATAGGGCATTCCAATATTTCTGTTTCTCTGCTCAGCACACTGTCTGTCTCCTTCACATGCATCAGCTTTCACACAGGCAAAACATTTGAGGGCTTTTAATCAGAGATAAGGTACCCATACAACTTATTTTTGCACTAAGCTCTTATTCAAATGGGGAATAATTGCTTCCAATTTGGGGGATTACAAACTCAAGCACACTCAGTTAAAGTCAAAAAGCAAAAGATTTTATTGTAGCAGATTTTTGTTCTTGAAACAAACATCAGCGTTTTAAAAAATGAAAGAGAAGAGGAATATTTCTTGGTTATCTTAGCTGCTCTTTGCCCATGAGTTAGTGTCCTAACAGAACTGGTTAATAGCTAGATAAGATGAAGATTGTGGAAGCTGAAAAAAGCAGTGTGATGTAATGATTACCAAAATATTGGAGTGGTACTTGGGAGATCCTGGTTCAAATTTCAGCACAGCCATGAAACTCTCTGGGTAGCTATGAGACAGTCACAGTTTCTTAGCCAGGCCTCATCCCATGGGATTATTATGATGGTAGAAAAGGTGAAGGAGACCCATGGATGCCACCTTGTTCACTGGAGGTATAGAAATTCAACCAATCAACCAACCAACCAACCAATCAATAGCATTTGCTAAATAAGGAGGTGAAGAGGAGTAGCAAAAACAAAGTAATTGGGGAGCTATACAACTAGGACAGTTGAGATGGCAGTGAAATGGTGGGCCATGGGGCAGAAATGGAGATATTTGGGAAGAAAAGAAAAATAAGGAAGCCTAGGAGTGAATCTGTTCACTTTGGCTCAGAGGAAAGGGAAGCCAAAGGACTTTACTGTACTTCCTGACCAGTTGCCAAGAAATGGGAAAATGCTGTGCTCAAGGGTGACTTTTGCTTATCTCCTCAAGACTGTCTAGCAGCCTTCTCCAATTTGGAATGTACCCAGCGTATGGGGCACATTGATACTCCACTATTCAGTATGTGCAGCCCTAGTCACTCTCTATACAATCCTAGTTACATGAAGCAATAGCAATAAAATAGGGGGGATTGCCAACGCCCCTGCTACCCGTGTCCCTGCTGTGAACTGTGCATGCTGCATAGTTTAGTGGTTTAGGCTTCTGGCTGCAGGTTGAGAGTTCAATTCTCCCACCTTGACAGGGGCTGGACTTGATAATCCATAGGGTCCCTTCCAGCTCTGCAGTTCTAAGCTGAGGAGGAGGTTCAAGGAGACAGAGCCGGTAACGAATGGTGCAAAGAAATTGGAAACGAATGGAAATTCAAAATGAATGTGATTTCACAGTAACCGTCCTCTTTGTTTTTCCATTCATTTTTAAAATAGTTGCATGCCTTTAGCACCAGACATACAAAAGCTTGACAGCAGCTCTGTCAGCAGCCACCTCATTTCTCCTTGCAGTCATGCCCCATCTCTCAGTCCTTCCTTAAAACTCTGACTGGAAACAGTGACAGAATGTAATTTGTGGATAAGACCTTCCCATGCCGTGGGAACAGAAGAAATGAGAACAATGCCCTGCTGCTGCCTCTCTTGTGGATGGGACTAAGAAAACGACAGCAGCCAATGGGGTGTGTGTGTCAGAGCTGGGGGGGTGAGAGGTGGAGCCCAATGCAGAACCGGCTATTTACCAAGACAAAGAGAGTGAGAGGCAGCCATTCACTTAGGCACCGCCTCACCTGCACCCCATTCATTCACTCCACAAGTCAGCTCAGCAGTAGAAAAATGTACCTGACCCCAAAATTGAAAATGTTCCTACCTCCTGGTGCTGCTGCCCTCTGTGCCTGATTTCAAAGGCTTATTCACTCACATCCATTCCTTCATTTTTACTTCCTCTTGCCCTAACTCTCTCTTTCTCTCTCCCTCTCTCTTGCTCTCTCACACACTGAGAATATGGTGTTGTGACAAAACTGGGTGTTCAGCGGGTGGTGAACATAAGGCAGGGCCCCGAACCTCTGGTAAGAAGATAGGCAGGAATGGACTCGCAAGGGGGTAGCCTGAACCTGAGATGAGCAGTATCCCATTTGTACTAATGGACCAGGCCAGAGGAAGTGGCTAATAGTCTGCACAGGACTAAGATAGAATGGAGACAAAGAACTGAGCTCCACATATATGGCAGCACTTAGAAGAAACTGTGGCTCAGCTTCTTCCTCGGCCCCTTTAAGTCTAGAAAAGGAAGGCAGAGATTGAGGGTGAGATCAGATGGGCATTGTCCTGTTATTTGGTCCAGGTTGGAGATGAGCTGATTTGCACCTTTTCTTGGTGACAACACAATGCTATCACAAACCAGCCTGTCAACCAGAGGAAGAAACTGAGCCACAGTTTCTTCTAGCTAAGTGCTGACTGATGCCTACCTAAACATTTTTCGGTCCCTGTCAAAGACTACTGTTTTTCTGATGTGGGTAGGATCGCTCCATTTTGGTTTGGTTCCAACATGTGTGATCACTGGGATCAAATCAAAGGTTAAGCTGCCCCTTTGCTTAAGTCATTTATCAACCCCGAGAAACAGAAAGCTTCCTTCCCACTCCCCTGCAGAGCAAAAGAGAGTGGAAGTTTTCTATTTCTTTTTAATTGTTGCTAACATATCACTGATGCTTTGAAAGGGCTTTTTAAAAAAGCATCACTGATGCACTGTGTCAGTTAGCAACAATTAAAAAAAATAGAAAGATTCATCTCCCCCTTTGTGGGGGAAAGAAGTTTTCCATTTCTCAAGATTGTTAGGCGGCTTAAGCAAAGCACGGAGGAGACAGGAGGGGGATTTTTTCCCTTCCCTTTGAAGGACAAGAGTATCAGTCTAGATTGTGCTAAACAGTGTTGCTTGAGGTACAATGTGGTCGATCCTTGCATGTGGATGAAAGCAGATACTCAAACAACACTACACCTCAAAACAACCCCTGTTTAGCACCATCTACACCAATCCAGGACAGGATAATTGGGCCATCTGATCTCATCCAGAGAGCTGAGTGTTTACCTAGTGGCTTGTTACAATGCGGCACCAACATTACATATCTTCGCAAGGTATGTATCTTAGCAAGTTTGCAATACATCAGACACAGGAGATCAAATATAACAATAATTTGTGTCCCTTTGGGGAAAAACAATATCACTAGAGATAAAAATAGAGCATTGGAAAATTGTTCTCTGAACAAGCTCTGGGTTTTATATGCGCAGATAACTGCTTGAGAAAAGAACAAAATAATGGCTAATTTGGTTTTTATCTCTAGAAATACCAAGGGGTGGGATGACGTGTGAATTGGCTAAGCTTTTCTGAACAAAAGAAGACAAACATCAATGTACTTTTTCTGCTCTCCCACTCTTCCCCAACATCCCCCAACATTCAAACTGCTTTAGCTGACAGTATGAAAACGTGACTGTTTATAGTATGTAGGAACAGGAGAGGAAACTGATGCTTATAAAGAATAATGGAACAGGGATGACTTTCAATGTGCTTTAGCAGACCCTTCTAAAATGCAACAATTAAATAGGATATTTCATTTAGCCTCTGTACATATTACCAACATGAATTTGACCAAACTCTGGGAGGCAGTGGAAGACAGGAGGGCCTGGCGTGCTCTGGTCCATGGGGTCACGAAGAGTCGGACACGACTTAACGACTAAACAACAACAACATATTTTTGGAGTAAATTTCACTTTGGCTGTTGAGCTACACTAAATGTTAATTCATAAGTTTAGGGCCCAGACAAAAGGATCCAACTGGCAGCCTGGGAGCTTTATTATCTTGGTTTATGTTTAAAACACAAATGACAAAACATCCACAGTTTATTTGATTTGATATTCAAGCATATTATCCTTCTATTACTGACAAGCTTCCATACAATAACAGGCAATAATCAATGGTGACTGATGCTAAGTTTCCAACCTTACGCTTCGGGAACTTCTGGTCTACGAAAACTGAATAGTAATCTCTATGAAATTTCTTTTAGGGCAGACACTGTGAAGGATAATTGTTAGGGTGCTATGTGTTTCAGAGCAGGGACCTGCTAGGCAAATCATGGTTCTTTCCTCCACAAAAGACGGAGCCACCATTACATCTGATCAGTGAGCCACCATTCTGGGATGCTACCAAGGTAGTGTTGGCTAGTTAGCAATCTTGATGTAAATTTCAAGATATGGGAGGAAGGGCCTCCATCACAGACTAACTTGTTTGCTTGTTTGTTTGCATGCTAACTAATCAGAGGGGCTTGTTTTTGCTGGGCTAGATAAACTCCGACTTTGTTTCTTCCCTTCTCCTCCTCACGCGTTTTGAGAGACTCCATTTTGTCTCAGACCCTTTTTCACCTTGGAAGATGCTATATCTCCAGGCTGGATCTCTGAACCCTAGAGATCCTCCCAGCCATATGGGCTGAGGAAACAAACCTTATTTTTACTATTTTCCTTTCTATCAACTTTAAGCCTAATGAGTGCCTGTTTTAGAAATGGACTTTTAAGTGAGTAAAATACACAAAACCTTTTATACTTAAAGATCGCCTCCTGAGTCTTATTTTCTAAAGTGCTAGGCTTTGGTGAGGGTGGATACCAATAACAATTGGGTAAAGAAGGGGACTTCTACAGCTAATTCTAACCTTAAGGAGCTGGCCTTCCGCTGTGCATTTTACTGGAACTTAAGCAAGTTCCCAGAACTCTCAACAGGTAGCTGAACAAAGAAGGCACGTTGGCTCAGAAATTCATCAACAGTAACCAAAACACCAATGATGCTTCACAAGCCAAGCCTCTTTCCAGGCATCACGTGGAAAATGAAATATTTTAGACCAGAGCTCCCATAATCTTCCAGACAGTGTAGCAATAAACTAAGCTCTGCTCCTCAGTCTTCTTTCTGTACCCGATATGGGTATCAGCATGCATTCCTCAAAGAAAGAGAAGGGGAAAATGCTCATCACATCCTGCTCATATCAGTCAATCTACTCCTTGAAGCCTTCTCACCAGTGCTGGCCTCACCCAACACAACTAGTCTTTTAAGCAAGCTCCCATTCTGACAGAATGAGCCATTTTTCTTAGTCTAACTGACCAAGGGAGACTTCCTTTAGTTATGGCAACCTTTTGCAGCAGTAGGCATGTAGAAAGCCATTATTTGCACATTTGAAAATCTAACTGCCAAACAGGTGAAAGGAAGATGCTGGAAGTCACTCATTATTCATTACTTTAGAAGTAGTACATGACTAGTACATTTCTTTCAACATTTTCTTAAATAAAATGGCTAACATATTTTTTAAATTGCCAAAATAGCCCCAGTCCTTCAAATGACCCTGTAAAATGTTTTAGAAATAATGTGTAAATATTACTTGCTACATTGAAACATGTATCAAGGTTTCCACTTATTATGTTATTCCAAAAATAAAATTGTTATGCTCACATTACCTAAAACTATAACACATTCCAGGTAATTTTGTTACCTGCAATATGTTACTTGCAAGCTCTGGTGACAGAGCAAGGCTGAGGAAGATTAACCTATATCAGAAAGAAAGGGAGCGACATTAGTGATAAAGGACAGCCTTGTTTTGTTCCCCAGTCCATGACAATGGGGCCACATCAAAACTATTAGTATTGCTTGGTGAGTGATGACTATTGTAAAGGGAGCACAAAAGTGGTAAGAAGGCATTTTCCTTTTTCATTTTCTTGATGACCTTTTATGGGAATCTCCATTCAAGTCTGTCAAATGCTTTTGGTGCATCTATGGACACAAACATGTTTTATTTGTATTTAATTGCATAGTCTGATATATCATATTTAAAAACCTACCTAAGAGTCCAAAATGTTTGATAAAGCAAGCTGTTGTGCAAGATCACATTATTAAGTTGATCAGAGTTGGCTGTCTTCAAGGTATCCGCTCATTCCATAAACTGTGAATTAAATTACTGACTAAGCAATTCCCATGATCTGTGCTACGAGCTCTCTGTACAGTTCAGTCAACTGTTCTATGATGTAGATTTTTTTTATTACTCTTCATCATCTTAATGCTTAATTTTAAAAAATTAAGTGGTAGAAAGAGAAAAAAGGGAGGAGGTAGGTGGTAATGATTTTAAGATTATCTCTAGCACACCTGTTCATTATCTCATTTTAAAAATCACCATCAGCCACATTTTTATCAATCTCTTTCTCTCTTAAGAGGCAGTGGAGAGCAGGCAATTCTGCCCCCTTTCACCAAATACTCCAGCCCTGTCAGGTAGCCCCTGAAACAATCCACTGGGGGAGTATGATCTGCCACCAAAACAATAAATATATATTTTAAAACACACACACAAAAAACAAAATCCGTAACCCTAGCGACACATCTCACAGAAGTTCCTGTGATTTCAATTAAGTTGGGGTGATAATTTTTTTCTAACTGTTAGCAGGTGGAGCTGTTGCTTTGAAATCTAGTAAGGGAACTACAGTGAAAGAAAAAATACCAAAAGGAACCCTAAAATGTCAGGATGGAATAGAGGGCTTGCACGAGGCAACAGAACATATGAAAATGCTGTTATTTTCCCAAAATGGGAAAAGCCATCATTTTGCAGCTGTGTGTGACTAATTTGGCCAAATTCTCATTTGAATCAATTTTTAAAATGTTCTCACTTCCACACCACATGGCATTTTGCCTGTGTATCACAGGAGAACAATTTGGTTAAATATGGGAATTATTTCTTAACAGTGGAAGATGCAAATCCCATTTGTTGAAAAACTAGTTCATAAACTATATTTTCCTTTCAGTATACTTCTCGTCTCTCTTTCTTTCTTTTTTTGAATGCTTAGAATTATTAGATTGACTATCACATTACCAAAATTGATAATAATTCCAGGGCATATATGTTATAGAATAATAATTACCATGAAAGATAATGATCTTGTGCTGCTTTCAGCCTGATGAACATTTATGAACTAAAGCACAGTACAACGGAACACTAGAATATGTTTCATTGTGTCCTTATTATCTCAATTGCCTATATAAAAATTCATTCATGCCTCTAGCTCTCAGAAGGGTTCTAATTAATGGATAACAGTCTACCATGACCAACACTATCACCTTAATTTTAATACTGGAGAAATAGCAATGTGTGGATGAAATTTTCCAGAAGCCTGGAACTCTTTCTCAGGGAGGGGGGCTCAAGACTGGAGGTGGGTCATTTTGAATTTTGCATATTTACAATAACATTTTACATGTGCTTCTTCAAAGGGCTAAACAAATAATATATTTTCGCTTTTCTATTTGATATTGTTATACGGAATATCACAATCAAGCATACAGCTGAATAAAATTGATTAAAGCATAAAATTAAGCAAAGGGATGAATATGGAAGATCCTGTTAAGTAAATGGGGGGGGGGGGGAATGGTTATTAGGCTGAGATGGGTAAAGTGCAACCCTCCAAATACTGTTGGACCTACCCAGCAGCCTTAGCCAGCACAGACAACAATGAGAAATGATGGAAGGTGCAGTTGAGCAACATGTTAGATGCCACGCCTTGTCCACCCTTGTTATGAGTTTTCCTAAAACATGGTCTCTCCTCAATTCACTTACAGGAATGCAGTCCACATATTCAGACAAGAAAAATACATGATGTGTGCCTACCAGCTGACTGGATAGTTCAGTAAGTTAGCTACCTGGCTGTGGAGCTTGTGCAGACCCAGAGCACCCCCCAGAAGAAGGGCATGATAAATCACTTCTGAGTATGCTATATCTAGAAAACCCCGGAAAGGGTAGCTATAAACTGAAATTGACTGGACGGGCACATGATGATGATGATGATGATGTACTTACCAACTTGAGGTGTAAAAAATGTCCCTAAGCAACAGCTGGAATTTGGCATGGGTAGTGAGATTGATTGATTGATTGATTGATTGATTGATTGATTGATTGATTGATACCCCACCCATCTAGACCTAAGTCTACTCTGGGCGGCTAACAATAATGGATAAAAGTAAAAACAATATAATAAAATAAAGACAACAGTAATAATATAATTCAAGATGGCAAAAGTAATTAGGTGATGACAGGAGGAAAAGCCTGCCTAAAGAGCCAGGTCTTAAGTTTGCTCTTAAAAACACCCAGTGAGGGAGCCAGACAGATCTCTGCAGGCAGACTGTTCCAAAGGCGAGGGGCCACTGCCGAGAAGGCCCGGGTTTCTTGTTCTTTCTCTCCGGGCCTCCCTCGACGTTAGGCCCCTCAGCCGCCCTTCTTGGCTAGAATGAGTGATTCGGGTAAATCTAGGTGGGAGGAGGCGTTCCGCTAGATATCGAGGTCCTAAACCATTTAGGGCTTTATATATCATCATTAACAATTAAGGGCTTGAGACTGATTACAAGGAGCTTCAAAAAGATATATCCAAACTGGGAGCACAGGTGTTAAAATGGCAAAATTCACAGTAAACAAAGTGATGCATAATGGAGCAAAAAAATCCCAACTTCACATATATGTTAATGGGATCTGAGATAGCAGCAACTGACAAAGAAAGGGTTTACTATAGATATTTTGAGGCAAATGTCAACCCACCCAATGCATGATTGCTATAAAAAGGCAAAGTGTATGGTTAGCACAATTAGAAAAATAATAAAAAGGGTAAAATAAAACTGTTGCAGAGTTGGAGAAGATGTAGAACAGGGCAATCAAAACAATCAAGTTATAAAAGGCTGCCATTTGGTAGCTGTTTATTTTAGGGAACAGGCAAATCAAAAAGCAAAGCGTGCTGCTTATATACTGCCCCCTTGGAGTTTAAAGCACTCTCTGGGTGGGTTACAAGTTAATTATGCAGGCTACACTTTGAACCTACAGGATTGAACCTCAGGTCGTGAGCATAGTTTTGGCTGCAGTAACAGCAGTTTAACTACTGTGCCAGGAGGCTCCTGAGTAAGGAGTAAGGATTCTTAATTGCCCAGTCAAGGCTAAACCACCCTTGAATAATTTGCATAATAGTAAGAATGGCTTGCAACAGTGTACTGTTCCTAGGAAAACAATTTCTCTGCAAGGACTTCAGCTACATACACTCAGATAGAACACCCCTTCAGGGGCTGGAGGATGTCATATTCCCTGTTATTCAGAAAGTCAAAGAGTCGTGAGCTCGCAAGCCCTTGCTCCAATACATTTGTTGTTGTTCTTTGTTGTTTAGTTGTTAAGTCATGTCCGACTCTTCATGACCCCATGGACCAGAGCATGCCAGGCCCTCCTGTCTTCCACTGCCTCCCGGAGTTTGGTCAAAATCATGTTGGTAGCTTCGATGACACTTTCCAACCATCTCGTCCTCTGTCGTCCCCTTCTCCTCTTGCCTTCACACTTTTCCAACATCAGGGTCTTTTCCAGGGAGTCTTCTCTTCTCATGAGATGGCCAAAGTATTGGAGCCTCAGCTTCAGGATCTGTCCTTCCAGTGAACACTCAGGGTTGATTTCCTTCAGAATGGATGGGTTTGTTCTCCTTGCAGTCCAGGGGACTCTCAAGAGTCTCCTCCAGCACCACAATTCAAAAGCATCAATTCTTCGGCGGTCAGCCTTCTTGATGGTCCAGCTCTCACTTCCATACATCGCTACTGGAAAAACCATAGCTTTGACTATGCGGACCTTTGTCGGCAAGGTGATGTCTCTGCTTTTTAAGATGCTGTCTAGGTTTGTCATCGCTTTCCTCCCAAGGAGCAGGGGTCTTTTAATTTCATGGCTGCTGTCACCATCTGCAGTGATTATGGAGCCCAAGAAGGTAAAGTCTGTCACTGCCTCCATATCTTCCCCTTCTATTTGTCAGGAGGTGATGGGACCAGTGGCCATGATCTTCATTTTTTTGAAGTTGAGCTTCAGATCATTTTTTGCGCTCTCCTCTTTCACCCTCATTAAGAGGTTCTTTAATTCCTCCTCACTTTCTGCCATCAGAGTGGTATCATCTGCATATCTCAGGTTGTTGATATTTCTTCCGGCAATCTTAATTCCATTTTGGGATTCCTCCAGTCCAGCATTTCGCATGACGTATTCTGCATATAAGTTAAATAAGCCGGGAGACAATATACAGCCTTGTCGTACTCCTTTCCCAATTTTGAACCAATCAGTTGTTCCATATCCAGTTCTACCTGTTGCTTCCTGTCCCACATAGAGATTTCTCAGGAGATAGATAAGGTGGTCAGGCACTCCCATTTCTTTAAGGACTTGCCATAGTTTGCTTTGGTCCACACAGTCAAAGGCTTTTGCGTAGTCAATGAAGCAGAAGTAGATGTTTTTCTGGAACTCTCTGGCTTTCTTCATAATCCAGCGCATGTTAGCAATTTGGTCTCTAGTTCCTCTGCCCCTTCGAAATCCAGCTTGTACTTCTGGGAGTTCTCGGTCCACATACTGCTGAAGCCTACCTTGTAGGATTTTGAGCATAACCTTGCTAGCGTGTGAAATGAGTGCAATTGTACAGTAGTTGGAGCATTCTTTGGCACTGCCCTTCTTTGGGATTGGGATATAGACTGATCTTTTCCAATCCTCTGGCCACTGCTGAGTTTTCCAAACTTGCTGGCATATTGAGTGTAGCACCTTAACAGTGTCATCTTTTAAGATTTTAAATAGTTCAACTGGAATGCCATCACCTCCACTGGCCTTGTTGTTAGCCATGCTTTCTAAGGCCCACTTGACTTCACTCTCCAGGATGTCTGGCTCAAGGTCAGCAACCACACTATCTGGGTTGTCCGGGACATCCAGATCTTTCTGGTATAATTCCTCAGTGTATTCTTGCCACCTCTTCTTGATGTCTTCTGCTTCTGTGAGGTCCCTACCATTTTTGTCCTTTATCATGTCCATCTTTGCACAAAAGGTTCCTTTAATATCTCCAATTTTCT
Source organism: Intellagama lesueurii (assembly GCA_037013535.1). NCBI lineage: Eukaryota > Metazoa > Chordata > Lepidosauria > Squamata > Agamidae > Intellagama > Intellagama lesueurii. The sequence goes on along the minus strand of JBAJHW010000003.1, from coordinate 189,679,204 downwards.
TGAACAGATCTCTGGTTTTTCCCTTTCTATTATTTTCCTCTATATCTTTGCACTGTTCATTTAAGAAGGCCCTCTTGTCTCTCCTTGCTATTCTCTGGAAGTCTGCATTCAATTTTCTGTAACTTTCCCTATCTCCCTTGCATTTTGTTTCCCTTCTCTTCTCTGCTATTTGTAAGGCCTCGTTGGACAGCCACTTTGCTTTCTTGCATTTCCATTTCTTTGGGATGGTTTTTGTTGCTGCCTCCTGTACAATGTTACGAGCCTCCATCCATAGTTCTTCAGGCACTCTGTCCACCAAATCGAGTTCCTTAAATCTGTTCTTCACTTCCACTGTGTATTCATAAGGGATTTGGTTTAGGTTATACCTGACTAACCCAGTGGTTTTTCCTACTTTCTTCAGTTTAAGCTTGAGTTTTGCTGTAAGAAGCTGATGATCAGAGCCACAATCAGCTCCAGGTCTTGTTTTTGCTGACTGTATAGAGCTTCTCCATCTTTGGCTGCAGAGAATATAATCAATCTGATTTCGGTATTGCCCATCTGGTGATGTCCATGTGTAGAGTCGCCTCTTGTGTTGTTGGAAAAGAGTGTTTGTGATGACCAGCTTGTTCTCTTGACAAAACTCTATTAGCCTTTGCCCTGCTTAGTTTTGAACTCCAAGGCCAAACTTACCTGTTGTTCCTTTTATCTCTTGACTCCCTACTTTAGCATTCCAATCCCCTATAATGAGAAGAACATCTTTCTTTGGTGTCAGTTCTAGAAGGTGTTGTAAGTCTTCATAGAATTGGTCAATTTCAGCCTCTTCAGCATTGGTGGTTGGTGCATAAACTTGGATTACTGTGATGTTGAAAGGTCTGCCTTGGATTCGTATTGAAATCATTCTTTCATTTTTGAGATTGTATCCCAGTACAGCTTTTCCCACTCTTTTGTTGACTATGAGGGTTACTCCATTTCTTCTATGGGCTTCTTGCCCACAATAGGAGATATGGTAATCTTCTGAATTGAATTTGCCCATTCCCGTCCATTTTAGTTCACTGACGCCCAGGATGTCAATATTTATTCTTGCTATCTCCTGTTTGACCACATCCAGCTTACCAAGGTTCATAGATCTTACATTCCAGGTTCCTATGCAGTATTTTTCTTTGCAGCATCGGACTTTTCTTTCACTTCCACGCACGTCCGCAGCTGAGCGTCCTTTCGGCTTTGGCCCAACCACTTCATTAGCTCTGGAGCTACTTGTACTTGTCCTCCGCTCTTCCTCAGTAGCATGTTGGACGCCTTCCGACCTGAGGGGCTCATCTTCCAGCGTCATATCTTTTAGCCTTTTGTTTCTGTTCATGGGGTTTTCTTGGCAAAGATACTGGAGTGGCTTGCCAGTTCCTGCTCCAGGTGGATCGTGTTTAGTCAGAACTCTCCACTATGACCTGTCCGTCTTGGGTGTCCCTGCCCGGCATAGCCCATAGCTTCTCTGAATTACTCAAGCCCCTTCGCCATGACAAGGCAGCAATCCGTGAAGGGGCCCACTACATTACTGACTATAAAAGCAAAAACTATGGAAACATATTAATGGAATCACAGGGAACAGACACAATAAAGTCTTATGTCACCTTAAGGACTAAAAAGTGCAATTTAGGATAGACTTTTCTGGGCTTTAGTCCAGTGGTCCCCAAAGTCATGAGTTCAGCCGAAGAAGATCTGGAATCTGAGGGGTTAATTACAGCTGAGGAAAATGCTGGGCAATCAGAATCACAGACAGCTGAATCACCACCAGATTCTCCTACCCCAGTAGCCAGAGTGAGGGATAAGCTTCAGCAAGGACTCATGACACGAAGGTCTGAGGCTCGCATGAATGCTTCCCACAGGAACATCAGGTCAACCAGTCCTGAGTTTTAACAGGATGAAAGGCTTCTAGGAGTTTGATGACTGCTCCTGCTATATAATCTGCACCCAGAAGGCTTGGAAGCTTCTGGACGCAACAAGTCAATACTCTGGCTCGCATCCACGCTCCTGCTTATCTTGGACCTTGCTTTCTTGACCCTTGACTTTGGACTCTGGCTTCTGACTACGGTTTGTGTTTTTGGCTTTGGCAATTTGGCATCTGTTTGTATCTTCTGGACTTCTGATATTGGACTGGCTTGTTGGACTTTTGCCTTCTGGAACCCCTAGGAACGTGACACCCAACCTTTTCTGAGTCGCAGACCGGTTGGGGGGGTGGGGTCCGTGCGCGGGTGAGGTGGGGGTGTGCGTGCGTGTGGGGGAGGGAAGATCTGTCTCTGCGCCCAGTCTTGCCATGGCCACGGACCGGTACCAGTTTGCAGACCGGGGGTTGGGGACCCCTGCTTTAGTCCATTCTCACAGAGACATGATGAGCAATCACATCAGACAGACATTATACAGCCAGGCACTATTTGAATCTCTCTATACAGACTAAATTCTGTTCATATACAAGATCACTTTGAGCCATCAGTGCCTCAAAGCATTATAGTGTTGAGAAAAATTAGAGTTTGTGCAGAGTGCAAAGAAAGAAAAGGGGAGGGAAAGAGAAGGGGAAGAAGGAAGTGGGAGAGAAATAGAGACAGAAAGAGATTGCAGACAGAGATAACTAGCCCTTCATTGGGAGCCATGGAAAGCTAACCAAAAGAGGAGAAACAATGCAGTATCTCAGGTATCTGTACAAGTACAGATTGCAGTATAAAAATATATGCATCAGAATTTCACTATAGGAAGTTGCTCATTTTTGTTCTTGATTTTCAAATTTTGTTTCCAAGTTTCTTTGTTTTCAAGAAGTTTATTTTTCTGGAATTGAATGTGGCTGTCGTGGACTTCTAGCAATTTTCCACTTACATATACATTAATTTTAATAGCACTGTGGTTCAACAGCACTCACTCATGCTTAGAAATAAGTGCCGTTTTATGGTACAAGTAGACTGAGAGGCTATTCTAGGTTGATTCGGGTTGATTGGAAGTTTCCTATGGCAGTTAAATTGGTGCCATTCATATAGAACATTTCATTATCCCCGACAATTTTCAGGGCAAGAGTCCACACCACATCTCAAATCACAATTCTCATTGGGATCACAGGTCGCCCGTCTTCTTCTGCCATTACCACTGTCCTCTTCCCTGTCTCTTTTTTTAAAGAGTGCTGGCAATATAAAAACTTGTGAAATGGCAATTCTCATCTGACAGAGTGCTATACTGGGAAACTATAATTTTTTAAAAAAGTTTGTTCAGAGGAGATACAAGAGGTGCTCACTTGAGGGAGATGTACCTGCTGAACTAGCATAACATTCACTGGGCCACAGTATGACAGTACATCAGGAACATCCCTCTCAAAAGAGTTTCTCTTGTCTCTCCTCTGAAATTTTTATTGTGCTTTTCTTGCACTGTTATATCAATCAGCACTAAGAGCCCTGTGGTTCAGTGGTTAAACTGCAATATAGCAGTCAAGCCTCAACTCACAACCTGAGTTCGGTCCCGACAGATTCAGATAGCCGGCTCAAGGTTGACTCAGCCTTCTATCCTTCCATGGTCAGTAAAATTAGCACCCAGCTCACTGAGGGACAAAGTGTTGTTTACATCATTTTGTTGTAAACTGCCCAGAGAGTGCTTTAGCACTATGGAGTGGTATACAAGTCGAAACAACAATAACTATGTCACTTGACAATTTTTGTTTTGCAAGACACCCCACTATCAGCTTTACTTTAGGACACACCTGCCACTGCACCTTTGGACAGATATAGAATAGAATCATAGAATCATGAAGTTGGAAGTGACCTATAAGGCCATCAAAGTTCAATCTCCTGCTCAACACAGAAATCCAGATCAAAGGATATCTGCCAGGTGGTTGTCTAAATTTCTCTTGAATACCTTCAGGGTTGGAGTGATGACACATTTCATCTGAAAGAAAGTAATGCGAGAGGAATTGCTACCAAAAAACCCAAACAGTAGTCCCTGTCAGCAAAAAGCAATAAATGCCCATGAATCAAGTCTGGGCTTACTCATGATTAGCTATATGTCATGTAGTTGACAGAAAATACAATGAATTTAACCATGCCAACTCCAGATCAGACTGTACAGTAAACTGCAGTATAGTCTTAAATTTATTAGATTTGTTTCCACAGAAGAATAGGCTTGGGTTGTAAGACTTTAAGGATGTGTGTATCTGTTTTTGTGCAAGTTGGAGGGTAACGTCTGGTTTTGTGCATGCATTTCTGAGATTCTGATTGAGGGCCAGCAATATGATAGCTATGAATCTGTTACAGGAGCAGTAGAAGTAAGCAGTTGATGATATATTTTCAGTTATACCTTTGGTTAGGCATGTATTCAGAACAGATTCACAGTAAAGAAGACCAGCTTCATATGTTCAGTTTCGTGTAAGGATCCCAGAACAGAGGCAACAGGGCGTGTTAACCAGAGAGCAGTTAAGCCTGCTATCAAAACAACTGGGCAACATGGCTAAGTCTCATGTGTAACTGAACATCGTTGAGACATTTCAATCAGAAGCAGTCTAAAAATGATCACACATGACAATGATTAACACTGCTACTGCCAGAGTCTTCCTAGGAGTTATGTTATGCAAAGTGAACATAAGCTACACAGAATTTGAACAAAAGGAGATGGCTCTTTGGTAGACGAGTATTCATAGTCAAGGCTGACTGAATGGAGAGGGAGATGCAATTTGCAGTTCCTTCCCTGTGTTCTCATGCACAGTGATAGTTGTTATGATGGCTTCACTGGAGATTCCAGAGCACAGCAGGAAGGAGCCTGTCCTGACCTCAGCCTCAATGACCTAAAAAACAGCAAGGTCTTTTCTCTTGAAAGGTATTCATTGAGCTACAGGCAGCTTAATTTCCTGGAAGCAGGAAAATAAAGTGAGAAAGGTTGCAACAGCCATTTGTACACAGTGTGCTGGAAACCCATTGAAGAAGAAAGGCTTGCTACAACATTGTGATCTAGAGTTAGCCTTGAGTGAGTCGCATCCACAAATTATGTTTGTTCGTTCTTTCTTTCTTTCTTTCTTTCTTTCTTTCTTTCTTTCTTTCTTTCTTTCTTTCTTTCTTTCTTTCTTTCTTTCTTTCCACACTTTAGCCATGTAGGCAGGCTCTGTAAGAGCTAACAGCACTCCAGGAAGCCTCTCAGAAACACTGAGAGTATTGTTAACAAAGTACACAGGGCACTCGTACACTAAAAGCTGGGTGAATGCTGATATCACGAACCATGGCCAAATGCCAACCACCCTTCTGGAAGTAGCTAAATGCTACAATGCTCTAGCCACCCCTGGAAATGGGGCTGGCAGCCACCCACATTTCCTGCGTTGCATCATTTTGCTTTTGCCTTATGAACTATAAGCAAGCAATGAATTGGGTCCTGTGCTGCTCTAAGCAATTCAGGATTCTTCTTTAAAAGAAAAAACACACACACACACATCCCCAAAGCACATCTGCTACATCATATAATAAAGATGGCAGGCAATACTGTCCACTAACTCCCCTGGATAACAAAGAGAAGTGTGCAGACTTGTGTATTTGGACTGCAGCTCCCAGAACTCCCCAGGCAGCATAGCTGCACACCTCAGATAACAAGCATTACTTATTCCACAGGAAAAGCCAGCAATTGGCAATTGTTTCATTATCTGCCAAAAGAATGCTGTTTTGGCCTCATTAGCATAAAAATTAACTCACTGCATATAGTCATTAATGTGTAACACATTTCTTCCAAGTACCTCTGTGACATCCTTACATAGTTGATATAAACATTAGGGAGGTAGCACATGTAAAGTACTTAAAGTACACAAGAGTACACTGAAGTGCCACATATTGCTGTTATGGTTGTTGTTGTTTTGTTGTTGTTGTTGTTAATACTGCGGTAGTTTTATTGCCTGAAAGAGGGCATCATGCTACAGCAATATAAGGGTTCAATCCTGGTCTGCCAGGAACAGAGACCGTGGCAACATCAGCTGTTTGCTCTACAGCACGTAACATTGAATGAGGAAAATGAGTCAAAGCCTTCTTCGTGTTTGAATCTTTACAGCCCGTATGAAAATGTATAGCCCCAATGTACAGTATGACACAACTGCCATGGACAAAGAGCAATAGCAAACAGCAATAGGAAAATGACCAGAGGAGGACAGGAGAATGTCCTATGAACCTGCTAGGCCATACCAACTCCAAATGCCCATGCAGCAATGCGCTGCTTTAGGCAACTGTGATTCTGCAAATGAGGAAAGTATTTTTTGGATGCAAGGGTAGCATTAGGAAGTGTGTGTTTTCCTGTATTTGATCATCTCCACAAGGGCATCTTTTCCTTGCATTGTTGTACAGAATATACTCAATGCAGAAGTGTGAGTTCTATTTAGTACCCACATCATAGGGGAACTGTCAACATGAAGAATGCAGTCAGAAGGCTACACTTCTATCTTGCAAGATTATTCAGATGTCACCGGGATACTAGTGCAACAAATAAAGACAGGCAGTTGAGATAGCACACACAGGTGTTATCCCATTTTCTCTTCAAAAGAACAGATAGCCCTAAGAAAATATACATGGTGCTTTCCTCACCTTTTCATTCTTACATTAACACATGCCACAGCTGAACCCAAGCACTGAGTTCTTGCTCTGAACTCTGTTGTGAATTTATCTCCAATCAAGAATCAGAGACCACAGTCCTATTCACACACACATATGGAAGGAAGCCCCATGAAAAACAGTGGGACTTACTTTTAAGCAAATATCCACAGAATTCCACTGCAAATGTTATTTTGCTCAATATCATTTTGTTAAACTTTAGCAAGTAGTTCCTGATGGTGAGAGATGTACCACAGTAGAATGGAGTACCTTAGAAGAGATGGCCCTTCCCTCCTTGGAGGTTTTTCAACAGACATCAGACAACCTTTTTCAGGGGTGTTTTAGCCACTGATGTCCACATTTGCAGAGGCTGTGGTGGATGACACTTGTTGACCCTCCCAACTCTACATTTCTATGATTTTGTGTTTCTACTGCCTGAAGTAAAAACAGAGATTCCGAAGCTGACTGGCCCATAGCTTGACTATCAGCAAAATAAAAGCATCCTCCGCTACAACTGAATTCAGGGAAATAACAAATTACACACTACTCTGTTTTCCAGCAGAGCCGGATGGGCAGGTAGTTCAGGAGACTGCCATTTTGGACCCTCATCATCTACCACCTGACACATCTGCATCACATTGGCTAAAGATGAGGCCAGGCTTGTGAATCTGTGTCTGGGCATCAGACTCTGCAGATGCTTCCACATTGAGAGAGTGAGTGTGTGTGTGTGTTGATTCTTGGTTTAGAAGCACTTTTGTTAAAATATTGATTCCTCGGTCAAACTAGTCACTGGGGGAAAGCCATCATTTCATATCTAGGACATGGGCAACCAAGAAATTGAAGTGAGAAAGGGGAGGTTTCAAATTGATCCAACCATCCATGAAGTAAAGCATTTGGCAGCTTTCCAGGCAATAAACCTGTCAACCAGGTTATGTAGAAAGGCTTTCCCAAGCAAGAAAAACAAGATTACTAGCTTAAAGAACATCATTGGGAGCAGGGAGATTCTGCAGATGATCAAAGAGACAGGGGAGAAAAGCTGTTTGTTTTTTCATTTGCCAAATGGGGTTTTCTTCACCATTAAATATTATTCCATTGTGTTACGTCTGCAGGCAGCACATAATACATAAGAATCATCACATACTCAGGCATAAACAGTAGTTTAATATCACACTGATACATCAGGCAACCTAGTTGCTTCAAGTTAGTATATGCTGTAAATAGTGTGGGCATATCTGTGCATGTCACACTCCCTCTCTTGGTCTCACTGGTCCATTCCTTGTCTGTAGGCTGGAGAGGAATGGAAAACGTCATGTTTCCTGCTCTCCACATACTTCACAGGAACACAGTTTGGTGGCCAAAAGAACATCAGACATGGCACCAACATTAGATGAGGAAGCCAGCCAGAGTAATAGATTTGCATCTAGCCATATTGTCAGCACTCAGAGGTCCTGGACTGGCCAAGCAAATGCTTACCTTTCTTCTTTGTCTCTTTATCAGAGTCACATTACCTAGTGGATATGATAGGCACATGAAAGTTTGAGATTCACACCAGCATAAATACTAGCTAAGCAAAGGGGATGTAAATGTTGTAGGCAACCAGGAGGGCAATAACTGCCCATTCCATTGTGTAGAGTATTGTGTCCTTTTGGGACACTGTGTCCTTTTGGAGTAGCTCCCTCAGTAACAGGGGGAAGATTCCAGAAGAGTCAGTGTGGTATATAGTCAGTGTACTTTGCTCACTGAACTGGGACCTGCATAATTCAGGTTAGAGTCCCCATTTGGGCACAGCATTCACTGGAGACCTTGGGTCAGTCACTCTTATGCTTTCTCAAGCTAACTTCACAGCATTATTCTAAGAATAAAGTAAAGAAGAGAACCGTGTGGTATAGTGGCTAGGGTGCTGGACTGTGACTTCGAAGATCCAAGTCTCCTCATTGTGTGGCCTTGAGCCATTCACCTCTCTCTTAGCTGACATATCTCAGAGGGTGCCTGTGATGATAAAGTAAGGAAGAGGAAAGCCATATATGTTTTGGGCACATTGGATAAAATTTGAGATACAAATGTAATGAATAAATAAGTAAATAAATAACAATGGTGACATTAAGAGCAATCACACAGTTTCACCTGTACAAGTAGAAGGCAAAATAAGAGTCATCATCAGAAGAACTATAACATTCTCAGTTCTGCCACTGTGATAAGTGCATGATAGAAGTAATGGATTTTGGCTGGGGAGTGCACTGTTTCGTTAGTGAACCACCACGAGGCTTAATGAACATGTAGTGAGGCTCACTAGATACTGCTGTCAATTCTAGCGAGAGGCAAAATTCAACAAAAGGACTAGATGTGTAATCTTATAATTCAGAAGCTTTAGATCCACCTGGGTATTGCTTTCCCTTTCATCACAATCCAGGAGAAGGATTAATGCTTGCTGGGCTGACAGAAGGACATGGGAGTGGGGTGGGGATAAGCTCCAAAGAAGGATTTTGCACACAATTTCCCAAGGGGCTTTACAGTACTACAGTGTCTGACAAATATATTTATCCTTGTGTGTTTAAATAGTCCTATTTTGCTAAGAAACTCAACAGACCTCACAATGGAGTAACCAATACCCAAATAAACTGAGACCAGAAAGCACCTCTAAATTCAATCTGCTCTCTTAGAAACTGTGTTTCAGATCAATTATGTTGGAAAAAGAGAAAAAGCATAATCCAAGGAGGAACAGCTGGAGAGATTCAGAAGCCTGATTTGTTGTCATGTACACCTTGGAAAACTAAATTTTGGGGCAATACAACTCCAAGAATCCCTCAGCCAGGATGGCCCTGTTTTTGAAATACCCATTTAAACTACTCTGTCAGGACACAAAATGTGTGACGTTTCTCTCTTGGGGGGCGGGGAGTTGTTTATTCTTCATAAAGAAGACTTTGATTTCAAACCAGTTATGAACTCTCACTTTGGGGTTCAGCAGAAGCATAAGGTCACCAGAGACTTAAGCTGACTCATGTGGGTTCACTTCAGTTCATCTGCACACAGGGAATTTATTAAGTTAAAAATGGAATGTTGACTCCTACCAGATGTCACCTAGTTGTAGTAAAAAGATAACGACCTGTATTTCTATTTTTAAAGAAAAACAGTGTGCTCATTGTGATGGAATACTGGGTTCAGGAAGTCCCTCTCTAGCCACTCAGCCACATTACCCCATTTATCCTGGAGTGTGTGAGCCCAGAAGAATCAACTATGCTGATGAGTAGGGCACTTGCCTGGCCCGGTACCTCCCAACACTCCAGTCTCCCTGACTGGGCAGTGTTTCCAGGGAATTAAAAAATTCACAAGGCTGGGAACTCAGAACTGCAATGCCCACTTTGCAAGGCAGAAATGCCACCATACCCACAAAAATATCAAAACAACCGGTAGCTGGTTGAGGCAATACCAGTTTTAATACCTCTAACCCTCTGAGCCAAAAACCCAGAGAGTTGGCTGAAGAGATTTTTATATTTGATTAAAGATGATGAAAAAGACCCAAAAAGTCTCAAAAAGGTTTCAAAAAGTACTTGGAGCAAAAGGATAATTTGAGACAAAAGATGGAGCAATTAAGAGACTATGCTAGAAAATAACAAAACTAATCTAATCTACCTAATACTCACACTTTAGCGTAGCATCAGCATAATTCTGAAGCATACACAGAATGCATCCTTCCAGGCATGGAATAACAGAATAGCAACTGAGCATAGCATCTTCTGAGAGGTAAGCTAAGCCAACTAAAGTAACGTCTGGACCCTTTTTTATATATTTCAGATATTCTGGAACCTTCCAGACAGTCTGCCAATAAGGTCTATCAATTTCCCTCAAATGTTCATGAAGACAAGAGCACTTCCTGCCTCCTCACCTCACATAGTTCAGGTCACTTTCCAATTAGTACAGTACCAGGAAACAAGTCTACTTGGCCTTGAAGGCCTTGCTCACAAAATATAAACTGCAGGTGTTACGTCCCTTCTCTTTACTGGCCCAGACATTGCCCCTCACATTCCCCACCAGCCGTTCCCAGGAACTGACAGAGAAGCCTGAATTTTTCAGAAGAATTCTATGTTCCATTTTCTCCAATTTCTCAGTTTCTTCACACTCATCATCAGAATGGTTTTGTAAATACATCTTCCAGTGATCTGTCACACCGTTGACTTTGCACTTACAGGGGTTTTTTTTAGGTATTATGTAAACATTTCAAACAAAAAAGAAAATTCCTTAGATCTTGGAACTGTTTACATTAAAGGATCACAATCAACTAATCAATCTCCCAACACACGTGGCACACACAAACACACCTGCAAAAAACAGCAGCACTCTGACTTGTTCCCAGCATACCTTTGTATCATGGTCTTAAAATATAATAAAGTTGACAACTAAAATGCTGACATCACAGCCTCTGTCAACCATTTACATTTTATTGTTCACCTGAAACAGAAGAATCAGCTATAAACACAGCTGACAAAGAGCACAGTCCTACGGCCCACTGAGCAAGCTCCACTGCGTTCCTTGAGACATATTCCCACATTTGGAAGGAGGCGCTGCTCCCAAAATGCAGGCTATTTCCTGCTCACTTTGCCTATACTGGAAATACAGGGGGAGGGAACAATGCTGGGTATGGGAACATGGGAAAAGCTAAGGGGGAAGCAAAGTCAGACAAGGAGATAGTTGCCACTTGCCACATCGTCCTTGGTGTCCAAAGAACCTCTGTGGGCTGGGCTGGAGACCTTAGTGAGCTACATTAGATGTGCAGGCTAGGGTTTTCCTTCCTCTAGTCAGTGGCAGCAAACCGTTGGCACGCCAGACGTTTTGGACTACAACTCCCAGGATCCCCAACCTATCCTGCCAGTTATAAAGTTTTTATTGTTGCATTCTAAAATATCTGGAGTACCAAAGTATACAGAATTCCAGCTTCTGGACCTCACTCAGACATAATTCTGGGTAAGTATGTTGACGATTGCATATTATAGTCCTATGCACATTTATTCAGAAATACAATCTGACTAGATTCCATGGAACATACTTTCTAGGAAGCATGCTCAGAATTCCACTGTTAGGACATATCTGCCAAGAAATTCCATGGCACAAGTTTTACATGCATAAGCCGGGCAGCTTCCATGGTTTCTGCAGCAGAATACTTCTGCACAATACCCCAGATTGCACTTTTAACAGTATTTATTCCCACTCTAACTCAAAGGAAGTTAGTCATGCTTAAGTACTATTGAAATTAATAGCCAATTAGTCATGTTTAAGTGCTATTGAAATTAATAGCTAAGTCAATTGTAATACATTTATTCTCCTCCATTTCTATGAGACTTTGGTTGCCCCTTCTAATTGTTTACTTCATTTAACAAAATATCTTTATCCAGAGCTTTAAAATAATGCATTACAATTAACACACTAATGTTAAATTCATTACTTTTTTTTGGACCAATGCCAGAAAAAGGCTCTCAACATCTAATGTTTACATTAAGTTTGGCATTTCCAAGCACCTATGGCATTTCTCAGGGCTTCTGGTAATTACACTCCAAAATGCTCAAGAGTCCCAGGGTTGGGAATCACTGCTCACCACTTCCACTTACAGTTCTTAAGCGTAACACTGCAAGTAGCATTGAGTGAAGGTATAGGGCTGGTTAAAAGCGGGCTTGGAGCCTGACTGCTTCATCTGAGTCAGCTACAGAAATTACAGCAACCAGTTCCTATGATATTGGAATCAGTTCAATTCAGGTTTTTGTTTTTTAAAGGCTTCAAATTTCCTTGGACAATGGTTGAAACGTGTTATTATTTGGAACCCAAACACACCGAGCAGCCTCTGTGCAAGATGTAACTGGGATGATTTGCATGGTCCCCCCCCCCCCCCGGGCTATGCTAACTGGAAAAGAAGGCTCAACTAGTTGTGGAAGCCATTCTGTACTACTGTTGAACTGGAAAACACAGACAGCTAAGCTACTACATCAAACAAAACAGAAAAAGAAATATCTTACATGGAGGGGGCCCTAACCATTCCAGGTTAGTACTTTTATAGCTACAAGGAAGAGGAGGAAAAAGAACTCCTTGCATCAATAGAGACTTTGTTTTTTATGTTTGTTTATTCATTCAAACAGACAAATTTGCAACTACTCATGGGGGTTGGATCATCTTTTCAAGCCTACAGAGACCTTTGCAGGGACCACACAAATCATCCCAGCTTCATCTTATTTATTTTATTATTTATTTATTGTATTTTTACCCCGCCCATCTGGTCAGACGACCACTCTAGGCAGCTTGCACAGAGATTGTTGCTTTATTGTTTTGCTCCAAATAACATTATTTTTCAAACATTACCCTTGGGATACAGCAACCTTTTTTTTCCTCTCAGTTGTATATAGTCCTGTTGAACTGTTTTGGGCTCAATAGAATCAGTCACTATGATTTAAATGTCTGTCTTGGATGAGACAGGCAGACTCTGAGACAGATTCTAACAAGCCTGATAATTTTGGACAAAGTTTCCAGTGTTATGCCAAAGAAGTGCAATTGAAAGCAGTGAACTGGCTTTTTTAAGAACAGTGGTTCCACACCTTGGGTCTGCAGATGTTGTCGGACTACAACTCCCAGAAGCCTTCACCACTAGCTGTGCTGGCCAGGATTTCTGGAATTTTTAGTCTAAGAACATCTGAAGGTTGGGAACTACAGTTTTAGAGCAATGGGGTTTTTTAGAGGGACTTTGACGTTGATAATAGTCTTGAACAATAGCTACTAGAAATTCTGAGAAATGCTACTAGAGTTCTAACTAAGATATCTGGGTGATAGAGCCAAAGTTGGGCCACCTAATATAAATCTAGTTTTGAAAGGAAAGGAACTGGTCCCTTTGCCTTTGGGAAATAGACATGTGTCCTCTGCAGAGAGTGTACCAAACTGATGCTTTCTTTAACATGTTAATCACATTACTTAAATGAATTAAACGTTTTCAGCTTTAAATGTCAACAGCAAAGAGTTAACTTCCCAATGTCCAACATTTAGCTTTAAATAATTATTATTTTAAACAAGCAATGAGCTTACATTACTCTCCTTGCTATTCTTCCTCCATTATCTCTGCAGTTCTCAGGATTAAACTGTGGCCTGCTTAAGACCATCTAATGAGCAGCAATGGCAAGAGAAGAAACTAAAGGGCAATTCTTGGCAAGCAACCCGGTTCACAAACAAAGCCCACTAAGCTCCAGAGGTATGGAAAAGACCGCTCTCTATTCCTCTACACTGCCACCATCCTCTTTGTTACTGTGATGCCATTTGCCCTCTGTACATGCTCAAAAGCTTCTTGGTAGTTATGGTCAAGCAATGGCAAGGCTATGCATTTTAGGTAACAAGTGGGCTCTCTGAACACGTCAGCCAGACAAGGAGTCTAACTAAAAACTTCATTAAAAGAAAGTAAAAAGCAACAGGACAAAATGGGAAAAGGGTGTCTCTGGCAAAGCCAAGGACACATTAGGTTGCAAACAAAAGATGAAGTTACAAAAGCAAGGTTATAGGCAATGTACACACAAACAAACTGGGCACAGAGAACTCAATATCCTAACTGCTGTAGAACAAATCCAAGGTGGAAAGGAAATCCTTATACTGTAGCTAGTGTTTCCTTTGACATATTTTCTCGCATGCCACTTTCCATCTCCATTTTCATTGCATTCTCCTTCTCCTCTTGTGCTTGCTTGGATTCCTCTCCTAACTTTAAACTAACTATCCATCTGTCCATCTATCCATTCATTCCCCCCTCCTGGCCTAGCCTGCTTCCTTTAAGTCTCTCTCTCTCTCTCTCTCTCTCTCTCTCTCTCTCTCTCACACACACACACACACACACACACACACACACACACACACACCTTTTGTTCTAAGGATCAAAGAGTCTCAGGTGTGAAAAGAGAGACATGCATATGAGTGGGGAAAGTCCTTTGAAGTCCCAGGATGGCAACTTCCTTTTGGCCATTTCCTGGCAAGATTAACATAACACAGGGGATAAGAGAAAACCAGATCTTCTTGGTTCTTGTGAGAAGCTAAAGGTCAATTTCAGGTCTTTATCAATTTATACAAGGAACCAATTTCAAGATGCTCCACATCTCATGACAGTGACTATGTCACATGAGTCATATTATTCTTTTCACTCAGGACATTTATGTTCTATGGAGTTGTTGGTAAACATCCATACTGAGTATGAATAACCACACACAAATATGCATGCACAGACAACAGTATGTTAAAAATTAGAAGGAAAGATAACTAAATATCACTGAATTCAGTTGAGCTCTGCATCTTCAGCAGGAAACAGTCAATCAAGAAATGTCTAAGAAAACCATTGAGTGACAAACAAAGATAAAGTATTTTGTTAAATGTTGGATCTTCTGCCTTAACAGTAAAACAAAACCATTAAGATTTCAAAACCGGCCTTTTGTGTTGAAATTAAACATTCTGTGATACTGATGAAGGCAAAAGCTACAATCTTCAGCAACATAATTTTATCTTGCTACTATTTTGCCGCACTCTATATATACTTCCATGTTTACATTAAATATACCTATCTGAAATATTTCTATTCTACCATTTCTAATTTAACCAACGAAAACAACCAATATCATTTTTTATAAGTGCAATATATAATGAAAACACAGCAAGAAGTAAACACATGAAAATACAGGGAATGAAGGACTGAAACAAAAAACCAACAGAACAATCTACAGAAAATCAACAAAAGCTAGGCTAAAGGCACATCAGAATGAAGGTTTATAACAGTAGGATGCTGGGGGTGTGGAGGCACACAGAATCAAAGGGGAATTTCAGAGAGGAGGCGCTGCAGGTGAGAAAGTACTCAACAAAATTCTGTAGGTGAGCGAGCGTGGGATAAACAAGAAGACCTCACCCAATAACCCTAGGTAATGGGCAGGATTATACAGGAGAAGGTGACTCCTTAGATTTTGCTCTAGTTTATTTATGTGTTTATAAAAACTAAGCAACACTTCCAAGCTGAAAACATATGGAAATGTATGTGTGCATATAAGTGTTTGTTCACAAAAGACAAGGCAAATGGTACCATGGACAGAGCAAAAATTATACTGCTTGAGCTCAACATTAGGGGAAAGTGACCTCTCCATTAGAGCATTTCTATGGCTGAGTTATCATCTGTGCTGGCAACCCCAGCTCACCCATGATGTATTATACCTACCTGTGAGTCTTGGACCTGGGGGGTCTCCACCTAGTTGCACCTTAACACTTATTCTCACTTTTTTCCGCCCTGAACAATTGGGTTACTTTATGCTTATTACCTACCCATCATGTAATCCCTATTTTGTCATGTATTTACCTAAGTCCACCTGACAGAATCCTAAAATAGGCACAGCATTCACAAAACTCATTCATCTCATTTATTTAAGACATCTATTATCATCCCTGTGATATGAGGCCAACTCCCTATCTCTCTGGAATGAATATGAGACTCATTAAGCCACTACACAAGTCCAGCTTTGTATACACTCTAGCTGCAACTAACTGAATTTACCCTAGCCAACTCAGTAAAATAGTAATAAGACTCTAAAAATATAATGAAATTACAGGGGCAAAAGTTTCCCATCTCAGCTGTGGGAAAGTCTGGAAATACATTACTCTTCGGGGACCTATTCTGGATGAGTAAACATTACCTATAATATTGGACTCTTTCAGTAACGTATTTTTGATAGATCTGTAAAGTACTTAGTGAAGATATTTGGCGGTATTTTGTCCAGACTAGAGAAGGGGGGAAAGCAACCACACACATACACATACAGAGGATGGAGAGTGTATATATATATACAGAAAGCAGAGGGAAAATATCTTCACCACTGAAAGTAGTCTGGTAGCCATATATTCTCCTTTAGGGAGGACAGTGCCCCATTTGATAAATTCTCCTCCTTTTTTGTGATGTGTGAGTGGCCACTCTGCCCCAGTACCCATAGGTTTCCACAGCCAGTAGGGAAAGTAGAGGCTTTAATTGGTAGATGTATTTGTCAGAGATCCCACCACCCAGGTTCTCCTCTATAGCCACTCTGCTATCTGTGCCCTTGTTCTGTGTGGGGGTGGCCTGAGGAAGCAGGACAGACTAGAGCCATGAGCTCTGAATTGGATCCAGTTATTCCCCAACACACATTCCACCAGTGTGTGTTGCATCTCCAGGGGTTCCCACTTAGAACTTTGGAAGACTGCCACCAGCTCCCATTGATCTCAATAATTCCAGTTCAGTAGCTTGACTAGGGTTAAGGACTGGACAGTTAGTACTACACACTCCCTCCTCAGACACCAGCTTGAAAGAACTTATAAAGTTTATTTAAAAAGAAAAGGAAAAAGTAAGAAGACAAAAAGATAATGCAAAAAATTAGGGAAAACAGTTCCAAAATAAATGCAGGTACAGGATTACAGGATACAAAACAGCAACATCAGAAAATAAGAAAAATCTAAAACTCCCTATCTTATTCTACCGAAGCAGAGAAAGCAGCATAGCTTTACATGATTGCAGCAAGTCAGCAAGGAGTCTGCAAGGGAAATCCTTGCCTAGAACCACCTTTCCCAAAGATGAGACAAAGGAATCACTTTCCCAAGTTTCCTTTATACAGCTGATTCTTAATAGCTCTCAAATCTGATTTGATTACCCTGCAGAACAAAAGACAGCCTGCTACAAGTGTTTAACAAAAGAGAGGTCTCCAGCTGGCTGCCTTAATCTGCATACCCTCTGGCAAACAGTACTTCCCAACTTCCTAAGTCATGGATACAATCCCTTTGACATAGTGCAATGCTTCTGAAAGTGAAGGATGGGCTGGCTGCACACCACTGCCCAGGTGATGCCCAAATGTACACACAATGCTTGTCCACTCCTTTTATTTCTGCCTTGTGGTGGCATATGATATTGTCCACCATCAACTGCTACTTAGAAAGCTCTACCTCTTTATTAAAGATCACGGAACATCAGAAATGGTTGCCATTCTACTTCCAAACCAAAGATTCTTTGCTGAATATCAAGGAAGGCAGAGATGCTGAAGTAATCAAAGGAATGGTCACCCACAGTGTATTGTCCTGGCACCATTACATTTTAACACTTACACAAATGATCAGCCAACACGCCCATACTCCCGGAGTTTCATCTATGCTGATGATCTTGCCTTCACAGTCCAGGGGGAAACTACTGAGGCCATCCAGCACCAGCTAACCTCTACATTGGAAGATCTTTCCTTATATTATGAGAACAAACAGCTGAAATCGAACCCTTTAAAAACCCAGGTCTGTGCCTTCCACTTAAACAACAGAGAAGCAGAGAGAAAGCTCTGAGTTAGTTGGGATTGTAAGATTTTGGGACACCGCCCTACCCCAAAGTATTTGGGCATCACTCTGGATCAAAACCTGACCTGAAAAAACATGGTCTGAACTCCAGACAGAAAGTTGCCACCAGAAACAGCATACTTAGGAAAGTGTCTGGGTCAGATTGGGGTGCACACCACAAAACAATAAGAACAACAGCTTTGTTCCTGTGCTACTCCACAGCAGAATATGCTAGTGCCATATAGTATAAATCAGCACATGCCACACAAGTAGATGTAGCTCTTAATGAATCATGCAGGATTATTACTGGCTGTCTGAAACCTACTCCCATTGAAAAAGTCTATTATTTGGCTGGCATTGCCTCTCCAGACATACTCCAAGAGGTGCTAGCAAATAATGAATGAAATAAGGTAATACAGCACCAAACCCACCCACATCATGGGCACCAACCCCCTAGACAACAGCTAAAATCTCTGCACACATCTCAGGCTCTGGACATTAAACCAGAAGAGGCTGGGCGAAACCTATGGAGAACAAAAACAACACACCTTGCCGAATGGGTGGATGCTGAAGAGTTCTCCCACCAGGACAAGACTCCAGGTGAACCATCTGGAAGTCACTTAAAAGACTTTGAAGTGAAGTAGGAAAAGCAAACAATAATCAAGTAAAATGGAACTACTTGGATACAGGATAAATTTTCTGTAATTGGAGAAATTCATTCAAAGCAGCACTTAATGTCCATGCAATTTATGCCACACCACATGTATCAAAGAAGATCTAGCAAATAGTCAAGATAACACTATGGAGGTAGTTTCCTTCTGGTCAAAAACAGTCTAATTATCAGAACAATTTAATTTGTTTTAAATTTCACCTATATTTCATATACGTCCATAATTTAAATTAAGCAATGCTCTGGTACGGATAAAGAAAGAAAAAGATTTTGTTATACAAAAGAGATAAACAAAAGATACAGTTGGAGGGTGAAGCTCCCCTTTGAAGTCTTCCTGATCTCACCTCTTCCTTTGAAGTCACACAGTGCAGGAGGCAGGAAGGGAAATGAGGTGGGAAACAGTTGCCTTCCAGGCATCAGAGTCCCAGGCCTACCAGGCAGTCATAGAAGTTCATACAATGTATTTTGTTTTTTAAATTTCCTCACAGTGTCTAATGAGCCTTTTCTCATTTTTAAGTAAAATGCAAGCTGCAGAAAATACAAGGCACATGGCACTTCAGGGAGTCATTAAACACTATGCCTTACTTAATCATTTGATTGATAACCCATATTTATTTCAGCACTATGTTTCAACATGGTAAGCAACAGGGATGGGGCTCGAGTCATGGGGCCTGCTGTCAAGTCAGGACTTGACTCAGATTCAACTCAGGTTTTGTTTTTTTCCCAATGACTTGGACTCACAACTCAGAACCCACCCACCCCTCCTTTTTTCTGGGGGGGGGGACACTTGTTTTTAATAGGGACTCGGACTTGGGGCTTGGGACTTGGTACCAAACACTCTTGGCTCTGACGTGGGACTCGAACCTAAAGACTTTTCCACTACCTTAATTATTATGTCTAATTGTGATGCTGTTTGCATATATTAGTTTAAATTAACATAGGTAAATTTAATGCAAACATCTTCTTCTTTTGAGAAGAATGCCCTTTTTACTATTCCTTGTTCTCTGTGTCTTCCTTTTTCGGGATGGAGCTGTGGCTACCCTGAAAGCAACAGACTAGAATGGAGGTGGACAGCTTTTCACCCTCCAGGTGACGTTGGATCCTTCACTGCAGGCTCTGTTGGCGAGGTTTGTGGGAAGTGCAGCTCAGCCATGGAGGGTCAGAAGTCAACCCTCCCTAAACTAGAAGATAGCCATTATTAATGTCATGTTCCCACCCATGTTAATAAGTGTTCGTCATAAGTAATATTTGCCATACTGACTAATATATTGGTTGAAATGCACCGCTCAGCAGGACTATCAAGTTTTCAATATGTACCCCCTCATGTGCTTTCAGACTTCTCCCTCCCGTAGGTGGCAATGTAAGCCTCCCGCACAAAGGATTCAGGAGGAAATGCAAAGTATACAAGTGTCACAACTACACAAGCCACTTATATTTTCTCCTCAACAGTACAGTATAACACATGTCAGTGATGTACGCATCTAATCTTCTAGCCCACTATTACTATATTCAAAACTACAGATTATTTTAAGCACCATACCCTCTTTTTTTTTCATATTTCTCACAGGTTTCCATGGGAATGGGAACAGCATCATGGCAGTCTGAGCAGTGCCTCTAGCCTCTAGTGAGAAATAGCAAGTGCCATATTTCAAATGCTACTTACAAGACTTTTAAGAGCCTGCAGGGTCCAATATAACTCCTGAAGCTGAGAGTGCTCTGAATGTGTCAAAAGAAATAGATGGGGAAATAGCTTCCAGATGTATACCCTTTCCTTGTTCAGACAGGCAACTGTATTAAAGGGCTTCCTCCTTCCAACTGAAACAGACATATTGGCCTTTTCATACGCCTGAATGTTTCCTTTAGTTTCTGTAAGAGAGAAGATAGCTTGTGCTGTGGAGCTGCTGTTTGATATGAGAGCCAATATGTATACTGCTTAAGAGAGATGCTCTGGGATGTGGAAAATTCAGGAGGTTCAGGTCCTCAGTCAGCCATGGACATCACTGGATGATAATGGGCCAGCTCTCTCAGCCTGGCCTACCACGTAACACTATTGTAAGGATAAAAGTGGTGTGAAGGAAAAGTATGTATGTTGCCTTGAGCTCACTGTGATGTACAATTAATAATATGACTATCTTATTACATGCAATGGAAACCTGCTGTTGTCCTTCCCTATATTTGTGACAACTCCCAGAATCCTTTACCATTGGTCAAGCTGGTTTAGCTTTCTGGGTATTGAAGTCCAAACATTCCATATCCCAGCCTTTGCCAAACATGATTCTGCTCCACAATTGGAGGCACTGGATTTTCACCACTGTCCCCAATCCATTTATGCTTCCTTCTGGCTCCTAAGAGCTGCTTTTAAGGACTTGGAAACAGTCCAGAACAGAATGTGATAAGCAGCAGAAGTCTATAATAGTGGGGCAATCCACACCACCTCTCCTATTCCATTTCATTTTGTTGCCTGTCATCAAACCTTGCTGTCAAATGTTGCAACTGAAATCACATTATCCATCCAAACAGAGCACTTGTTTGTTTGTTTTTTCACTGTCAGTTGTGAATCATTTATTTATTTATTTATTTATTTATTTATTTATTTATTTATTAAATTTATACCCCGCCCATTTAGACCAAGTCTACTCGGGGCGGCTAACAATAAAAATAGCATAATAAGTTAAAACAACAATAATGATATCATTCAAGATGGGAAAATAAAAATAATCAAGTGGTGACAGGAGGGAAAGCCTTCCTAAAGAGCCAGGTCTTGAGTTGGCTCTTAAAAACACCCAGTGAGGGAGCCAGACAGATCTCTGAAGGGAGACTGTTCCAAAGGCGAGGGGCCACTGCCGAGAAGGCCCGGTTTCTTGTTCTTTCTCTCCGGGCCTCCCTCGGCGTTAGGCCCCTCAGCCGCCCTTCCTGGCTACAACGAGTGAATCATGGTGCCTTGAGTGATCCACATTACTACTATGCAGTCACCAGCTTGGCACCAGGGCTCCCCTGCTGAGGGCATGTTCAACGCAAAGAGCCCCTGCCTTTCCTTTCCTCTATTCTTGCCCTACCACTGCCTCAGAATATAAGGCATGGATTCAATCATCTATCCAAATGGAGGGTGCAGCCAAGACATGAGAAGAAGACTGAGACTATGAAGGGCAGCCATGAAAGAATTAGAACAGATCTTCAGGTGTAAAGATGTGTCACTGGAGATGAAGATCATCCATACACTGGTATTTTTTATTACAATGTACAAAAAATTACAATGTATGGGTGTGAAAGCTGGACAGTAGAGAAAGCTGAGAGGGGAAAAAGGATTCATTCAAAATGTGGTGCTGGAGGAGAGCTTTGCAGATACCCTGGACTGCCAGAAAGACAAACTAGAGAAAATCAAGCCTGAAGTATCTCTGGAAGCAAAAAATGTTGAAACTGAGGCTATCCTACTTTGGGCACTTCATGAGAAGGCATGGTTCTCTGGAAAACACGATAATGCTGGGAAAGGTGGAAACTAGCAGGAAAAGAGGAAGACCAAATAAATACAAGATGGCCAGACTCCCTAAAAGAGGACATGGGCTTGAGTGTGCAAGAGCTGAGCAGGGTGAGGAGAGGACATTTTGGAGAATGCTCATTCATAGGGTCACCATAAGTCAGAGGTGACCCTATTATTTCCTTTCCTCTGTGGATCATAACTGTTTAAGACTGGGTCTTTAGCATGACTGTCCTTTTACCAAGAAAACTATAATAAAAAGCAAATGAATACCATACACATGGGTCTGATCCTTCCACAATGGACAGCTCACAGCTTCTCCCATAATGGGATTTGCCTGAAGAAGTGCAGGAAGCTGAGGCACAACAATTAGCAGTATCTTTTCTCTCCGCCTTAATTCTAGAAAGAAAAATTTACCAACTCTGGAACAATTTACCAACTGAGTTACACCAGGCTCCTTCCCAGTTTATGTTTAAGAGATTGATAAAAACAGAATTATTCAAATCTGCCTTCAACAATAGAATGTCTAAGATGCTTTAATTTTTTCTTTTCTTTTTTTTCTTTTTCTATGAATGTTAGACTTTATAGTTGTGTAATACCATATTGTTTGAACAGATGTTGTTATGTGGGTTTCTGAGGTTTTAGGTTTTAATATGTAAACCGTCCAGAATAGTGCTTACACTAATGGGATGGTATATAAATCAAATAAACAAATACATACACAATAAAATGAACTTATGTTTATCACCTGGTTGTAGAGAAGCAAAAAAATGACACTAAAAATGCATTTAGGCGTCTAATGCATATATAGACACAAGTCTGTCAAACAAAACATAATTTGAGTTAACATTTCACTGAATTACTACTCTGGAGCAATTCAAAGGTTAAATTAGGGAAATGTGGGGAAAAAACTGCATGGCACAATCAAAGACAGCACCAAGAAGTGGATTAGTCAAGGAGCAGGTGCCGGTCCTTCTTTATAATCAATTTTGATTAAGTTCAAAATGAACGATACAGAAAGCAAACTCAAATGATGAACACATCCAGCCACCTCTGATTGAGGGAGACTGGGAAGGGTGTTTTAGCACTTCTATCTCTCAAAATGCAGAGAGTGTAGTACTTCATTCCTTGTTAGGTCCACTGCCAGTATGTATGGTTATTGCAACCAGTCTGGGCCATATGAGAAAAGTTGGGTCCTCAGAGTGAGACTCTTCCTGGCTGGACCCTCTGTGTTTTCAATGATGAACAATTATGGCTAACCTGCTGGATAAAAAAATGGAGGTCTGTCTCAACTATCTTTCAGACAGGACAGCCACCTAAGACTGCATAATTAAAGGGCCACCCATTTTCTCAGAAGTGAGTTTGGGGATCTCATGCTGCTTTTAGCATGGCTGGTTCATATGTGCCCATTGTTCTTCACATGACAGACAGCATCTAGTAGCTGCCTAGTCTACCAGTAGAATTGAGATGGTCGTCCATTTTTTATGTTCCAAATCTCACAGTCAAGGAAGACTAGGGGAAATTATCTTTGATGCTCTGTAGGGTCTCAAGACCTTCTAGTAGCCCTCAATATCCTCCAGAAACATTAAAAAGCCAAAGAACTCAAACATATTGGCCACAATCCTGTTGAGTAACTATACAGGGGTAAATAATGATGATGTCGTCAGTTCTCAGTATTACTCTTTAATTTAATCTAAACCTTCCTATCTCACTCCTCAGGTTCCAAGGATTCCAATAGATTCCTTTTGCCCTGGGGAAGCCTTTGGGAGCCTTGGGATGGAGAAGTGGAAGTTTTTACTATAGAAAAATCACCACTGGATTGTCACTGATGATGACAATTCAGCAGCAATTTTCCAATATGTAAAGGCTTCCCATCCCCTTCTTGAAGGCTTCCCCAGCTCAAAAGGGATCCCTGGGGAGGAGCAGGAAGCTTTAAATTAAGTTAAATTAAATTAAAGGGTAATATTGTGAGCTGGTGACATTATCAGCAATTATGCCAACTGGATTTCAGACAAAGAATGCTAAGCAGAATGTCCAACTCTGCACAATCTTGAATTCCAACACCACATAGATTTTCCCTATTCAAAAACCCGAGTGTCACATATGGATGCTGGTGGAAGGATGAGCTCCCCTCATGAAGCTCCCTTCATGTGGGCAAAGTGTGAAGCGATCTCTGTGAATTTCTATGGAGCTGGCCTTACCAGCTCATCCACTGTGTTGCGCCCAGTGGATGAGCTAAGAATTTTGAAGCCACAGTGTGGTCATTAATATCTGTACTTTGTAATAATCTAGTTCCCATCCTTGAATCCAAACAAAAGTGACAAAGGCAGCTAAACCAGGTTACACTTGCCCAGGTGTAATGTGCTCCCACACATCTGCCATTCGCCTGCCTATCAAGATGGTGAAAGAGGAGCAGAAATATCCTGAGGATTGGGTCAAACCATATGAGACCAGAAGGTGATGAAAAGTTCTCCCCCCAGAGACATATTCATTCAAAACTGCCACTCACAATGACAAATCACAAAACAAAACCAAGCAAATAAATCTTGTGCTGGAATAAACATACCTCTTTCATTTTTAACTGTGAAGCTATTGTCTCATACAATCTAATCCCGAGCAGCAGCTTTCCCCTTTGGGCAGACAGACCATCAATGGAACCTGGCCTTCCACTCTCCTCTGATGCCTCCCATCTCCATCTAGGGAAGTTAAAAAAATCTTGAACCATCTGGGAAGCTGTCCTCGTAATACGTTTGACCTTTAAGTGCGTTGTTTCTCTGCAGCAAAGGGTATTCATTTCATTCTACAAGAAGAAATTACTCTTATAAATAGTTTAACTCTGGTTCAAATGCCTGTGCTGTTTAAAAAGGGGAGACACCCCAAACTTTTGCACCTGATTAGCAATTTGCCAAACCTCATAATGGTTTTGCTAAACATGGTGATATCTAGGCAGGTTTGACTACAACTCCAATCATTCCAACATGGTTCCACCGGCTCCTGATGATGGGGGTTGTAATCAAATCAGCAGATCTGGGCAACAACAGCTTTTAAATTCTTCTAGTCCTGCTACTTCATTTGATATCAAATGCTACCTTATGTGCTTACTGCGATCATAATGAGAGCACATGTTTCATAATATTATCTCTTACACATAAAAATCCGAAGTATTAATTGATGTTTTATTTAAGGAAGTCCCCAAAATGTCTTAAGGGGTCTCCATAGCAACCATGCTGTGCCAGTAAACAGGAGCATGCCAGAACAATGCTGTAATTGCTTCTGAATATACTAACAAGCAATGGTTTTTCTACTTTTTATTATTTTTTAAAATCAGGCAATACTAAAAATATACTTCCATGAAACGTTAATATCTTTCTAATAATGCTCCATGGCAAGCTCCTTTTCCTTTCCACCTCACTTTGTTTTTTACACACCATAATCCATTTCCCAGCAACATTTCCTCATCAGAAAAGCTAGCTTTCTCTCTATTTAAAGTGCATAGACATTTTGCATACTAACATTTACGTCTGACTAAATTACTTTGAAACATCGCTCCAGTTGCTCTTTTATATACAGAATGGATTGGAAAGTGAATTGAGGTTCAAATGGGAATTCAGAAAGTTCCATGCTTATTAAAATTGTGTCAGTTTTTGCAGCACTGGCATCCTTTACCAAAAAACCCCACAAACTTCTATTCTACTTTCAAAACAAAACACGTGTTAATCATTTTTTCGGCTCCAATTATATTGAATGGCTTGTTAAAAGCCTCTTAGCAGGTTTCCAACAGCTACTTCTTAATGCAAGCCTGCTATGTCTAGTATTTTCCACTAGCTACAACAAGAAGCAGTGCCTTCCTTGTACATCTTTATTTCTGAGGATTACATTCCTATTTATTTTAAAAAAAACATTTAGAATACTAGTACCTTCCTGATATTTTGAACAGCACTTTCCATCACCCCTATTCACATGACATGATAGCTATAGCTCTGTGGTTTCCAACCTGAGGTACGTGTACCCCTGGGATACAAACCAGGACATTTGGGGGTACACACAAAAAAAAACCTGCATGGCAGAAAAAGGCGGAGGGAAGCAGAGGGAGGTGGAATGGAGGTATACATTATGGATTGATGTTTGGACAAAATGTCTGTGAGAACCTCCTGATAAGCATTCACAATCCTTCATAGTCTTCAATGGGCAGGTCCATTTCATGCCCTCTTGACTTTATTTGCTTCATCAATTGGCTCCTGCTTGATAGGTGTGAGGCAGGTTCAGTCGACACCGTAAAACAGGATTGGTTGGGTTGCCTTTCCATTCTGTGACTGTGCGTCAAAATTGCAGCTGCCCTGTAGGCCTTTAGCTTAGGGCAGTGGCTCCTAACCTTAGGTAACATTGTTGTTCTTGGACTGCAATTCTCAGAAGCCTTCACCACCAGTTGTGCTGGGTGAGGTTTCTGGGAGTTGCACCTGGGTCACTCTAGGTTGGGAAACACTGGCTTAGGGGGAAGCTGGTGAGTCTTGTGTTGGGATTCTTGCAGGGGCTGCACAAAGCAGAGCACCAGATAGGTTTTGAGGTGCTTCGGGATTTGAGGTGTGGGAACATGGTGCCAGTAAACTGAGGTGACTGTTATGGCATTAGGAATTTCATTGGTCACAGCTCCTCCTTATTCTCTTCAGTGCCAAGGTCTGCAAGAGGGGAAGAGAAGCAGGCTGCACCACACAATCTATCCCTGCCTTTGGTTCCCACAGTCCAGCTGAGAGGATAAGGCTGTATGGGGTCAAGACCCTCCTCACTAAGGGGGTGGGAGTCACTTGGTGCCACATTTTGGGTCTTCTGATTGCTGAGAGTAGCAAAGAATTGCAGAGATGGCATAAGGAAGGCAAAAGCTGAGAATGAGCTGAGGTTAGCAAGAGACACTAAAAGCAACAAAAAAAGCATTCTTCAGGTATGTGCACAGCAATAGACAGAGAAAAGAAACAGTGGCTCATCTACTCAATGGGGATGGGAAACTGATAAAAGATAACAAAGAAAAGGTAGAAGTGCTCAATTCCTACTTTAGCTCGGTCTTTTCCCAAAACACAGTCTATGACTCTCCAGGCAAATGTGAAGTACAAAGGCTTGGGATCGGATTGTAGCTTGAGATTTATAAACAAATAGTGAACAAATGCCTTGCTACTTTGAATGAGTTCATATGCTTGGGGCCGGATGAACTGTATCCAAGGATATTGAAGGAACTGGCAGAAGAGATCTCAGAACCACTCTCTATTTTTATTTTTTTATTTTTTTAATAATGGAAGATGGGTGAGGAGCCAGATGATTGGAGAAGATTGTTTCTATCTGCAAAAATGGCAAAAAAGGGGGAACAAGGGAACTACAGTCCGGTCAGTGTGACATCAATCCCAGGGAAAATTCTGGAACAGATTATAAAGCAGTCACTCTGCAAGCACCTTGAAAACAATGTAGTAATAACTGGAAGCCAATGTGGATTTGTCAAGAACAGGTCCTGCCAGACTAATCTTATCTCATTTTTTTGATCATGTAACCTCCCTGGTAGATGGTGGGAATGCTATAGATAAAATACATCTTGACTTCAGCAAAGCTTTTGACAAAGTGTCCCATGATATTTTGATTAGCAAACTAACTAGATAGAACAATCATCAAGTGGATACACCATTGGTTACAGAATTATACTCAGAGAGTGCTTATCAATAGCTCCTTCTAAAATTGGGAGGAGATAAAAAGTGGGGTAGCACAAGGCTCAGTCCTGGGCCTGGTGCTCTTCAACATTTTTATTAATGATTTGGCTGAGGGGGTGAAGGGAATAATTATCCTATTTGTGGATGACACAAAATTGGGTGGAATAGCTAATACCTTGGAAGAGAGAAATAAAATTCAAAGAGATCTTAATAGGCTTGAACACTGGGCTGAAAACAAAAGAATGAAATATAACAGGGACATGAGCAAAATTCTACACCTGGGGAAAAATTCCAAACACAGAGTTACAAGATAAGGGATATCTGAATCAGTAATATGAGTGAGAAGAATCTTAGAATTGTAGATCACAAGCTGAATATGAGCCAACAGTGCAATGTGTTTGCAAAAAAGGCAAATACTAACATAAGTAGTCTCCAAATCCCATGAGGTACTAGTCTCCCTCTGTTTGTCATTGGTTAGGACTCATCACAACTACTGTGTCCAGTTTTGGACACCACACTTTAAGAAAGATGCCAACAAACTGGAACAACTTCAGAGGAGGGCAACAGAGGACTGGAAACCAAGCCCTATGAGAAAAGACCGAAAAAGCTAGAAAAGAAGACTGAGGGGAGATATGAGAGCACTTTTAAAATATTTGAAAGGTAGTCATATAGAGGAGGGGCAGGATCTGTTCTTGATCATTCCAGAGTGCAGGATATATCATAATGGGCTCAAATTACAGGAAGCCAGATTTCAGCTGAATGTCAGGAAAAACGTCCTAATTGTTAGAGCAGTACAACAATGGAACTAACTACCTTGGGAGGTGATGGTGCTGCAACACTCGAGGCATTCAAAAGAAAATTGGACAACCATCTTTCCGATCTGCTTTGATTTTTGTTCCTGCATTGAGTAGGGGGTCGGACTTGATAGCCTTATAGGCCTCTTCCAACTCAGTTATTCTATGATTCTATGAGACTGGGGCTTCCCTCGCAGAATGGGGTGAGGGTCGCATGGAAAAGAATAGCGGCTGGTAGGGCAATGTTGCAGCTTCTGTGGGTTGTGCCATGTCAGTTACTTTGAGAAAGGAAAGAAGGTGGGGGAGGACTGGGGAAGGAGCCAGTTTGGAGTATGCCCAGGGCTTAATGGAAACCTATGTATAGGGAGTGGATGGGCCGACATAAGAAATTGATACATGTCTGTTGCTTTGTTATTTTAGTGATACAATTTATGTGTGGGATACAATTTATGGAAATGAGGTTACGCAATGGAAAACAGGTTGGGAACCACTGCTGATGAGACAACGGGATTTCAGTTCAATGTGTTTTCTTTCCAAGAAACCGTGTGTATGATTGCACTCTTCAGTCAGCAACATGTCATCACTGGTTTACAGCATGGTTTACAGCAGATCCTGCTTCTCCCAGCATTAACAAAACTGGACCTTTAATTAACTGTACGCTGAGCCAATTTTTTCCCAGCCACCTGCATCCAATCCTTTCAATAATTATCTCTCTGAACTCTAATCCTACCATTTTCTCATTTAAAGAAAAAAAAATCACAATCTAAATACATGAGCAAAAAAGCAAATGAAAATTATTATTTTGAAATTAAGACTAGATATTCATCCCTAAAACACTCTGGGGAGTCCAGATTTGGGGGGTGAACTCAAAGAGAAAGAGGGAAGATCTGGACATGGAACAGCACATCGTGAGCTACCACAAGAGTTCCTGAGAGCGAGCTCCTCAGCCATACGATTGCTCAGCAGCGTCTTGTGGTTAATGTCTCACAACAGCTGAGAGAGAATGGGGGTTACTGTAGGCAGCATCAGTGCCACTGTTGGGCTGCTAATGATGGACAAAGTGTGTCATCTGTTGTAGCCAGCCTGAGCCTTCTCCACTGTCCCAGCTAACAGGATTATCTGTTCTTGCTGTTTTGCAGACCAGAAGCATCAGGGTAGTCCATACTAGATAACCCAATGGTCCACTACACTCATAAGCTGAAAAAACACTGAAAATCAGATAACGAAGAAGGTAGATCTGTAGCTTGGAAATCACCCTAGAAAACAACTGTTCACCAAATACATCATCTGAATACTCTAGACTGAGAAGAGGATCATAGCTCCAGAGGAAACAGTGAGCACGGACACAACCTGAGCTTTCCATTGACTGAACACGATTTCAAATAACTGATTTTCCTTTGAAGACCACCCTCTCTCCCGAGCAATAAATCAGTGTGGCCTGTGGGCTGCATGCAATCTCTCCATCAAAAAAGGGTAATTGTGTCCCTATAAGACTTACAGGCATTGCAATTTGCCATTCACGTAATCCTTCCCCTTGGGCCTCTCACACCAGAAAAAGCCAGTGACTGGCTGGTCATTTCCTGTGTTAAAGAAAGTTTTTTTCTGGTCTAAATCAGACTGGAGAGCAGCAGCAGGGGGAATTACAGCATTATATGTCAACTGAATATTGCACACAACCCCAGAAGCTTCTGGGAGTGCAATTAGCCAAATTTTTAAGGGGGGGAATGTGAGATGTTGAGGAGATCAGAGGTGAGAGGCCCTTCAAGGTCTAGGGAAATGACAAAATATTTCCTAAGTCCTCAAAAATCACCCAACCTTGTTGAAAAGGAAGGTATAGATGACTGCAAAAAAAAAAAAAAAAAAAACCATCCCAATATTTTCATTGTTTTCTTAAACACATGGTGCTGTCAGATCAGACTAAACAATGTCAACTGTGTCAGAAAATGCAGTCCCAAAGGAAACACAAATAGACCATCCTTTCCCATTCATGGAGCCTGCTTACATGACACAGTTCTGGCTTGGTAAACCTAAGGCAAAAGAAACAAAAATACACGGACTAGGCATTTAAACTGGTTATTCCCATCTCCTACTTTAATACTGCTGGTTTTGCTAGAAGTCTAAGGTATGCAGGACAGTTCCAAGTCATGTGGATGGATATTTGTCATGAATATTCATGTTCAGTAGGTGCCATTTTTTAAATGTAGGTAGACCTGTCCTCTCAGTAAAATAAGAACCCCTACTGTATTCTAGTCTGTTTTCTCACTAACCAAACTGCACAGTTTTCCAGGTATATATTATGAACAAATTCAAAAACATGATTCATAACTCACACAACGTGAAGAGTCATCCATGTTTATACTTAAATCTTGTGTGATAATTCTGCCCAGGTGTGTGCAGCTTTCTTAAAGAGAACTAGGAATTACACTCATTTCCAGAATGTGGACAACTGCTTTTTTGAACAACAGCTCTAAGAACTCCCAACCAGTGCAGCTACCAGCCATGTTGCCTGAGGAATCTGGAAGCTGTAGACCAAAAAAGGAAACTTCCTAAGCTCTGTTCATCTCTTCCTAATTTTCTCAACTTTGTTCTTGCACTTTGGAATGACAGGCTCACACAGCAGCAGTATCTGAAGCATTATAGATAGGTGTAAAGCAAGAAACACCTTATTACTCTTTCTAGTTCGGTTTTTTGGAAACTATTTATCAGGTACCCATGAGTCCACATGCTGGTATGACAGAGACACAGCAGCGAGCAGAAAAACAACTAGCACACAGCCCCTCTACTCAGAGCATACATGTGTATTCACTTTTACAGAATGTAGAAAAACAGCATCAGTCTCTTCGGAACATCAGCGAGAAGTCATGTTGCTATTTGCTCTCTCCATATAATTAATAATTATATGCCATCAAGTCAATTCCAAGTTATTCCTACCCTTTCCAGGGTTTTCTTGGCATAAAGTACTCAGAAATGGTTTCCCATTCCTTCTTTCTGGGGGCACCCTGGGGTTATATTGCTTACTCAAGGTTACATAGGCTGGCTCTTCTCCCTGCAAACACAGTGCAGAATTGAACTCCCAACCCAATGGCATATTGCACTTCCACCCAACCTCAAGCAACCCTATTTAGCCCACTCCAAAAAAGCTCACCCTCACTGATCTATCCAGCCAATTCATCTCCATATACAGACATAAATAAAAGAAGACACTGTTTCTCTCCATAAAGCAGGGCTAGGGAACCTGTAGCCCCCTCCAGTTCTCATCCAGTTTGGCCATTAGTGAGGGATCCTAGCCAAGCGGGTACACAGCTCTCTTAAACAGACCAGCTTGCTTGCTTGCTTGCTTGCTTGCTTGCTTGCTTGCTTGCTTGCTTTCTCAGTTGCATGTATATCCTACTTCTCAAAGTGACATAGCTTCCCCCGCCCAGTTTATCTTCACATCAACTCCATGCGATTGGTCAAAGTGAGAGACTACAACTGGACCAAGAGCACCCTGTGAATTACATGACTGAGTACAAATTTGAACGGAGGTTTCCTGATCTGGAGTCCAAGACTCTAGTCATGGTCCAGCACTACACCACAAAGGCTCTTTGTAAGAAAGCAATCTGTAAGTAGTCTGTATAGGTAAAGCAGGGTAGGGGCATATATAATTATTCAGCTGTTGTCAGAGTGTAATTTTCATCAGTCCTAAGCAGTATAGCTAATAGTAACGGACTGTGAGATTTGCATCCAACAAAACCTGAGGGCCATACGTTCTCTATCTACAAAGTACAGTGCTATTTTTAGTGTATTTCTATCCCAGTATGTCAACTGAACTGATCAGCAGAAAGATTAGTGTGGT
Source organism: Intellagama lesueurii (assembly GCA_037013535.1). Lineage (NCBI taxonomy): Eukaryota > Metazoa > Chordata > Lepidosauria > Squamata > Agamidae > Intellagama > Intellagama lesueurii. The sequence continues at coordinate 189,646,858 of JBAJHW010000003.1, read as the reverse complement.
GGGGAAAAAAGTACCTGAAAATATTCCACATGAACATTGGAGAAGACTTCTGAAAGGTTATGTTATACTCCTAACCATCCCACTAAGACTGGAGAACATCTCAAGTGTGAGTTCTCTTTCTGGGTGTTAGTTTCCTCTACTATGAGCCAAGTTAGAAAGTAGCCTCAGACTAAGAATTTGGATTTTATCTCTCTGGGTTCACAATTTCAGCTTTTAATCAGCTGAGAGTAAGTGGAAGATAAAAGTGCACAACCCACTACCTGCTCACATTTTCACCCAGGCAGAAGCCTGGGAGCACAGTCACACCTGAACATGTCACTGTTCTGCATCCTTTTCCTTTGAGAAAGCAAAGATTAACTTAGCATTCTTTCTCAAGATCCTTTTTAATCTACCATTATTTCCACCACTCTTTCAGAGTATATATGTTATAGAAGGCCCCAAGTTCTATCACCAGCATCCCCAGAGAAGGTTGGGAAAATCTGAGAATCACTGCTGGTTATGAACCAATGGTCTAGCTAGACAGAAAATAGCTTCTTATACATAAAATGAATAGAAATTTGAATCTATGTCAGTGAGAGTGACCGCAGAACCAAAAGAATTATAATTCCAGTGTAATAAACCTTACCCATTTGTTTTCTGTCTAAGGTGACATCTGGAGCAATGCTGAACCAAAGATGAGGAAGTTATTTTTCCCATCTTTGCGTTTCCTAGAGTGGTTATGCTGTCTCTGCTCTGAACCGATTATAACTTCTTTCCAGAAATTAAATGAGTAAACAGTACAATTTACAAAACAAGCCCCTTATAGATTAAGTTGGACCTGCCAGCTATGGGTCTTCACTTAAGAAAAATGAAGATGAAGGACAAGCATTGGAAAAGGTGCAAGGGGGGCAAGAAATTAGAGGGATCACCAGTTAGCAGAAAAGTTTTGTTGAGAGATTTTTTCAGTGTTCACATTATCTGAAGAAAATTCCAGGTAGAATATATAATGAACTAAAAAAAAAAATCCTGAACATATTAAAACCTTTTCCTCCCCAATGCCTCTCACAACATGCAAGCAACAAAACAGGATTTGTTCCATCTAGCAAGTCAGATAAACATGCTGATGGTTTTATAACAAAGGAGATTTTAAAAGAAATAACTGACCAGTGAGAAGTGTTTTCTGATACTTCTACAGTACATGAAATCTAACTCCAAATCTAAAACTAAACATTTTTTAAAAATGTAGAAAAATGTATAGGTGTCTTGGGAAATACTTTAACTAGCCCTCTTTTCAAACTGAAAGGTGTTCAATGTTTTAATGTTCACTCAGTAGCTTCAGAAACCAATGGTTCATTTTCCTTAGAATGTTGTATTTCCATTTGTACTCAAAAGTGTCACTGAGTTGCCTCCTGCAGGTGATTCACTGTGGTTATTCTCCACATTCCTTATCACTGAAACAGATGCACAGCGCTAAAGCAATGGTGCACACAAAGAATAATGTGAGAAGTCAGGGCACCCCTGTACCTATTCCTAACTCTGTATGGGTCTCAGCTACTACAACTGTCATGTAAACAAGCACAGACATGGTATGTGATGTGCACAGTCCAAGTCTCTGCCAGTTTATTTAGGAGTTCAAAGGAACGTACTCCCAAGCAAAAGTGTCTATCACTGTACCTTCCTCTCCTCATAAGCCATACAGAGATCATCAACTGTGCACAAGGAAGAAGAGAGTATATGATGAAATATAATGTTCCTTCAAGCCCTGACATACATTCAGTGACAGCAGGAGCTGGCTTTACTTCTTCTGAGTAAAGAAGGTGAAAAGGGAGCATGTGGTCCATCCTTACAAACCTAGTCCCCATTATCCAAATAATAATAATAATAATAACAATGGCTTTAGCAAACCATTCTCTCTATCTCCTTTCCTTTATCTCGTTCCAATGCCTAAGACCATCGTCCCCAATGGTTTTATCTAGAACTAGTCAAATGAACAAAAGAAAGAAAAAAACAGGAAATAAAACAAAAAAACTCTTTTGTGAGGAGAGAGGTTATGATCCGAAGGTTCTGGGGTTTATGCACCTGCCCTTTTTTTTTTTTTTTTTTTTTTTTTTTTGTAGAGTACCAGCTCCAGATTTGCACTTGAGGGGAAGGTGAGTTTCCCAAAAGTTGTGTTCTGTGCACGTTTGTTCCTTTACCTACCCTGATGAGGTGGTTAGCACACAAGCAGCGCCTCCTGAACGCAGAGAGACCGAATCTAATGCAATCTGTTCTGCTACTCAAGAGGCAGAAAATCCCACTCCCGGCTCACTTTCCAGCCCCCTAACCCTCCCCTCCTGTTTCCTGGCAATTTCCTCTTTCCTAGTCAGATAGAGACCACATCACTTCCAGGCAGGCAAGCTCTCCCTCGGAGGCATGTCAGCCAAGCTCGCTCGCCAAAGCCCGAGTTCCCCGCGCGCGCCTTGCCACCACTTTCCCAACTCCTGCGCGCGCGGGGGGGGGGGGCGGCGGCTCACAGGCGATCCCCCTCCGACGGGGGGCCCTTTGTGTGTCTGCTCCTCCTGCCCTTGGGGCCAGCAGCCCCTCCGCACACGCGCGCCGCTGTTTTCACAAGGACGCGCCGCGGGCTTGTCCGCGCCCGGTAGGGCTACTCACCATCCTCCTTCTCGTCGAACACGGGTCTTTTGGATGACGAGAACGAAGTACTGGCGCCCATCCTTTTCTTCCACTTGCTCCAGTGAAACATTGGCGAAGGAGGCGAGATAGCATGCCCTAAAAGTCCTGGGGAGGTGGGCGAGCCGAGCACGGCGAGGGAGGGAGACAGGCAGCCGGCGGGCGATGGCGAGGGGAGCAAAGAGACCACCTTCCAAGATGGATCGGCGGCGCGCGTGGATTCCGGGCGTCCGAGCGGCTTGTCTTTCCCCGCCAGCCGCTCCCGTCTCTCTCTCTCTCTCTCTCTCTCTCTCTCTCTCTGTGCCTCCCTACTCACTCGCTTTTGTCTTCATAGCATACACACACGCGGTATTGGAGGGAGGACGGCGGGCGGGCGGGCGGGCGGGCGTTGCTGATGCCTGCAATTGCCAAAGAATCGAAGACTCGCTCGGCTCTCTTGGCGCGCCCCCTCCCCGCCGAGTCCTACTCCTGCCACTTGGTAAGCATAAGGAGACCGAGCGCGTTTGAAGCTTCAGGGTAGCCTGCCTCTCCGACACTCATATACATATCAAAGCCCAAAGAGAATACTGAAATCGAAATTATCCTTGTGTGGGCTTTTCTTTTTTATTTTAAGGAATACGCCTCTCTTCCACGCCCTGCTTGATCACAACCCGCTCTTTCCCAAAGGAAGAAAGGAACACGCCTTGGGAGAGACCAGGAGCTCCACCCAAACTATGTGGAGAGATCCGTCATTGATTGATTTAGTTACCGTATTTATTTTACGGAGGAGACCCCGGAGTCGATTGTCCCGCTCCAGTGAAATCGGGCCGCGGTGCCTCCCTGCCAGGCTAGGCGGCGCTCGAGTTGCACAAACGCGGGGATTACCTTTATCCTTCTGAAATCAGCGAGATCCAGCTTCTCGGAGGCGGGGATATTTTTTGATAAGAAAGAGGGGGAGAGACTGTTGTCATCTGTCGGGCTCGGGCCACTCTTGCCTGCCTAAAGATTTTCTTTCTGTGATCATTCCAAAGCAAAACATCCATATATTTAAAATTGGATCCAATGGCTCAAACAAAGGGGAGGAAAAAAATGATAATTATATAAATAGTGTTCTCTGGTGGTAGAAATGATAACTAGCAGTGTCAATTAGTCATGGTGCCTATACATTAATTCCAGTACCAGGAGCAGAACGCCTGTCAGAACAGCAATGTGGGAATGTGAGTGGGAGGGTGGTATCGCACCTGCATCCTGCTTTATGGGTTTCACATAAATATCTGTCCAGCTGCTGGGGAAAGGGAATGCTGGGACCAGGATATGTTACTTGTTTGTTTGTTTTTTAATCTTGTTTCTGCTGTTATTAAAGCATAAATCTGGCACCTGCACTGTAATAAGTCCTTTTAAAACGTATATACTGGCCTGGTGTTTTGAGCAGCAAGTGGTGACATGGGCATTTATGGGAAGTCAAAATGGTAACCAGACACAGAGAAGGAAGAAGAGGAAGGGCAAACCCAGGTTTCCAGATGAGGCTCCACATTGCACTTCCTCTGAGGACCTTAGGACACTGGGTTATGGTCATGTCCTTGTTGTAGTCTAACCTGCAGAGGGCTGCAGGCAAGGGCCATCCAGCCCATAATTGTCCCCTACAGCTGGCCTAAGTCCATGCACAAGAGGATGTCCTTCCAACTCATGCAACAGGGCAGTGGTTTTCAACATTTGGCCCTTCAGATGTTTTGGATACCATCGCCCAGAATGCCTGCTAAGGGCTTCTGGGACCTGAAATTCAAAAATATGGAGGGCCAAAGGTTGAGAACTACTGCACTAGGGCATTTGTGCCTTGCCCATCGCTGGTGCTGGGTGAGTGCCTTGGGCCTGACCGACAAGAGGTTATTTAATTGTCTCAGACCTGGTTCTATCTCTGAACAATATTACTGTCTTCATGAAACCCCACAATCAGTCACTGTGTGTGAACTCTCTTTTTATTACACACACCTGAAGAAGTGGGCTATAAATCCCTAAAGTTAATATCATTTTTAAAAAAAACTTGTTAATTTTCCAGGTGCCACAAGACTTTGTTGCTTTTTCCACAGCAGACTTCATACTATGATGGCTATCCCTCTGTTTGTTCATGTTTTGGGCAAATTTTGTGGGATATGATGTTACAAAATAGGCCAGAAACCTGCCTTTGTTACTCGGCATTGACCATAAGCCTTTTCTTGCTGCCTTAGTTACAGTTGCTATGGAAGGAAGCTTCAAGCTGACTTGAGGATGACTAGAGAGGGAAGCTATCTTTGGCTTAATCAGAGGCCTAAACACAGAAGTCCCACAAGGCTAACATAAAAGTCCTACAAGGACTCTAATTAGTCAGAAATTCTGGCCAGATTTGAATGGGTAGATTAGAAGTCTGTCAGAAATAGGAGGTGACAGCCAGAGACCAGAGCTGGGAACATTGCCTTTTAGGCTACAACTATCAGATCCTGCCCCTTCACGGATTGCTGCCTTGTCGTGGCAAAGGGGCTCGAGTAATTCAGAGAAACTATGGGCTATGCCGTGCAGGACCATGCAAGACGGACAGGTCATAGTGGAGAGTTCTGACTAAACGCAATCCACCTGGAGCAGGAACTGGCAAGCCACTCCAGTATCTTTGCCAATATAACTCCATGGACAGAAACAAAAGGCTAAAAGATATGACGCTGGAAGATGAGGCCCTCAGGTCGGAAGGCGTCCAACATGCTACTAAGGAAGAGCGGAGGACAAGTACAAGTAGCTCCAGAGCTAATGAAGTGGTTGGGCCAAAGCCAAAAGGACGCTCAGCTGCGGACGCGCCTGGAAGTGAAAGGAAAGTCCGATGCTGCAAATAAAAATACTGCATAGGAACCTAGAATGTGAAATCTATGAACCTTGGTAAGCTGGATGTGGTCAAACAGGAGATGGCAAGAATAAACATTGACATCCTGGGCGTCAGTGAACTAAAATGGACGGGAAAGGGCGAATTCAATTCAGACAATTATCATATCTACTATTGTGGGCAAGAATCCCATAGAAGAAATGGAGTAGCCCTCATAGTCAACAAAAGAGTGGGAAAAGCTGTACTGGATACAATCTCAAAAATGATAGAATGATTTCAATACGAATCCAAGGCAGACCTTTCAACATCACAGTAAGCCAAGTTTATGCACCAACCACCCATGCTGAAGAGGCTGAAATTGACCAATTTTATAAAGACTTACAACACCTTCTAGAACTGACATCAAAGAAAGATGTTCTTGTCATTATAGGGGACTGGAATGCTAAAGTAGGGAGTCAAGAGATAAAAGGAACAACAGGTAAGTTTGGCCTTGGAGTTCAAAACGAAGCAGGGCAAAGGCTAATAGAGTTTTGTCAAGAGAACAAGCTGGTCATCACAAACACTCTTTTCCAACAACACAAGAGGCGACTCTACACATGGACATCACCAGATGGGCAATACCGAAATCAGATTGATTATATTCTCTGCAGCCAAAGATGGAGAAGCTCTATACAGTCAGCAAAAACAAGACCTGGAGCTGATTGTGGCTCTGATCATCAGCTTCTTACAGCACATCTCAAGCTTAAACTGAAGAAAGTAGGAAAAACCACTGGGCTAGTCAGGTATAATCTAAACCAAATCCCTTATGAATACACAGTGGAAGTGAAGAACATATTTAAGGAACTCGATTTGGTGGACAGAGTGCCTGAAGAACTATGGATGGAGGCTCGTAACATTGTACAGGAGGCAGCAACAAAAACCATCCCAAAGAAAAGGAAATGCAAGAAAGCAAAGTGGCTGTCCAACGAGGCCTTACAAATAGCAGAGAAGAGAAGGGAAACCAAATGCAAGGGAGATAGGGAAAGTTACAGAAAATTGAATGCAGACTTCCAAAGAATAGCAAGGAGAGACAAGAGAGCCTTCTTAAATGAACAGTGCAAAGATATAGAGGGAAATAATAGAAAGGGAAAAACCAGAGATCTGTTCAAGAAAATTGGAGATATTAAAGGAACATTTTGTGCAAAGATGGACATGATAAAGGACAAAAATGGTAGGGACCTCACAGAAGCAGAAGACATCAAGAAGAGGTGGCAAGAATACACAGAAGAATTATACCAGAAAGATCTGGATGTCCCGGACAACCCAGATAGTGTGGTTGCTGACCTTGAGCCAGACATCCTGGAGAGTGACGTCAAGTGGGCCTTAGAAAGCATGGCTAACAACAAGGCCAGTGAAGGTGATGGCATTCCAGTTGAACTATTTAAAATCTTAAAAGATGATGCTGTTAAGGTGCTACACTCAATATGCCAGCAAGTTTGGAAAACTCAGCAGTGGCCAGAGGACTGGAAAAGATCAGTCTACATCCCAATCCCAAAGAAGGGCAGTGCCAAAGAATGCTCCAACTACCGTACAATTGCGCTCATTTCACAAGCTAGCAAGGTTATGCTCAAAATCCTACAAGGTAGGCTTCAGCAGTACGTGGACCGAGAACTCCCAGAAGTACAAGCTGGATTTCGAAGGGGCAGAGGAACTAGAGACCAAATTGCTAACATGCGCTGGATTATGGAGAAAGCCAGAGAGTTCCAGAAAAACATCTACTTCTGCTTCATTGACTACGCAAAAGCCTTTGACTGTGTGGACCACAACAAACTATGGCAAGTTCTTAAAGAAATGGGAGTGCCTGACCACCTTATCTATCTCCTGAGAAATCTCTATGTGGGACAGGAAGCAACAGTTAGAACGGGATATGGAACAACTGATTGGTTCAAAATTGGGAAAGGAGTACGACAAGGCTGTATATTGTCCCCCTGCTTATTTAAGTTATATGCAGAATACATCGTGCGAAAGGCAGGACTGGATGAATCCCAAGCCGGAATTAAGATTGCTGGAAGAAATATCAACAACCTCCAATATGCAGATGATACCACTCTGATGGCAGAAAGTGAGGAGGAATTAAAGAACCTCTTAATGAGGGTGAAAGAGGAGAGCGCAAAAAATGGTCTGAAGCTCAACTTCAAAAAAACTAAGGTCATGGCCACTGGTCCCATCACCTCCTGACAAATAGAAGGGGAAGATATGGAGGCAGTGACAGATTTTTTCTTGGGCTCCATGATCACTGCAGATGGGGACAGCAGCCACGAAATTAAAAGACCCCTGCTTCTTGGGAGGAAAGCGATGACAAACCTAGACAGCATCTTAAAAAGCAGAGACATCACCTTGCCGACAAAGGTCCGCATAGTCAAAGCTATGGTTTTTCCAGTAGCGATGTATGGAAGTGAGAGCTGGCCCATAAAGAAGGCTGACCACCGAAGAATTGATGCTTTTGAATTGTGGCACTGGAGGAGACTCTTGAGAGTCCCCTGGACTGCAAGGAGAACAAACCTATCCATTCTGAAGGAAATCAACCCTGAGTGCTCACTGGAAGGACAGATCCTGAAGCTGAGGCTCCAATACTTTGGCCATCTCATGAGAAGAGAAGTCTCCCTGGAAAAGACCCTGATGTTGGGAAAGTGTGAAGGCAAGAGGAGAAGGGGACGACAGAGGACGAGATGGTTGGACATTGTCACCGAAGCTACCAACATGAATTTGACCGAACTCCGGGAGGCAGTGGAAGACAGGAGGGCCTGGTGTGCTCTGGTCCATGGGGTCACGAAGAGTCGGACACGACTTAATGACTAAACAACAACAACCAGATCCTGCCTTCCCCACTTAGGTGGTTTTGGAAGTGTAGTAAAAAAGCATAACATTCTTGAGCTCTGCTAGAGAGCGTTAATGCATGTTTGGCTGAAGAGAAAGAGCTCGGACTTGGGAAAGGAGAAAGCCCAGTGTGGGCAAACCTGATTGAAAAGTGAAGACAAGTCAGTTTTGTTCACCTTGTTTCCAGTTGTTGGGTCAATTCCTGCCTGTGCCATAGGAACCAAGCTGTAGGGTTTCTAAAAGGTACCGGTTATGATTGTGGATAACAGTTAAACACATTATAATTAAGAGAACCCTATGGCAGAGTGAGATTCATCTGAACATTTTGAAAAGGGGAAAGCAGTGGTACATCTAATTTAGGTATTTTTTTTACATTTTGTAGCCGTAATGATGAGAACTAGAGAAATGCATAAAGATATTTAATGCTTCAGTGTCTACAGTCTCCACATTATCCTTACAAATGCAATTTACCTATAATGACCACCAAAAGTATTTTAGAATATCCAGGTTGCAATCCTGGTCCAGTAGCTGAAAGTCAGGCCCACTGAACAATCTGAGATGTGCTTTCAATTAAGCATAGAGTACAGCTCCACAATTGATTTCAGCCGAAAGGTCCTACTTGGTTGAAATTCAGAGAGGACTTAATTTAGTTTTCAATCAATAGTAGCAGTCTGTATATTACACTCTATATATTAAAATGTACTGTCAATTAGTCAAAGCTTCTAGGATTCATCTGGAGAAAAATCCAGATAAATCTGATGTTAGGTCTAGAACTAGTTTCCAACATATGTGCACCCATGATGTGGTTCTGAACTGTTTCATCACTACTGAGTCATCTACAACCAACATACTTTTAGGATTTATACGTAGGGCTTGGTGGTGGGTTCGAGCCAAGAGTGCTTTTTAAAGAAATTAATGTCACTTTTATCTGAAGCTCCCTACCATTATTCCGTCTAGTAATGTGAGAACACCTCAAATTTCCCTTGTACTTGAATTCTCTGTTAGGTATTGTCAGTTTTAATGAAAGAATCAAAAATGGCCCTATCTATTGCCACACTGAAAACAAAACAAAAAGCCAAAAACACTTATGAAAACCAGTCTTTTGAATAATGTAACATCTTTATTTTAAACAATATTTTCATTAAGTTGCATAACCAATTTTTAACAAAATTCACATTGTTTTCATTTAGCATCGCTAATTAATCCACAGCAGTTTTCTTTTACTTATTTACGTAACTGTTCATTTGGAATTGCATGCTGTTGCTAGAAAAAAGCCTAAAAGAGATGCTTCAGAGTGAAGGAGGTTTCAGTTGAATGTATATCCTGAACTTCATCACTGGCATGATTTCACACATATTTATGTAACTCTTTTGAAACTCATACATAAATAGTACCACAAAGACAAAAGGCTTATAATGGAAACATAATTTTGCAAGAAGCAAAAGCAAGTCCTAAATTTCATTTCTTTTGTACCAAGAAAGAGAGAGAGAGAGAGAGAGAGATGTACAGCCTTTCTTTCAAATTACTGGGATTATTCTGCGGCTTCATAGATGCCAGCAGACAGCATTGGAAATGAATATTTTAAGTGTTCGGGTGTCCACAAAGAAGCCATATGCAGCCTCATCCTGAATTCAGAAGTCAGTCTAGTTCAGAGGGGCTTAGGTATGCAGAGAATTTCAGTCTTTAAAATATTTGTAAGACTATTTATTTATTTAAAATATTTATATCCCACCTTTCTCCTCAAAAGGATCCAAGAACAGCTTTCAGCATTAAAAAAAAAGACTTAGAAAGGCAGCAATGAAGGAACTAAAAAGGTCTAAAGATTAACAAGCATAAGGCTGTTTCACTGAGGACCTAGACCAAGATCATCCACACACTTGTATTTCCGATCACCATGTGTGAGCGTAAAAGCTGGACAGTAAAGAAAGCTGACAGGAAAAAAATCGATTCATTTGAAATGTGGTGCTGGAAGAGAGCTTTGCGGATACCCTGGACTGTCAAAAAGACAAACAAATGGGTCCTAGATCAAATGAAGCCGGAACTATCTTTGGAGGCAAAAATGTTGAAATTGAGGCTGTCCTATTTTGGGCACATCATGTGAAGACAGGATTCTTCCCCACCCTCTGCAGCCCTCCCCTGGCTATTCCTTGATGGCCACATGGTCTCCACTTTTCTCTGTCCTGTTTCCCCAGTTTACTGGGGAGCTATAGGTCATGAAGTCCTTCCTGGGGGTGTGGGAGCAGTCTGGACTGCTACCACCCTCTGGCACACCATCCATAATGGTCTTGACTGTCTCACAACAGCAAATGAAAGTGAATACTAAAAAATATTAATACAAACTTTTCAAAATATTTAAGTAGCACTTTCTATAGAATCTAGTCTCATAAAATTAGAGACAGAAAATTATGAGGTGGTGCCCTGGTCAGGCTGTCTGCCCTTAGCCCACAACCCCATGGGAGTCTGGGAAAGCCATTAGATCCCAGGCACCTGGAAGGCATAGGAGGGGGAGGAAAGGTATTTGCCAAAGAGGCTATTGATGGCAGGCACCTGTGGAAGATGAAGGATGGAGCATTGGAGGGAATCAAGGAGGAGCAGCAGGAAGAGTTCAAAGGCTACGGGAAAGACAGACAGGCACGGAAACCTCAGGTGAGGAAGAAACTTGAAGGGAAAGGGAAATACAGCTAGGAAGAGGATCCCTGCCAGGAAATCCCTGACTGCAAGAGGAAGAGGCCATTGGAGAGAGGGTCCTGTTGAGTCTGTTCCAGGAAAAAACCACTGCTGCCTACAACCCGTTGGTACCCACATTGGCTGACTAGAGCAGTGGCATCCACACAAACACAGTTGTAGTGGTAATGACATAAGCATCAGAGAGGCTCAGGGAGGAACAGAGGAGCACATCCAATTACTCATCACTCAACTGTACTGGCCATCCTTGAAAGGACTGCAATGGGGTCCTGGATTCATACTCCTCTCCTGTTTGTCTGTGCTGTGTTTTCCAGGGGATTCCATTTAAGTTTGCTGAGGCCTTTCTTGTAAAGACACTACGTGCAGGTTTAGTGGAGTCCCAGGTACTATAACTAGACCAAAACTCAATGCAATAAAGACTGTATCTGGTTATACTAGCCATCTGGAGCCAATGGAATCATAGCCAGTGGACCTGGCTTGATTTTCTGGCTTGATTTTGATGAACATTACCATTTTGTTAATAGAATGTTGCTGTGCTGACTTGAAAATGCTTCATCTTTTATTTACCAACAAAAGACACTCAGAGGAAGGCAAAGAGGTCAACTAAAAGAATAATTTTAAACTTGGTAACAGGATTGGGGAATGTATGATCTCCAAATGTTGACCTGTGGCTCCTTATACAGACATATGGTGTCTACAGTTATGTGAACCTCTGAGAACTATAGAAAGCTGTCCCCACAGGTTTTTGCCTCACTATCTTATTTACCAGTGAAGAACCATGTGGGGAGAAGGGACCAGGACTAATTAGAAAGCAGGAAATTTAGGGACATGATGAACAAAATACCCTGGAACAAGCATTTTTCCCTCTCAGCCTCTTCCAGAACCTTGGTTCCTGATTCCTTTTCTTTCCTAAAGAAAGATTTTCTCTCTCCCTTACCCATCTTTCTCTCATCCAGTCTTCCTACTGAGCCTTTCTCTGATCCCCTATCTGGGATCTAGGAGGAGGGTCTTTTATCTTATATAAACATACAGAAATGAGTTCTGTGGATCCCTACATTGGATTAGATAGATATAATATTTTCAGTTTTTTAAAATTGTATTTTGATTTGCAGGCTTTGCTGCCTTATAGTTGAGAACTTTTACAGCTGCTTCAAAAAGTCAGACTAGTGGGTGTTTAGATGGTGCTAAGTAACAATACTTTAAACAGATGTTCATTTCATAGATCTTGATTTTGCATGCCATAGATTTCATATAAAGAGTTAATGCAGTTTGTTCATGATCATATCTATTTAGACAGCTCTAGTGAGACTGGAATCATAGTCTGCTTTGTGTGGGAAATTTTCTTTATGTAACTGTGGCGTCCGCCCAGGTCATGAATATTCATATGCTATCTGCATAGACCAATGGGAGTGCTGGAGGGGCGGAGTCATGAGATATAAAAGACTCAGCAGGAGGAGGGGGAGTTAGATAGAGAGATAGTGAGTTTTGAGTTAGGAAGAGAGTTTTGGAGTTTGGGTGGGGGAGTGGTTGTTGAGAGTAGAAAAAGGAGAATGTTTGTTTAAGAGTTAAGAATATTGCTTGTTCTGTCAACACCTGTATCAATAAAAAATTTCTATTTGGTTCTTTTAAAATGACATATGGCCTGGACATCTATCATTAATAACAAGTAATGTTGATGTAATCAACTGGTGGCAGCTGAGGGGCACGTAGCGTGAGCTCCTAGTTAGGTGAAACAAGCAGGGGCCACATGGGGATAGTAACAAATGGCTTTATTTTGATGAATGTTACAATTTTCTTCATGGAATTTTGTTGTACTGACTTAAAAACGCTTCATCCTTTATAAACTAGCAAAAGCCATCCACAGTTTCTCCCTGTTTCCTATGCAAAAACCTCAATAAATCTTGAAATTAATTCCACTCATAAATGGCCTTGAGTAATTTCTGGTTATGCCCTCCTACCCCTGGGTAGACAAGAGCCACATTTTCACCCATCAACCCTGACCAGAAAAAAACAGTGATGAGGGATGATGGAGACTCAAGTTAAGCAGTATCTGGAGGGCTAGATAAATATGTTCCCCACTCATTGCCACCTGTCACAAACTGCTTGTACAGGGAACTGATTTACCAAGTAGTAAATCTGAAGAAGCCTTAGCACTTGATAAGGCTCATAATATTTACCATATATTCCAACATGTGGTGGTGGGCAAATCTCATTATTATCATTTATAAAGCATCTACAGTTTTCTAAGTGCTGCACCTTCCACATGTTATTGGCTCAACACCTGTCAGTTTTAGCCTACTCCTGAATGTGGCAATTGTTTACAGATATTAAAGAAAAACAGAATATGTGTTTGCAAGCTTATAGTCCAATTGAAATAATACAGAAAGAAAAAGGAGTGGGAAAGGGAGGGAAGAAAAGAGGAAGACAAAAACAGGCACTGCTGTTTTTTCCACTGACTGAGTAAAACCAGGTTTTGTGGTGTTCTGTTTTTCTCAGGAGGCAGGGGGTGGAGGTTCTCAATCACCTTAGCTATCCTGGTGACATATACAGGATGCATGATCCTTTTCCCATTTCCATGTAGTAGTATATATTTGTTGTTTCTTAAATTTGTGTCCCAATATTCCACCAAATGGTAGTCAGAGCATATATATGTGTGCAAATAATAATATTCCAATACTAATTAGCATAATGCATGCTTAAAATAAAGGAGGAGGAAGAGCTGGTGACATAGATATATTGGAAGCCAAGATGAACAGGAAGTGTTTTTAAGTATAGTTGTGTTAATATGAAGACTTTGCTCATGCTTTCAGTATTGAAGATGGAAGTTCTTACATTAAAAGCAAGAACTGGTTTTTTAACTATATAATCTTCCAATTTTCTTTCTTTCCCCTTTGCATGTATTAAAAAGTTTGCAAATTATTGATTACTAAATTATAGTAACCAGAAATTAACCACAGCTAAGTAACAATCAATCAATTAATCAATCAATAGCATTTACCAAATAAAGAGGTGAAGGTGAAGGGAGGGAAGTAGCAAAAACAGAGGGAGTGGGAAGCTTTATGATGAGGAAAACTTAGATGGTGGTGAAATGGTGCACCATGAGCATTTTATTTATTTATTTATTTATTTATTGGATTTTTACCCCGCCCCCCTAGACAAAGTCTACTCGGGGCGGCTTACAAATATTATAAAAACATCATTATACAATAAATATATTTTAAAAAATCATTAAAACATCATAATTTTAAACAATTAAATTAAATCGATACCAAGATGGGAATAATTGAAAAGACAAAAAATAGAAATCAGTTCTTGACTGAAGGGAAGGCCTGCCTAAAGAGCCAGGTTTTTAAATGGCTTTTAAAAACACCCAGCAAGGATGCCAGACGGATCTCTGTTGGGAGACTATTCCATAGCCGAGGGGCCACTGCCAAGAAGGCCCGGTTTCTTGTTCTTTCTTTCCGGGCCTCTCTCGGCATTAGGCCCCTCAGCCGTCCCTCCTGGCTATACCGAGTGATTCGGGTAGACCTAGGTGGGAGAAGACGATCTGCCAAGTATCGAGGTCCCAAACCATTTAGGGCTTTATACGTCATCATTAACACTTTGAAGTCAATGCGGAAACGAATGGGCAGCCAATGCAAGGCAGCCAGAGTGGGAGAGATATGCTGATATTTTCTCACCCCACTAAGAAGTCTGGCCGCTGCATTCTGCACCATTTGAAGTTTCCGCATCAATCTCAAAGGTAGCCCCACGTAGAGCGCATTACAGTGGTCTAATCTCGAGATTACGAGCGCATGGACAAGAGTAGTAAGGGCCCCACCATCAAGATAGGGTCGCAGCTGGGCAATCCGCCATAGATGGAAATAAGCGGAGCGGGCCATGGATGCCACCTGGGTTTCCATGGTAAGCGCCGGGTCCAGATGTATCCCCAAGCTGCGAACCTCACTCTTTGCGGTGAGAGTCGTCCCCCCAAAAGAAAGGGAGCCACCCAAACCACTAACGGAGGGACCACCCACCCTCAGGACCTCCGTCTTGTCCGGGTTCAGCCTCAACCCATTCATCTGCATCCATTGCAGCACAGCCTCCAGGCAGCGCTGAAGGGACAGAACGGCATCCACTGAAGTAGGTGGAAAGGAGATGTAGAGCTGCGTGTCATCAGCGTACTGATGGCATGATGCCCCACACCCCCTGATGATGCCGCCCAGCGGCCTCATATAGATATTAAACAGCATTGGGGAGATGATCGAGCCCTGCGGAACCCCACAATTGAGACTCCACGGGGCCGAAACACTCTCACCAAGCTGTACTCTCTGGGGACGGTCCTCCAAGAAGGATCGGAGCCAGGCAAGCGCCAGGCCACCGATTCCCAACTCGGAGAGCTTCCCCAGGAGGATACCGTGGTTGACGGTATCAAAGGCGGCTGAGATATCGAGGAGGACAAGCAAGGACATGTTGCCCCTGTCGGCCTCCCTCAACAGGTCATCCAACAGTGCGACCAGTGCTGTTTCTGTGCCATAGCGTGGCCTGAAGCCCGACTGAAATGGGTCCAGGGCATTGGTTTCGTCCAAAAGCATCTGAAGCTGGTCTGCCACCACCCTCTCCACCACTTTGCTAAGGAAAGAAACATTGGCGACGGGCCTATAATTTCCAATGTCATCCACCGCCAAATTTGGTTTCTTCCTAATGGGCCTAATGAGTGTCTCCTTGATGAGAGACCCATTAATTATTGCTGTGGCCCATTCCGTTGTTACAGGCCTGGCTGCTTTGATTAGCCAGGCCGGGCAAGGGTCAAGGGAGGAGGTGGTGGCCCGACAGCGATCAAGCGCTTTGTCCGCCAGGTCTGGCGTCACAGGCTGAAAGAATTCAAGAGTCACCGGGCAAGGCGGAGCACTGGACATCTCTGCTCGATCCACTGTATTTAAAAATACATGTGAGATATTTGGAAAGAAAACAATGAAAAGACCCTAGGAATGTTCACTTGGGCTCACAAAGTGTTTACCGTATTTT
Organism: Intellagama lesueurii; assembly: GCA_037013535.1. NCBI lineage: Eukaryota > Metazoa > Chordata > Lepidosauria > Squamata > Agamidae > Intellagama > Intellagama lesueurii. The sequence continues at coordinate 189,630,837 of JBAJHW010000003.1, read as the reverse complement.
TCCGTGTATAAAACAACACTTTTTACTTAAATAATTAGACAAAAAATTGAGGGTCGTTTTATACACAGAAGGCAGCAGCTTTCCCTGCCTTTTGTGAAGCCACAGGGTAAAGCAGCCATGAAAGGGCGGGGCTTAGGAAATGGGTAACGCAGCCGTGAAAGGGTGGCATGCTCGCATCCCTTGGATCCTGAAGCAGCCATGAAAGGGCTTCAGGATCAAAGGGGTGCAAGCGTGCCGCCCTTTCACGGCTGCGTTACCCATTTCCTAAGCCCCACGGAGCTTAGGAAGTGGGTAACGCAGCCGTGAAAGGGCGGCATGCTCGCACCCCTTTGATCCTGAAGCAGCCATGAAAGGGCTTCAGGACCAAAGGGGTGCGATCGTGCAAATTTTCTAATTTGGGGGTTAGAAAAGGGGGAGTCGTCTTATACATTGGGTCATCTTATAAACAGAAAAATACAGTATATTATGTTCTGGGTAATACAAACAAAGAACAATTTTAAAGGTAGGATGTTGGGTTGTAAAATAGTTATTCAAGATCAAATGTTTTCTTTGAAAGTCTTCTATTTATCGACAGTTTGTGTTCAATAAGTATTTTTGTATAAGCAATGTTATCACTATAAAACTGGTAGCAATGAAATGCGTTTAAGCTCTGTCTCTCCAATCCATACTATTGTGAGCTCACTTTAATATTGTGGTTTTTGTCTTACAGGGCTTCAACGGAAAGGGAGAATTAGTGAAATTTCGATGCTCGAGTAGTGGTGCATAATTCTTCCACTTGAGTTAGTGGTGCACAATGATAATCATCTCTCTCCTACTGCAGCCCTATATGACTTAGACCATGATGTTAAATATCTCCCTGACCATTTGGAGAGGCTTTTGGGATGAGTGTGCAAAGGGCAACAGGAGAAAAGGAAAGATCTATTATACTTGCTTCTTTTTCATGTTTATTTATAGGTACATTCATTTAGAAACCATGATATAGTTCTAGAATATTCACCACATAGTTATGTTAAAGATGACTTCAACATGATGTCATTTTCAGAGGCTGTAGTAAAACACTGCACTTTCTAGGTAAAGCAGCTCTCTATCATCTGAGTTCCCTTGCTGTATAAACCTCTCTGTTGGAACAGTTTTCTGTTTGCAGTAACAGTTGCAGACCTGTCAAGGACCTCCTTTAAAAATTTAAAAAGTTCACACTCTTTGTTAGGAAATATTCTTTTGCATCCAGATGCCTTCGCTTTATTGAAATAGTTATGAGTAGAATCATACAACTATAGAGCTGGAAGGGACTCTCAGGGTCACTGAACCCAGCTCTCTGCAGAAGCAGGAAATCTACCACTACCTGAAAGGTGACCATCCAACCCCTGCCCCCACAAAAACCTCCAGTGAAGAATATATGTTAGCATAAATGTGAAATTGACTCATAGTTCATAGCTGATAATCTAAGTCTTCAAAATACTGAACCATAAATCAGTAACAAAGGCAAAGATAGAGGAATGGCATTGACGTAGGTCAATCAATGGCTCAGAACAGTTTATATAAGCAACTTGAGGCTGTAGTCACACCAGCAAAATGTTTCCGAGTGACTCCTCATGAGTTTCAACCCTTTTTTGGGGTGGGTGGGTTTCAGACGATGCACAGCCATTACCGATTCTTTTGTTCCCCCTGTGCCATGTCCACATCAAATGCAGCCTGCTGGGAGGCTACTACTATATTTGTTCCGCATTTCATTGTGCAGTACAACCAACATTCTGTAGAGTATGTACTACAAAACTAGTTCATTTCCTTTACATCTGGCATGCAGATGTATGCTGCCACTACTGGCTGTTGTTGAACTCCCTTAATTTTTTTTTTTAATTTTCAAACAGGAATGTCGGCACATTGGTATGCTTCTGTCAAAAGGACTGTGGGTTCTGCACAATGGAGGGTAACATAGTTTGGAAACAGGAAAAAATGCCCCAGATCAGTACGTGGCCCACTAGGGTGTTTTGGCGACACATCAATGTACCTGCACATTTTTTTTTAAAGGGGGACAGAGAAACATGGAAAAAAGGAATGGATATGCCCCACTGCAGGGGTGTATACGAACATACCACATATAATTTAGCTAAAAACTGCGGATCAGTTAAAAAACCACTATCATGGGATATAGGTCACATGACTGCAACGTGCAACTCTACAGGAAGCAGAAGATGCGAGAAAACGGGGGCATTTTTCTAGTGTGACCACGGCCTATGAGATATTACTTTATTCCATATTTTATGTTTTTTAAAACAATAATTTGCTCTGGTTTGAAAGGAATTTAAGGGCTAAGGCAGCATGTCCACATAGTACACCTGAAAGCTGTCAGTTTGACACTCAAGCCTAATCTGCAAGTACAGAGTGGAGTGACTGCAAAGACAAGGTTCAATGTGACATTATCTAACTTTACCATCTTATTTCTGTATGTTTGCTTCCTTCACTAACTAAGCAAATCCTATCTGCAATAGAAGTAATTCTATAATAGCGTATATCTGACAACATAACACTGGCAATATTATTTTTCATCTTGCAAGAATTGTAGGTAGTATAAATTAAATTATCCATAGATTACAATATGTTTATCTAAGATTAATGTAAAGCTCTTATGCTTTCATTTTTCTTTGTCTGCATTTAGCTATATAATGGATTTTTATCAATCCTCACAAATCCTCCTGGGGGGGGGGGAGCTCCTATTTCAGACTGACACAATTCCTCACTGATCTTTGTCAGTGTTATTCACTGCACTTTTATATTATAAACTAATGAATGAGGCACCCTTACATAACAGTACCCCAACAGTTAACACCTTATTTGCTGCTATCACTTTTGACAGCTTCAGAGATGAGTGAAACCAGGCTTGTGCAACTCTTGTGCAGTAATTATGCATAGCGAAACCTCTGAGTTTTGCTGCTTGGTTGAGACTGTGAAAAGAGAGGGGATGTCACATCCAAGCCAAATGAGGTTGGTAAGAATCAGATAATTTTCCACTTTTAGATTTCAATCATATGTATTTTATTTAGCTGGGACTTGAAGTAAACCACAAGGATTGCATAGTAAGCTTTTTGAGTAGGCCTGCATACAGTAGCATTATTAATGTTCCCTATTTTTTTTTTGTAGAATATCTTAGTATACAGATATGAAGTGGTTTGCCTCTCAAGTGATTATAATTCAACACATGTTCAAAAGGGAGTCCATCTTACCAGAATTTAGATATTCAACTGTTGCATGATACTGAGGCCACCTAGGCCACCTTGTATATGGCACTCTCCCATATTTTTGGAAATCACTCCTTCCCACCCAGTTTTAAAGATCGTAGAAGGTGAAGTGCTTTGAATGCTTTACAATGCTATGTAATTTGTAATTATTTTTAATTGTCACTGATAAAAACAAATTATAAGGCTCATAAAACGGATACTTTTCCTACAGATGGTGTTTCTGTAATTCCCTGCATCTTACTACTGGACAAGATTATCAAATACAGTAATACTGTTTAACATATTAAATTCTACATTTTTCAAGGAATTGTTCTGTACATATTCCAGCCTTTGAAGTGTTAAATGTCATTTTCAGTTAGTGTTAAAATGAATTAGAAACAATTAAATTTTTCTATACACATTTCAGCCTTTGAGGTGCTAAATGCTATTTTCTGTTAACATTAACATTATTTTCTTTTAATGCAGAACTTAGGGCTTGTCGACACTGGTCATTTTGGAGTGGGCTGGTGTGGGCTAAATAGGGTTGCTTGGAGTCAGGTCGAAGTGTGATATGCCATTTGGTGCAATCCTTGCATCCAAATGGCACATCAGAGCTCAAATTACCCTATTTGGTCCAGCTCCTTCTGTTTTGAATTTCGTATATAATGAAATAACAAGCTTAATAAGCATAGCAAGTGAGCCACTTGAGGATACTGGCAAACTGAATACTTACACTCTGCTCCTAGGCAGAGGAGCAGGGGTTGTAAAAAAAATGTTTAAGACTCTGGTAGACCATTGCTGATGTGCTGCATCACTTCTATAAAAATAAATTTTAAAGTATTTTCTTTGTCTTGTCTGAAGGGCAACTTGACTAAAGTTTCTCAACCAGCCTTTGAAGACAAAAGACCATGAACAATAGTCTACCAGTGTCTTTAATACAAATTCACTTCCCCTACCCCACCACTGGGGAACAGCAGTAGTGTTGAATTTGCCAATATCCTGAAGTGGTTGAGCAATCACATGCACTGGAAATGGACCAAACTAGAGTGATGTGATCTGCACCAAAAAGTAGAAACCCCTGACAGGGAATCAGAAAGGTGTTGATAGAGATGCTCTGGGAACAATTTAGTTCGCTCCAGTGATTATGTCGTATGATTGCTTGAAAAAAGGAGCACACCAACCTGTCCCCACAGTGGACCACCAGTGAGCTTTACACCTGTTTGATTTTACTCTTAGAAGGTTACTTTTAAGAAGAATGTGTATAGGCATACCAAAGCCATCCATAACTTGAGCAATATTTACCCCTCCTGAGTTATCAGTGGCTTCAGTAGGTCATGTTATTCATTCTTAAAGGTAATTCTCCAGGTTCTGCTCTTGTGTTGTTCTGTATCACTGGGTTTTCACTTTAATTTCCTTTCCCAGATCTGTTTTTCAGGCTCCAGTACATGTAATTTGTCTTTTAAAATTTGTGGATGAGACTAGAAAAATATTGAGACTAATGAGGGTAGATTTTTGTCAAGAAAATTATGAAAAGCTGCTGTAAGTCAAACACTGTTCTTATAATCCCCAGGAGGATGTTTCTGCTATATAGAATATACTGTAATTGAAGCAGTTCATCTATCCCAGTTTTCTGTGAGGCACATACATTATTCACTAAACTATTTTTTTTCTTTGTACCCAAGCCTTCTGTTAAATCGTTTCCAGTTAATGAAATGTCCTCATGTTGATTTGGTTGAAGCTGAAACAATGGCACAGTTAGTAATGTGAAGGGGACTAATATAATTCTAATTTGTTCTATATTAAAATTATTTCCATATAAGGAAAAAGTTATTTATCGAACTGTTCTGTTCTATAGACTGAATAAAAATATAAAAAAACAGTTGCTAGAATCCTAACTAAAATGTATACCTTTTCTTAGTAGACATCAGCTCTTTTTCACATGCAAACATTTAAACAGAGGCAGACTTTACATAGAGTTTTGCCTGTCATACAACTTGTTAAAGGCACAGCAACATTACTTAGAAAAAGGCAGCCAAACACAGTCAGCAATGCTGCACTGAAAACAAAATTAATCCACTAATCCACATGTACCCAATGGTTTATATAAAAGTAATTTAAGATTAAAAAAGCAAAGAACAAGGAAAAATTAGTCATCAGGGCAGTGCACCTGAAATTCCCTTTTGTGGGAATAGAGGTAACAGCTTGCATACAAATTAATTTTTAATATCTGCAGAGGCTGCAGTTGTCAGCCAATAAATCTCATGATGGATTAAGGATTTCAAATCAGGGTTCTCTAGCCCTTGTCCAAAACTCTCATTATTGCACATTGACTGTCTGGAGGGACAATCTGGCCTGGTTATTTTACCATGAGGCAGAAAATCCTACAAGCACCTCTTCTCCTCCCTGCCAATAACATTGCAATGACAACAAATAGCTAAGAATTTGCTAGCTGGCTGGACAGCTCAGTGAATTGGACCAGGATTTGGGAGTTTGATTCTCCCAATTGCATTTCCCTAGAGAAGAGCCTTCAGCAAGCTACAGAGTCTTAGACTAGATTGGTAGGATTGATGAACCACTTCTGAGTAGTTTATATTTAGGGAACTCTGCCAAGAGTCACCATAACTCAGAATCAACTTAATAGCACATAATAATTATTAAGAATTTGCCCCCTTTCATAGTAGTAAAAATGTGTTGCCAAGGGTAGGTGTCTCACTGTCCAATGTATTAAATTGCATTTTTAATACAAAATAGCACTGTTGTGTGCATTGAGGGAGGAAGTGAGGGTCAGACCTATAGCTAGAAATCTTGACTGGGGTGGGCTGTGTAAAATGAGTGTGGCCAGCACACTTAGAAGTAGATTACATAATCTACTTGTAAATATTTTTTAAAGTACATTGTTAAACCTCCACCAGGAAATAAATATATACCAACAGGCAGGGCTAGTGCAGCCTTCTGATGTCATTGGCCACTTGGTCTGGAAGAAGTGGCTAGGAGGACTTTTGGAGTGGCCAGGCCTCCATGTCCTCCCATGGCTTTGGTGCTGAGGTAGTTTGTCTTAACAGAATAATGACATGCTGAAGCAAGACGGGATACAAAATAAAGCACTGGTGTATTAACCCCACTTTCATGGTGTCGAATAACAAAGACATGAGCATTTCCCATTCTTTCTATGAATCCAAGTGGGAGCCCTCTTTGTTCCCCAACAGGGCATCTAAAGTAGTAATTCTTCCAGTAAAATGGGTGCCATTTTCTGGAGAATGTAGCTGTACAGTATGTGAAGAAAACAGTGTGAGGGAACAGGGCATGAAACTGAAAGAGTCAACTCCTAGACAGCTGACAGTGGGGCAGCTCTTCGTCCTGAGCATCCTGTTCTGTCCATAGACAGAGCTATGGCGCCGCATGACCTTTCTAGCTCCCATAAACTAGACTGCTGCTCTCAGATGCAGAGGGGAACACGGGGCACCATCAGCAGAGAAGGAAAACGCCACCCTTGACATGGGACTGGGAGTGCGGGTATCTTCTCCTTTGTCTCCGGCAGCAAAACATCTTGAGCCAGCGCTGGGAGGGGAATGGGGGCTGAGGGTCTGCCAGGAAGTAGAGGCGCCGGATCTACGATTGCTTGACGGAATGGCTGTAACTGTAGGGAGCCAGCCTTCAGAAATACAGCAGAGAGAAGAAAATGAGAAATGAGAGGTCGGGGGGGGGGGGGGTCCATTCTCTCTATTCCTTTTCCTTTCTCTGCCTTTTTGTACAGTGTTTCAACGTTCCCGTTTGAAATAAGGCGGCGATGAGGAGAAAAAGGCAGATGAAAGCAACTCTGCGCTATGCAAAAAGTAGGGGAGAGCCGAGATCGGGTTGCCCCGCACGGGGGGGGGGGGGGGGGAGAGAGGTCGCGGCTCCCCGCTCCTCCCTCCTCTCTTTGCAGAGGCTGGCGAGGCGCAAGAAGGCCGCCTCCTGCGCTTCCCGGCAGCTTGAGTGTTGCTATGGCGACCTCGGCAGCTGCTGCTCGCGGCCCGTTTGTTGCATTTTGGTCACGACACAAAGCCAGAGAAAAACAGACCCCGCGGGTGGGAGGAGAGGGCCCGGCTGAGCTGCAGTGGAGGGTTGGCTCCCTGTGGTGGCACCGGGCGTCCCCTCGCAGCAAGCCCGGGGACAAGTTGGCGGAAAGTAAGCAGGCTGGGGGCAATAAGAACCGGTGAGGGGGACCCTACTGAGCAATCAGGTCGGGGAAGAGAGAAAGGTGGAAGGGGAGATGGGGTGGGGGAGACGGACAGGATCGTGGGGAGACTGAAAGGGAGATACAGTGTTCTGAAGGCTTGTGCTGCCTGCAAGATGTGGAAAAATCTAAAAACACTCGCTTCCTTGCTTGTCGAAAAGTAAGACTATTCAAACATCTTAACCATACAATGTTAAAAACACAGGAAAAGAAAGACTGAAGAACTTCAGGGAGAGAAAGAGGAGTCTTTCTCTTCCCCCCCCCCCCCACTTTCTTCCTAGTGAGTTAAACTTAATATGGGTGGTTTTAATCCCAATGTGTGTAAATTTATTCTTCATTTCTATCTGTGCCCAAATAAGGATCTCTTCCCAAATTACAGATGCCCTAAACAGACAAAATTGGATTGCAGAGGACAATTTTTGTATAGATTGTTATTTGTTAAGATTGCAACTCTGTGCACATTGTGCTACTTGTATGTGTTGTAGATATAAGCTGCTGAGCAGGTTGCACATTCATTCTTACATGCTGTTCATGTAGGAGTTTTGAGCTACTTGGAGAAGTTCACAGCAAAGGGAGCAAGAGTACGCTTAAAGCTCCAGGGTCTGGAGTATCACTAACAGTGTTTGGAGATGTGCAGGAGTTATCGCTGTATTTGTTTGTGTGAGAACTGCTGCACCTTGGAAAGAGGTCCTGGAGGTGGGGATGCTGCAGTTTTGGGAGGGATTCCAAACTGTTGTTATTCATTCCTGTTTAATAAAAGTAAGGAGTAAGTGGAGATGTTGCTGCTTTAGGAACTATTTCCAGTTACCATCATGATTTGCATACAATCCTCTATCTTAGAAGTAGATATGTCAACATATGAGGAAAAATCCATTATGATTGGGGTTGTTGTTTTTTTGCCTCCAGCATCCCTAGATGTCACCTGAAAACTGCGTAATGCTTAATAATTGTGTGCCATCATAACACTTAATGATCATGTGCCATCAAGTCAATTCTGACTTATGGCAACCCTTTTCAGGGTTTTCTAGGTAGAAAGTACTTAGAACTGGTGTATCATTTCTTCTTCTGGGGGCATCCGGGGACTGTGCAGCTTGCCCAAGGCCACACAGGGTGGCTCTTCTCCCAGGAATGACAGTGGGGAATTGAACTTCCAACCTCTGGTCTCCCAGTCAGATACCTAACTTACTGAGCTATCCAGCCAGCTGCATAACACTCAGGAAAGCCCACTCCAACTAAGTTTGTAACTTGTTTCTACACTGTAACTTCAGACAACAGCTAGGGCACATTTTACAGCTTTTTACATCATACCTTTGTTTAATATGGTGAATAGTGCTGGAGAAACTGAAAACTGTTCACTACTTTCTGATATTTTGCTTGCTACTGACAGAGATGTTGCCATACTGTAGGTTTAGATGTAGATAAATATGGATATGCTGAGACAGAGAATGTTCATGGTCAAATGGCATGTATTATATTTGTAAAACAAATATGCCTACTTAGAATCTCAGTAACAGTTTGTCTTTTTAACTGAATAGACTTTCATGCTTAAAAAAACATGAAAAATGGTTTGCTGGATCAGAGTGATACTACTTGCTCTCACTGTGAGAATTCCTATAGCTAGCTAAGACTAAGTGACTCCTTGGAAACTGATCACTGGTCCAAGATGTTAAGTTGTCACAGTATGCTGCAGTGTATACCATCCCTTGTTATATCATGAAGAATGTTCTAGGCTAGTCCACCAATCTGCCTAATGGAGTGTTTGTGGCTACAGTCCTATTCATGCTTACTTGGAAGTAACCCCAATTGAATTTAATGAGCCATTACTAACTAGACACATGTAGGATTGTGCTGTGATCTACTTAATTTATCTTTACAGTCAAAAACTTTGCAGGGCAGAACCTTTTTTAATTATTTCTTTAGGGCATCAGATGCCTTAACAGCAGATTAGTAAAGTGTTTCTGCATATGGTCTTAAATCTAATCTGTGCATAAAGTATGAAGTAAAAAGTGGTAATGGAATCTCATCATAAGCTATTTTCTGAAATATATATATATATATTTAAGAAGAGAGAGAGAGAGAACTGATGGGACCATGAAGGATACATTTTTGTTGTTGCTAAAATATATTTTGTTGTAGCAACAACAAAAATGTATCCTTCATGGTCCCATCCTCTACAAAGACAAATCAAGAAACAGGAATTCAACATGTTTTGGATGAGACTATTTTCTGTTTAAAGACTAAGGTTCCCAGTTCAACTGTTTTCTTAGAATCAGCCCTAAACCTTGATGCCCAGATTTTTGCAATGCTGGGTATTTTGCCAAATCCATCATTCCTGGAAATAGCAAATCTGAATTCAGTAACACATGGCTTAGTTACATCCTGGTTGGAGTACTGTAAATACCTGCTGGCTGGAATACAGATTGTCACTACATAATGTAAAGTTACGCAGGTGCATTCCCAGGCACAATTGGTTACATGGGACCAACTGTTCAATGTGCTGGCAGAAGTGCTTTGTGGATAGCCCTTCCACCTTGGTGCTGCTGTAGCCATCGCAGGTATAATGTCGAATTAATGCCGCATAGCTATTCAACAGGATTCCAGCCACTATGTGGAACTGTATTCTCAAATTCTTTGGAAACATCAACTGGTCCAGAAATCTGCAACCATACTGTTAATCAGAGCCAGCTACATGGAGCATATGGCTCCTTTGTTATAAAATCTCCATTAACTAAGGATATGTTTCCAGGCATAATGCAAAATGCTGGTCAGTATACACTGAGCTCCTGAGTTTTGGGCCTGAGATATCTGAAAGGCTGTATTCCTCTGTATAAAAGTGTGCCCAGCTTGAACCTTCTGGGTTAAGTCTTTGTCTCGGTTCCACCATTACCAGAGCTATGTTTGGTGATGATGCAAGAGCCCACTCAGTGGCTTCCTGCCAAGGTGGGCTAGATTAGTTACCTCTCTGTTGTCCTTCTATGAGACACTAGCTTTTTTTCCCCCTAGACGGACCTTTAATTTACGTTGCTGTTAAAATATGTTTAAATGGTTGGGTGTCATTTACATTTCTGTGTATATTTTTAAACTATGCTTTAAACTTATGTATTGTAATGTTTTTGCTTATATATTTGTTCTGCCAAAGTGCACAGGCCTTCTGAAGGCTGGCCAACCTATCTGCCTCCTGTGCCCTTAAGTAGCCACTGCCTGGTTTTGCAGTAATTGTCTCCTATCCTGTGCTGGAGGTGCTCTTGTACTGAGTCTGATGAAGCAACATCCACTGGCCTAGGAAGAGTTGGAGTCAGAACCAAGAAACGACTGTTCTCCATGCGCTTAGAGGGAAGTGCTAAGCCCTACCCCTTTCATCATTACTTTATTCACGCAACAATCAACAATTACGAAGAGAAGAAATTAATGCTCATGTGGAGGCTTTTAAAGTGAGAAGAATGCTCTGAACCAAGATTCTTGCTCATACCAGCAGGAGCATCTCCTCTTCAGTGACTGCATGAAGAAAGTGATGATGGAGGGGGCAGGCCTAGGCATTTCCCTGTTTTAAGAAAGCCAGATTTTCTAGAGTTATGGTTTTGTTAGTGGTTCCTTTTCCCCTTCTAAGACCCTTCTGTGTGTTTCTCTGTGGTACAGTGTACGCTTGAGCCTGAAGAATAAGTTCTTTTTAAATGTTTCATGAGATCCCTGGTAAACTCTGGAACATTGCCTTGGTGGAGGCACAAGCAACTCCATTCTGATAGGTAGTTATGCAGTGTTGTATAAATGACATGCACATATGTTTAACAGTGTCTGACATAACGGATGATGAGATGCCATTTTTTTCTTCTCCTGCCATACATATAGTTTGTTATTGTTTTCTAAAGGTCTTTCTATAAATACATTCATTTTCAGTTTACTTGAGAGTTACATGCTTTTTTACCACATAAATGGTAATTCTTTTTCACATAGTTCTTTCTGTGATCAGTGTACTTATAGACCATTAGAACTGATCTCTCCCACTGATTTCTTCAAAGGGAAAAAGGGTATTATGTAAGTGTCCTAAAACTATTTTGCAAAAAGTTCACCACTCATCAGTTTCTTGATGCCTCCCACATTTTATACATATATCTCAGTACTGGTGCTAGTGTATTTCAGTGCAGGTTTGGTTGATGTCCAGAAGTCAGGAGGAGGGTGCAGGTAACTCTTACACCCCCTGCCCCTAAACTATTTCCTGCAAAAAAAAGGGGGAAGAATTGCTGAAAAGCCCTGTGCACCCTCTAGTGGCCAATTAAAAAAGATTGTGTGTATTGTTCAGTACCCAGGGCAGATTAGGATCCTCAAAACATGACAAAATTGGCTCCTTCGCCCATTAGAGGACACAAGGTGATTTTTCTGAGCCATTTAAGAAAAATGTACTAGGGACCCCCACGAGGTGCTGGCTGATATATTTTGGCCCCCAGGGGCTGCGTGAAGCTCACAGGAAATGTACCGTAACTCTGCTTCTAGCTCTAGTTTCCCCCAGAAACTGGTGTTGGTGGTGATAACTTTCAGAATGTACAGTTAAAGGATATGTCATTCTGCTTCTGACTCATCAAGATACACAGGTTGTATTTACCCCACCCCACCCCACTTTAGTGCAAAGAAGGAAGTCATTCATGTTTGGCTGAAAACCTGATTGTGCAAATGCTGAATGAATTCAGATTGTTGATTTTTATCTGCCTTATTTATTTTCTTGTTGCAACTTGTATGTGGATGTGTTTGATGGTATTTTCTTGTTTTGTTTATTAAAAATTATATATTTTTCAGTTTATTACCTTTGGATGAAGAGCTTTCAGATTTCTACCTTAGTCCAAGTGTTTTCTTATTAAATGGAGGAAAAGTGGTCTCCCCCAGAAACCGATGCTAGTGGTGATAACCTTCAGAATGTGCAGAACCAAAGTAAATGTAATTCTGCATCTAGTTCATCAAGATGCATCCGCCAGAGTCTTGAGAACCTTGTGTCTAATTCGTCAGTCTCTTTGGATTTGAGTAGAAAGGATCTGCAACATCTAACAGAGGATATATACAAGTTATATAACCTTAAAGTAAGCTCTCTTATAGCAGTTGTTAATATATTTGATTACTAAGCACTTGTATTATAAAGTGAACAACTAGGTTGTAATATTCATCTACTTTTTAAAATCTTGAAATGGAATGCACAGATATTTAATTTGATTATTCCTATATCCTTTACAATCCTGAAAAAATTACTTTAATTATTATCAGCTAAAAGTTTATCTATTTTGAATATTTCTCAGGAATTCATGATGCATTAATTATATGCCAAACAATCAGCTATCACAATGTATTCATCTCTCTCTCTTTCTCTCTCTCTCTCTCTCTCTCTGTGTGTATGCGTCTGTGTATATACACATATATCTCTTCATTGTTTGCTTTAGCATTTGCATCTAGAGGGAAATTCCCTGTCAGTAATTCCTGAAGATTTCTTTGAGCGCTTGCCAAATCTTGTTTGGCTGGATCTGCGTTATAACAAATTTAAAGAACTCCCCTCTGGAATTGGATGTCACAAGTAAGTCTTCCGCTACATTGCTTGCTTAACCTCTTTTTATTATTATTATGCTGCTCATGGAGCAATTCATGTTAATTATGAACTTGTAAAATTTTGTCCTAATTGAGCTCGGAAATGAAGAAAAGTGTAAGTCAGTGAATTGTAAAACTAGGCTTGACATAGTTAGCTAAGGGCCAAACTACACATTATATTATTGATTTTTTTAAAAAGCATGCTTAAGTTGAATATATTTGTTTAAAAAACACGCTTAAGCTGGTAGTTTGAAAAAAGAGCAGCCCAGAGTCTTCAAACTAGAGCTGCTCAAGTCCAGCATCTAAAGCACATGTGGGGCTTGCCTTCTCCTCCTGGGTAGATCTGAGGGCAGTGAAACCAGAGTTGCTAGTATCACCAGACCTATAATCAGTACTGGTTCTGAAGTCTCAGACAGACACTGACTATGGTTTAGACTAGAGCAATGGTTCCCAAACTTGGGTTCCCAGATGTTATTGGACTAAAATGCCCAGAAGCCTTCCAACATTAGTTGTGCTGGGCAAGATTTCTGGGAATTGTAGTCTAAGAACATATAGGTACCCAAGTTTAGAAGGTATGAAGTTTTTCAGGTTTTCTTTTTTGCTAGTAGCCACACCAGAGTTTGGCTCCCTCTTCAGAAATGGGTTCATTGTCACAGAAATCTTGAGTATTAGTGCATTTTGACACCTCCATGCAGCATTTGGTCAAACTCTTACATTTTCTGGCTGAGATAGAAAAATTTCAGGCTGGTGAAAAAGTGAACTGTGGGAATCATAGAATTACAGATTAACTGAGTTGGAAGGGGCCTGTGATGCCATTGAATCCAACCACTTGGATTCAAGTGGTTGAAGAATACTTTTTTGTTGCTTTTAGTATCTCTTGCTAACCTCAGCTAGTTCTCAGATTTTGTCTTCGTATCATCATCTCTGCAGCTCTTTGCTACTTGTCTGTACTCTTCTTTTGTGGCCTGGCCTTCTTTCCACTACCTATATGTGTCATTTTATATTTTCAGAACCTCGCTGAGCTTTTTGTGAAGCCACATTGGTCTTTTTTGCTGTCTTCCTCCTTTTTTTTTTCCTTGTTGGAATTGTTTGTAGTTGTGCCTTTAGAATTTCTTTTTTAAGAACCTCCCACCCATCTTGGACTACTTTTTTCATTAGCACTCCTGCCATGGGACCTTACTTATCATTGTTCTGAGTTAATTAAAATTGCCTTTCCTAAAATCTGGTGTACAAGTGCAGCTACACTCTGCTGTTGTTTCCTTTGAAATCAAAAACTCAAGTAGAACATGGAAGAAGAGAAATATGCAAAGAATTCTGTTCTCCTTATTCAATTGGCCCTTTTCATATTACAGTTAGACCTTCCCACTCCTCTGCTTTTCCAAATTCACATAGCAACATATGAACAAACATGGATGCTCTTGTCACTGTTTAGCTTGACTTTTAGGCTAGTGTGCAACCTGCCCATGAACGAATATGCAATCTTGCACAGAATGAGGTACACTAATCTTTACATTTCACACATATTTACACTTTCCTGATATATATACTGTCTGTTAAATAATAGCAATAACACAAGGATTCTGTAGACCAAAACTGAGGTACTTAATATGGATTGTCAGGCAAAAACAAAACAAAAATAAAAAAGAAGACAAAATTGTTGTGGTACCTTGAAGACTAACGGCTATATTTTAATGTCAGGTTTCGTGCCACTTCAGTCTGACATGCTAGCAGAGACTAACACGGCTACCTCTTCTAAAACTACAACTTAATATGGGTTAGGAACTATTTGTGGTGGTGGGGACTCCTCAAGTGATATGACTCATTGTGTCTTCTAACTGGTTATCAAATCAAACATAAATATTTTTCTTATATGTACCCTGTTTCCCCAAAAATAAAACAGGGTCTTATATTAATTTTTGCTCCAAAAACGCATTAGGGCTTATTTTCAGGGGATGTTTTATGTTTGTCATGTACAACCATCTATATTTATTCAAATACAGTCGTGTCATCTTCTGGTTGCTGCACAATGGTGGAGGGTGGGTTTCACTTAACTAGGGCTTATTTTTGGAGTAGGACTTACATTACGAGCATCCTGAAAAATCATACTAGGGCTTATTTTCAGGTTAGGTCTTATTGATTGATTGATTGATTGATTGATTGATTGATTGATTGATTGATTGATTGGATTTTTACCCCGCCCCCCTAGACAAAGTCTACTCGGGGCGGCTTACAAATATTATAAAAACATCATCATACAATAGATATAAAAAATCATTAAATCATTATCATTAAATGATTTAATTCCCCTTATTTTAGGGGAAACAGGGTATCAAAACATTGACTGATAAATGGATGGTTGTTGTGTGGCCTGACATCTGAGAGACATGATATTTTTTCACTTCTGGGGACCACATAGCATTAATTCAGAATTCATAGCATTAATTTTAGAGTCTAGCTACATACTTCTGATACCTAGAAATGCTGTTTTTCTAAAAAAAAGAAAGAAAAAAAAGGAAAAAACACTGGTCAAAAAAATAAATGGCTGCATTAACTGTATTTGCCACTTAAGATTTATTTTATACTTAAATATTTTTTTGTTTTCTTTTTGATTGCAAAGCCAGCTGAAAACTCTGCTGTTAGAAAGAAACCCTATTAAAAGACTACCTATTGAGCTTGGTAAGTATTCCCCCCACCCCATAAACACTTAAGGAAGCCTAGCAATTTTTAGGAATTAACTCTATTTTGAATGTTCTCTTGAACAATAGGGAATTTTAGTCAGGCACAATGTGACATGGCTACAGCTTAATTAATAAATAATGGTAACAGACCAGAAGACAGTGACTTCATACTAATTATAGTGCCCAACGTGAGCTCCTGGAGAGACAGAGAAATACTGTTTGTTTAAGGTTTCCCTCCTTGTAGAAAGCTATAAAGGCTGAGCAGGGTAGTCTGGTCCCAGGTCAAGATAATCTGTATGGTTCAGATGTGTCTGCAGTAGCAGTAACTTCATCTTCTCAAACATCTTAGTAATGGTTGTTGTCGGTTTTTCGGGCTGTTTGGCCGTTTTCTGGAGGTTTTTCTTCCTAACGTTTCGCCAGTCTCTGTGGCTGGCATCTTCAGAGAACAGGAGTTAGAACTCTTTCTGTGTTCTGGTGTAGTGTGTGGGATAGACTATCCCACACACTACACCAGAACACAGATGGAGTTCTCTGTGTTCATCCTCTGAAGATGAACAGCCCAAAAAACTTACAACAACCATCGGATCCTGGCCGTGAAAGCCTTTGAGAATACATCTTAGTAATGAATGGTACATTTTGGAGACTAGCCTATGATTCACCAAAACTAGAGTCAAAGCAAGATTTTTTAAATAAAAATCTTAGTACTACTTCTTTAAGCAAGAAGGAAGAGTCCCCTCCTGCAAAGAGATATTAATTTCTGCTTTTAACCAAACAGTAAGTCCTGCCTTGGCTCATTTAATCATCCAGAAAGGGTAACAGCAGACAGGTTGTTCCAGACACATCATTTGCACACCCTTGAGATCTACAACTTGAAAGGTATCCAGAACAATTGGACAAATGTTGCCAGGTTTACTCAACATGCCCTGCTCCAATAATTTCCCCAAGTCAAAGTGAACCCGAGGAACTTTACCTGCAAATAAATTAAATTGTTTATAGGAAGCCTAGCGAAGAAGACTCCATGTAATATGAAGAAGCATCATTAGTCTATTTTATGTGGATAAGTACTTTTGCCTTGTTCATTTCAGCTTTCCTCTTTGCTTGTTATAATTTGTTATTCAAATCTAGAATCCCCTCACCCTAAGTATGTCACACATCATCTCAACACACATTTACTGTATAGTGCTTATAATGTATAAACTTAATTTATTATTCATTAAGAAGCATTTTACATTTTTGCTGTGCAACACTATGGAAGAGTCATGGAGACCACATGCAAATAAATCTATCAATATTTCATGTTGCCACAGTAGAGGCTCCTTCACCTGAAAATCATGTTATCCTAGTTGCTTTGCATTTTCCTAAGAAAGGGCTCCTTATTTCTTCCTAAAAAATGAATAAGTGTGTGTGTGTATGTGTGTGATAGATATTGAGAGAGAATGATCTTCACATTATACAAAAGGAGTGGAGTGCTTATGAGAAGGCAGCTAAGTAAGAAGGAAACAAAGAGGTACAAAAGAAAATTACCATTGGAAACAGCAAGAGTACTCTTTTTACTGCTAGGGGACCATTCTCCAGAGGAAATTTGTTTTACAACATTCATGATAGCTTTTAATTGCTAGTAATTTAGAATTAAGCAAACCTGATCTAGAAAGATATTTGTCTTCCTCCACTGGTTTCGCAGAAACACTTTATGTGCAAATAAGCTATGTAGTACAGTCATGAATAAAGTTCAGACTCATACAGAATATTAACTATTGCACTCTCACAAAGTGAGGCAAAAAAGAAAAGATGTTCAGTCAAGCTGTGAATGGACTTTTTAAAATGCTATTTTCAAGGCAGCCTGAGAAGTCTGTTATTGACTGCTTTCAAGATCTCAGTATTTTTCATATTGTTCTCCCCAAATTGATGTTAGCTCTGTTTTCATTAAATATCGAAGTGTTTTGTATAAAGAACATTTCTTATCGGAGAGCATATTTATGTGAAGCAAACTTGCAGTTGACAAAATGCTGGAGTGTATTTTTAGTCTAGATGCAGTGAAAAACAGGAAGGCTGTTTCAACTAACTGTCTGCAAACACTTGTGCTAATTTTTATTCATCTAAATGTGATATTTGCTGGGGGTAGGGGAAGAACTATAGGTAAAATAATGGATATTCATCCTCAAGCCAACATAATAATATGTGGCTGCTCTCTCCCTCCTTTTCTCTCTTCCTCTTCACTCTGTTTCTCAGTGCTGAACATAATGTATGTATTCGTCCTGTTAAAATCATAATGTTTTCATTAATGTTGTTGAGGTAGGGAACACCCATTTGTATAGAGCAGGTTACATAAAAGTTGTATTCAGTGAAGATATTCCACATTTCTACTAGTGCAATGGAAATTTCCTGGCTTCCACCAGAAGTACCTCAGGAGAACAATGATGGATATTGGATGGTATGGGCCATTCCTGTTCAGAATTTAGACTCACAAAAGCTGCAGGGAAACTTGGAGTTTCAGATGTTTAAGTGCTATTAGACCACATTCTGGCTACCAACTAACACTCCCAGTTTGGTGGCTTTGGGACAGCATGTGTGATGCATGTGACCTGCTTCCCTAGTCCTCTGGGTCTTTCTTGGATTACCTGCCATGCACCTATTGTGTTATTAAGTGGGCTAACAGAATGCCATGATGTTTCTGCCCAACTTTTCTTTCAGATGGTTTCTGTCCCCTAACAAAACAGATTATGAACCATGGGTTTAAAATCTGTTTGTTATTTATTTGCTAGTGACCAATAAGACGAAGAAGGCAACCACATTGGCAGACAGATGTGGGAAATACTATGGGTTTGGAGTAGATTGATTCCCTTTTTTTTCCTGATAATCACACAACACAACAGGAAGTGCAAATCAGCCTGGAGTCCCCTCCCCTTCTGTAGTTTTTCCCCTTCACCAGGGAGCCTTCTACTTTTTAAAAATATGAATCTTTTCAGATTGGTTCAGACACTTGAACTGATGCAGAAGGGGAGGATGAGCCAAGTGCACACTCATACACACAAAGTAGTGCTTTGCCAAAGCACTGACCCTCTCGCCTTTTGTTTCATGAGCCAAGCATATGTACAAACATGCACACAACTCCTAGGGATCAGGGTCTCTTTCCAAAGATACTTTAAAAAAAAAAACAGCTCTCCACCACGGGCAGTACTTCTGGTTTTGGTTTTGGTTTTCCAGGTTAAGAGCAGAGTTTGTCTCCATGAGCAAGAGGTTTTTTTAAAAAGAACAAGATAACTATATGAGGAAATTGAATAGGAAGCCTTTTTACTTTTTATAAGTTCTGGGGAAAAACAAAGAAAGCCATGCGGCTTTTACACAATGCAAATGCAGAAGAAGGTGATAGCTTTATTAGACTACTAAAAAAATCAAACAGTTTTTGTGAGTCAAATCCACTTCCTCAAGCCATGCACTGACATTTTGTGAATAGTGCAGAAATGAGATCTAAAAATTCATGGTGGTTGTGCCAGGCTTGCTTCTTAGAGATGAGTTAGAAAAAATGCAGACTGCATTGGAGGTGCGATTTTCAAACTACACCCCAGGTAGCTGTTGGCTGGATGTCAGCTCAATCTGGCAGGAAAAACCAAGTGAGCAGAATTCTCAGCAATTCTGGTTTATCACTGTGTACAAACATGGACATGTTTTATCTTATGCAAGCATCTTTAACTGTATTCTGACTTTTACATGTATAGTAACAACAACAAAAACACTGTTGTAGTGGATTATACGTGCCACTTCCTGAGAGGCATGTCATGCAGTAGTCAAGCCGCAAGTTTATATAAAAGTGCACATGGTTATAAGAGTGGGATTGGGGTGAAATGAGATACAATTAATGACATGTGTACTTTAACATTGGTAACAAGCATCTGATTAGCATAACCAAAGAATGCTTTGGGATAGAAAGACAAATTTGCTGTAGCAGTATGAATATAGGCAGTGCTGGGATAAGAAACAACTGCTGATAATTGCTGAATTTTCTTGACTGTTTAATAGTTTTCTTTTTCATTTTAAGGTCTAGGAACTGTGACTTCTCCTCTCTTAAATGTTTCCAAATAGTTCTTCTGGTCCTTAATCTGATCGGTACTCTACTATTTTCAAGTTAACTTTTTTCTCCCCCCCCCCCTTTTTTTTTTTCTAAACAGGTAACTTGTCCACACTTACAGCCTTGAACCTCAGGCATTGTCCTCTGGAATTTCCATCACCTGAAGTGATACAGAAAGGTCTGCCAGCTATTTTATCCTTTCTTCGAAATTGCAGTAATCAAAATCCTGATAATGCAGAACCCATTACTTCAGGTAAGAGTAGTTTTATGAATCTTTAATAATTGTATTTGAGTAGCTGAAAATAAATACGCATTGTCCATTCTGTATATAGTTATATATAATATGTAACTTGCTGTATATCTGAAGTTATTTTTATGATATAAGGTTAAAACTTTAATTTGTTGAAGAAACAGCAATTGTTTGAGTGTTTTAGTAATAAGTAATAAGAACAGGAAAAGTCATTTTAATGTCTTTTTTTTTTAATTGTTTGCTTGGAGTCTAATTACACTAGAGACATCCTGGCCATTTTTGCTTCTCTGTTATATCTTATTGTTTTGTATGTATTGCAGTGGCACAAGAGGGATTCACTTGTCCTTTTTGTATCCTTCCTTGTATGGCAATTGCCATATACTTCCAACTGTCTCTAGGTGTCATAATGCATTCACATCCGTTCTGTCTGTGTCAGACTGGGTTTCAAGAATGCTATATAGTTAGTGTAACACTGCATGCTATTTGTGGGGAACAGAGGCTCTGCTGGAAGTTAGGATACCAGTGATTGTTAATCTAAAAAACAACACTGTATTTTGACTTGTTAGTGTATAAATGTGGTGTAGTGGATAGAGTGACAAACTAGGACTCAGGAGACCTTGGTTCAGTTCCCTAGCTCTGCCATGGAAATTCACAGGGGGGGGGGAGTAGAACTGGTAAACCACTCCTTAAATGCCTCACTTATTTTGAATACCCTAATAGGGTTGCATTAAGTCAGTTCTGACTTGACGGCACAGAAAAACAGAAGTGGTACAGGGAGGGGTCCTAGGAAGCCTTTAGGGAGGCATCATATCCTCCTTCTCCTTTTCCATGGGAACACACATCCACACTTCATGGTAGATTAGGGGGAGATGGTACCACTTTCCCTGGGTGCTAAAATGGCTTGTTACACCTCTGCCCCAGGCAATGTGGTTCTAAACACCCCATCTTTGGGGCTTGTGGTATCTATTTTAATTAAATAAATATGTGCATCAAATTAATTCAGACTTTCCAGAGTTTCCTGGGTGTAAAGTAGGTGGAAATGGTTTACCATTCTCTTCTTATTGAGGCACTCTGGTGCTCTACATCTTGACCAAGTCTGAATGAGTTGGCTGTTCTCTCAGGAGATGCAGTGGGGAATCAAACTCCCAGCCTCTAGTTTGGCAGCCAGATACCTAAGTATACCAGCCCATTATTTCAATGTAATTTTCAGGTTTCAGCAGCTTAGTACATAGTTGAATTTTCTATAAGCACATGGAAATTCCCCTTGTGTAAAAGGAAAATAGTCAGATAAATTCAGCATAAGGTGTAATAAATGGGAAAGCTCAATAATATGATGAATAGAATTGAATAGAACTGAAAATACAAAAGCTAGTAACAATTCAGTTGTTGCCAAAAGCTGAAGGCAGATGTGTAAATGTGGATGTCCCATGAGAAAAGATGCAGTTTTTTGAAATAAACACTTGTTGCAACACTGTATCAACTCTTCTAGTGACTAGTCATTTTCTGGGTCCTATTCAAAGTGTGTTGCTGCACACCTTTAAAGGCTTACATTAAATAGGACCAATTTGCCTGAAGAGGTGCCTGGGATACATTCCATATGTTCCTGGCCAATTAATAAGGTGATCTTCAGAGATTCTTCTCTGGGTGCTATTACCCAGGTGTGTCAGGGTCTTTTTGGTAGTGGCTCCACGTCTCTTCCCATTGGAGATGACATCTTTATTAGAAGCATTTAGAAGCCTAGATAAGGCTTTTCTCTTCCAGCAGGCATTCAGTCCTTGATATTTATTGTTGTTTTTACTGTCTAAGTTTGTTTGTTGCTGATTCTTAAAATTCTTAACATTCTAACATGTTAACTTTTTCAATATTATTTTGGCTTATTTATTTAATTTGTTTTCAAAATCCATGGAGACTTTGTTTGTTTGTTTTTCCTATTTGTAAACTGCCCTACCCAGGTGGTCTATCAACTAGGGAAGTGTACAATCAATCAGCTCTGTGCCAGTCAATCCCCCAATCAGCTCTGTGCCAAAATAAAGGGCACACAGATGGAGGCCCATCCAACTTGTGTCCTTCTGGAGACACTCCAACCCAGTCCTTCTCCTGATCCATAATGTATTTGTGTGTTTCTAATTCTTTGTGAAGATCCATTCCTACAAATGAGGTAATGACAGCAGAAAGGCCCGGTCATAGACTGAACAGTACAGGCAAGACAGAAGGGCAACATCGACAATCTGTAGAGTTGGGTGATCTGTATTTTGTTTTGCTTCCCCCCCTTTTTTTCACCCACCAGAAGAAAGTGCCCACTTGACTTCCAACAGCAGTCATCAGAAGAGGGATGACTGAAGGACATTTAAAGGGCAGTGGCCCCAGTTGTCTTTAATTTCTTTTTAAAGGACAATATAGGGTTCCTGTACTTCAATACTTTCCTTCTGTTCTTTCTGCCCTTGCCCTTCTTATTCCCTACATCTGAAATTAGTGGTGCTGTTGTCACATGACTTGGATTATTTAATCAATGGCTTCTTAGCAGAAAAGAGTATTTCTTTTAAAGTAAAGAGCATATCTACCTTAATCTTCCTTAGTTTTTCTTTTTCTTTCTTCACTTCTGATCATGATAAGTGAATGCTGGATTTAACACAAGGGGCTGCTATAGCCTGTTGATATGTTTGGACTCCTTGCTCCGCCCCAGGGTCGCCTCAGAAATGCATAAATATCCCATTGCAGTTGATTTTTACACATTTGTCCAAAGACAGTACACATACCTAATATAAAAATCTTAAATAAACAAAATCTTCTCTGTTGGTTTTATAACTCAGAACTGGTGATGAAAGTATCATTCTGAACCATCAAATCAGTGATTGTGATACCTGTTATACTACGAATGAGAAGGATCTTGGAATTGTTGTTGATCGCAAGCTTGAATTTAAACCAACAACATGATGTGGTTGCAAAAAAATCTAATGTTATTTTAGGCAGCATTAACAGAAGTATAGCCTCTAGATCGCATGAAATACTAGTTCCTCTCAATTTGGCTCTGGTTTGGCCTCATCTTGAGTACTGTGTCCAGTTCAGGACATTGCACTTTGAGAAAGATGCTGACAAACTGGATCAAGTTCAAAGGAGGGCAACAAGGATGATCAAGGTACTGGAAACCAAGCACTATGAGGAAAGACTGAAAGAACTTGGCATATTTAGCCTTGAGAAAGAAAACTGAGGGGAGATATAATAATACTTTTCAAATATTTGAAAGATAGTCATACAGAGGAGGGGCTGATTATCCCAGAGTGCATGGAAATGTAATCATGGGCTCAAGTTATAGGACATCATATTTTGATTGACTATCAGGAGAAATTTCTTAACTTTTACATCAGTATAACAATTACCTCAGCAGGTGGTGAGTGCTCCATTGCTGGAGGCATTCAAGAGAAAATTAGACAACTATCTCTCAGATATAGTTTGATTTGGATTCCTGAATTGAGCAAGGTGTTGGACTTGATGACCTTATAGGCCCCTTCCAACTCCATTATTCTATGAATCTATGATTCTCCCTGTAATAGACTCCATTAAAAGCTTTTATGAAAGAAATTTATTAAAAGACATACCATTTCAGCTTGTTGCTAGTAGTTATGTACAGCTTGCACCTGGTTTTGGATGGAGATGTACATCCCTTTGAAAATAATACAATGTGGAAGAATGCAGTCTAAACTGAGATGCACAGTAAAATGTCCATCCAATCTACACCCATAGTTTCCTGTTTAGAAAGAGATTATTTTTCTTTCTGGACTCTGTTATGGGTTACAATTAGAAGCTAATAATCCGCAGATATTAGAATAATACTCATCTTGAAAGATAATAGAAACTGACATGAAGAATGTTGAGTTTTTTTAATATGGTAAAATCTTATTATCCTGTTTCTTTCAAGATAAAGAAATCTACCTGGGATTATGGTGGTGTTCTGATTCCACACTGTCCTGAAATTATTACATCTAGAAGCAACCGGAAAAAAGTATTAGCTTTTTGTTTGTACATTGAATGTCAAAGCCTGGAGGCACAAGCTGCTTTTGTTTAACTTGTTTTGTTAATGCCCTGAATTCTGTATCTTCCAATATTTATCTTACTTATGGTAGAATTCATATGTTAGATTCCACGTTCAGGAACCAATAGAAATCCTGTTATGAGCTGTATAGGAAGGCCAGTCTGGTGAAGTGCAGAGTCTCTCATCACTGTAAAGTGAAGGAAAACATTGCATCTGCCAAATGTCTTCCTTCTGTGCAATCATAACAGACAAGTGAGTGCAAGTCTGTTTGAGTTTAGCCTCACTGGGCTGTGTCCAGTTCTGGACTTCTACTTGGTCAAGAGAAGAATCTACTGTAAAGAGATGCATTGCCACATCTCCACTGCAAACACTCTTTAAAAGGTGCACTCCAGAGTTGGGTTTTGGGCAAAGCACTTGGTCCAAGCACTATAGAGAGGAGGGATCGAAAAGCCTCACACACCATAATATGCAATGGTATCTTCATTACCTTTGGTGTCTTCATTACTTTTTGGTCTCCAAAAAAATTGAAAATACTGTTGTTGATCTGTGAGAAGGTACATTGAAAAATATAGAAGATGATGTGCTGGAAAAGAATGAAGAATGGTCCCCTGATGTTTACTTACACAACAAGCTTTGAGTCCCTGCTTTAAATATTCTGTTCTCCATTCATCAACATAATTATATTGCTTCATTTTGCATAAACAAATACACTTGCGATTTACATCCATAAACCCCTCAGGAAAAAGCACATATTTTGCAAAAGTGTAATCACTGCTGGATTCCGATACGTTTTTGAACACCAGAGGAACAGTCTCTTGGCAGGTCAAAATATTCTTCACAGTAGATTCTGTAAAGATTTATCAATTATGCTAGTTGTGAAAATTGCATCTACCTTGAAATTCTGTATTTCACAGACTCACCTTCTCCATTAGAACAAGAAGCAAAGGCCATTGTTAGAGAATACAAGAGAAAATGTGACAGACCACCAGATCGAAGGAAAGCTTTCAACGATTTGTGGAAACAGATGAGCTTCCATAGTGAGTTTAGTAGGATTTCAGAGTTTGAAGGCAACACCATTTTTCTCTTCAATTTTTTTTTACAAATATTAAACATACCAGTCTAGTTCATATTTCACAACCAAAATGCTATTTGCACATGGGGGATGTGCCTTAGAAACATGTGCCTCCTCCACCATTGTTCATGTTCAAGTTCCATCCTGTACTTCTTGGATTTTAGAAACTATAGTTTACAGTGACAGCAGTCTCTCTTTAGCACAAACCATATTTTACTTTGAAAACCAAAAGTATGGAACTGTTTGCTTCATTTGGATGTCATGAAAAACAATAGATAGCATGAACTAGGAAACAAGGAAGGGAATTGGAACATACAAAGGAATGAAAGTGCAGGGGGCACATGATCTCAAACAGTGACCTTTTTCCTGTATTTCTTGAACTAGTGGAAAATATGTAAGAAATAGTTCTGTCATATATAAATGTTTGGACAGAATTAGCAAATCCAGTAAGTACTGCCTAGATTGTTTTGTGCAGCTGTTACTTATTTACCAGGCAGAATCCATAAAATATCTCCTGCCTCCCCACAAATGCACACACACATTGAGCACACCCATTGCTGGGAAATTCATTTAACCCTGTTGTCAAACTATATTATCAAGCTTCTTGGGACATGCTAAAAATTGTTAATACGTGGTAGTTTTGCTAATGTCACTGGCATTAGTGGAAAGTTGTCTGTAATGTCTCAGCCCTTTGATGAGTTCGTCCTCCTTCAGCTTGTTCCATTTTCAATGTTCTGAAGTTTAGTCACTCATGCTGTTTGCTTTCAGTGTTGCAGTAAGCCACTTCCTCTGCTATGTTATAATCAGATAAAGCAAAATTCTCCCTAAAAAAAATTATTCCCACTTCCTTCCATTAGTTGGAAATGAAGCTATTTTATAAATAATTGTAGATCAGAACTAGAGATAATTGGACACAAATATGTTTTTGATCCCTGGAAAGGTTTGATTTCATAAATGAAATATATATATATATATATTAATTTTGTGATTTATAGGTTTAACACGGTTTAAATCCAGAAGCACTGAGAGAATCCGAGCATATACACACTGAATGTTTGAAGCATTTGCTCAATAGAGTGAATAGTAAGATAGAAGATAAGGGTATATGTTATTTTTAAATTACAGTTAAACTACATTTTCTGATTTATTAGCATATATAGATACTGTATTTAATGTTTTGTATCATTCTTCAATAATGAAATATATAAGAAAGACATGTTAAAGTAGGATTGACATCCCTCTCATAAGAGAATCTGGATTTTGAAAATAGTTAATCTTTACTGTGATATGCAGTACATTCCTGTCATGATTCCCAGAGTTTCCTTCTCCAGAAAGAAAAGAATAGTTTAGCACAATCCCAAAACATGATTTGAAGCAAACACTGGGCCAATATTGTGCAAGCAGAGGTTTAAAACAATATCATTCATTGCCTGTTATAGATACAGTGGGCTAATCCAACATTGGTTGTGTTTAGAGTAGACTGGCAAAAATGAGTAGACAATTGCAGCTCACTGAAAGAATTGAAAATTAAATCTGCGGGACTGTTCTAGCTAGGACAAAAATTGGATTTAGCCCAATAAGTTCAAACAAAAGAGTTCTTAAGATAAGGAGAGTGCACTGTGGACACTGTTCAAACTGAATATGCAGATAAATGAATGCTCCTTATTATATTAGTAATAATTGATTCCTTGTTTAAATCAAATAATGAGGTCATTTGTATTTGAAGTATATTAATGACAGTTTCAGTGTGTGCGTGAGGTTTCCAATTCATTTGCTTGGAGGAGGTAGCTTTGCCTACGCAGAAGATGGCACTGGCTTAGCAGTTTCTCCACTGAACTGAATGAGAAGTCCACTCATGTAGGAGCAAAGCACATACTGTACTTATAGTTCTGAGGATTAGTTCTGTTGTAGGCAAATGGACACTTAAACCTACCATGTGTGCTTTCTTTCTCCTAAAAAGAATAAAATCTGTTGAACTTTGTATTTCAAGGTATTATGGCCAGTAGTAGGCATAAAGATTGTTAATATTTTGTTTTAAAATATGTGTTGCCAATGCAAAAGGCTGAAGATAATGTTGTAGTATTGTATGAAGAGGAAGAGGTGGAAAATCAGTGCTGATACATTTCATTTAGCACCTGATTTCCTTTGCCCTCTTATTCTTTGTGCTGTTCCCTCACTACTATTTCCTTTCCACTGCAGATATGTTTTCTCATGTTGGAGGGAGGTTCATGACTATTACTGTTATCTCACTCACATTATAAAATGCTGTAATGTGAAATCAGATGCATCAGGTCATTTATATTTACTGTAAAATAAGTGTTTTTGTGCACATGTAACACTAGCATTTGTTTTAGAAGCTATTGTAAACATTCATGAACAAGCATGTATGTTTGTTTAAATCTTGTAATGGCTATGTGTCTGGAAATCAAACAATGAGTTATCTATCTAAAAATAAAAGGTGTATGAAAATATGTGGTGTCTGATTGTCTCATTGCCTTCCTTTGCACATATGATATTTGTGCTAGTTTTGTATAGGGGTACTCGTAAATCTGCCATCTCACCCACAAGCTTTAATTTTTGAGAGGTATTTATATCAGAAAAACAACACGCAGAAACGTGGAAGATACTGATCACAGATTTCTTGCATACTTTACCTGGACGCGTTCCTGATGACATAGTTCTGTTATTTCAGTATGGAATAATGAAGTAAAGGATTTAAAGCCTGAATACACAACACAACGTTTTTAGGAATATTAAGAATGCACATTCTGTTAATGTATATGAACAAATACCCATATTTATGTCGAAATAAAAATCAACTACTTTTCTGTTCAGGAAGATAATTAGACTGAAAGCCAATCTTTCAAGGATTCTGTGGTGTATGCATTAAGGATTCTAGCCTTGATGGCATTTCATAAGCCAGGAGATTTTAAGTCCAGGTTCAGTGTGTCAGGAGACTTTCTCAAGGCTGTAAGCATTTAGTATGCCAGCCATTCAAGGAACTAAATGTACTGTCCCTTCACCTGATGTATCTTGCCTCTGGCATTTATTATATATTATGTTATTTGTACACAGTAATTTCTGATGTTAGGGCCCAACCATGTTCCACTGAAGATAATCATAAAGGAGCATAATTAAGCATGTAAAATTTAAAATATGGCAAATATTACTAGTCCAACTTATGAATGAATAAAAAAGATAGGCATATAACTGATTTAAGTACAGTAGCCCAATTAATGTTTCAGGCCCTAGCATCTTTCAGGTCATGAGTACTCAGCAGCTAAAAGCAATGATGGCCTAACAGTCCTCAGCAGGGTCTTTGACCACAAAGGTCATATTGTAAGGCCTGAGAAAAACAGGAAAGGAGCAGGAGCATCAGGTGCCTCGAGGTAATCTGCACATGGTTGCAGGATCCTAAAAGCCTCTATGTTGCTGGCTTCCTCCATTTCTTAAAACCTCAAAAGTGCTTTGGCAAGTCATGAATCTGTTTTGTGGGCAGTTGGACCACCATGCCATCTGTGAGACGCCTTGCAGAAGTGCTTGCTTCTTCTGGCAGACCCCCATTCATAGCTTTGAACTGAGAGGACATTCTTTAGACCTGAGAGCCAAGAACTATAGGATGGTTGATCATGGGCTTCTGCTTCTGGGTTATGCTCAAGTATGGCATGTATCTAAGGGCTGGATTGGGCTAAGTTTACATTATCCTTCTATCCTGCTTTCAGCTTGTCTGTGGAACTTGTAACACTACATTGTATTCACTGTCTGAATTACCTGCATTATAGTCTAGTGTTTCTTTAAAGAGTAGTCTGTACTTTTCAAACTAGTAAGTGGATTTTAAAGTAGCACAAGATTACTAGACATTATACTGTCTAGTAGTGTACTTTATAAGTTACTGCAGTATTTGTTAACTGAAACATGTTTCCTGTTCAAGATCTTCTGTTGTCAGGCGAAGAGATCAAGACTGGGAAGTCAGTGGCAGCTTTTTACTTGTCATTCCCACTTAAATTTCTCCTTATACATGGACTAAGTCTTTCATCTCTCTCCCTCTCACCCTTATTTTAGAGGTGATCCTCACCTTTTGAACTAAGTGAGTACCAATACTGCACAATTCAGTAATTCT
Source organism: Intellagama lesueurii (assembly GCA_037013535.1). Classification (NCBI taxonomy): domain Eukaryota; kingdom Metazoa; phylum Chordata; class Lepidosauria; order Squamata; family Agamidae; genus Intellagama; species Intellagama lesueurii. The sequence continues at coordinate 189,601,628 of JBAJHW010000003.1, read as the reverse complement.
ACTGAATATATGGACCCACCTCAGAATCTTGAATATTAAACTAAGGTTAACCAAATGGCACATAAATATTGGAATCAGTGGTGTTAATACAGATTCACAGTCACAGATTGTACTACTTATATTTACTTTTTATGGGTAAATGTGCAAATAACAAAAATACCATATTTGTTTTATAGAATATCACGTAAACTGAAATTCACATATATGCCTATTTCATACATGCTTCTGCCCCAAAGCATATGCATTATAGTTTCAACATTCATAGGTTATGAAAAGACAGAGGAAATCTGTAAACCTATATCTACTTCTGATTTAAAGCAATGAAGGCATGCAACTGATTGGAAAAGTTCTGTGTGGTCAAAGTGTGGAAGACACCTGGCCCCCAATTTGGGAGTGAAGCATCCCCCCCTCCCCCGCTTGGACCAGGAACAATTCTTAGGTTCTGCAAATCTCAAATGCCCTGGGAAAGCATAACATACTTTTGGTTGTTGTGGGTTTTTCGGGCTCTTTGGCCATGTTCTGAAGGTTGTCCTTCCTAACGTTTCGCCAGTCTCTGTGGCCGGCATCTTCAGAGGACAGGTCAGAACTTCTGTTCGGACAGTTCTGACCTGTCCTCTGAAGATGCCGGCCACAGAGACTGGCAAAACGTTAGGAAGAACCACATTCAGAACACGGCCAAAGAGCCCGAAAAACCCACAACAACCATCAGATCCCGGCCATGAAAGCCTTCAAGAATACATAACATACTCTGTTTACCCCTTTTGCTGGCATGACTACTTCATATATAGGAGGAATGTGCTATAATGTTTCTCACTATACATATATACCAATTTATTATTTAGATCTATATTTTTGTATCCAGATACTTCAGGAGGTGTGACATTTGCTTCTAACAGCAAGGTACTCAAAATAGAGAGAAACAAAAAACATGTAGATTTATTTAACTAAGAGCAATTGTTTTAAGACAGCAGAGGATGTGGAAGGGTTATGCAAGAACTGTTTTCCAGGCCTTCCTCCTGACATTTCTGGAGTTTTCTTCCCCTTCTACCCAGGAGGGGTGATAATTAGGTGTCCTTCCCACATGCCAGATTGTTGAGAAACCAACAAGTGAGAATCAATGGAGCCCTAGTCTCACTGTGCCAAGAATAGGAACTGATAGGACTCGGAGATATGAAAGAGAAATTAATTGGTGGTAGACCATTTTTAAGGAGGAGTGTAAAGAGGATTTTCAGGGAGTCCATATTTTTTATTAATGACCCTTCTGAGAGCATAAGGCATAGATGAAAAGATATAGGTTCTGATGGCTTTCAAGCAGCAAGGTGAAGGGAATTTCAAAAAATATGTTTTTCTCCATGTTTTCTTCATGCTTTGTTCTCTGCTCCACTATAGAAAATGTTTCTATTTAGTATGTTATTATTTTTGTCTTTGATCCTCCTGCATCCTCCTTCTTCAAATGATGGCTGCACTATAATAGTGTGGTAGATGCAGGCTGAGGAAAGCAAAGCTGTCTTTCAAGTTTAAAGTCAAATTGGTCGTTGTGTTCAAATACAAAAAGAGGGAGTGAGAAATTTTTGTTTTGCAATCTTCCCTACAAGATTAGTTCTGCTGATGAATATACAGTGATCTCTTTTTTATTTCAATAGAAATGCCTCCTGTTGAAAAGTTAAATTTGACGGACATCACGAAATCCAGTTTGGATTTGTCAGATGGATGGCCTAGTGAGGAGGAAATGATCCGATTTCAGAAGCTGAGGAATGAAATTATCCAAGATGAGAGAGAAGAGTATATGACTAGCAAAATAGTAGCCAATGAATCTATGCCTACCCTAAGGAGAACCAAGAATAATGAGAACATCTCTCGTAAGTCATCCATGGTTTCATCCAGGTAATAAAATATTTGATGCAGCTTGTGATGTTTTCATGTTCTTTATGATGGATAATATATAGGCAGTGCAATCCAAACTCAAAGACATGCTGGCTGTAGTGTGTTTGGAATAGGCGGAAGCCTCTTGTGTGAGCACAAACCTCTTGAGCCAGTCGATCAGCTGGCACAGCTGGATGTGCTAGTAGTCAGTCAGAGCCTTTATTGGCATACACAAAAAAATCACAAATACAAGATACCAAACTATTAATTAACTGGATCTACAACTTTGTTATATCTTAGTCTGACAATTGAAGATATAAGAAAACTAACTATTGATTTAAACTCTGGAAAAGCTCTTGGACCTGATGCTGTTCCACAAGACTTACTAAAATCTGATTCAGATTGGTGGGCCTCGCTTCTGGCTCCCCTTTTTACAACAATAGACAAAACAGGCATCATGCCTAAAAAGTTGGACTAAGACAGTAATTCCCCCTATTTATAAAAAGGGAGACCATAGATCACCAGATAATTATATTCCTATTAGCCTATTATCTATCATTGGATGTACTAGTACAGCTGCTAAGGGGGGCTGAGATCAGCATAAAAGCCCCCTCGCCCGCCCCCAAAAGGATGGAAAAGGAGATCAAACTGAATTACAACCTCCTCCAAAAACTAATCTCTTAGCCACTATGCTGGCACAAAATTAAGCCAGGGTTAGGGTAGTCTAAAGTAATTTCTGACATCCCTTGGCTGAGAGGGGTTCCAGTTCAGCGTAGCTCAGCGATATTGGCCAATTAGGATTGTGCCCTAGCATGTAATTTTAAAAAGCCAAAAAAATCTTCATTCAGTAACAGGAAATACAGTATACATTTCTCTCCTGTCTTCATAGTGGGTTTTTTTTTTCACTGTTGAGAATTTCTATAGTTTTCGACATCCTTAAGCACTCCTTAACCTTTGAAAGTTCTCGATGCATCTAGATCTTTGCTGTTTATAGGATAATCCTTATGTCAAAGGATTTGGGCCTTTACCATCTCAAATGGAGCCATATAGCCAGCACCCTGCAAACCTTTTCATTGTGCAGTCCTATAGGTGTCTTCATCAGTGACTTTCAAACTGCCTCTCTCTGGAGAATCTGTTGAGGAACCTTTAAGTATTTGAGACAGACACTACTTACATTAGGAAGAATGTAATGATAAGCATGGTAAAACTGAGAGAAGAGCTTCCTATGAGAATCTGAAAGGCCAGGCAGGCTTGTATTGGTTGAATATGTCCCACATTTCTATTGTTCTGTATGATGGCCATTAAAACAGGTTGATAAATTATACCTGAAACCACTGTACAAAACCTTGAATAATAACTAATATGTTGGAACATTTCCCTTCATATACATGCTTTGTTATGACATCAAAAGCATACTTCATTCTTTTTGTGTTTTGAAATATAGGGCCCATAACACATTTCATGTGAAAATAACTGAGGGATAAATAGACACAGAAATTGCTATTGAAAATGCTCCTGTTTTTCAGACCACTCTAGCTGAATTCTTCAAAAGCCAACAGTGCATTTCAAAGAGCAAAAGAATAATTCTACATAGCTTGCTCTTATGGAACAAATACTACTCTGTGAACTAACTACCTTTCAGATTGCTCAGATACATAAATTGCTTGGAGTTGATGGGTTCAACAGCCGCCTACTTTTCTTTCGGCAGAGAAATGGATTATGGCACATTTGAAGCAGGAGACAGTAAAATCAGAGTGTTGTGCAGTTCAAAGTTATGGACCACAGAGTGCTATAGGAAAAGGCACTTAACCTGCAGGCGGCATGTGCTATATATGAGTATATCCCAGGCATATTCAAGAGAACGTATTTAGGGCAGGGTCATCTGGAATTAAAGTAATTCCTGTTATTTTCTTTTCCCTTTCCTGAAAAAAACCAGAAGGTGGCAGGCTGTTCACATTCACTTCAAAATAAGCAGTCCTGAAATTTTTTTTAGGTTCCCTTTTCCTACTCTCAATGAAATCATACGTTGGCAATGCTATACGCATATATGCAATATTCTTAGCATACAAAAGTAACAACCAGCAAATGCACATCAAAATGATTTTATGAAGATAATATAAATCCTAACTATAAAACATGGCTATATGCCAAAATATTTCATGGTTGGCCTTTATGAAATCTTTTGATGCACATTCTCTGGTCATTTGTTATTGTTAAATTTTCTGTGATTACAAAAATGGTCCAGGAGTTAAAATGTCATACAAGTTGTGAATCTATGTATGTTCCTCAAACAGCAGTTCTCCATCTTACAAAATAAACTACCTTTTATGCTCAAAATGATTTAACAACGAATTTGAGTGATATGCCACAACAAGAGCAGAATACCACTTTGGGAAGGTGGCAGGGAGGAGTCAATACTACCATGCACATTCTTCATTGCTGCCCACATGCATACATACATTTATTCCACTGTCTTTTACGCTATCTTTCTATCCATGTAGATCCTCAAGGCAGCTAACACCCACTCAATTACTTTTTAAAAATCTATAAAATGTTTTTAAAATGGTAATATTACAAATAAAATTGAGGAGCAGTATTTTAAAAAAAGAGACTGCCACCACCCAGAAAGCCCTGTCTTCCATAGCCAGCTGCCGTCATTCAACCAGCGGTGGGGTACAAAGAAGAATTCCTAATGAGCAAAATAGTGTGCAACAGATCATTCATCAGGAGCATCTGTATATTTAGAAGTATAAAAAATTAACAAGTGTTCCTATATTGAAACATTTTTGTTTCCTTGTTTTGCAGCTGAATCCAATATGAACTTTTGCATGAATCTTACCTCCAGTCTTATTTCCTATTGAACTCATTCTACTTCTGTATCAAAGGGGAAGATGATGTTATTTGGGGGTGGAGTGAGCTCTCCTGTTTGTTGCAGGAGATGGGCATGCCAAATGTAAATCTTTGTATCATGACCTATATGTGCAAATATGAGAAAACATGATCATAGGTTTCAGCTGGAATTTGTAAAAAAAAAGCAGCTTGGAATGTAGGCAAATTTGTCCTGAAAATTGAAGGCGCAAGAAAGGAACTCTAGTATTTTAAATAACAGGTTCAGAATAAAACAAGAACAGAACAGGCTTTTAAAAATATGATTTAATCCCATACATTTAAGACCTTCTCATAATAATATGATTTAAATTATTCCTTTTGTTTAAACAACTCTTTGATAATGTATTTTAAGTCCTGTTCCATATTCCTTCATACAAATCTTTATTTAATTCTAACAAGCAAACAAACCAAACAGCTGGCTACATTCCTACATCAGGTGGGTTGGAGGGAAGGTCATGCACCACACCCATGGTGGGTAAGTCCCACTGAAAAGCAATGGAAGTTAATTATGACTATCTTACACCGAATAAAATTGATTTGATGTTTGTTGTCTTTGTGCTGCATATAAAGCAGGAAAAGCAATTCCAAAGTACTGGGGAACAATGGAGTGGCAGACCTGGTATTTCAGTGGGGCAGAAGCGATGTTCACCTGGATATTATAGCAGGCAGATCCAAGTATTTCCAGTCCTCCCTTGCCACAGCAATAGTAAATGGGAGATAATACTTATACCACTTGTAGGTCTGCTATAGCTGGCAAGCTTTAATTAGGCCTGTAGGGAGTACAGTGGCTTTGGATTAAGATCCTGTTTTAAACTACTACAGTGGGTCAGAAGAGCATCTGGCAGCAGCTGTTTGTCCAGCTGAGTGCAGTGGGGATGGATTTCTGCCGAAGTGGAGTTTTTCCACACATCAGTGATGAGCCTCTCTACTGGCACAGATCAGTGCAAGGGGTATCAGTGCATCATCCTAACCACCCCCAGACCATCAACTTTTGGAGTAAAGATTGCACTGTTAGGGTGCAACTATACTGCAATTTGATTTGCAGTCTGTATTATGAATGAAATCGCAAGCAGTGGTCACACAGGGGCTATGGGTTGATTTAGAAGTTCACCATTCAGACTGGATGTGATGCAAGTAGTGTTCTAGCCCACAACCCCTCTTCTTTCCTCTGGTCCCACCTCTGCCGATCCTTCCTTCCTTCCTTCTCTGGTCCTGCCTCCGCCGATCCTTCCTTTCTTCCTTCTCTGGTCCTGCCTCTGCTGATCCTTTTATGCAGCATAAATGTGAGAAATAATGATAGGGTGATCTAGTGTTAATCTCATGTATGTTTTTTAAAAAATTGGAGGGCGATCAGAGGAGAAGAAAGAATGCAGGGGGCATGTTCCCCCAATCCTGAACATCATACTCCAACTGCCTACATCACAGAAATATCATCTACAGACATCCCCCCCCCCCTTTTACAGGAACATATCACAACTAAGCACATTCCGGCTTGAAAAAGTAGAAGCCTCCCAGCAGCAGAGAGAGCCCAAAGGGCTGGACCAATTCCAGTTAGCCTTTGCATTATGGGGTCAATAAAAAAATACTTCAAAATCACCTATTTTATAAGTGGAGCAAAACTCATAGTATTTGATCATGTAGTTGCAGCTTTAGTCAAATTTGATCAAAATCAGGTAAAGATGCTCATGAATTTGATTCTTGCAGAAAAAATGAAGGTATAAAGCTAAATTCTAGGCATCTACTCTAGGCTCTGTGAATAAGGCTGAGGTCAACACTGTAATGTCGTAAATGCTGCTGAGCTGTGGTTCTAGAGTACTGGGTACTCTACATTGAAGAGAAGGAAGGTGAAGTGTACTGGGAAACGGGATAGATATTTGGTACATTTAGACCCCCTTCTAAACCACTGGTTTTAAACATTCATTTTGCGTGTCCTTTATTACAAAATTTGATTGACTGTACCAACACATTTTGTTTCAAAAGGATCAAGAAAAATTTGTTTCCTGCAGTTTCATCCTATGATTTGATCATTCAGAGTAAGAGGGCTGAAGAATGCAGATTGGCAGCACTAAAAGAAATGAAGGAGAAACAGGCTTTATTTGAACAGAGGAGAAAGTAAGTATTGTTGTTGATGCTGCTCCTGCTGCTGTTATTCATTGCAAGTGTTGTTTTTCTTGTTCCCGTCACCACATTAGCGTTTACCATTTGACATATAATGATTATATGTCATAAAGTCAATTCCAACTCAAGGCAACCCTTCCCAGCATTTTCTAAGTATAGATTACTCAGAAGTGGTTTACTGTTCCCTTCTTCTGGAAGCATCCTGGAACTGTGTAGCCACACAGGCTGGTTCTTCTCCCAGGAGGCACAGTGGGGAATCAAACTCCCAGCCTCTGGCCACACAGTATGTCTAGATACTCTATACTTAGAAAATCCTGGATAGGGTCACCAAGAGCTGGAATTAACTCCATGGTACTGAACTATTAATTATGAATGATTGTTTGACAGAAGAATATGCAACCTTTCCAGATTGTGTGGCTATATGTAGAATACATGAATGCTTTGCCTTGCTTTGGTCTTGCTTTTAGTGCTTTGCAATGCTTTGCAGTGATCCAAAATTAGATTTTATGCTGCTGCGCATGACTCAGGACAAAGCTCCATGTGAAAGCAGGAGGTCTATGGCATTGGAGCTGTGGGGAAAACCATAATATGGCAAAAGAGTAATCAAGGAGAAGGCACTTCTGTACTTGCCACTTTTTGCTCCCTTACTCTGTAACCCTTCACCCAGTGATTTTTCTGCCAGATGGTCCAGAGGCAAGAAATGAGTCCAGCTGAGAGTGATAGGCAGAGGTGGGGGTTTTTAGAGAGCAATTGGAAGTAGCAGATGGAAGGAATGACATTTTCTGTATTACAGGACTATGAGACAAAGCAGGTAATTTCTGCCTTCAGTTAAGACAGATGTTGTCTGGGAACTAGTGTCCATTGCATTAACATCTCCATGGTGGATTGACTTGTGTAACTGAACTCAGCATTGACAGGATGTTTAAGCTAAACAACCCTTTGAAAATTTTCTGTATCATTCTGCCCTACCCCCAAGAGTGGAACAAAGGTTCATATAAGCCTGTAGCTTGAAGTGACACAAGGCTCTGTAATGTTTTCAGTCTGATGTAATTACTTTTAGGTGGTTTCATAACATGCCGCAATATAGGATGACATCCATTTGTTAGTCCCAGTTACAGCAAACCCACAGAATGAATGGTACCTCATAAGTCAGTATTTAAGTAAATGTATAACTACATTGGAAAATACTTAACAATTTACTCCAGAATTGACATGGGTGAATTCAAAGCATTTTTAAATGATCACATGATGTAAAGCTCAATGCAAATCATCCTGCCCTTTATTTTTCTTTTCAATCTGGACTCTCCCCCCCCTTTTGGGGGGCTTCTATTTTGTTTTAACCACCACAATTTGAAGGGTGTTTTGCTTAGGTCAGTGGTTCACAATCAAGAGTAACCCAGGTGTTCTTGGACTGCAATTCCCAGAAGCCTTCACCACCAGCTGTGCTGGCTGGGGTTTCTGGGAGTTGCAGAAAGGTTGGGAACCCCACAGACTATGGGATCATTTGTTTTGTTCTACAAAAGACTGGTGTATGTGACTTTGGGTGGTTTTCTGATGATGTAGTAAGCTGGCACATGACGTTTTGGGACAGTGGGAACACTCAGCCCCTTTATCTTTCTCTCTAGTTACCCCAAAGCATTTTTAATTTAGTTTTAAAAACAAACTATTAAGTGCTAGACCTTATCACTACATTGCTTTAGTTCTAGATCACCTCTGAACAGACCAAAAAGAGACATTAAAGTTGATATAAAATCAAAACCGCTCTAATGAACTCCAGCAGACTGTGATATTTCCATGGTACATGTGTGTGTGTGTGTATGGAGATATTTTAGCAGCGTAACCTGATGACATCATCAGCTTTCAGTGTGCCAAAATATGGAAATAGGATTTTGTCCAGTACTTCTACTCTAGCTGGGATTAATAATTGGCTTTAGCCAATATGCTTTAATTCTGAAAAAGAATGCATGATGGCAGCAGCAAGAAGAGCAATAGTGCAATACAATCAGTACTAACAAAATTAAGAACACTGTTGTATATCAGATGAATTTCTGTTGGCATAAAAATATTGATACTAAAAGCCATAAGCAATATGCTTTCAATCATAGTGTTTCTCAAATAATAAGATAATAAACATTGACAGACTATTAACAGGCTCATACTGATGCCACATTCCAAACCTTTCAAGACCTAGATTTCTTCATACAGCATGGGGGCAGGATATGTAAGAGACTGCCTCCTCTAAAATCTTTCCCAGGGCTTATGTTTCCCATTTCCTGAAGAAGTGAAGCTGGTGGGAGCCCTAGACAAGGGCCTACTGTGTAGCTGTAGCCTGCCCTTGGAACTTCCTTCCCAAGAAAGTTGTTGGCCACTGGGGAAAACGCTTGTTCTACCATGCTTTTACTGACTGAAGTTGCTATTTAATTTTATATTGTACCCCTATTATACTGTCACAAATTTCATCAGTTTAAAACACTTTCAGCAGCTTAAAGTAGTTCTGTGTTTATTACTTTTATAGTCAATCACAAGCACTCGTTGAGTACAGACGCAATTAAGAAATATTTTAAACTAAATAAATAGAAAATCTTGATAATCTTGGTTTTTACTATCATTGTGATGCAACATTTATTTTAGTGCCCACAGTATTGTGGGAACTCTTACAAGGAAAATATGCGAGCTGACTGGAGATGTCCAGTGCAAATCTGTGCCTGTTTACTGTGAAATACATTTCTCTAAGTTGAGATTTATGCCCAAGTAAATCGGGTTAGGATGGTTTGATATCTTATAATGCAACCCTGTACAATACCAGTTTTATATTATGTAAAGTGAGGCAGCCACCTCGGGTACTTAAGCTGGGAGGCAGCAAGGAAGTGTTGGAGTGCACACTCTTCAGGTACAGTGGAGGATCCTGTCCCATCAACAGTGTTGAGGGAAGATTCAACTGCTGGTCTTCTTTTGCACCACCTATTTGGTGGGCTCCAATCTTTTTGTTTGCCTCTGGAAGCAAAATGTGTTGGGCCAGCTCTGATTCTACACATAGCTACTCAGTATATATTATTGTGCTAAGGTGGTTACATGGGAACAATCCCTACTGAATATAGTGGAACTTACTTCTAAGTAGATGCATATGGGATGGCGTTGTTAATCTTCCTCTAAGTCATCTGTCTCTAAATAATCTAGTATGAGTAAGATCAGCATATGCAATGGTTTGAACACCAGTGGGGGCCAGTTATCTGCAATTGATTTTTATGATGTTCGCACAGTGTGTTCCCTGGTTTAGCAGAAGCAGAGATTTGTGCTGCAAGAACTAAATATGCTGTCTCACAGATCTTTTAAATAGGTGACTAATACCTGAGAGGCAACTTGTTATTAATCATGTCAGTTTTGCATAAACGCTATACAGGCATACTGTTACGTTTGAGAAATCAGTCTTGCAAAGAAAACTGTTTAGATCCAGAAGACTGATCACAATCAGACTATGTGAAGTGAGCAAAGCTCCTACTGTAACAATCTCACACAATCAACACATAAGGAAGACTAACAGCAAGTTATCTATAACATATGCTTAGGCCTTTAGGCTCAAGACTCCTTGCTTCCTGGCACAAATATGTGCCAGTGTCAGCTCACAGGTCTCCTAAGAGATTCCTGCGGCTTGAACAGAGAGGTTCCAGGGGCAAGTGTACTCCTTAATCAGCTGAGCTGAGTCCGGTACCCAGCCAGGCAGCACCACTTACTCCTTTTCCCAAGTCCGTTCGAATTAGCAATTGCCAGAGAGAAGAACAAATGGACTCAAGTAGCACATCTGTGGCCAAAAAATAATTTTGCAGGTTTGCTGTTCAAGAGACCAAACATCAGCTTTTAAGAATTATTGTTTTATTAGAAAAATAGAGTATTTAGAGATATTCAGTTTGTTGCAAAGCAAAGCGTTCAAGTACATTTCCATAAACCAAAGCAGTTAGAACTTTAGCAAATTTCAGCTACAAAAATAAAATAAAAAACTCTAAAAATAGCTTGAAAGGCAGGCAAGGCATAGCCCCCCTTTCTCTATCCTTACTCTGAACTACATTCTAGCATAATACTAACAAAATAGCATTTGGAACTCAAAAGTTCATCCTAAAATCCAAATCAAGAATCAAAAGGTTAAAAAAGTTTTTTCTCTATCTCAGTCTTCCATTTTTCTTCCATGCTGGGACCACCCTTCTTCACTCTCCTCTGACGTAAACCAATCAGGATGAAGGGCTGTCTCTTCACACTCCACCTCTGTTTCCCATGGGATGTGCAGGTGTTGTTGACCATCTTCCTGATGTTGTGTCTTGACCCTTATCGTCTCTGGCCAAGCTTGCTTCATGGAAAATTACAGCTAGCTCTAAGAGAAAAAAGATTCTCGAAGCATCTAGTTATGCTAACACAGACCAATATGGATTCCTTCTACACAGTTCCATGACTACAAATCCCATTCAGAAATTACATTTTAGCCCTAATAACCTAAACCATGACACCAGTACTATGGATTGGGCCCACCCATAAAAGCAGTTAGGAAAGGGCTTCCCTCCATAGCCTCTTAAACGGTGCTTCTACAATGGAGAGGAGTTCTCTCCTCATCTTTTCTAATTCTACTTGAACACAACCCAAATAAAATAACCAAGTAACTATTAGCATCACAGGAATTTCTGCTCCCCACCCCCAGCAGGTTTCCTGGGTTAGATGAGATATGTAATAATTTGCTCCCCCTTTTATTATTTATCTAATTAGCAAACACTGGCTTGATAGTTCAGTGAGTTACGTATCTGGCTGCGAAGCCAGAGGTTGGAAGTTCAGTTCTCCATTGTGCTTCCCGAAGAACCAGCCTGTATAGCTTTAGGCAAGCAATAGTCAAATAAATCACTTACAAATGCCCTAGGTATACTCATAATTATGAATGGCTTTCAAACATTTGGTATGAAATAAATAAGATTATTTTAAGGGGCTGTGAGCAAGCATCATATATAGTACTGATAGCATCTGTAAATTGATATACTCAAATTCAATGTGATTCTTTTCCCCAGAACAAATTGTCAATGTGGACCTCGAAGTTCAGCACTCTGTTCCATAGCCATTAGTTCCTGTATCTTCCCATAAATTTTATTTCTATGAGCACTACTTCTTTGTAATTAATGGTAGTTCCATGTGTGTGCTATTATCATAATTGTGTGCTATCAAGTCAAATAAATAAATAAATAAATGTTGGTGACACGTGGTAGAATGTGCTTTATTAAATATAATAAAAATTTTGAGGATGAGGATAATGATGATGATTTTTTTTAGAGATAAAGAAGTGCTTCAGAAATGGAGGAAGCAGGCCAGAGTGATGAGAGAGAAAAAAGGACTATTGTACACATTTTCACCTGAAAAAGGAGCCATGGGGGTAAGTAATAGCAGACCGTGGTGGCTTTCTGCTTCTCATCTCTGGCATTGATATTCTATGTAACCCCAGTCTACCTACTCCATCTTTTTGTACATTTTCTCCCCATTCCCACTAAACACTTGCTCCTTTTAACCCCCACCAATCATCTTGAGGTCCTACCTTTAAGTACTGAGCCATACATAGATGTTTGTGTTCCACAGCTAAGCAAAATCCTTAAAGCTCTGCTCCACTTTGACCAGATTTTTCTGCTTCTACTTTATATAAAGCCACAGGTACAGGGTTGCATAGCTGTACCTGAAAGGGAAGCTCTCTGATAGCCCACAGGGGAAGAAGCCGTTGCCTTGAGTGCCGCAGTCTATGATACAGGCAAAGTGCCATGGGACACTATTAAACCAGGGACCTTCAAATTCACATTGGTTGCTGGAAACAGTGTTAATGTGCCATTTCTGTCCTCACAGTACAACTGAGGTAATAGGTGGTTTATGACCAGATAAGACCACTACCCCCCCCCCAAAAAAAAATGGTGGAGTGAGGCACTCACCCAGCTTGGTCCACAAGCCACCTACAGCTAGAACTCTTCTATCATATCCAAAAGATCAGTACCTGTGAGATCAAACATGTCCCTTGTTATTTCATTATGAAGCATTCAGATCACTGGAGGAGATGTGGGGGAGTGCATGTGACTCACCATTAACACTAATACTTGTTTGCAGATGAGGATAGATAGAAGCAAACATAGTGGTTCTTTAGAGAGGCACTGTTGCAGCTCCAGATGCTTTTTAGCCTTCTCTTACCTTTAACTTTCCGATATTTTCTGGCTCTCATTTCTTTTTCAGACTAGGTTATATCCCAGGATGATGTTGGTGGTGGTGGTTACTGTTTTTGTTAGATGGCTTAGCTATTCAAAACATGTGTCTGAAAAATCAAACAAACAAAATTCACTGGGGGCAGTCACTATGCATACCCACTCGTTACAGAGTGTGAAGAGTAGAGAGCCATGTATATTATCTCAAGCGTCACAGTCCAAGATATCCCAGGCAGCCTCCCCCCAGGGGTAAGGGCACCAGGACCCAGTCCACCACACAGAGTATCAAGTCCAAAGGCACTCACTGCTCAGTTGGTCATGACCAAGTTGAGGCGGGAGCGCAGGGCTGAGAGAACGGAGCCAAAACAAGGTGCAGAGATGAAAGAGGCAAGCAGAGCCAAGAGCAGGGGCCAAGGCAGGAACACTGGAGTCAAAATGCAGAGATGTAGAAGGCAAGAGCAGGGACCAAGGCAGGAACAGGAACAGGAGCAGAAGTACTGGAACTCAGGAGCAGCAAGGCAGTCAGAACAGCAGGGCCAAAGACCTTTATTGCTAAAGCAAGTTCTGGGAGGGGGAATCACTCCTTAAATAGGCCTTCTTCCAGGTTTCCAGGTGAGCCTCATGAGTGGCCCAGCAGCTGCTACATAGGCCAGAGCCTGAGCCTGCAAACACCAGGCCATTCTTGGGTCAGGCTGGCCCCAATCCTGCAGCTGCCAGGGCGGTACGGGCCAGATCCTGACATCAAGCTCATTGGAAGAGAAGACAAAAAAACCCAAATAAATAAATCACAGACCATGGCAGTTGTTATGCAGTGCTTTACTGTAGAGATTGAACAAAAATAATTTATTGCCCCCCAGCATCATATACCAAGCCTTTGGCTCTATAAAGCGGGTCTAGTAGGAGTTCCTTTGCAAAAGAGTTGGGTAGAAGGATGGTACTTACAACTTCCCTTGCCAAACATTTTGAAAATATATAGACACTATCTTCCAAAACCACAGAAATGAGAAGCTCAGAAATTAGGAAATCCTGAATAATCTACTACATTCTGTCACCTACTGAGTATCTTTCTATAGTTAATACTTATTACCATAATCTGTGATAAATAAATAATTTCATTACATTCTGTTATAGAATAAATAGTAAATGGTACTGTATATTTTGCAGAAATACTAAAACTCAAAACAGTGCAGTTAAAATGTATGGATGCTTGCATACAAGTAATTTGGGTGGGCTATTTAATGTAGTATAATTTGATAGAAGTGGGTTCTGGATTTTCGCCAGTAAATGCTTTCAGATTCTGCCTCTACATCATTTTCTCAACCTTGCTATAATTCAGAAGCAATACAAAGGCATCTTTACAATATTATTGTAGGATTCTAGTAGTGGACATTAGCAGATGATAATCAAGCCCTGTCTTCTGCACCATAGCAAAATCCTGTAGAGTTCATCTTCTACAGCTTAATCCTCACTGTTAGATTTCTCCTTAATGAATACTAATAAAAATAGTGTACTGTCAAGTCAGTTCTGACTTATGCAACCCTTTCCAGGCTTTTCTAGGTAGAGAATACTCAGAAGTGGTGTACCAATCCCTTCTTCTGGGGGCACTCTGGAACTGTGCAGCTTGCCCATAGCTACACAGGCTGGCTCTTCTCTTGGAAGGCACAGTGGGGAATTGAACCCTTTGATCCTTAGCTCACTGAGCTATTCAGCCAGTTTCTTAATGGACAGCTTGTCTTAATAATTGCTGCCCACCCCTCCCCCCAACTTTTAGGAGGAAGCAGGTGCAAATGTAAGTAAACACTTACACTAGCTCTTCATGGTGCAGGCAGGGCCCATGTGTGCTGTAGGTGTCGAAACATCCTGCATATAGTTATTCAAAAGCTGTGGCTGCCCAAGCTGTTTGGAGGCGTTGAAACAGAAGGGCTTTCATTTAAAATAGGTTTGTTGAAATTGATGGATGCCTCCTGAGGTTTTGCCTTTTCCAAACTGAAGTCAGTGTAGGCTGGATGTTACAATGAATACAGAAGAGAAAAATCTGTTATCCTAATCCTAGGAGAAAGAGACTCTCATTTTCTAAAAGGTACTCGTGATAAATACAGTTAGTTCCCTGTTTACAATCTGCTTTTGTAAAACCCAAGCATAGTCACACTCTTGTGAAGTTGTCAGAAGATCCAAAAAAATAGGGCCTGTATAAAAGAAATATGTGTCCTAAGGTGACTCTGGAAATGATGTTACTTTGGGGGGAATACAACTCCCAGATTTCCCCCAGCCAGGATAATTAGCAAACAACTTTTCCAAGCTCTTCTTCTAGCCTAGATAAGGCTGGGAGGGAATGCTAGGAGGGTACGGCAGTGATGCACACATGGCAGATTCTAGGACAAATAGTGCATTGGCTGAAGATTCCATTCAGTGCCCCACCCCATTAAGTTTCTTTTTAAAATAGGTAGAGAGGCAGATAGATGGAGAAAGAGATTGTAGCATTTATACTGCTTAGTGATATACTTCGAAGAAAAGCTCTGCATATTTTCTAGAATAAACAACATCAAATTGGAAGCTGAAAAAAGAAGGGTCTCTTAAAGCAGTGTCTCCCAACCTTAGTAACCCAGGTGTCCTTTGACTTTTGACTCAATTTCCCAGAAACCCCAGGCAGCACAGCTGGTGGTGAAGGCTTCTGGAAGTTGTCTGGAAAAAGCATCCAAGAACACCTGGGTTACCCAAGGTTGCGAACCACTGCCTTAAAGCAAAATGACAAATTTATTTTTATATTTAGTACCCAAAGAACCTTTCAGACTTTGTAAAATAACGTTAAAGAGGCTTACTAGTTTTTTGAACATAACTGTCTGCAGATATTCCACAAAATCAACACCACATCACTAAGCTCAGTGCAGTAACTCCTTCAGCTCAACATTTGGGGTGACTGTCTAGCTCACCTACTCATATAAGGGTAGTCTTGGATGCAGGCTTGCAGAGATAGCTTACACAGAGGGCAGAGAGAGTTCAGAGCCTTTAACACTATCCCCTCTTTATTCCTATGGCTTTTTACATGTGTCATTGAAGCCTCTCTAGCAGTTGATGAGTCCAATTCCCAGATTCATTCTTGGAGACAGACAGACAGATAGACAAAGAGAGAGCCTGATAGAAAAGAGGCCAAGGCCAGGAAAGCCAGCTTTTCTGTTGATCATTGGAATCTTCAGATCTTTGGCAGTTGGGTAAACAAGTCAGATATCTTTTGTCCTTGATCTTCACATAGGAGGCTTGTAGAAAGCCACAGCTTGCATGCCAGTGAAGCCCTAGACTTCTTAAAAATCAGGGTAGAGTTCTTCAATTAATCAAACACAACCCACTTGGTTCTTTTCTTTAAATATGGATACTGTACAAGAGGTTAGTTACTTCAGCGAATTTAGATTGAGTGAGCTCAGCATATTACAGTGGCGCTTTATGGATACACTCCATGTTCTTTGAAATGATTTGAATATTCAGCTCTGCTAAGTATTTAACCTGATATTTTCAGATGAGTAATACTGCAGGTACTGTATTATTGCAACCATGGCTTCTGTTCATAAATTATATTCTTTATTTGGAGACCAGCTTCTACAGTAGGTTAAATGTCACTTGCTTCATACCATCATACATTGTTCTTACTATTCTGATTATTTTGGTTTGAATAAGAACTCTATGTAACTTAAAACATAAGCTACCAGTATTGAATCAATGCTTTGCCAGTATAAGTGCATTAGGGTGTGACTACATTGCCCAAATAATCTGAGAGTTGTGTCAAAGTATTAATGTATCAATTCATGTCACATGTTCTTTGTGCTGCTGTCCCCATCCTCATGCAGCAGCCTCAGTTGAACTGGGTTGATTCAGTGCAGGGGGCTACAACATTCTTTAAATGACCTTAAAGTGAAGCAAGGTTGCCACTTTGATCCGCCCATGGGTCTGTCCTGACCCTGCCTGCATTCTCTCCTGGTCCATTACCATCTTGTCTGGAATTATTTTCCCTCCCCCTCTTTTTTATTATAAGTCAGTGGTTCCCAAACTTGAGTCCCCAGATGTTCTTGGATTGCAATTCCCTGAAGCCTTCACCACTAGCTTACTGACCAGGATTTCTGGGAGTTGTAGTCCAAGAACATCTGGGGACCCAAAGCTGGCAAGCACTGTTCCAAGTGGAATAGTGCTGCATCAGCACTGCAGTCAAAAAGATTCCAGTGCCCATGTGATGTAGTGCTAAATTCAACTAGTTTATTAAAAAAAAATTAAAGGGAAAGTGTTTGGACAACAGGCATAATTACTGATTTCCTGATGGAAGAGCACCACTTCAAACAGAAGATGGAATGGTGCTGTGAACAGAATACAATGACACAGCCATTCACACAATCAAAAATGGGTCATAAAACAGCCCAATGTGGAACAATTTAAAATAAACAACCTCCTGACAGGTGTTCAATAAAAAACAATTCCTCAAAGAAATGTCCCCATGTGTTGTGTATTACATGATGTAGTCTGGAAATTTTGAACTGATTTGCATCATGCTAAACTCAGAGTAATTGGAGGAGTACAGTAAATTGCAATGTAATTGCACCTTTACTTTGTTTGCTTAACTCCTTTCCCCAAATAACTGGAATTATTTTGGTAGGAATCAGATATGCATGCAACACAAGAGGGCAGTGGAGCACCACACATTCATAGCTGCAGGGAGACTGGAGGTTTGCAGTTTTGGAAGCGGTAGCTTGTTAGTCCCTGCAAGCATATCAGGCAAAATCCAAAGAAACAAGACAAAATAAGGCAAAACATGTAGCACCTTAAAGACTAACTATTATATTTTAATGTGTGTTTTCATGGACACGTCCACTTCATCAGACATAAGCAAACAGAATGAAATGTTGAATGAAATATCAGTTTCATGACACATTAGGAAAATGCAAATGAAAAAGCCAGCCATGGAAACATAAATGTGACTCTGTCGCCTTGATTTTGGTTTTATCATCATATTTTTATTTAACCTTTTAATTCAGTTTATCTTGATCATTGAGTTGTTAAAAGTTACTTTATAGTGGAAGATCATTGACTGAAGTATGGCATCCTTTGTGGCATTAGGCTGCCATTTTTAGTTGTCGACACTGATTGCTTTAAGCAGGTTTTGGAACAGTGACTAGTATATTTTATAGCTAACTTTAAAATGTGACTATTCAACTAATGAGGAAATATTTGTATAGAAAAGACAAAAAGGGTAGTTTCTGGTTTTCAGGAAAGACACGTGTGCATTCTAGTAACACCCCACACAGGTGTTTTTTTTGGTTTTTGTTTTAACTGCACAGAGTGTAGTCACAGCATCCACAGGGGGAAAACAGATGGAAGATTCATTTTCTTGCTGCCACAAAGATAAAAAACAGGCTTAGAAAAAGCTTATAAATAGCGACTCATCAGGTTGCCTGTGGGAAACAAGACTCACCTTTAGGAAACCAAACAAGGAACCTACACGTAAACTGGAAGACAGTTTGTCCTCACCTTCAATGTGTGCATTCATTCAGTGCACCAAGGGGGAGCTGAAGTACTAGCTGGCCTTGCTCCCAGCCTCCATGCCGAAGACATTCAGCATTTCTTTTTTTTTAGAAGGTGGAGGAAAAGTCTTTTTAAAACTATAAGAGAGATAAGTTTTTTCCCTCCACAAAGTCAGAAGTTAAAAGTTGAAATAAATGAAAATATGTGCAGGGCTTAATGTGTATTGTTAATGTGTGCATATGTAGGGCAGGAGAGGAACATGTGTGCTTATGCACACACTTATCTATAAAGTAGGGATGAAGGATCTATGGCCCACCAGATGTTCTGGTCTTATAGGTAGGGCTGATGGGAGCTGTAAACCAAAACCTCTAGAAATCTAATTGCATAATTATTACTTATTTGTTGTGAGGATCGAAAAAGCCCATCTGCGCTAAGAAACTCAAAAGGCACTAAGTCTGTGCATCTTGAGAAATACCCCCAGGCAATAAAGAACTCCTAGATACTCTCAGAGTGACTAAGAATATTCTGCTGACTTTTGGCTCTGCTACTTTAAAGGACTATAAGGACTTCTTGTTCTGACCCTCCCCACCTTCCTAGTCTGATAACTCAGGGCCCGTCCCCATTGGGGGAAGTTCGAGTATTATTATTATTATTTTTAATTGGATTTCTACCCCGCCCATCTAGACCAAAGGTAGTCAGGTTGGTGCTTAAAAAGTTCTTATCTTTAGTGCAATCTGTTTTATCTCTCACTTGAGCAATCCTTCCTTTCCCACTAATTGAGTTTTTCTGCCATGGGAAGGGTTCAGACAGGTCTTTAGCTCACCAGTTTACTCATGAGTAAGGTTTTCCCAGTTTACTCACAAGAAAGGAGGCAGCATCAGAGGACAGTGATGGTGCAGCAGTACTGGCATTATTGATGCAACGGAAAACATTGGGGTGAAGGTTGGGGAGATGAAAGGAAGGTAACCCTCCCTTATCCCCACCTTTCTCCTTAGCTGGATCTCTGTTAGGGTTGCACTGCCTTGTGGAGGTGGAGCCCATGAAATCAATTGGGCAGTCCCTCTCAGAGGCAGCAGTGAAGAAGTAGCAATGGCTCCATCAGCAGTCTCTAAAAGCCTGAACAGGTGACCCAAATATAGGTGCTTTATTCTTCTGGAGTTTGTGTGTCTCTGTGTGTGAGGTAAAGGAAGGCCAGTCTCCAATCCAGCTGGTTTTTCCCAGTGGTTGCTTTTATTTGCTTTCCACACATCTCCTTCCCCAGCCAAGCAACCACTAAGCCAGAATTAATTGGGGGGGGGGGGAGAGATTTTGTCATTTGTTGATGAATTTGTGGGGTATGGGGCACATAGCCCCCTTCCTGACCTTTTCCAGTGGCAGTCATCCAGCGGGCCATGGAGACTTTCCTTTTGTTTTCTTACAGAATACCCATAATACCACCAAGGTATCAAATTTATCTAGAATAGTGCTACGTCTATAGGAAAATATATATATATTTTAAATTTAAATGGTAGAGTAGATGAAGATAGAGCAGGGGGGTTCTCTGTTGTTCCTTTCAATGCCATAAATCACCAAATATGTCACTGGGTTGTTACGTCTGAAAACACCACCCATAGCTCTATTTTGGTGCAGACTAATTATCTGAACACACTACAGAATGGGCTAATTAGGAGCACTTTGAATCATGCAAGAGAAAAACCCTACAGCCCTTAGCATTGTGCCAAAAAGGAGCAGGACGGCTCTAAAAAGGGGTGGGATGGATTGCTCTAAGTCAAAACAAGTATGGATGCTTTAAACCAAGCAGCACTAAAAGTGACCCAAATAACAAGCTATCCTGCCAGTGTGGATGTGCCCTCATCTCTGACAGAGGGCCTTATTACATTTGTCCAAGTAGTCCATGAGCAAACTATTAAGGAAAATACAATTTTCATCTCAGATAGTGATACAATTACAGTTGGTAAACTTGTAGGGACTTAGAACTCATGGACATATTTGGACATTGTCTAAGATGTGCCACAATTCCTTTTTCTCCCCCCGCTCCTGTCCAGCAGCCCTGTATCCCCATTACACTTTTTAAAATAAATAGTTTTGTCAAGGCCATACAGACTAATGCAATAGATTGTCACATGGAGATAATGGAATAAACACTTTGTTTGTATATGTTGGGTAATTTCATTCCACTTGCAGTGGAGGTTCGTCCATTAGTGTAAATGAGACAGTGATCCACCACAAACTCAACTATGCCACAACTAGCTCATTTCTGCCTGCCCCCTTAATGGTGACAGAGATGTGAGGATCGCACCCATGTTCCCCTTGAATCCCCAGCCTGTGTGGAGAGTTGGAGAAGAGAAACTGGAAATAGAAGTAGAT
This sequence comes from Intellagama lesueurii, assembly GCA_037013535.1. Taxonomy (NCBI): domain Eukaryota; kingdom Metazoa; phylum Chordata; class Lepidosauria; order Squamata; family Agamidae; genus Intellagama; species Intellagama lesueurii. The sequence continues at coordinate 189,580,683 of JBAJHW010000003.1, read as the reverse complement.
GAGAACATTTCTGCCTTGGGAGTCAGGAATATTTTTCTGCTCTGTAGCTAAATTGTGGAGCAGTGAATGGAGTCAGGGATGAGTCATTGTCTGTCTGTCTGACTGACTGACTCTCTGAATTTGAGTGTGTGTGTTTTTGTGTGTGTGTGAGAGAGAGTACCCCATTTTGCCTCTGTTTCTACCTGTTACATGTGGCTCCATCCACCTTTGGCTGCTGTAGCTCTTGCTTCCACCTTGGGTACCAGCCACCAATGACTCTTGAAATATCAAATTTGCCATTTGGGAGTGTTCCTGGACCCATTATTCCTGCTTCTGAAATTCCAGGAAACTTTTACTTAGCTTTACCTGGTGTGTTACTTGTTTCCTTTCATGAATGGGACAGACCTTGCAGCCCAGGCTAAAGCAGGATGAAGGCTGAACAAAATGGTGCTGCAAGATTTCTGATAAGGGCCAAGTAGTACTACAGTTGATTTTAGCCAAAAGACCAAGAGCTACACCATTAGCATGCCGAGTTCATGGGTTCCCTTTCTGTTTCCTGGGGCAATAGAAAATGTCAGTTATCATTTTAAAGACTATAAATTTGCATAGGCATTTGTTACCTGAAGGAACTTCCACAGCCATATATGAATCTGCCTGTTGGTATGCTGGACTGGAATGTGCCAGAGGGCCTTTTGCAGTACTTTACATGTGGACCATCCTTTTTTCCTTTCTTTCCTATTGACTAGAGAATTTGTTCTTCTAACAAGCTTTGGGTTTCACTGTGCTTAAGGGTACTGTTCTTTTTCACATTGCTTCCCATTCACTTTTCATCTGTTGGCATTTCTTAAAAGATGTGATTGTTGACATATTCAATATATTCATATTATTTACTTAAGCTACTTTGAGCCTTTTCATTGTGGAACTAAATACATAAGGAGCAAACCTTGTAAGAAAATAAAAGTAAATAAGCAATATGTTTAATATTGGTTACAGCTCAGTCAGCGCGTCATGGCCATGATAATGACATTAACTTGATTAATTTTTTTTTAATTAAATATCTGTGTGCCGGCCACAGTGCTTTAAAAACAGACAGGGAAGTGGGAAGTACTGGCAAAGCTTCCCTCTTCATGCATAGCTATTTCTGCCATTTCATGAAGTTTGATTTATTATTGATTTTGGAGAGCTGGTATGTATCTCTGTGTTAACAAACCTGGCTGTGGTGCCAGGGGTTGGGAGTTCAAATCTGTACTGTGCCTCCCAGGAGAGGGGGCAGCTAAAATAACTTGGATCATGTGTGACTGATGAGACTGCATACACGTCACCTGTACAGCCTTGGACAAGCTGCATGGTCCCAGAGTGCCACCAAAAAGGAGGGATTAGCAAACTGTATCTGAGTACTTTATACCTAGAAGACCCTTGGAGGTCACTATGAGTTGGAATTGACTTAAAATCAGAAGTATTATTTTAGTTGTTCCCAGGGGGTATGTGCTCTCCCTTTCCAGTGTGCTAAAATACACGTCGCTCCTTTGTTTTCTAAAGCACCGAGCACAATCCCATATACAAACCAGCACTTCCCCCTAACACAAACAGAGACATCAGAAACCTTTCTAAGCTGTGCATTATAATAGGCTAAGTATGTCACAACTATTGCTGGAAAGAGACATGCAGGAGTATTGCACTAAGGATAAAATGACATTGGGATCATATTTTCTTTGCACAGAGAAAGCTTTCATTTTCCAATCTCATGTAAGACAAATCATACACATAGAGCACAAAACAGATGTGTTTATACTTCACATTCCCACTGTTTACTAACAGACATTCACATTTGTTACAAAAAGGTTGTTCAACATTTCCCACATTATTAAAGCCAGCCACAGGGGCAGATTTCAGTGGAGAATGGTTGCCTTATAATGTTCATGATTTACTAATACCGTAATGTGTTCACCAATGTGGGAAGTAACTACTTACAAATAATTTAGTTGGATGTAACTGGTTTCTTCCAGCTTATGGGTAATTGCAAAGTTACATTTAGGTCCAGTGAGTAACCTAAGTTACTTAGGTGTAACAAGTAACAAGTAGTTACTTTCAAATTTTACCTTTAAGGGTATTTTTAGAGGTGCTTTGACAAGAATTTTTCAGGTTTTATCTTATCAATCCCAAGTAGGAAGGGAAGTATTCTTCAGTCTTGTATTTTGTACTTTTATAAATATATACAAAGCACAAGATCAGAACTGGACACTAGAAGGAACCAGAGAGTATTTCTTTACATTTTTCTATCCTGTTAGTAATGGCAGCACAACACATTACTAACATGCAATGCAACAAATTACTTGTGTAATGTTTATAGATAGCCCGTCATTAGAAGCTGAAGCCCATTATTTCTCTACATAGGCAGGTTTTCAAAACTGAGCAATCATCCTTGACAACAAAGCCTGTGCTTATCTCTTGATGGCCAAACACAAAACAAAGCAAGTTAGTCTTAAAAAAAATACAGAGCTGGTAGGAAGAACTCCTTCTGTGGGAAACCTTCATGCTCCAATCATTGTCTTTCTGTCGTCTTCTTGAGCAACAGAATTTATACCCATTTTCCAGAAGAAATTGTTCATATCAGACAAAACCAACCACCAGAAAAGAATCTGATTAATAATTATATGCATTGTTATTGTTAAAATATGGCAATTGAAGAGAAAGACAGAGAATGTAAGAAAAGTGGGGAGGGGGGACTGCTTCAGAGAGAAGATCTGAACCCTGGACTCTGGAGTCTAAAGCTAGTAGACTGTCCATTTCACCACCTTGTCTAGGATGGAGACATGTGTTCATGTCTCACTTCTTGCTTATCTGAATTACTGAGTGGAATGATTAAACTACAGTATGAATCATTGTGTGGTCACTGAATGGCACAAATGCCGGCTGTGTTCTGTGCTCTCCGCTGTTAGATGTAGGGCATAGCTTGGTGGTGGGCTGCAATAGGGTTTTCATTTTACCAATGTAGATGCCTCCCAAATGTTCATCCTGAAGCCCCTGGCCATTCCACCTCCTTTAAAAATCAAGCTATTTGTGCCCCAAAGCCTGATCTGCGCCCTTGAATTGATTTGTTGCCTGTAAGAAGACCCTATTGTGTCATCAGTAATGAAATGCAGTTCATGGAATGGGAGGGGGCATTTTGCTTCTGGTAGGATAATCATGGAATCATAGAATAATATAGTTAGAAGGGGCTTATAAGACCATTGAATGACGGGCTGGCCTTGCAATTAAACATGAACCAAAAGCCAGAAGTAGAGGCATGCTCAGAAAGTGAGCTGATAATTGTTGGCAGTGTGTGGAAATTTACTGCTTAAAAACCTCTAACTACGCAGTGGATAAAAGTTCAGGGACCTACAGAGCAGAATTAGCTTAAAGTCTCCCTTCAGTAGAACTTAATGGTTAGTTGTCCTCAACTGGCACATACTGTCTCAATAACTCAGTTAGAAACAGTGGTAAGAGAAAAGAATAAAATGTTCCATTTACTCACAGTTCTTCATAGATCAAAACAAATAAAATTCCATTGAAAAAGATTAACTGGTTACATGAACAGAGCTTAACTGATTAACTAGCTTCATGACTATCTACATGAACTACATAGCTCTGTCCACAGACTGACTGACCAGAAAAAAGTGGGGAAAGAACTCTTGAATAGAGAGGTGTGGCTCTCTTCAAACTCTGAGGCAGAGAGGGAACAAAAACCTCTTAAAGGCAGCATACATAGGTTGTAATATTTCCAACAATAATCAGGCACTAGACTGAGCAGATGAAAATCGCAGAGCCTGCAACATACTCAAAGAAGAACCAGAGATGCACAATAAGGGAGTCCAAGCAGCTGCTCTTTTTGATAGACTTGCTGAAACTTGGAAACATAGCTTGGAGAAGGAGATGTCTACAGCCAGGCCCCTAATAGTCCCTCAAATCACATAGCTCGACAGAACAGATGCAGTTCTGGCTTTGAACAGCATGCAAGTGTGGGTGTGAGTGTGAGTGTGCAGACAGACAGTCACCCAGGCTTTGCTGCCTGAATCCCAAATGTTAATCCCCTGGCACCTTACATCCTCTCATTGAGGACTTGTTGCTATTGAAGGGGAACTGTAGGTAGAAAACCAGCAGCTGCTCAGTAACTGCCTCATTCACCATGGCTCCATCAGCTACCATGGCAAAGAGACATTGTAATCTCCTTTACAAAGAGACAGATGAGCATGCTTCATGATCAAATTGGTCCCTACTCTCACTGGCAACAAGACTGATGGTGCTAGCTCCATTTCTTGATTATTCCTCTTCGAGGTGGCACACATAGATTTCCTTTCCTCCACTGACTTTACCCTCACAATATCTCGGTGGGGTGGGGTAATGATCAACCCTGCAAGATAGATTGGCCCAAGGTCATCTAGTACACTTCACTGATGAGTGCAGATTTGGACATCTGTCAGAAGGAACATTCTGGTGCAATGAACTTTCTAGCTGGAACCGGAAGATTAAGGAATAGTTTTAATAGTAGTTGTTAGTTTTTGTACAGAACAAAGCTTATGCTCCTTTATGAGTTGTGAAGGAGGATTTCAATAGGGAAAACTGTTTTAAAAAATAATACTGATTTCATTAATAGCCAGGTGCAGTTCTCCTATCTACAGTATATCACAGAAGTGAGTATACCCTCTCACATTTCATAAATATTTTAGTATATCTTTTCATGTGACAACACTGAAGAAATAACACTTGGCTACAATGTAAAGCAGTGAGTATACAGCTTGTAGAACAGTGTAAATGTGCTGTCCCTTCAAAATAATGCAACACACAGCCATTAATGTCTAAACCGCTGGTAACAAAAGTAAGTACACCCCTAAGTGACAATGTCCAAATTGGGCAAAAAGTGCCAATATTTTGTGTGGCCACTATTATTTTCCAGCACTGCCTTAACCCTCTTGGGCATAGAGTTCACCAGAGCGTCACAGGTTGCCACTGGAGTCCTCTTCCACTCCTCCATGATGACATCACAGAGCTGGTGGATGTTAGAGACCTTGCGCACCTCCACCTTCCATTTCTGGATGCCCCACAGATGCTCAATAGGGTTTAAGTCTGGAGACATGCTTGGCCAGTCCATCACCTTTACCCTCAGCTTCTTTAGCAAGGCAGTGGTCATTTTGGAGGTGTGTTTGGGGTCATTATCATGTTGGAATACTGCCCTGTGGCCCAGTCTCTGAAGGGAGGGGATCATGCTCTGCTTCAGTATGTCACAGTACATGTTGGCATTCATGGTTCCCTCAATGAACTGTAGCTCCTCAGTGCCGGCAGCACTCATGAAGCCCCAGACCATGACACTCCCACCACCATGCTTGACTGTAGGCACGACACACTTGTCTTTGTACTCCTCACTTGGTTGCCGCCACACACACTTGGCACCATCTGAACCAAATAAGTTTATCTTGGTCTCATTGGACCACAGGACATGGTTCCAGAAATCCATGTCCTTAGTCTATTTGTCTGCAGCAAACCGTATGCGGGCTTTCTTGTGCATCATCTTTAGAAGAGGCTTCCTTCTGGGACGACAGCCCTGGAGACCAATTTGATGCAGTGTGCGGCGTATGGTCTGAGCACTGACAGGCTGACCCCCCACCCCTTCAGCCTCTGCAGCAATGCTGGCAGCACTCATACATCTATTTCCCAAAGCCAACCTCTGGATATGACGCTGAGCACAGGCACTCGACTTCTTTGGTCGACCATGGCGAGGCCTGTTCTGAGTGGAACCTGTCCTGTTAAACCGCTGTATGGTCTTGGCCACCGTGCTGCAGCTCAGTTTCAGGGTTTTGGCAATCTTCTTATAGCCTAGGCCATCTTTATGTAGAGCAACAATTCATTTGTTCAGATCCTCAGGTAGTTCATTACCATGAGGTGCCATGTAAAACTTCCAGTGACCAGTCTGAGAGAGTGAGAGCGATAACACCTGCTCCCCCTTCACACCTGAGACCTGTGACACTAACGGGTCTCATGACACCAGAGAGGGAAAACGGCTACTTGGGCCCAATTTGGACATTGTCACTTAGGGGTGTACTCACTTTTGTTGCCAGCGGATTAGACACTAATGGCTGTGTGTTGCATTATTTTGAGGTGACAGCACATTTACACTGTTATACAAGCTGTATACTCACTGCTTTACATTGTAGCCAAGTGTCATTTCTTCAGTGTTGTCACATGAAAATATATACTAAAATATTTATGAAATGTGAGAGGGTGTACTCACTTCTGTGATATACTGTATAAATTGGTTTAAGCTGCAGTCCCCACCCCACCCCCCGTGTTTGTGATGTGACATCAAATTGGAACTGACATATAGTCACTCTAATAGGGTTTTCAGGGTGAGATATTTAAGGAGTGGTTTACTACTTCCCCACCCCGCCCCATGAGTTTTCATGGTGGACCAGGGATTCAAACCCAGACCTCTTGAGTCCTAGTCCATTACTCAGCCCTGTCCCATGTTAACTCTTCTGGCAACCTGAGGTAAGGCAGTCACCTACTTCTTTCCCAAGACATACTAATGCCATAGAATCATAGAATCATAGGAAAGTGAAGTTGGAAGGGGCCTACAAGGCCATCAAGTCCAACCCCCTGCTCAATGCAGGAATACAATCAAAGCATATGTGCCAGGTGATTATCTAAGTTTTTCTTGAATGCCTCCAGTGTTGGAGCACTCGCCAACTCCCAAGGTAACTGGTTCCACTGCCGTACTGCTCTAACAGTTAAGAAGTTTTTCCTGATATTCAACCAAATTCTGGCTTCCTTTAACTTGAGCACATTGTTGTGTGTCCTGCACTCTGGATGATCAAGAACAAATCTTGCCCCTCTTCTGTATGACAGCCTTTCAAATATTTGAAAAGTGCTATCATATCACCCCCCAGTCTTCTTTTCTCAAGGCTAAACATGCCCAATTTTTTCAGGCTTTCCTCATAAGGCTTGGTTTCCAGCCCCCAGATCATCTGATCATCTTTGTCGCCCTCCTCTGAACTTGTTCCAATTTGTTAGCATCTTTCTCGAAGTGTGGTGTCCAGAATTGGACACAATACTCAAGGTGAAGCCTAACCAGTGCTGAATATAGGGGGACTAGTACCTTGCAGGATTTGGAAACTATACTTCTATTAATGCAACCTAAAATAGCATTTGCCTTTTTTGTAGCCACATCACACTGTTGGCTCATATTTAGCTTATGATCTACGACAATTCCAAGATCCTTCTTGCTCGTAGTTTTGCTGAGTCAGATATCCCCCATTTTGTAACTATGCAATTGGTTTCTTTTTCCGAGGTGCAGTACTTTGCACTTATCCCTGTTGAATTTCATTCTGTTCCTTTCGGCCCAGTGTTCTGTCCTATCAAGGTCATTTTGAATTTTGTTTCTGTCTTCTAGGGTATTAGCTATTCCACTCAATTTGGTATCATCTGCAAATTTGACAAGCATTCCCTGCACTCCCTCATCCAAGTCAATAATAAAAATATTGAAGAGCACCGGGCCCAGGACTGAGACTTGGGGTACCCCCACTAGTTACCTCCTCCTAGTTAGAGAAGGACCCATTAATCATTTATTTTATTTATTTATTTATTGTATTTATACCCCGCCCATCTGGTCAGTTGACCACTCTGGGCGGCTAACAACACTTAAAATAAAACAATTTAAATATATCAACAATATACAACATCAATAATCAATTGTTCAAGATGGAAAAAAAAATCATCACCCTCTGAGTATGATTCTGTAGCTAATTGTGTATCCACCTGACACTTGATCTATCCAGCCCACACCTAGTTAGCTTGCTAATCAGGATATCATGGGGCACTTTGTCAAATGCCTTGCTGAAGTCAAGATATACTACGTCTACAGCATTCCCTCTGTCTGTCAGGGAGGTGACCTGATCAAAAAACGAGATTTGTTCTTGACAAATCCGTGTTGATTTCTAGTTATTACTGCATTGTTTTCTAGGTGCTTGCACAATACAGTGGACCCTTGACGTACACACGGCTCGATGTGCGTACTTTCCGAGGTACGGAATTCTCCGGCCACAAAATTTCCAATCGACTTGCGGCCGGAGAATCGACCTACAGACCGGAAGGGGGAGGCGGGGAAAGCGCCAAATTCAAAATTGGCGCTTTCCCCGGCTCCCCCTTCCAGTCCGTAGGCCGCCGATCGTGCCTCCGGATGCCTTCCAGGCCTTCCCCGCCGCCATGGGAGGCATCTCAGAGGTCCCCCTGCCGCCGCCGCTCGTGCTTCGGAGCTTCTCCAGAGGCACGACCGGCGGCGAGGGGGACCTCCGCAGGCCTTCCCCGCCGCCATGGGAGGCCTCTCGGAGGTCCCCCGCCCCCGCCGACGCAGGCTTTCCCAGGGTGGACCGGGCCTACTAGGGGAGGGCTTCCCCTGGTAGGCCGGTCTACTCCCCGGGAAAGCCTGGGGAGTAGACTGGGCCTACTGGGGGAAGCCCTCCCCTGGTAGGCCCGGTCCACCCTGGGAAAGCCTGCGTCGGCGGGGGCGGGGGACCTCCGAGAGGCCTCCAGCAGCGGCAGAGAAGCCCTCGGAGGCCTCGGGCAGCGGCGATGGCGGCGGCGGGGGACCCCTGGAAGGCTTCGGAAAGGTAAGGTCTATTTATTTTCATTTTGTGTGTGTGGGGGGGGGGTTTCCTGGGCCGGTTATGGATTAAATGGTTTTCAATGCATTCCTATGGGAAATGCATATTCGACCTACAGACTTTTCGACCTCCGGCCACCGTGCTAATACGGATTAATTCCATAGGTTGAGGGTCCACTGTAACCGCTTTACGATCTATTCCAGAATTTTGCCTGGGATTGATGTCAGGCTGACTGGCCTGTAGTTCCCAGGTTCCTCTTTTTTGCCCTTTTTGAAGACAGGGACAACATTGGCCCTCCTTCAATCCTCTGGCACCTCACCCGTTTCCCATGATTTCAAGAAAATAATGGATAGCGGTTCTGAGAGTTCTTCAGCCAGTTCCTTCAGTACTGTCGGATGCAGTTCATCCGGCCCTGGAGATTTGAACTCATTCAAGGTGGTAAGGTATTCCTTGACTATTTATCTATCTCCATTATATGTTGAACTTTGCCTAGGTTTCACAAAATGCACCTTATGCCACTGATGATGTTAAAAATTATGACAAACTAGAAGGCTGGAAAGAACCAACTAACCAAGATGAAAATAGGGAGAGGACACTAAATTTAGATGCAATGAAAGCAATGGAGGATTTAAGGTAAGAACAAAGGTCAAAGATTCCTCTTACACTTGCTTTCTGTCTTTTTGCTTCTGTTTTATGCCCAAAGTTATACTGAGAGGTCTCAGAATTCATATGAGTAGCATTTTAGTGACATTATACTTATGGCTCCTCACATTCCACATACCCATCATGTGTTCTGTCTCTCCCTGAACATGAAGGCAGATTTTGTATCATTTGTATTTGAATATAAGCTTATTTAATTTATATTTGAATATGCAATGTGGAATGTGGTGACATTTTGGATAATTTCTGCATTTCTCTGAATAATGCAATGTATTTCTTCAATAAAAGTTCTTATAAAATCATGAATATATCCAGGAAAATTGCAGATAACAATGTTTATATTAGGAGAAATGGCATATAAAAGCAATATGTACATTAGGTGAAATTGTGTACTTCTCACATTTCATGGTCATTTATCCCTTATGATCTACTCTTTCTTCTCTGTATATGTCCAAATACATGCATGTGTGGGCTGTGAAACCCATTAGTGCCACAAAATTAGCTGGTTTTGCTTCAACATAATTTCCCTCTTGAATTTTGCTACATTAATTCTTTTGAAACTTCATGTTTATATTTGGATGCCTTCCGGCTGGAGTGACGGGAAGCTTTCAATTGCCCTGAGTGTCTGAGGACAGCAGACAAGTCCTGTATGTTTAATTACTTGAAACTATCTTCTCCTTCAGCAGGCACTGATAACAATGCAATTGATAACCTAATGAGTAGCTGAGCAGGTGGTAATGTTCTATTGCTTTGGAAAGCAATAGCACAATCATAGACCTCCTGTTTCTCCTCAATGGTAGATTGAATGGAAATGAGCTCTGGATTTGCAGAAGATCTGGTGTTTTAAACGTTCCACAGTCTGTATGGAAACATACTATTACAATTATGAGTCAAAATTTCATGTAGCTTCTGAAGAAGCCTTCATTCATGTTGTTTGTAGAGGTACTTACATTTACATTTTGAAGGCACATGCAGAGAAGCGGCAACAGAATGTTACCTGCTTGATAATACTGATGCATTGAAAACAGGGTGCACTGCCTAGAATTGTATGAGAACAGATGCAGTGTAATTTCAATAAAATAAAATAATCAAATATATATATGATATCTGTTTCTATATAACTATGTACTCCAGAGCAGTAGTCCCCAACCTTGGGCTTCCAGATTTTCTTGGACTACAACTCCCAGAAGCCTTCACCACCACCTCTGCTGGCCAGGATTTTTGGGAGTTGAAGTCCAAGAACATCTGGAGGCCCAAGGTTGGGGACCACTGCTCAAGAGGATTTAGAGAGCTGCACCATTTTGAATTTTGGGCCCACTCTGCAGATCAGAGAGTGGCCAGTATGCCTTCCATGGGCTTCCAATCAGGAAGTGAGGTCCTTTGAGTTCTTCTTACTTTGGAACACAGTAGATATACTTGGTTTGACACTTTCAGCTTTGGGGAACCTCAGACCTTGGGGCAAGATCAAATCCTCTGAAGTTCCCCAGAGGGCCATAGCCATGATACCCTTGTTCAGTGGTTTCCCTCATTTTGTATAGATTTTCATCCATCCCACATTGTAAAATCCTGACATACCTCTTTCTATAGGTAGTAAGAGATTTAGGCTAAAATAATGTCATTATATTTAGCCTCATCTTTTGACTCTCCTCTCTTGCTGGAGTGAGGCCCTAGAGAAGTTCTCTGAAACTAAATCCTGCCATACTTGGTCTCGCGTATTTATTGCGGAGTAAGGGGGCAATGAATAGGCTGCGGCTGAGCTGAGGCTTCAGCAACGCGGCGTGCCTTTGCCCTGCTTTCCCGGATGGACGTGTGACCAAGAGGCTGTCTCGCGAGAGCAGCCTCAGGGGAGGGGTAACGGCAGGTCATATAAGGGCCGTTCACCCCTCATTGTTTTCTCTTGCTTGCTGGTGCCATTAGGTCCTGCCAACCTAGCAGTTCGAAAGCATGTAAAAATGTGAGTAGATAAATAGGTACCTCCTCGGTGGGAAGGTAACGGTGTTCCGTGTCTAGTCGCACTGGCCACGTGACCACGGAAACTGTCTTCGGACAAACGCTGGCTCTACGGCTTGGAAACAGGGATGAGCACTGCGCCCTAGAGTCGGACACGACTGGACTAAATGTCAAGGGGAACCTTTACCTTTACCTTTGACTCTCCTCTCCTGCTGGAGTGAGGCCCTAGAGAAGTTCTCTGAAACTAAATTCAGCCCTCAGTTTGGAAAAAGTTTTCTTCCTCCTGGCATGTTTCTGGACCTGTGAATTCTGCCCCTTGCATAGCCCAGCCTGTGCCATCATCAATTCAGTTGCCCTTAATTTAGACTCCCATGTCTTGGTTTGACATTTCTTTGCCCCTAAACACAATAATTGTCTGCCTCTGTCTTTGCTACCAGGAATGATGTCCCAGCCCAGGGAGATAGATGTTAGGCCAGGCTGAGAGCCATTCTAAGTAATTTTCAATATCTGTTGGGTGGCAAGAGATAAAATTGAGAACAACTTCAGCTAATGTCGGTTCAGCTGGCTCTCAGCCATCTTGGATAGTTAGCATTACATTCTTAACAGTGCAAACCTATACATGCCTATTCCTAAATAAGCTGCACTGAGCTCAATAACTTTCCAAACTTTCTGTCAGATGAGGATAAGCATACCGAATATTCCAATATATGTCAGCACATAAAACTTAATTTTCTTCCGCAGTTGTTTTTTTTTTAAATAGGCACTCCCCCCAAATATATGTGTGCATTGGGAGGTGGAAAGCCCCTTTGAAATATCAAGCTTTTTCTGTTGTTGTTGTTCTTATTGTTACTGGATAATTGCATGGGTTTTCTATTTTTATAGTAGTATTTGTTAGAAATGCAGTAAATTTCTTAAGTCAATCTGTAAATGAGATGAGGACAAAATTGGAAATATGAAACTTATCCTCTGTTTCTCTAAGAGCTGCCAAATATAAGGAAGTGGAAAACCGCATTAAGCAGCATACACAGATGATGAAAGAAAGAAGGAAAAAGTTAACGGGGATACCCCAAGAGGATATGCAGAGAGCAAGTCAAGACTTTGAAACTGTAAGCAGCATTTATTCCTTTTGAAATATTTGGTTGCATCAGATGTACTGTTCTTGAGTGCCGAAGGCATTCTTTGGAGAATTTGGAGGAATGTCATTTGCACTCACATGCTCCCTTTTCTACTTTTTGTCCCCCTTGGCATGTCAAATCCTTACTGCTGGCTTACCAGCAACCATATTTTGCTGCTTCATCAGAACTCTATAAACTGGGGACAGCCCAAGATCTTGTCCTTTGCCTTGTTGTGCCATCACCATGCCATGTCCACACACTGTCTGGCAGATGAACCATAACACAGCACTGCAATGTGTCCTCCTCTGTCATATTTAAGGCCAGCAGGGCCATTTCTCGATGGAGGGACAAACTGTGTAGCACATAGAGTTCTGCCCTCTAATAGAGCCAAATGGCAGAGAGGCTCAGCCAGGAAGCTGCTACCACTGTCCACCAGCATTTGCTGCCTGAGGTACTTGCCCTACTCTGACTAATGGTTGGCTAGCACTGAGCTAAATTATTATTATTTTTAATTCTGGTCAGTTTAATATCATGTACAGTCAAGAATGTAATGAATTCTGGGCATTTGCATTAGTTATTAAGCCCCATTGGCCAAAATCCTGTTGCATAGCTCTGCCAATATAATATGGTATCACCACCAACAGCAGATTGCTGCTAATTAAACAGCCCATGCTTCACTTCTGAGTTCCCAGTGTCTACATCTCATTGTGCCTCAGTCATGGACAAACAACATCAAAGCAGAGTCTCTTTAATTAGGAGCAATCGGCCACCACTGGTGACATTATTCCCTTTATGCTAGCAGAGCTCTGCCCAGGTTACTGGAAATTGTGTTCAGTGATACGATTTTTTTTCTATGAAAAATTATTGGGGTGCAGTCAGACAGCAGGAAAGGTGTATGTCGGATTGCTCCCTGCAAAGTGACTGTTTCCATAGCAATGTCCCTTAAAGTTACCCTTCGGTCTGTCATGGAATTGCTTCAGCCTGGACCCCAAAATAGTAGCCCTACAGCTGGACCATAAAGGTCCAGCTTGGGCACATATTGGGGTCAGACTGGAGCACAGTTCCCTGTAGATCACTGGGAAACAGATTGCACAGGATTGCTCTACAAGCAATGCAAAATGCAGTCTATTTTCCCATGTGATCACACCGTTTGTCCTTTGTTATGCATCTGAAGAAGTGGGCTATGCCACTAAAAGCTCATGCCAAATACAAGTTGATAGTCTTAAAGGTTGCACTCATAAGCAAAGTTCCTGCTAAGCTGGGTAAGCGCATGATTCCTTTTCCCTCCACGCAGCTCTCTTCCTGCTCCGCACAGTGATTGCATTAGGTTCCAGTCACGACAGAACCCAGTGCGTGGGGGGGGGGGTCATGCACTCACACAGGGATGAAGCCGTGAGAGAGAGAGGTGGAGCCCTGCCCAGCGAGGCTGAAAATGAGAGGGTACATTGCTCATAAGCATTTTGACTTGGATGTAAATCTTGTTCCAGTCAGAGGGGCTTACTTAATATTAAACATGGATAGAATTGGGCCATACAAGCACTTAGGCTGTGACTACATTGGCAAACTGAATCACTCCAATTCACCTTTACTGTGCTTTGATTCACAGCTTGTATTATGGCTGTATTCACAGACAGTGATCACACAGAGGCTGTGGATTGATTCGGAAGTTCAATGTCCACATTTGATGTAGTTCACATTTCAGCCCACAACTCCCCCTTCTTTCCTCCCTCCCTCTGGTCATGCTTCTGCTGATCCTTATATAGTTCATGGTTAAGTCACTTGGTTTTGAAAGAGTTGTACAGAGTTCTGGAAAAGGTGGCAATGTTCCAAAGTTCTTCTTAACATGTACAGAAATACCACATACCACAGGAATGTCTCTTGTATCTGTTTTGTTTGTAATTAAAAAAATAAATTCGCCCAAAGTGATCTAGCGCTAAAATAGTATGTCAATACTAATTATAAGGTGATAATGTGATGTAGTGCTAATCTCACATATGTTAAAAAAAATTAAATTCAGAGGATGATCGGGGGGGGGGAACTCAGGGGCAGATGTTTCTGCAGTCCTGAACATCACACCCCAACTGCCTAAGCCATTGAAACATCACCTACAAATGACGCCCATCTTTAAAAGGATGAATCAACTTATCACAGAGAAAAAAGTCCATTCAAATTGTTCTAACTTGGAAAAAAAAATAGAAGACCCCTGCAGCAGAGAAAAAGAGCCACATTGGGAGCAAAAAGGGCTGGACCAATTCGAATTGGCTTTTGCATCATGTGGTTGGTTTTTTTAAAAGTACTTTGAATCAACCCATAGTATAACTGCAACAGATCCTGTGGTATTTGAGCATGTTGTCACCGCCTAAGAGAAGCTTTGCAAGAAGGCTGGGTTGAGGATGGCTATTGCACCTCCTCTCTCTCCTCTCCTGATTAAAAATACCCATCTTCCTCAATTGTTCCTGATATGGCTTGGTTTCCAAACCTTTTATCAACTTGGTTGTCCTCCTCTGGGCACATTCCAGTTTCTTGGTATCCTTAAACTGTGGTGCCCAGAACTCACATGACATTCTGTCATGTTCAGATCTGACCAAATTGAAATAAAATGGCACTCTTACTTCTTTTAATCCAAACACTCTACTCCTGTTGATATAGCCCAGTATTACTTTAGCTTTTTTTTTGCCACCACCTTACACTTGATTTATATTTAGCTTATAGCCCACTATGTCTCCTGATTCCCCCCCCCCCCAGGTACTGTTGCCAAGCCATGTACATCCATCCTATATTTTGTGCATCTGATTTTTCCTGCTTAAATGTAACATTTACATTTTCCCCTGTTTACACTCATTTTGTTTGTTTTGACCCAGAGTTATGGTCCTCTTGAACCCTGCTTCTGTCTTCTGAAGCATTTACTAACACTTCCAGTTTGGTGTAATCCAAAAATATGATGAACATTCCCTTTCACTTTATATTAATGGTACCCTGAACAGTGTGCTTTTATTCTTAATAATTTCTACTGCAGGCTGAAAAGTTGGAGGAGGAACTAGCTGACTTGAGAAAAGACCTTCACAAGGAATATCGTTTCACTGCCTTTACAGGAGACTTGCTATCTCCACCTGAGAAACCAGTACCAACACCCAAGCCTCAAAATATATTTTCTAACATGGCATTTTAACTATATAAAAATATTTCTTGTAGAGCAGTCAACTGTTACTGTATACTTTTCAGAGGACTTCCTTTCAGTAAGCCTTAATTAAATTGTTCTTTTGCCCCTTTCATTCTTGTTTGTTATATTTTCATAACATCAGAATTAGAATCTTATTATTACACTTCGCCAGATTTTAGTCTCAAGATTTGACAGTACCTTTATGTAAGTGTCCCCTGTGTTTCCCTCCATGACACACACACATGGTTGCAGTAAAACAGTCAGGAATTTATTCAAACTGGGACAAACACTATAAAACAGGATAGAACCAAGAAACAACAGAATCAACAGGGTTGCCTTAAGCTAACTCTTCAGGAACTGAGACTTCTTTCTCTTTTCATCTAGACCAGGGGTCTCCAAACTATGGCCCGCAGGCCACATCTGGCCCACCTTGCCTTTTTATCTGGCCCAGCGGGCAGGTGGGTGCAAGTGCATGCGGGTATGCATGCAGGAGTGTGTGCATGCACGTGTCTGGGAGTGTGTGCGTGCATGCAGGAGTGTGTGTGGGCATGCGGGAGTGCATGCATGCGGGTGGGTGCGCAGGCGGGTGGGCGTGCATGCATGTGTGAGTGCATGTGAGTGGTGGGGTGGCAGTGCGGGCAGGCAGGAGTGCAGGCGTGTGTGCGTACGCACATATTCATCTGTTCTGCCCTTGAACAACTGGAACATATATGTTGTGGCCCCTACTCTGAAAAGTTTGGAGACCCCTGATCTAGACCATAGGGGATTAATGAATCATCTCTCCCCAAGCAAATGGAAGACCTCCCCAAGCAGATGGAAGACCCCCTGGTGGTCGGCTAGGCAGGGAGTCCCACAGCAAGGGTGATGGATGGGCAAGGTGTGCCATCCCCTCACCATGGTCTCCACCTCTGGTACCTCCAGGTCCAAGAAGAATATGGTGGCTGGGCATGGCAGTGGAGCAGCGATTGACTCTCATTGGGTGGCAGGTTCACAGGGCTCTGGGTGTAGCAGGGCTTTCTCAACAGTCTTGCAGCCTTTCCCTTGTACCCAGCATCTTCTTTCCCATTGCTCTCTCTTCCACCAATAGGAGGGCTTTCGGTTCCACTTGGCACACTGCATTCTCTCAGTCCCCTCAGGTGGCATCTTCAGCTGGACCCACTTGCCGGTTCAAGGATCCTTTTGCTCCACCAGCTTCCAGCCAACTCAAAGATCCAGTCCTGCTTCCTCAGGGGTCTCTGCTTGGCACACCTTGCAAACAACTGTCTCTCTGGCCTCAACTCAATGGCCTGCGTCTGCCTGCTCATCATCTCTCTTTTTATCCTTCCCCACTTGGGGCTCCTCCTTTCCTTTCTGCCAGCTCTGTCCCACTGGTTGGCTGGCTACTAGGAACTGTTCTCCCAGGTCTTCCTCATGGCCCCAGTCCACAGGGGAGCTGCAGGTAGGGAATTCTCTTAAAGGGGTGTATGGATGGTGTGGCCCACTATCGGCAACTTCGGTGTTGTGGTCAGTGATCTCTCTGCCCCCACACTTTAGTTGCTGTAATGTGTTTTTAATGCTGATTTTATTTTATTTTTTACAACGTTTTATGCTGCATCCCTAACTTGTCACAAGACCCTTCTGCAAGTATTAGTCTCTGTCAGTGGCAGAAGCAATATCTGTCTGAAATCAGAGATTTTGTCATTCTGAAAGAAACAGTGGCCATGTTCTCTAGAGGACTCTAGGAATTATGGTCAGCAAAAGTAACATTTCCAATCTCCGTCCATCCCTTTCCTAATGATGATAAGAAACAGTAATATCCATTAACAAAGTAATAAGGCCATCAACCCCCTTTCTTGATGAATGGGAGGCACTTGATAGTATTTGATCTCTTAGGCCAAGGATGGGAAACTATTGGCCCTTCAGATGTTTTGAACTACAGCTCTCATAATCCGTTATCATTGTTTATGCTGGATGAGGTTTCTAGACCAAATGTTCCTCACCCCATTTTAGATCAATGAAGAAATTCACAACTGATTTGAGATGTTTAAAATTTAAACATATTGTTATCCAAGCAGCTACATGTTGTGTCTCTTCAGGGATATCTGTTACTCATTTAGTAAATCACACAAAGCCGTAAGTCCATGTTTTGCTTCAGAATTTTCCATTGTAGATTAATGTGCAATGTTTATTTCCCTGTCCTTGGGAATAATTTAAAAAAAACCCTTTTCCTTGAGTAATGATATTCAAGATTGTTGTGATTACGTAAAAGTCAAGGTTGGTAGGGAATGACAGTCTGAACTTTAGAAACAGTTGGCTATAAAATAAATCTTGCATTTGTAATATGCTGTATATATTGTCACATTTACACAAGATAGAATGAATAGTTTTAGCAAGGAGCCATTGCTAGACTCCCAGTCTATAATAATAACTCTGTGTGCGCGCACACATGCTCTCAATTCAATTCTGACTTAGGGTGACCTTTTTCAGGGTTTTCGAGGTCTACAGTACTCAGACGTGGTTTACTATTCCCTTCTTCCCAGTTGTCCTGGGACCCTGCCATTTGCCCAAGGCTACAGAGACTGGCTCTTCTGAGATACAAAGTGGGGAGTTGAGCTCTCAACCTAACTTACTAAGCTGTCCAACCAATCCTCCCACTGTACAGACTACTAATAAGAATTATGTGCTGCAAAGTCAATTCTAACATGGTGACCCTTACCACAGTTTCTCCACTATGAAGTACTCCGAAGTGATTTATCATTCCATTCTTCTGGGGTGCCTTAGGACTCTGCTATAGAGGCTGGCTCTTCTCCTTGGAGGCACAGTCTGGAATTGAACTCCTGATTCCTACTCCAATATACTGAGCTATCCAGCCAGCTAATGAATATACTACATGAAATCATTTAAAAAATAATGACTTTCCATATGATTTAAACTTCCAAGTAACCAGTAGCAGAACCTGATCTTTGGACATGACATTTGATACCTGACATTCCAATACATCCACATTAGTTCAGATAATTAGTTCCATCCAACATGAAACTATTCCAGCTATTTATCTCTGGATACTGCAAACGCTCCTATTTTTGACTCTTGTCTCCAATTAACATTTGACTTAGGGCAAGAGAGGACTTTGAGACAGAACACACTTTTGTGAAAGCTCCTGTGAGGGTTGTCCTAATGCCAGCCATCTGTCACTGTATCCTCAAATGCACATGTTGAAAGGGAGGGGAGATGCTGGCCCTCCATCAGGAGAGAAGGTTTCATCTATTAACAAGAGTTTCAGATGTGCATTTTTTCCCCCTGCACCAAAGGAGGAGTATATGGTTTCCAGAAGATGAGGAATGGAAGGGAGGGAAAGAGAGAATTTCAAGGGACAGGCTCTTTTCAGTAAAGTACAAGATGGGGATCATGGGGTTCTCATATGCTTTCTACTAATGACACAGTCTAGTATATATTCACAAAACTAGGAGACCCACATTCCCACAAGGCCACATTATTCATAGAGTTTCTCTAATTCTTTGGAGGTGCTTTGTGAAGGGTGTGAAGGGAATGAAAAAGATACATTGTATGAGCATCTTTCCTCTCCTACAACATTTAGATCTAGCCTATTATGTACTACTCAGATTAGCATCTCCAGGATCATTTAGGCCGGCCATTCTCAATTCTTTTTTGACCATGGCCTTAAGCACAGTACTAAAGAAATACGGGCTGAATCTGCATAACAAACCCTATGAGGTGGTGTATGAAGACCTTTTTCCAGTCTATGCCCCCCTCCTTCAAATGTGCCAGGGTTTCCCAGGGGGAACATATGGCCTCAGCTGAGAATGGCTGATTTAGAACATTTTTTTAGATGGATAGATAATAGAACATTCTATTAGAACATAGAAAATAGGGATAAAGACTTGAAGACATTCCAAGGGGGTACAAAGAGATGGAAGAAAAGATGTGAAGGAGGGAGGTGAAGGCTAGTGATGGCAGCAGCCTTTGCAACCAGCTGTTTGCACACACACATGCCAGTGCCACCATTATTGCCAACAGAGGTGACCTAAAGAAACAGTCAGCTGTGGAAGAGGGAGGTGTGCTGGATTCTCTGGTGGCAGGGGTGAGCAAAGCATGCCTACAACACAGCATGTGGACACGGCCTCCACCTGCTGTTGCCCATGGTGGCTGCTTGTCTTCTCTGTCCCCTTACTTTCTCCCTTTCCTCCCCATATGTAGCTCAGTGCCTCTGAGAGGATCTGAGAACTCAAGAGGAAACTGTTGCCAAAGGAAACTGAAGCAAATTCAGAGGCTTGTGCTCCAGCTAAACATCTGAGGAATGCCGAGGGAGGGGTTGGAAAACATAGGTTTGGTGGGCAAGCTAAGACCTGATCTTTTGTTTTATTTCACCTCTTCCTTTCCTGGACTCAGGATGTGTACTTGGCTCTACTCCTGCCCATTTTATCCTTCCCACAACTCTGATGAGGCCTAGTGAGAAAGCGACCAGCCCAAGTTCATTCAGTGAGTTTCTGTTGCAGAGTTTTGAATTTCTGGTTAAATTCCTAGAGCTGCATAGCAGAAGTACAGAGATTCACAGAGCAGAATAGCTTCAAGCTCCCCAATGAGTCCACCCCTTTTTTCATTAACTGGCATTCACAGTCTCATTAACTCACTCTGAGACCTTAGTGAAAGAAATAATAAAATGCTTCATTTACTTACTCTGAACAGATAACAGCAAGCTAAAAACCTGACTGACTACTTCAACAAACTTCAACAACTCAAAAAGAGAGGGAGAAGTGCTCGGAGCAGAGAGGAGGGGCTCTCTTCGAATCCATGGGGCAGGAAGGAACGATTGGTTACTGATGGACAGATTGACAGCCAGCCCAGAAAGGTCCCTCCCAGCCACACCCAGTAGCAGACATATGTGAGGTTGCAAAAGTTCAAAAATTTTCATGGCTTTTTGAGTGAACTCAGCCCTGGATCTTCCAAGTCTCTGTTCAATAAGCATTAAACCTAATTGGCTCATTACATGATTTGAAATCTCCTAATTGCTGAGAGGCAGAGCCAGTTGGAGCCTAACACCAACCCATTTATGTGTTTAGCTTTTTGAACACTGTATTTCCCTTTCACCATGACCTCCCAAATTAAGTAGGCAGCTCAGGCCAAAAACAAGAGTGCCACCCAAGGATTCAGACATCTTGGGCTTTGGGGAAGAACTGTGTCCCTTCAACTTTGTGCCTGAGAAAATGTTCTGAGGAACTTGGAAGCTTCCTCCCTCTTCTGAACCATCTCAGTTTGTCTGAATAATAAGAACAGAAGTAGCCAGAACTGAACAATGTGCAAATTCTTCATTCAGCATAACTGAGGCAGCAAACTTGCACGTATATGGTTTTGAATATGCCTGTTTGTTGCTTCATGTATTGAAATGAACGGGGTAGAACTTGAAGGCACATCTCTTTTGTTTGTAAGATATAAAAAGGCCTAAAAAACACAGTTCACAGTTTTTCCAATGGCAAGCAATCAGTCATCCTGCGTTAATGTCATGGGATGGCTAAATCCTTTACATGTAGGCTCAGAACTGAACCCCACTGAATTCCATTCATATTCCATGCAAGTATGTATAGGAATAGAGCCTTAGGATATTACTAAGCATGGCTTTCAAATGTCACACTGTATTTTGTTCTAAAACAAGTTTTCCAAAAACAGAAGAAGAAAGAAAGGCATGTTCTGTACAAATCATTATATCTCTGGAGCAATCTGGGCAAGCAGGAAGAGGAAAAAGTGTGTTACATGATGCTCATAATTCCTTATTGCAGCTGCTTCCCTTTGCCCTATATAAATCAACAAGAGCTGTGAAATTGACTAGATTACACTGCAGGCAATTTCTGGTTTAATTAATGTCACATTTTCTCTTAAGCCAAAACTTCAGGTCAGGGGGGGAAAAGAAGTTCTTGTATGGGCCTCAGGAATCACTGAGAAGGCAGAGAAGTACTCTTTTACTTAAAAAGGAACCCAAATATCCTAGAGCCCCGAAGCAGCTGAAGGCATTGGAACGGGTAGCAAAAAGTCTCATACACAAAAATAATGCACATCCATTGCTGGCAGCTACTGGAGGAAGAACACTCTTTGGCTCAGTTCTTAATCCGCTTAGAATTTCTGGGTTTTTTCAAGAGCATTTCAAGGCAAGGCCAGCTGTGTATCTGGGAATTCTCTCTTGGGCTCTAAATGTTTGGCGCAAGTCTCATGCAGCTTCTCGTGTTGCACCCTGGCATTGTCATATCCAGACCCAGCCTAGGAAACTGCCTTACACAAGTTGAACTATCTGTCCTTCTAGGGCTGTATAGTGTACTCTGACTGGCAGTGATTCTGCAAGTTTTCAAGAGAGGTCTTTCCCAATAAACCCTTGCTTGTGGGGGAAGGTCCCGTAGATATCAGTGAGAAGCTGGCTTCCAACTAGTCAGCATAGTCAATGGTGAGGGTTCATGGGAGTTGCAGTCCAACAAACATCTGGAGGGCCACAGTGACCCATCCCTGCTCTAAGGCAAATACCGTAAAGCTACAAATACAAATGGAGATTCTTATCAAGTGTTCTATGTGCTAAATCCAAGGTGGGAAGCTGGCACAAGAACATATTTTAAGGGAGCTCAACCTTAAGCTGCATTCCTATGGTCCTTCTTGTGGTCTCTTAGGAACATTGTTTACACATCATTCTAGTTTCAAGTTAATAACAAAGAAATGTGCTCTTCTCCAGAGAAGCTATCTTGTTTTCTGCTGCTATGGAGCAGCATTAATGCCTGCTGCTGCTCAGCAACCACCGAAGGGTTATTACTGTTAACTGCACAATCCCTGCCAAATAGCTGTGCGGCAACACGGACAGACTTGCAAGGAATGTAATCCCAACTGCAGCAAAAGAAGGGAAGGTGCGACCAAGTGGTTCAGCTGGAGTAAAATGCCTGACTTCTCAGCCTTAGGACTTGATGACAGGAACTTAGCCTACACAATGCCACTTAAATTTATTCATTTGTTTCTATTGATCACATGTTTATCCTCCTCTCCTTGGCAAAAGGCAACATTAAAAGGGGGAGAAAAGAGTCCTTGTCCATAAGCTTGCATATCTAAAGAAAGATGACAAAGAAGGAAAAGGAGATGGGAAGGAAAGAGGTGGGCAAGTAATCTTGCCATAGGCCCCAGGGAATGGTCTTGCTCTCTATCTCATCTACCTCCCACTGAGACCGCTGGGATGGCAGTTCCATGGTAACAATTGGGGGAAGCCCTGAACATACTGATAGCAGCTGAGCATGATCTGAGACATTTTAATGCCTGGGGCAAGTGATAAGATAGCACACACAAAGAGAGAGAGAGAGACACCAGTCCACATATTGCATGCAACTGGACTGGAGCTGAATTGTATGAGGAAAGGCGTGGCACCATGCCCTAAGCAGTGGTTTCCAACTTTGGGTAACCCAGGTGTTCTTGGACTGCAACTCCCAGAAACCCCCGGCCAGCACAGCTTGTGGTGAAGGCTCATGGGAATTGCAGACCAGGAACACCTGGGTTACCCAATGTTGGGAACCACTGCCCTAAAACAACAGGCTCATTTAGGGAGCCACAGGTAAATGCTGTGGTGTACAGGCCCATAGGACAGCCAGGGAGATCAGCAGAATTGCTGCCACAGATGCTCCCTGGCATCTGCTGCCTGGAGCAGTTGTCTCACACTGGCTAACGAGGAGGAGTGCCTTTCCAAGAGCACAGCTGCTATCTTGCTCAATTCCCATTCAAGTCGATCCAGTGCCAGGGCAGGGCTGAAGAAGAAGATTGCAAGAGACTGGGCTTCACAAGTTTGCCTGGATTACACCACTCTCTTGGCATCAAGGTCACTTTGCTTTGTCATTTCATGGCAAATAGCTGAAGAATCTGCACATCATGTACTTGTGTGGGTAGACACTGCCTTAGGGTGGGGTGGGGGTCAAAAATCCCTTTGAGGGATCTAATGAAACCTATAGACCCCCTTTGTGAAACAACACACACAAATACAGGCACATAAAATCCTGTATATAACTGTCCATCCATGGACCACCTAAGGGGCTCATGGATCCTAGGCTAAAAACTGCTGCTCTAGGAGGACTTAACTTATTCGGGTGGTCTACTGGCATCTCATGACTGGAAAAAGGGTGTTCCTCTTGAACTTTTGGGATGAGACCACACGCCCACTTTGGTCCATGTGCTGCCACCTCCATAGCTGATTCCTCCATCTCCAATTTCCCAGATACAAGATACATAAATGATTGCACGGCTAGCCCTGCCACCAGGCAATGGCGATCATGTCAGGCAACAGGTGATGGAAGGTGGAGGGGGCAGGATCCCTGATACTCCAGTATCCTGGCTGTTCTCTGTTGGAGCACACAGTGGTGTGTTTCATTTGGCTGTTCCAGTCCTGCCGATCTAGTCTGCTGCCTTCAGGTGAGGTGGAGGATGCTGTCACATGACCATGATGGGAATAAGATGCAACTGCTGGTCAGGATGGAATGGGTGGGGGTATTTTGTCCTTTGCATCAGGCAGCAAGATGCCTTTAGCCAGCTCTGCCCATCTTGCAAAATTAAGATTAAAAAAAAAGCCAATCTGCTACAGGGCAAGCACTGCTGGGAAGGGAAAAGCTAAGTCTTTCTTCACCTATTGCAACCCTGTCCTCCAAATCACTTCTCCCTCACAGCATTAAAAAACAAACATGTAATTGCCGTGTAGCGCTAATTGAAAGAGGGATCCTAGGATGGAACTTTTTTTTTTTACTTATTTGATGTATCACAACTGTTGCATAGGTTATAGAGATGTGTTCTGTAGGCCAAAAGCAGGTAACTTTGGGGCAAAACCTACCCTTTTAGGGCCCTGAGATTGCCAAAACCTCTCCCCCCCCCCCCAATACCATTATGGATCTTTTTCCCTTTCATTTTTCCCAGAGGTTGAAATGGCTCTGCTCAACATGCAGGCTGAATCTGCTGGTATTTTCAGTCCTAGCCTTTTGCCTTTTGCCCTTCCCATCAGCAGAATGCAGCCCCAATCCCAAGAATATCACAGAAAGTGAGTCCAGTCCTTAGGTTGAGTATGGTTCTCCATCATTCCTCTCTAGACCCCACACTGCATCTTCACCTGACCCACCTTCAAGCATCTTCTGCTTGCTTTTTGCCCTTCCAAAACAGAGTCATTCCGCAAGTGGCATGGAGTCACCTGCACATCAGTTTAAGCTGGGCCTTCTACTAACCCTGTTGGCATTGGCACCGTGTTAACGACTTTGTTTTAAACAAAACAGAAGACAGAACCATCAAAATATAATGTGGCGGGCTCCCTCAGGGTCCAATCCTGACTTTCTAGTGCAATGACGCTTGCATTGTTTTTGATGGCAGCAGGAAGGCTGCAAAAAAAATAAATAAAAACAACAGCATGGGGGGGGGGTGAGAGAGTCAGTCTTGGGGCATCTTTAGAACAAAGAGTGCCACCAAACTGTGTTTTTGTTTCGTTTTGCTGTTTCTCTCTGAAACAGACCAAGATGTCTACCTCTCTGAAGACTGTAAGATGATCTCTGCCTGAAGCGACCTCTCCTGAACTTCAGGGCCACTGGTGTGCCAACCTTTCTTGCCAAGCAAATATCCCCACAATATGAATGTTAATTCTATGAGATTAAGTAGCCTCAGAGCTGACTGTGCTGTTAAGACAGAATGAGACAGCCGGATTTTTGATATCATGAAAAGTTATTTGTACTATTTTTACCGCCAGGCATGTGCAGAGACTCTTGAGAGATTTTATTTTGATCGATTTCCTCCTGGGGTAAAAAAAAAATTTTTTGGCTGGCTGTGGCTCCTGTAACGTTCCAGTGACTGGGCAAGGGTGTCATTTTCTACCCTGCCTCGGGCAGCAGAAGGTCTCGGGATGCCCCGGGATCGCCACTTGGCCTTCGTCCTGTTACTGGTGGGCGTCTACTCGCGCCTCTGCCAACTCTGTGGCCCATAAGACCGCCTGCTGCCTACTCTGGGAATGTCCGGAGAGGCAACCGGAGAGAAAGGCTGCCCTGCCTTTAAGGTGGTGGTGGCGGCGGCGGCGAGGACTCCTACTGCCGGTGTTGCACGGCTGGGACCCGCCTCTCCTTCGGGCGGCGGCGGCGCCTCCTCCGCCCGCCTCCCAGCTCAGAAACACTGCTCCGGCTTGACAGCCTTCTCTCCCGCGGGGGAAGGGGGCGGCACTTCCTTCCCGGACGAGGCCGGAGAGGTCAGTTTAAACGGGGAAATGTCAAGAAGCGACCACTAGGGGGCGCGTGGTGGAAGTGGAACGCCGCACTTAGTAACCTCCGAGGATTGTCAAACATTGTCATGGTTAAAAGGACTGGAGAGAGAGAGAGAGAGAGACAGGAAAAGAGAAACAGTGATCGCTCAGGTAATGTGAGCCACAGACTTTCTTCTCCTCATTATTTCTATGCATTTGCATTGTTCTCATTTATTAGGGTTCAATTGATAGTTGGTTGGCTCATCCCACCTTTCCTTCTTAATGCTTTCTAGCTGCTCTTTAAAAAAAAAATATGATCCAGACTGCCTAAGATTGTGGGATAAGTTTAAATTCTTTTAAAAACACACACACAATAATTCTCCTTGTAAGCAGTGTTAAATACCCGTGTGTGCAATCTCACCCAATGGCGTTTAGAGAATCCCACTAGCATGAAATGTAGCACTGGAAGCAAAGGGTTGTCAGACTTGTGCTGAATTTTTGATCCTCTATAAGAATATGTATCTCAACAACAGAGCTTGGGGGAAATGAGAGGGTTCAGGCAGAAAAGCCTCTACTACTGTTTCAGATAATCCGCACATTGTATTCTAACCACACTTTTTTCAGGGTTTGCTTCAAATAGTTTTGATAGCATCAGCTAAAAGTACAGTGATGGCATTTAAAAAAAATGTAAATAAAGAGCCGACAAAGAAAAATATGAATTGATACCTTTTCTACCTTTCTCCTTTTCTTTCCTCATTGTCCCTCCATGCTAAGGAAGCTGGGATTCTGAACAAGCCTGCTCAAAGAAATGAGATTTGCTTTAAGCAGGAAAAATATGGCTGGCTGGCTTGTCCCTCTTTTTTTGACCACCCACAAACCTTTAATTATCCCCATGGAATCTATCTTGCCCCTCTTTCCTATAGATGTGGTTGGAGTTGAAATGCTACATTTCAGCAAACTTCCTTGCCTTCCTAGATGTTGTTCATCTGAGAAAGCCTTATTTAATATTGTACTAAGGGATGGCGCTTTGGAAAAGATTGCAGCCTTATAGATAAAGGGCTAAGCAGGAGGAGCAAGTAGCCCTACAGAGCCCCTCTGGAATGCAAAGGGGGCAGTTGTCCTCCCTTCTTTGTCACACTCTGCCTAGGCCAGAGGAAATAATTTTACAGAAAATACATGTGAGATGTTTTGTCATTCAGTTCTAAAGATTGGAACCATCCCTTCCCCCAATACTCACAAGGAACATCAATCTGTTTTTAAATATTTGTTTCTTGCTGTCTTATTTGTTGATCCCTTTTGTTTTTACTTCTTGGCGACCCTATAAGCCATGGCAGGCCCAGAAAGGGACTCAGGCTGTTGCCTGTTTCATTTTTAATTTGTAAGAGAAAGCAAGACTGCAACTGAACTGTTATTCATAGTCTCTTGCAAGCATGTTTTTAAAAGCATTTATTTGATTATGACATGATCTGAAGATAGATGGCTGCTTCTGTGTTGCTCTTATATATGTTAGTTGGATGATTCAGCCACCCCCACCACATGCACCAGAAGCCATGAAGAGTGAGAGCAAGCAGGTTTACTACTGTAATGAATTTTCTGGCAGATTCACTGTACTATATTAGAATATACACTTCTTTACAATAATAATGTAAAAGCTGTGATTGTATATACACTTACTTATGAGTAAGTCCACCTACATTCACATAGGTTTACGTCTAAGTGAATGTGCACAGCCTTGGGCTGCCCATTCAGAATGCCTCTTTTGAAAATGTCCTCTATTCATAAAAGAAGGAAAACAATTTTTTTTTAAAAAAAAAAAAGCTAAAAATAAGCAACGTGTGTGACTCTGAGGCTGCAGTCCTATACGTCATTACTTGAGAGCAATCTCATTAGGGTCAATGGGATTTTCTTTTGACAGGACATTTATAGGATTGCTTTGTGAAAAATGTAATGTGATCAGAACTTGTTTCCAAATACATATTTTTGAACTGTATTGCAAGTAGGCCCTTGCAGGCTTCAGTATGCTTACTCTAAAGCAGTCGGTTGTCTAGCAAGATTTAATAAGATATTTCTGCAGCAACTGCCCTGAGGAGTGCAAGCAACTGTAGTTCTGGCTTCAGTCCAGCACATTTAATAGGAAGTAAGTCCACTGAACAAAACAGGGCTTCCTTTTGAAACAGGCCTAGGATTGTGTTATTAGTAACATCCCTGTGAAGGAAAACTATCAGCACAATGGTATGCATATTTACTTATACATAAGTTCTCTGTTGTTCAGTAGTGCTTGCTCCCATGTCATGAGCACAGGATTATGCTCTCATGGGGCTTATCTCTAAGTAAAACATTCACTGGACTCCTGGTAAGAAAAAGTGTTGATACAAAAGACACGTCATGAGGAAGAAAAATAGCCATAAATCTTTATTTCAAAAGGTAGGCTTGTTTGGCGAAAACCAACTTTCGAGATGCCTTTTAAAAAATATTTGCAAAACATATGGAGTATCTTGTAGGGTATTTCTGCATCTGAAATGTCTGACATAAATTGCTTCACTCTGTTCATCTTAACTCTGCAAAAGGGAAAAAAAATAAGGTGCTCTCCTCCCTTAATAAATGAATTGATTAACAGGAGCCAGAGAGGCTGCCTACTTATGTGCCCTTTCTTATACTCTGGCCAAGCCAAACTACCATATCCAAGTGCTTCCAGTTGCACTGCAGAGGAAAAGCCTGGCCTTCCGGTATGTTCTATTTTGCAGGTTTCAGACTCCACACTTTAAAGGGATTTGTGGTAAAGATCTGCAAAATACAGCATACTGGCATGCAAATCTTTCCATTTGCACTGCACATAGAAGAACCTATTGCCAAAGTCTTCACCCAAATGTACTGAACTGCAGTAAGCAGGTAGTACAGCATACAGCTGTCTTCCCTGCAGTGTGATGCAGACATACTTGTGCACAAGCCCCCTTTTTTGCAGAAGTACCTATGTATGGCTTGCTTCTGAGCATGCATGAAATCCAACTGTAAAAGAAATGAAAGTCGTTTTCTGCCTTTATGGCACAACACATCAAATGGATCAACTTTAAATGTAAGTTAAATATAAGTTAAACCCGATTCCACTTGGAGGAGTGCAGAGACAACCTGTGTTTTATCTGCAGAGCAGAATGATTAGCCTTCTTTAACAGAGCCATGTGAGGGCAGAAGAAATAATTGACTTTACTGTGAGCTTGTCTAGCAATCGACTGGTGGGGGGAGGTGTAAGCCTGTGTTGCAGCCACTCACTCACTCACTCCAGGTAAATATGTGGTTTGCAGCAGGGGTGGGGAGACTTTCCACGTTTTTGGCCAATAGAATTACCTTGTGAGGGGATGGAGGGGGTGGGTGGGGAAAGGGAAGAAAGGTATTGAATTTAATCACTGCTTTGTCTGTGCTCGTTTGGAAGTGTTACAATTACAGTCAGCAGGGACGGAAACTGTTTAGCCTGCCTGGGTAATCACTTGACCCCTTGACGTAGGCGTTACGCTGGTGCTTCTAACTGGGGGGCAGAGGGCAGCAGACCTGCTTTCTAGGGGTAGTCCTCTTTAGTGAAAGTGTGGGGGGTGGGGGGTTTCACAGGAACAAAACTGCGCTCCCTTTCTTTCATGTGCCCCTAATGGACTCAATTGTTTCAGGATTCCGCCGTGGAACGTTCCCCGGGAGGGAAGCATTGTGACGTCAGCCTACCTACTAATCCTGCCTGCTGAGGGGGAGCCTGGAGCCATGAGGTCATCGCAGCGGCCAGGGTAGCTGTCCCGAGAGGAGCAGCCGCCGGCCAGCTTCCACGGCTGGGGGAGGGGAGCTGGCCCGAGCAAGGCCGCCTGGGAGCCCTCCCGCAGCCTCACACCGCCAGCTGCAACGGAGGCTGCCACCGCCGCCGAGTTCCTGAGCAAAAGCATGGAGGAAGAGGCGGCGGCGGCGGCGGCGGCGGCGGCGGGGAAGGAGCCGCAGGTCGGCTCCTGGCTGCCTGTGCTGGTGGAGCAGATGGTGAACGACACCCTGGTGGTTACCCTGAGCTGCGGGGAGAAGCGCTTCACCGGGATCCTGCTGGATTGCACTAAAAAGTAGGAACATGAGCTGCTTTCATGATGACGATTATTAGCAGTATTATAATCCTTTCCCCCTCACCCACCCACGCGCCTCATTCCCATCCCGCCACAGAAGCACTTCCAACGCGGGGTGTGCGTGTGTGTGTGTGGAGAGGGGGCAGCGGAGAAGTTTGTTGTCCCCACTGGGGGCCTGTTGGAGGGCGAATGCTGAGCAGCTGGGCAGAAGGCGGGATTAGGCCCTTAATCAGATTAAAGAGTTAAAGTTGCTGGCAGGGCACGTTGCACTGGGGGAGGGGAAGGGAAGGGAAGTCTTGGGAGGGTGGAGAGGTCGAATTGCTCCCCCCCCCCCCCCAGGATATTTCTGGTTTCATTTTCTGAACTCAGCTCGGATGGAACGCCCGCCTCTCTGAAAAAGTCAGGTTTCCCACGTCGTTGCAGCCCACGGTCGACTCTTCTCGGCTCGTGACGTTGGAGGAGGGGGCTCGGCGGCGGCGGCTCTCTTTTGGAAAAGGCTGCCGAAATTAGCTATACTTTCTATGGGCGTGATAGGCTCCTTGCCCCCCCCCCCAAAAAAAAGAAATTTGAAAGGAAGGAAGGTGTGTCACTCGGAGGTGGGGGAGGGGCGCCTTCACCTTTCAGCGATCCAGTTCGCGAACTTCTCTGTTTCTTGTGCAGAATCCGATACGGCCAGTCCTCCTCTTCAAACGTTGCAACTTTGTTAAGCCTTCTCTCTCCCTCTCCCCCCCCCCCTCCCGTCTCCGCCCCGCTTTCTCTTCCTGGTGAGATTCCACTTGCGTTGCATATGGATGGCTGCTGCTGGTGCAGCACAGTGATCATCTCATGATGTCGCGCATGTTGCCATAATTATCGCCTTCTTTGTTCAAAAACATTGCACACTTTGAAAGCCTCTTCCTGAGCGTGGAGGCTGCCCTACCTTGCTCTTTTTCTGATTTTTTATTTCATTTTATTTAATCAGTCTTAATAAATGCAGTTATTTTGTAATATATATTGTATTTAGGCAAAGTATGGGCCTTCTTCAGAGAGAGAAAGAGCAGGAGAGAGACAGAAACCTTAACACCTGCACACACGCACACAAAGGGGACCGCCAGAAAAATCATTCTCCCTTCACAGTTTACGTTTTTATTTAGTGGAATCCCTTACTCTTGAAAGGTAGTTGGTGTTTGTACAAATATAAAAAGAGTAATTCATGGGCATCGTTTCTAACTGGCAATATCGAAACAATGTGCGTCCATTTAATAAAAGGAATCTCATTAAATAGTGCATTTAAAACTAATAAAGGAGGGTGAGGGTTGTCTTAAAAACCAAATCCATTGGAACACTTATTAAATGAGAGAAGATTGAATTTAGCAGGGTTATTGCCTTACTGGCTAAAACACTGTTTTCTAAAATAACTCCAAACAATCTTCTCTCTTTCTCCCATGCACCCACTCCTTCTCTTTTGTCCTAAAATAGCTAAAACTTCTGTAGAACACACCCACTGCACAAAAACGGAATTCCAGCACGCCTGTGGCAAAGATTGCAAGGTACTTTTCAAGTGTGGGCTCTCCGGCTCTACTTTGTTTTCGGAGTGGAAATTGTAAATAAATGCCTGCCACTTTTAGAGGCCCCAGATTCTTTTTCTTTTAACAAATAAGGATCTTGCCTAGATACATGCTTTCTTACACAGAGATCTATGCTCACTCGCTCTCCCTCCCCCAGAGAGTGAGTGAGTGAGTGAGTAATGTGCAGCCATTAGCTTTTGACAATTATCTTGCAGCCATGAATGGTGAATTCATATGGCTTTAACCTATGGCTCCATGTAAATGTTGCACACATATATCCATTACTTTTGGTATTTCACATCTGCCTCCTGCTACACAATATATTTGGCTCATAGTGGGCTTATCGGACTCTTACTCTCTGCCCCATCCCCCTCCTCGTTTCCCATATCTAGGCAGCTAAGTTAAGGTGGCTGATCTCGTCAGATAGCCAGCCAAGGCCTTGCACTGTGTGGCCAGCCTTTGCTGCAGCTGTATTGATTTCTTTCTGGCACTGGAGACTCTCAAGCACATTAACTGGGACATAGTGCACGGGGGATTTCTGTGTGCAGGTCGGAAGCATGCAAGAACAGAGGCCCTTGCAAAAGGTCCACTCCTTTCCCTGGGACAAGTGTATGAGCGGGGCGAATTTGATTGCTTAACTAGGCAACAGAGCTTCACCAGATACACCTCCCAGAATACCCTGGCCAGCTAGAATGGTCACATGGAGTATTCTGTGGCTAAAATCCAGTAATAAGTCACAACTAAGAGTAGAGCCATTGAATCATTGAGGATTTGGTGAGTCGAGGCCTATGTAAGTTCCCATGAGTCAATGAGCCTACTTTAATGCAGCTTCCTGGTGCCTTCCAGCCTCTGAGTTGTTTTCACCTCTCTCTGATTAGACATCATTTTGCTTTTATGCCAGTCTCCCTCCTTTCCTCTGTAAGCACCTTGCACACTGGAACAGTTTAAGGCTGACTTGCTTTCAAGTCCACTTCCCCTTCTTCTTAAGTGATAACTGCTCTGACTGACAGCATTTCTCCAGAACCTGGGCAGAGGCCTTTCTGATCACCTGCTAGGAGATCCATGAAACTGGGACCTTCTGTTGTGCTCTGTCATGAAGCTAGGGAATGGCCTTCTCTCTTCTGTGTAAGAATACAAGTTGTACTTAGTTTCACTTAAAAAAAAAAACATAGTTGCATCTGCACACTTTTGAACTGGTTTTACATTTTGAAAGAAAAAATAATAGAATTCCTCCCCCCATACACACCTCAAATGACAGGGCAGAATTGAGAGGTTTAAGAAACATCTTTGCTGATGTTTTTGGCTTGGCTAGATGTCAGGCATCTCCCCCCCCCCCCCCCCTTTCCTGGATAAAGGCTGCATAAGCCAAATCTTCAGGCTGATTTTTAGTACAGAGGCTTAAATGGCTTTACCTTTTGCTTTGTTTTCCAAACCACCCAACCAGTTCAAAAGCGTAGTGCCTACCCATTGGGAGCAGGCCCTTATTTTCAGTCCTCACTGTGGTTTTCCTAACTTCTTTCTGGCCCTTCTTTTCTTCTCTCTCTCTTTCTTTCTCTTTTTCTTCTTTGTTTCTACAGCAAGACTAAGACTCTTCACATTTCATTTAATATACTTCTTACCACAAAATGTTTTCATAATTGCCCCACAATGTAGTGTAGGTGGATGCAGTTGGTCTGCTCACTTACCATACCATACAAATTTTGCTCGCACATCTGAAGGTCTTAAAGTTGACTGGAATTGGAGGCAGCAACTTGAAGAAGTTGAACACAGGGAAGAACGAAAATTTAAGAAAAATGGAAGGGGAAATATCTCACCAGAGAGCAGACAGTAAAAACAGGCTGATGTTGTCAAACAGTCCCAGAAAGCAGGAGACAGAGGAAGAGAAGAATACGTAGAAGCCAATGCAAGTAGAAATAAGAAGAATGAAATTGGTGTAAATGAGGTAGCAGGGTACTAGTAAAATGTAAAAGTTTTGGAGAAAGGTAGTGGTAACGAAAATTGGGAGAGAAGAAGGCAGACCACATCTCTGCAGAAAGAAATCCCAGTTTAACTGAACAAATATAGTGTGGATTGGGAAGAAACTGGTTCAAAAGGGCCTACCTAGAAAATAGCTGGATTTCCAATGAGCCATTTCACTTCTTGATTCTCTGTGGTGGACAAATTTGCATGCTTCTGTTGCTGCTTTCCCACAATCGTAGGTCCAGTTTCTGACTGCTTGTATATTTAATGATGATTTAAAAGCAAAGTGAAAACCTTTGCTTCTGTTACAGGAAGTGGTCCGCTTCTGAGATAGTGTTATTCATGGTCAGAGCTTCGATCTAATTGTTTACAAATAAATAGTTACTTGAAATTCAGTTTGCCAGTAACTAAGGTATAGCGACAAACAGGACATTTTTATTGTTTGGGGGACCACACGGCCACTTTCTGATTATTATTATTATTTAACATTAGGACTGTAGCTTTACTTCTTCGGTAGCATAACTCTATTTTGTTGTGTAATCTTGGCAACCACACCGCCTTTTCCTTGTTCTAATTTTTTAGTTGCTTTATAATTGCAGAGCTATAGGCATATTCAGCAGAAGAATAGACATGTCACTTAATTCAGTTGATAATTCATGCTGCTGCCTCATGTTTTGTTGTGGGTATTGAGACAATAATGTGGTAAAAAGGGAGAAGAATGTTTTGTCGCATTCAAATTTTTAAGAAATAACTAAATGTAATTAAAGTTACTACGTCTGAGAAACAGAGAAGTTACTTTAAAAATTTATTAACTAGCAGTAGTTTTTATAATTGTAACTAAATACTTCATAAAAGCAATATTCACTCCAGCTTCTTGAAAATAAAAGAGGGAAAAGAAAAATTTTCAATCCCTTTTTGTGCTCACTGCCCTCTGGTAGAGCTAGGAAATGCAAATTCTTACTTGTTTTGTCCTGGGATGTGAGAATGGAGAAGTACAAAATTATTCTTCTCACCCCAAAAGAGGGTGAGGTGCTTCATTCTGCTCTTTACAGAAGAATGAAGATGCTTGTCCCGTGAATTAAGCTAGTTGGTGCAAGCAGTAGTTTAACACAGATAATGCAAATTGTTCAAAATGATAGTTACTGCTCCTTTGTAGCAGTAATGGATTAGGTAATGGATCTTTACATATGGATTAGAAGCCTGGAAGGGGGATCTTTGTCTCCTTTTTCACAATTATCCAGTCATTCTGTGCTTGCTGTGTTTTAGACATGTGCAGATCTGTGGTTTTGGACCGCAACCTCAGAATTCACCAGGCAGCATCTCCCAGAATTGGATGGCAACTCCTAGAGTTTTCCAAGCATTTTCCCACGCAGAATTCTGGGCGTTGTAGTCTAAAAACACAAATTTGCACACCGCTGTTGTTGCCACCTGCAGCGGCGTTGAGGGCCAAAGTGGAAGGCACACCCATCAGGAAAGGCAGCTCCCATGCCATGTCCTTTTTTTTTCTCAAAGTCTTTCCTAAGCCGAAGTGGAAGTTGTCTTAAGACAACACATTCAGCAGCAGCTTGCTAGGCGTGGAGAGCAAGGAACCACCACACGGTGACATGCCTCCCACACTGGCTAGGACAGACACAACAGAGGAAAAGGCTGCCAAGCATTTTGCAGATAGGCTACCCACTACCCTGGTCCAAGAAGTGCCGGCTGATCTCTCCACTGCCCCCTCAGCTTCTTCCTTGCTGGAACGGCTGATAATGGCTGAGTCTAGGCAGTGGGTGTGGTGGCACTCTGCTTGGAAGAGGCTCTTGAAGGAGGGCAAGGTGCTGCCAGTGAAGAGCACATGGACGAGAATAGTCCACAGGTGTTCAGAGCTGTGTTTTTGGGTGGCAGCTTTCAGAATTCTGCCTGAGGAATTCTTGGAGAATTCTGGGAGTTGCAGTCCAGTTCTGGGAGGTGCTAATTCTGGGAACCAAAAAGAAATCTGCACATGTCTAGTAGGTGTGTGTTTGTGTGTGCTTTACTCCTCATTTGAAACAGTTCTGTGCAGAGACGGCTTATGGAGATCTCGATGAGAAAAATAGCAGTCTCTGTTTTGCTTTTGCTTGAAAGCAAAGTATCTTACAGGACATGAAATTGCTCCATGAGAAATTTACACCCTAAATTGACAAGAATGAAGAATTCTGTGAGTATTCTTTATATCCCTATATGGCACATACAGCTGGCTGGATAGCTCGGTGAGATGGAGCACCAGAGCCAAGGTCAAACGTGTGATTCCTCGCTGTGTCTTGAAGGAGAGTAGTGAGCCTGTGTGGCCTTGGGCAAACTGCACAGTCCCAGGATGCCCCCAGAAGAATCACTTCTGAGTACTCTCTACCTAGAAAAACCTGGAAAGGTTCCACTTAAGTTGGAATTGACTTGCTGAATTATTATTATTATCATTATAGCACATGAAGAGGTCCTTGGAGAATAGGAAACTTCCTCTGTGTACTGTTCCTGGCAAAGACTTGGAAAATGGCTTTTTCCTGCCATAGGGAACTCAGTCCTGCTTGTATTTCCTAGTCATTAG
Source organism: Intellagama lesueurii (assembly GCA_037013535.1). Lineage (NCBI taxonomy): Eukaryota > Metazoa > Chordata > Lepidosauria > Squamata > Agamidae > Intellagama > Intellagama lesueurii. Next base: position 189,544,822 of record JBAJHW010000003.1, on the reverse strand, counting down.
AATGCCGTGGACATTTTGCTTTGGCAAGCCACAGAGTGGATCTATGGTCAGCTGATCTGTGTGTGAAGGTATGTTGAGCCAGTTTGACAATCCAAAAGCAGATACTTTGCCTGCCAGGCTAAATATTGGATTAAATTGGACACTGCTGAGTTGGATGTAAAGAATCACTAGGTTTAGTGAGACTTACTCCCAGTGACACGTGCATAGGACTGTAACTTGACTGGAGCTCTGTTGTGGATTATAGAATGTCTCTGGCTCTAGAAAGCCAGCTAGAGTGTGATGAGAGGGACAGCACTGTTGCAGAGGAGACAAAGGTAGCATTTGCAGTGCTGGGGTAATGGATTGCCATCCAGATGATGGAGTGCAGCTCTTTTCAACCGAACAAACATAGCCAGTGGAGACAGATGGTGAGAGTTTTCCAACAACAACATCTGCCCCCCCCCACACACACATACCTCACCCAAGTATACTCTATTAAAAGTAGGGGGATTGGATGGCAAAGTGGTTTGAATATAGCATCGAAGAGTCTTTTTCCAATAGTTAGGAGAGATTCATGCAGTATGTAGGCTAGATGTGTGCAGACTATGTTTTTGGATTATAACTTCCAGAATCCCTCAGGCACTTGTCATCCAAAAATGGAAAGCTGCATGCCTCTGACTTAGGCTATTAAGAGTTACAGTGGACCCTCGACTTACAGACGGCTCGACCTGCAGACGTTTCGAGTTACAGACTTCTCTGGCCGCAAAATTTAGGTTCGACTTGCAGCCGGAGAATCGACCTACAGACCGGAAAATCAAACAAAATGGACCAAAAACGGATGGTTACGGATTAATCGGTTTTCAATGCATTGTAGGTCAATGGAGCCTCGACCTACAGACTTTTCGACCTGCAGCCACCGTTCCAATATGGATCAATTCCGTAAGTCGAGGGTCCACTGTACGTAGTTGCTACTTATAAGCTTACCACATGGGAAGGTAGTATTCTGAAGCCCTCCACCACACATTTAACACTTTGGCTTTATCGATTCCGAAGTCGTTGCAGAAAAGTGAATTTGAAGTTGGTCTTTATCGCAAAAAGCTATGGATGACTGCTATAACTATGTGATTATGGTCACTGTATCTCCCTTCAGGTATTCAAAATGTATACAGAGAAGAAGGAGGGGAAGAGAAGCTGGCATCATGGTCATAGTGTCTGTGCTACACTTGTATTCTTTGGAGCATCTGAAGAGAGTCGTTATTTGTTTACAAGTATTTTAATGAATGTGTGTAAAGGTGCAATCTGACATTCCCCTGCTTCCTTCTTATATTTATTATATCAATTGTTGAATGCTTGACAGACTAGTGAAAAATGCTTTCAAATGCCTATGGGGTGGCTTCCAGTTATCTGATCCCACCCTTTGTTTTGGCAGATCTAAAGGTACTGCAAATCCTTTGCAGCTGAAGAACAACTGTTTTCATGTTCAACACCATGAAGTGGCCTTCTGCGGAATCAGACCATTGGTCTTTCTAGCCCAGTTTTGTCTTTTACAATATCTCGTTGGTTTTGAAGCACCCTAGCAGAGGGGTTCCCAAGACTTTTTAAAATGGACGATTTTAAAGAGGTTGGACCTGGGAACCTCCTAAGATAAATCATGGGCTTTACTTGAGTTTACTTGAGGCACTGTATGGTCAGAGGACTCCAACCACAAATGCAGAATTGTAGTGAGAATGTTGAAGTTGGATGAAGGTGTTCTAGTTTCAAGTCCTTGCTCAATTATGAAGCATACTGGATGGCTTGAGGAAAGTCATTGTGTTTCAAGCCAGAACTAGCCTTTTGTTAGACAGAGTGAAGCTGGCTCTCTTCAGGCAGTGGACTACTAAGAGTGGCTAAATCACTGTTATTCTCCCCTGAATCAGACTAGTGATTCAGTTTGTGCAGATACCTAATTATAAAATAATTGGGCTCATCCAGCACTTGCAAATACCAGCTGACAGTGTGGCTATCTTCTGTTCTTTTTTCCCAGGGATAGGAGGAGTGAAGAAAGGAAGGTAATCCCCACTATCTCCAATCAGTGATTGGAAATAGTGGAAATTCCCTTCAAGAGAATTACTTGAAGGTAGCCTCCAGGGATATGGCGTAACCACAGACCTCCACAGGCCTAATATGAACATCTGTGAGCCACATTAGGCCATCAGCTGGAGCAGTCCCTTCATTGATATCAAATTTGCTGTAAGTAATAATTAGGATGGAGCTGGTACTAGCAGCTCGACCAACGTAACAAAGATATTATGTAACTACTGCAAGCATTTATACCAATATTTATCTATATGGGGAGTGGTGTAGAACATCATCCTACAGCTGCCCAGTTATATGGATACCATTATATTCATTCTTTGGAGCAGTAACTTTCTATGCTCTGAGCTGGGGATCCTGCCACTAAAAAGAGTTTCAAAATCCACCATTTTGTAAGCCTTAGGGTGTCAGCATGACAACTAGAGTCCTGTGCATGTGTACTCGACACCTGATGAGGGGAGTGTGCTAGCTTTTAAAGTGCTTTAATAAGGCATTTATGTTCCCTGCCTGTGGCCTTTAGTACTGTTTATGTAGGTTGTCCTATCAGATCAGGCCAGTTGTACCGCCTGTGCTTCTCAATGACGTGTAGATATTAAATGTTTTTAAAGCAAACAAGAGAAGCCGTATGGTCATTACACAATACAAATGTAGAAGAATGTGGCACCGTCATTAGACCACTTTAAAAAATCAAATAATTAATGAAAGCTTTAGTGGATTAATAATCCCTTCTTCAGGCATGCACCAGTAACTTGTGCAGAAAAATTATAAATGAATGTCCCAAAAATTCATGGCAAAAGTTTGTCAGGCATCCTCTTAAGGCAATGGTTCCCAAACATTTTCAGCTCGTGGCTCCCTTGCCTCCGAGATCCTGGGCATGGGGCGCTCTTTCTTCACGCATGGCTCATCCTCCTCCCTGGCTTTGGCTCCCAGCCCCCCCTCACCTGGGACTTCAGTCTAAGGCAGGCAGGCAGGATCCCTCCGCTTGGGGCGGCCTCCAGGCTGCAGCACCTCGCAAGGAGGCAAAGCCAGAAAGGGCAGCTCCCGTCTCTACCCATCCCCACCTCTGGAGGCTCGGCCACCTGCTGTGAGAGGTAGGCCTGGAGCCACCTCTTGTGATGGTGGGGACAGGGGGGTCCGCCTTCCTCCCACCAGCCCCACTTTCCATGGCCTGCAGATTGATAGTCCGCAAAGTCGCAGCTGGGTGGAGCTTCGGGGTGGGGTCAGCGACAGGCAGCTCCATGGGCAGCCGGGAGAGGCAGAAGGTAGTTCAGGAGACAGCCCAGCCTGCTCACATGCAAGCAGCCGGGGTGGCACCAGCCCCAGCCAGGGTGGCCAGCAGCCCAAGTAGGCGATCAGGATCAGAACCGCCAGGCACTGTGGAGGAGCTGCAGCTGTGGGGCAGAGGCTTTGCTCTGTGTTCCCTTCCCTTTCCCATGACGGCCCTTGGGAGGCTCGGTGGTGCTCCCAAGCGTCACTGCACACACTTTGGGAAAGACTGTCTTAATGTGTGTGTCTGAATTATTGAGTGGAAATTCCCAACCTCATGGTACCAGGGGTGAAGCATTAAACCACACCCCCAAAGCCTGCCCGTAACCAGCTTTACACTCATCTTACGAGGATGTTTGACAAACCTTTGCCTTGAACTTTTGGCACATTCATTTATAATTGTAATGCACTGTTCACAAGTCACTGGTGGATGCCTGAGGAAGGAGCTTTTTAATCCACAACAGCCTGCAATAATTGTTTGATTTTTAGGGGATGATCTAATAAATGTGTCACATTCTTCTACCTTTTCTATAGATATTAAATGGTTTTTATTTCTCTGCTGCTCATATGACTGGGTAGGAAAAACAAAAGAAAATCATGGCTCAGCTCTTCTGAATTCCAGGAGCTGCTCTAAAGCATTTGTTGGCAGTAACGTTGAGACTGAATTTGAGTGTGTGGCACAATTTATTATTCTTACCACTAGATTACCATTGCTAGCCTCTGGTAGAGGCAAATTATTTCCAAGTTAAAGGATACCCTACTTCTAAGCGCACTCTTACTCAACATTTACCAGTAGAAGATCAGGCCAAGAAAAGAATAATGGAGTCATAGAAGAAGTAAGCTGGAAGGTGCTTATAAGGCCAAATCCAGCCCCTTGCTCAATGCAGGAATCCAAGTCAAAGCAGATCTGATGTTGGTTGTCCAATTTTCTATTGAATGCCTCCAGCAGTGGAACACTCACCACCTCCTGAGGTAATTGTTTCCATTGTTGTACTGCTCTAACAGTTAAGACATTTTTCCTGATATTCAGCTTCAATCTGTGCTATCATATCACTTTTCAAATACTTGAAAGATAGTCATACAGATGAGGGGCAGGGGCTGTTCTCGATCATCCTAGAGTGCAGGACACATAAAAATGGGCTCAAGCTACAGAAGGCAAATAGATGTCAGAAGAGTGAAAGTCCCCTTTCTTAAAAAGGCATTCCAATAGCTGCTTTTTTAGTTTTAATGCTTAATACTACCCATATATACTGAGTCATCTCTGAAGTAGAAGGAAGTGCTGTTTGAAAAGGCTTGGCCATGTTATTAGCTTGCCTAGTCATCAGACAGGTAGGAGTTCAGATCCCTTCTTGTTCAACTCTTTCCAGTCGTTTCTTGGCAAGGATTTGCATCTGCCCTTTAGCAGGGAAAATAGTGTTCTGAGGACTAACATATTGTCAAAAGATAAAGGCTTCTGAGAGCAGGGTTACACATTACCTTCGTAAAGGCCTATTATACATGTCTAAGGGCATCGGTAGAGAACTTATCTCTCTGCTCAATGTTTTTCGATGTAAATCCTAACTGTTGATAGTTTTCTCCTTCAGATGGGTTTGTTTCCAGCTTCTTTGGTGGAACAGAGGGAACCTTCAAATGGTTTCTGCAGACAATACTAAGCAGATGGTGAAAGGGTTAAATCCTGCTATTCCACTGGTTCATTCTCTCTTGTAAATATATCTTATTCCATTCATTTGGGATGGGCACAGTATGACCCTCCAAAATGTCTTTTTGTGACTGCTAGCCTTCCCCTGACAAAGAAGGCTGAACTACAGATCATGCAAGCCTCCAGGTGTGGTGGTTTACTTTATAAATAGGTCTCAGGGGCACCCCACTGTACTAACACCCTAAAATACTATTTTCTAAAGTAGACTTCTAGCTGTCTCTAGTTTAATTTTTTGATAATTTTAGTAATATTTTTGGTGCTTAGAGAGTCATGCGGGCAGAAATTGGACCTACTAAAGTTGTCCACTCCAGCTTGCAAGGATAACCAGGATCAATAGAAGAGGATTGGTTTTCTGCTTGTCCTGTGTGTGTAAGTGTAAAATAAGCTTTGTTCAGTTTCACAATTGATAAAACATGTTCATGGCCTTGGGGAATGACATTTGGCATGTATCAGTAGAAGCAGGTAAAATGACTGACCTGCTCATTTAGTATTTCAGCTTTGATTTGTGTGACCTCACATCTAGTCTATAATGCTTGAATGTTGGGGGTCATATGCTAACTGCTATTGGGCTACTCAGAAAAGGTTTAAGGCAGCGGTTCCCAGTCTTGGGCCCCCAGATGTTCTTGAACTAAAACTCCCAGAAGTCTTCATCACTAGCTGTGCTTGCCTATATTTCTGGGAGTTGTAGTCCAAGAACATCTGTGGACCCAAGGTTGGGAATCACTAGTTTAAGGCATATGTTGCCTTCTTTTGTGAAGCATTGTGCACACAGTCAAGTGGGGGGATCATAATTCAGTGGCAGAGGACCTGCTCCTCATGTAGAATGTTTCTAGGTTCAGTCCCTGGTGTCTCTGGTTGAGATTATCAGGTGGGAGGAGGAGTTAATAGTACTTTACTATAAGGAAACATACTCTAGGCTGATGTAAATCTTATCTACTGACTTTTCTGAAAATATGGCAAACTCAAAAATCTTAATGGATGCCATAAATGCAGAGGATAGAAGGGGGGATGCCTACAAAGGGGGTACATTCAAGATTGTGGCCCAGATGTTTTATGGGAAATCTTCTCAACTATGATATGATATTTAGTTGGTTTCTCTTTGTCATATGTGTACAGCCAACGATTTTAAAGGTGGAATCAGTACCTTATTCCTATGAGCAAAACAAGTTCTGTGTAATTTTGTCATGATCTGGGCAATAAGGGCCTATTTGAATGAAAACAGTACATAAATTAAATTTGATTTACCTCTCTCTTTTTTCTCCTCCTTCTTTTTGTAGTCTAAGGCACAACTGAAAGTACTGTTCTCTTCTGTGAAGGACGTATTGTACCATTAATACCTCCAGAAGCAGGTTGCAGTGCCTTAACGGTCACTTGGTTACATCATAAGTTAGTGTAGTTAGCATATAGGAAGAGGATTCAGAAGCAGGTACTTTTTTGTCCTACAAAAATTATATTTGTATGTTTAGGAACGAAAGGCATAATTAAATGCCAAAAGGTTTCTCAAGAGCCAGTGAACCATTTCAGATATTATGGGTAGAGGCATTGTACTCATTTTATCCCAATCTATTTTTCCTGGAGTTCCTGGTGGGCAAAAATCCTTCTATTCAGTGAAGGAAGCCAGTTTACAGATGTCAAGGACAAGGTGCATGGATTACATCCTTCTGTCAAAACGAATGTATTTGAATGCATGCAGACTTGAGAAATTGAACATTCCTGTTCTTAAGTCACAGCAGTAGAACCTTGGGCCACCCAAGAGGTCAGATTGAACCCCATCTCCTCAGAATGGAGGACAGAATTCTTGCATTATCCAGCCAGAGATCCTGTTAACAGGTGGGAATCCCTACTGATTCTTAATTGCAGTAGGATTCTGCTTCAGATCTTCACCAGCTCTCTGTAAAGAGGTAACTGAATCCATCAGGACTAGGATGGCTTTTTGGAGGATTTGGTAAAATACTTCAGTGCTTTACCCTCTCAGCTGTGAGGGGGATGGGATAAAGCTATCTACCTCTCAGCAAGTGGTTCCAGGAGTTTCTGGAAAAGCCACAGAAAGTGATTTTATTCCCTATTCCTTTCCCTACACAGGAAGGGGGGCAGAGTTCTGAAGCCTGGTTCTTGCTGAAACCCTGTATGAAGAAGCGACACACTGTGCATTGCCAGCAAACCAATGCCATCAGTGAAAAATAAACATTTTTTCATGCCATCTGACACACTGTGTGTATATATAGTATTATTAAAGTTAATCAACATGTTGGAAGTTCTTGCGCTACAAAACTATTACTGTACTCAATATATTTTGATACTTTCTGTTGGTATTTTCTGACATTGATATCCTTCTGCTTGTATATATTTTTAAGGCCATCCATGAAGCTCAGATGGGATGTTTTTAAAAAAACAATGCCAGCATTGTGGCGCAGATGATTACAGGGAAGCCAAGTATAATTAGATCAAAGAGAACTGAGGTGCTAGTGTAAGGTCTTTGAATGACCTTTCATTGGAGGCCATATAATGTATCTTAGTAGACTAATTTCAAGGTGACATTTTTATGGAGCCCTGTGACCCATGTTGCATACAAATCGTTTCTCCAGGCGCAGAAATAGTACTCTTGAGTGCTGTTTGTGCCTGAATTTGACCTGTGAATCATAGACCTGAGTACAAAGAATTTGGTGCAGTCTCTTAACCAGAATAGCTGAGACTTCAAATACTGGCTGCCAGTATCATTTAGTCTCCTTTCTGCAAGGCTTCAGTCAGCCAGGTGACATATCAGCTAATTTCTTGAAGTCTTGCTAATATTGGAACACAGAAGTGAGTTCTTCCCTGCAACTTTCTTTATTCTGCAAGCACCCAGGCCTCTTCCCCTGCTTTCTTATCCCATACATATGGGATGCGTTATACAAAAACTCATACTCTGCTTATGCAATCATAACTAATTAATAACCACATTAATTATGAATGCAACATGGATAACATGGAAAAAACATTTGATCAGTTAATACATGTTGGCAATTAATTGATCTGATCTATCAAAAGTTGCCCATGGTAAAAACTATTTCTCAAGGTACCTCAAAGGCAATGTAATCCAACCTCCACCATGCAGGAAAGTCCTTCTTACTGCAACCCTGTTGGGGGTTTCCTGGCCTCTGCTTAGAAACCTCAAGTAAAGATGAGTCAGTTGCTCCCCAGTGTGTTTTTTCACTGTAAAGCCAGATTATACTATCAGGAAATTCGTCCTACTGATTAGGCAGAATTAACCAGTTTATTCAGGCAAAGAAGGCACTGTCACAAGGGATGGGGCAAGGGAACAACCAAGTTGTGTTAGGTTGAAACCTCATCCAGCCTATAGACACAACCACAATGCTGGCATGAATTTTGGCCTGGGCAAGGGTAGTCTTAGGTATTCCGATATCCAGTTTAGGCTCAACAGAGTGGGCAATTTTCCTTAGAATGGAATTCAGGAGGAGGTGTCTTAAACCTCACTGAGGACTGAGGAAAGTTATTGTAAGATTTCACATTTTGTCAGAAGGCTTGAACCCAGAAATGTTTTTAAACAAAATGGGTCTTCTTTTTAAAGCCATAGGCTGTGCACCATGGGCCACTTCATTGTCTTAGAAATTGTTTTTAACTTTTTGGATGTTAAATACTATTAACTAATGATCCTGAAAATTGCCTCCTTTCCATACACACATCTGTGGAGTGGGAATATTTTGCTCCAGTTGTGAATGATTATTTTAGGAATGACTTCAAACAAAGGTAGCACACAGAGAGAGGTAGTACATTATCTACAGTAAAGGACGTAAGAGCATTTCAAGAAAATGGTCTAGAAGAGGATGACCCATCTTTTCTAAAGAAAATTAGTTAGTTGGTCACCTGTAGAGCAGGCTACAATCAAAGTACATCGCACTTCGGCCACTCTTGAAACACCCCACCAACCTCCAAACCCTTTAAGGAGGCATCCGAATTGAATCTTCCGGATGTAGTTAAAAAATAGGTAGGCCACTGAATCCAGAGGGCATTTCTGGATTCAGAGAAGCTGACATATAACAAAATGAACAGTGTTGAAGTAAATGAAATTACCCATATTATGGCTGTTCTATTTCATTAAAAGCCCCGTGCTTACTGACTGAATGAGAGAATCCAAGGTCTGTTATATCATTTCTTTGTAACTGTGAGGAAATAAGTAGTAGTTGCTATAATTTGATGCTTGTTCAAGGTTGAACATTTCCAACATTTTGGGTGACATGAAGTTCTTTTGCCAGTTTGGGGCAATTTCTCTTTCCACTACAACATATAGATGCACATTGGAGATACAACCAGGGCTGTTGGGGGTCCCTCTGCCCCCACCCAACCGTCTGGAGAGACTTTTTGTGGGCAAAGGGGCTGTTGAAGGGGGGAGGGAAGAGAGGAAATTACTCATATCTTTACCTTGTACAGTCTTTGTATCCACTCCCTAGCTAGTAGTTGACAGCAAAGCAGTTATGTTTGATCTGGTTTCTTACAGAAAACTGTGCATTTTTTTTTCCTGAGCATTGTGAAGCTTCTAAAGCTGACTAAAATTCATGTCGGTAAGATCATGGTCTGGATGTAGATATATGGACTGTAGCTGTTTTATGACAGATATCCAGCAGTATTGGTTTCTTAAAGCAACACTTGGTATTAAGGGCTTTACCTAAAAGAAGATTATGTCCAAAAGGTTTATTTTATAAGCCTTATTTTCAACAGTCTGGGCCTACTTCCTGTGAGCTAATCTAGTCTGAATGTGAAGGAAAGGAAGGGAGCAACATCAAATCGACAAAAATATGTTCCTAATTCATATGGAACTGCTATGACGTGACCATTTTTATTGTCTATTCTTTATTCGTAATGGTGATTATGGAAGTTGGAGTTACATGTTGAAAGGCCTCATACCCTCAAGAGTGGAATAGAACTGAACTAAAATTGTGTGGGTTTTTTTCACATTAAAACTAACCTTTTCATATTGTGCATGAATGACAAAAAATAAACACTCGATTTCATTTACAGTGGTGGTGGTTATGCACTTCATTGCTGCTGCTCCCACTGCCTCTAGTGATGCAAAAGATGGGCAGAAAATATGGTGTTCCCTTGGTTTTCAACTTGTGATAGTGCCAGTTAGTCAAAAATCTTTATCTATGTCAGGACTTCGGAAGCTCAACCAGAGTGAAGGGCATGCTTCCTGGACTTAGTCTGACATGGGATACAGAGCTTGAAAAAGTTAATTCTAGACAATTCTTCCCAGAATCCTCCATCAACCATGGCCACATGCTCTACTTGGTGGATGAGTTTTGAGGGTGTAGTCCAAACAAGTACCACTTTGAAGCTCTGCCTGGATTTGACTGGAAGGGGAGTGATGGTGGTAAGACTGGGTTCTGGCAGCCAGAACCAGTACAGACAAGCAATGTAAAGTTAAGCAAGACTTGATTTAATGAAGGTAGTTCCTTTCCTAATCTGAGCAGCGTTTGAGTGAAAAAAATTCCTTGGAGAATTTTCTGCTCGACTATGATTTAGAGTGAGAAAAGCTGGTTTGTTTGTTTGTTTATTTATTTATTTGTATTTTGATTTAATTCACATTCATTGGGGAGGTTTCTCATTAGCTTAGTGACACAAAATAGCCAGTAATATGTGATGTGACTTGGCAACTAGCTGAACGGAAATGCTATGATAGCCAAGAAACCAACTGGCTTATTATGTGGCACAAGCTTCAGTTAGCAACAGCTTGGCTTCTGAAGCAGGAGGCTGTTGCCAGTGGCAGCTCCTGTCCAGTAGGATGATATCACCATCATCATCATCATGACTGCAGAGCTGGAAGGGATCCTATGGATTATTGAGTCCAGCCTTTGGGACACAGTGGGGAACTGAACTCCCAACCTCTGGCTCTGCAGTCAGATAACTAAATCACTCAGCTATCCAGCAGTCCCCCTGCAAGGTGCTCCAGCACTTTTGTTGACTGTTTTACAGCTTAGTGTCTGTTTTTCGAGTTTCGTGTCTGCATCATACTACATCAGCCTTCAATGTAAGCAGTAACTTAGTAGGTTAAGCAGGCAGAAATTGCCTATGGGTGATTGAAGAGTGGGGAAGGGGTGGAATGCTGTCCTCTTTCTCAGCACCCAGCCAAGGAGGGTCAAGGAGCTTCTGCAGTAGCAACAGAACTCCTCATCCTTGCTTGACTAGACGACAACAGGCTTGTAAAGAACAAAATAAAAGAAAAAACGTTGCAGGCTAGTAATCTTTGTGTGCTTGTTTACAAGGTTGTACTGCAATATAACTCCGGCATTCTTGACCTAGGCTGTGGAATACTTTGGTTCTATTGAAAAATTATGCATATATTTCCATATATGCCTCTGTATATCGATTGCTGAGGAGACCAAACAATGTATGTTCCTGTGTGGTGCTACTTCTGCTGGTGCTTGTAGGTGCCTCATAAGCAACTGGTTGGCCCCACGGTCCAGAATGCTGACTAGATGGGCCTTTGGTTTCAGCCAGCGAAGCACTTCTCCAGTTCTCCAAAGGTGTGCTTCGAAGTACATATGCCTCTAGTCCTATGGCGTTATAACCAGCAGGCGTAAATTGCAGAAACCCTCTTTGTTGCTACAATGACTGTGTAGATAATTGTGACTGTATCCAGACTTGTACTGGAATCAGCCTTCTGATTTTTTTCCCCTTATAGTGAGGTATCCTTTTTTAGAGGTTAAGTAACTCATGTGGCAAGAGAAATAACTCCATTACTTAACTCTTACAACTGCAGTATGAGAAAGGCCGACTTTTCCTTGAGAAGAGCCTTGCTTGGCAATGTCTGGAAAAGGATCCAAAGAATAAAACCTGTCTTGAGATTTTAGTGGACATGTGCAAGTTTGTCCTCCCCATATTGTGCTTGTTTTGGAACATATGGGTGTGCCTACCTATGTTCATTTATTAGGAAATGAGGAGAATCTCTAGCACACACCTTGGGTTGGGCTCAGCATATAAAGAATAAATCACCTTTCTAAAATACGCAAATGGATGAAGCCATGTTGCTTCAGGGTTATAGAATGAGTCCTTTAAATTCCATTCTCCATTGGACCACACTAAAAGTGTTTAAGCTTAGTTTTGCCCATATAATTTTGATGCAAAGCACAGTTAAATCTGTTCTAATCTTGTCCTTCTCCCACTTTCTTTCATGATTTCTCTAGATCTGGGCTGCTCTGTGTTCCACCACCTTCATTACCAAAGATGGATGACCCACCTCCTAAAACTTGCACTAACGGGAAGCCTGAAGACTGTACAGCTGTACAGATGGAAAGCAAACCATGGTCTTGGGAAGAGAAGTCTTCAGGAGCCAATGGCGAGGAGCAGGTTCCTCCCCTTTTGCCTCCACCCCCATCTGGCACTGTTCTTCCTTACCCTCCCTATTTTGAGGGAGCCCCTTTCCCCCCTCCATTATGGTTAAGGCACACATATAATCAGTGGGTACCTCAGCCACCTCCACGGACTATAAAAAGAACGAAGAGGCGCTTGTCCCGAAATAGAGACCCAGGCAGGCTCATCATGAGCACCATTAGGCTGCGGCCAAGGCAAGTACTTTGTGAAAAATGTAAAAACACGTTGAATCCAGAGGAGAGTAATGCAGCCGGGCAGAATGCAAAGACCAGGAGGAAGCTTAGCATTCAGGACAAGGAGCAGAAGAGACACAGTGAATCTGATTTTGTGGAGAAGAGAAGCAAAAGAGAGAAGAGGGAAGAAGAAAAGTTTTCTGGTGAGCTATTGCATCGGACCCCAGTTATAAAAATATCTTACAGCACCCCACAAGGCAAAGGAGAAGTGGTGAAAATTCCCTCTCGTGTCCATGGCTCAGGGAAGTCATTTTGCCCTCAGCGACTATTGCAGAATGGGGAGGAGGACCAAGAGGAAACTAGAGACTCCGAACAATATCAGGAGTCCAAATGCTTTATGGACAAGTCAGCAAGTAGCCACCTTGCTTCCATTCCAAAGTTAAAATTAACCAGGCCTGTGCATTCCAGCATAGATGTGCCACCTCCAAAAATCCGGCTTAAGCCCCATCGGCTGAACGAGGGGGATAGTGTTTCAATTTACAAAGCAGAACTTATTGATGAGATGAATGTCCTTCCTAGAGGCAGAGAGTCTCGTGCTGCTGCTGCTGCATCTGGGTTTTATACTGATGAGTCTGCTGATAGGAGTTTAGCTGAGATGTCTTCAGGAAGCTCCTGTGAAGATGATGACTTCAAGAGGTTTCCTCAAAGTAAAGGTGGACATGATAACTTGGCTTTCCTTATGAAGTACCACAAAAGGAAAGCTGATTCTTCAAGCTTATCCGTGTGTAGCAATGACAGCCTTGATGAATCCAAGTCTTCTTCTAGCTCAGAAATAACATCACCAGAATTGTGTGACTTTTTACCTGGTGATGATGCATCTGTGTCTTCTTCCTCAAAAGATGAACGTAAGATTGTGCCCCCTTTAACCGTTAGACTGCACACACAAAGTGTCTCCAAATGTGTCACAGAAGATGGAAGAACTATTTCCGTGGGAGACATCGTTTGGGGCAAAATTCATGGGTTCCCATGGTGGCCGGCCCGAGTACTTGACATAAATCTTAGCCAGAAGGAAAATGGAGACCCTTCTTGGCAGGAAGCAAAAGTATCATGGTTTGGTTCTCCAACAACATCTTTCTTGTCACTATCAAAACTCTCCCCTTTCTCTGAATATTTCAAACTGCGATTTAATCGTAAGAAGAAAGGGATGTATAGGAAAGCTATTACAGAAGCTGCCAAGGCAGTTGAACATCTGACACCAGAAATAAGAGACCTCTTAACACAATTTGAAACATAATTTTGGCTTCAGTAACAGGTAAGTGTATAGTGGGGCAGGCTACATAATCCATGTGGGAGCCAGTTTAAGTCTGTATGTTGCATCTGTATTTTGCTTGGAGTTTGTTTTTCAAATAACTTAAAAGGGAGTAAGACAAGTTGAGACAAAACTGAAAGGTATTGCATAGTGTTTTTTTTTTATATTGCACATTTAACCTACATTATAGCAGGTGAGCATCTTGGTCACTAACAAAGCACCCCAAACCATCTTTTCCACTATTTGAAATATAACTAGTCAGTTTTTTATTAAACATTCTGTTTTTATATAATAGCTTTATTTTAAAAATAAAAATAATAATATTGATTAGGGAATATGGATGCATCCCTTTTTTAGAAAGCCAGCAATAATTTGGTTACATGTTCCCAACCGCAATTGCTTTGTATTGATTCCATCCTTATGAAAAAAGGTGTAATTTATGAAATTCCTTTATGTTGTCTGAAAATACTTACTTTTGGGTTTCTGAAAATGAGAGGTACTATTTACAAATCCTGAATATCTATTTCTTTTGTATAGTTAAAAATATCAATCATTATTATCACTGTGATTTTTTTCCTGTTTCTTTCCTCCCTCCTCCCAGAGCTCGGTGAAATTGTAGATATACACTTATTGATTTCTCTCCTTCCACTTGGAAAAAATCATTGTCTATTCCTCCCAGCTCTCACATTCGTACGGTTCATTTTTTCTGCTTGTCTGAGAAATGGATGAATCTGTCAATTTCTGTGACTCATTTCCCCAGCCTTAAGTTTGCTTCATCCTCACCTGTGTCCATTTGCAATTTTTTAAAAAAAGCATACAGAAGTCACACACATTTTTTTCTTCACATACATTTATCCTAATAGAGATGTTATACCATTTTGCTCAAAATAGACATGCTGCGAACAGTTTTAATAACACAGTGTAATTTTCCATTAATTTTTATTCTTTTTTAAATTGGAGGAACTGTGTTGCAGAATTTAGGAAAAGGATGAATCTGGAAAAATGATTGTCTTGTGTTTTGCATATTGATTTGGGAGGTGTGCATTAAATAGGTTCACCTTAAAATGTAAAGAAAATAAATTTCCACTTACGATACTTTTGCCCTCTGTGCAACTTTGTCATCAGTGTAAGGATATCTCATCGCACAGATTGTCAGCTCAACTCCCTCCAAACAACCTCTGTGCTTCTCCATCTAGTAACACTATTCTTTAGGAAACTGTCAACACTTACTGTTTATAGACTTATTTCTAGTAAGACATAAACATTGCACATTCTCTGCCCCTTCCAGCTTGAGAAAAACTGATGTGAGGGCAAATCCCATTGGGTTTAGAAGGCCCATGTTCTTAGCCTTTATGGACACTACACTTGAAGTTTGAAGGCAGCACCTATGCAGCAGTGGATGTCTTATAAAGCACCATGCTACTTGCCTTCAGTACACTGTCATATTTTATCAGAGTCCAGGTAGTTGGCTTAGAACCCTTTATGCTGTTATTGTTAGGTGAAGTTATTCAAAGATTTTTTTCAAACACATGGAAACACCATACAGAACTCCAGGAGCTTTGTTGCAGTAACTGGGGATGTATATATTTATGTTTTTCCTGTTGCTAACTGTGTTTACCTATAAGGAGCTGTAGTCTGGTTTCTAAGCCATATTCACAGTCTGAAGAGTTCTTTTTTTGGACAATTCCCAGACACACACAACACACACACACACCCCAATTGCTAGTGGCCTATATTAAGCTGAGGAATTCTGGGAGTTGTGGTCCAAAAGAGTAAAAATTTCCAAGCTCTGGCAATATTTCTTGCTTCTTACCCCTTTGATCATGTGTGTACATAGTTGTCTCTCCCCTTCCACTCGGCATACAGGCCCAATTTCTGGCTTGTTGATGATAGGCTAGCTGCTGAGCAACAGGCAGTAGAAATCTGTTTGTTTAGCTTGTTGGCTAGTGAACTGCCACAAATCACAATATAAAGTAAATTCTGTTCTCCATGATTACAGCTAGAGGAATTGTTAAACTCTTTGTTGTGCAGTTAATAAAAAAAGGTCAGGATCTTGAGCCATTTCAGGCAGGATCTAATGTTTGCAGCCATGTAATGGATTTTCTTCTTCTCTGTTTCTGCCCTCCTGCTTTGCAGCACGTAATCCCTCACACACATATGCTGTCTAAAGCAGTTCACCACATGTCCTTTGAGTAGAAAGCTTGCTCAGTTAGTGGAAACCCTTAATTGAGATACATTGGCATCAATTGATCAGAGCGTGCTCCAATTTTTAGAATTGAAATCAAGTCCACTAGCCTACTAGACACACCTTGGGTGAGCCTAGAACCACTACAGTGTAGTGCAAAGACAGACAGAAGGTAAAAGAGGGAGACATACCTACTGGGAGATATCTGGATAATTCCCAGATTTGAAAGGGTTTCTGATTGCTGGTTATTTAACAATACAGTAGCATAAATGAAAGGCTCTTTTTTTCTTTTCTTTTTTGTGTAGGCTGTTAAAGAAAGCTTGGAGGAAAGCCAGGAATAAATTTCTGTATGAAAAATCTTTATATGTCATTTCAGTGAGACTGTCCAAAGACATAGGTAGCACTTCGGAGCACTGATTATCGTTTAGCACATAGACTAAGACCTATTCAAGTGTGGAGGAAAAGAGGAAGTTCAAATGTGATTGACTCCATAAAGGAAGCCACAGCCTTAAATTTGCAAGAGCTGAGCATGGCTGTTAATGATAGGACATTTTGGAGGTCACTCATTCATAAAGTCATCATGAGTCAGAGGTGACTTGACTCACTAATGTGAGATAACAGAAAACGACACTTGTAGACCAGATGGAGATTGAGATTCCCCACTCTTGCTTTAGGTTGAAAAAGGGAGTGTTCAGTCTTTTGTCAGCTGTAAATAGTAGTAATCAAAGCTGTGTGGTTTTCCCCTTTCCTTCCCGTGACCTCTTTAGTTTCTTCCTTACCATGTGTTAAGTGAACTCCCTCCATAACAGCTGCTAGCTAACTCTTTCATTAAACTGGATAAATTGATTGCACAATTCCGTACTAGTAAAAAAATGGTTTCCAAAGCTAGAGTCGATAAATTAAAAGTGTGATGATTTTCACGTGGAGGTATAAGCAGCTCAGCTGGATTAGTATAAACAAACTAATGATGAAGCTCAAGTCACATGGTCTGTCAAGCCTTGGGCAGAAGTATGATTCTTAACTAATGGAATTTATTTATTTCCCATAGAGGCTTCAGGCTGTATGGCTCTGACACAGTTCATACAATTGGATTTTTTTTTTAAAATCAAGTCTGGGAAGAAAAAGCCTTGATGAGATTAGAGTTTGGAAAGTTGGACCTTTCCAAGCCCAAGTCCCTCAGCCCTTCCTGAGCTGGCTGAGTTGGTTTCGGAGGTGCTGCTGGAATCCTCTAGACTTGCAGTACTGGGGGACTTCAACATCCATGCCGAGGACACCTTATCAGGACTTAGGTCCTTCATGATGACCATGGTTCTGTCCTAAGTGATATTTGACTCCACTCAGATTGCAGGGCAGACTCTGGACCTAGTCTTCTGCGCTGGTGATCTGGATGTGGAGGAACTCTTTATTGTTCTGTTCTCATGGACAGATCACTAACTGGTGGGGTTTAGACTTACTGGAATTCACAACCTCTACAGGGGTTGGGGGACTGATCAGGATGATCCACCCCTGTTTTCTGTTGCCCTTGCAAGCCATCCTGTTGAAGCCCTGATTGACCTCTGGAATGGGAAAATTGCCAGAGCTGTGGACAGAATCACTCCTAAGCATCCTCTCCCATGGAGTCAAGCCAGATGAGTCCCCTGGTTTACCAGGGAGCTGGCAGTGATGAAACACATGGGATGGAAACTAAAGTGACAATGGAAGAAAACTCAGAACAACTCTGACTGAACTTGGGCTAGAGCTCATTTGCAGGCGTATTCTGTGGTGCTGGCCAGAGTGAAGAAATAATTCTTCCGCTTTACATCTGCACAGAATCATCCAGCAGAGTTGTTTCAAGTGGCCAGGGGCTTCATACATGCCCCACCAAAAGAACAAGAGGTTGACCACAGCAACCTCCTGTGAGGAATTTGGTTCCTGCTTGTCCCATTATAATGGATACATCTCAATTGGTGCAGCCTAAGGATGGGGACAGGATTCTTGCAGGGGTGAAAGCCAATGCATGTATGCTAGACGCTTGCCTCTCCTGGCTTATAAAAACAGCCAGAGGGGGGATGACCAAGTGAGTAAGTGGAGTAGTGAGTGCCTCCTTGCAGCAAGTTGGGATCCCAACATGTTTAAAGGAGGCAGTAATAAGACCATTATGGGAAGAGGGGACCACCCCTCCTTGAATCCCACTTTACTGGACAACTATCAGCCAGTCTCAGATATTATATTTCTAGGTAAAGTGCTGGAGCATGTGGTGGTTTTCTCAGCTCCAAGGATTCCTGGATAAAATGTATTATCTAGACCCTTTTCAACCTGGCTTCAGGCCAAGCTATGGGATGGAGATAACTTTGGCCGCCTTGCTGGGTTGCAGTCAAGAGGGAGAGGGGATAGTGGAAAGAGAGAGAGAACTGGAAGTGCAGAGAGAAAAAAGACACCACTCACTTTTAGTTCTGACCCTGCCTGTTATTGGCTTGTGCCTCCCAGTAGAATCCCCTTAAGGGAAGCAAAAAGGTTTCCCACCCATACTTGAGGAGGTCAACTTAAATTTCCTGTTAAGTAAGGGAATTGCATGTTAAGTCTAGGTATTGCATGTTCCCTGGCCCTCCTGATCCAGAGTCCATAATTTCTCACAACCTCAGATCATTCAGTAGGGCGGTGGGGATGTAGATACCTAATAGGCTTTGGGCAGGTACTACGTTCCATAAAAGCAGCATCGAAAACATTGCATCCTAAATAATGTTTCTCTGGGAGGTTCTCAGATGTTGGCAGAATTTGGGACAGTGTCTCAGAACATGGGAGCAGCCATCACAGTCTCTCCATTTTTGCCGTGGTATTTTGCAGTCATAATAGCGTATGTTTCAAAAGCATGCGGGACTGGGACTGTCTCTTCTGCTGCAGCATGTTACGTGAAAATATTTGATAGTGAGAAACCTGCCATCCATTGTTAATCTTCTCATTGAACAACTAAAATGAACCTAGTTTCAGCAGTTTGAAACCCACAACTCGGAACTGGAGATGCAAACTGAAAAACCAAAGCTTGGAAAAGTTATTTCCACAGTCCCCCCCAGCCAGCATGGCCACTTTTCCAAATTTTCCCCTTGAAGAGTCAAAGCTGATGACTCATGTCATATATGTATGTACTAATACCCTCAATTTATGTATTTTGTCAGGGCATGAATAATTCTTCTGTATATTTTAAGCTGCAGTTAGGCAGACTTCAGTCTTCTGGGATCTGATTAGTCTGTGTTTCATTTGTATTTTTAACCAAAACCTCCTGCCCACCAGCCAAGTAAGGTACAACTTTGGCAGTTCAGGTGGCAGACAAATGCTTGGAACAGGGGTAGGCAACTGCAGTATGGCCAGGGACCAATTCTCTGTTTCCCGGATGCTTGCTGAGCTATACCAACCAATCGGATGCAACCCTGCCCCTAGAAAAATCTAAACCTGCAAAAATAGCCAGGGGAGTTCTATGTTGTACACAGGCTTCATTTTGCTCACCCTGACTTAGAATGAAGAAACCAGTTGCCTCTGAGCACATGTTTAACCCAGGAAATCTATTTTCAGAACCAGAACTGAACTTGCAGTCCTTTTACAGAGAAATTCACTCCAGATCCTTTTATATTGTTGCTGTTAATTAACCAAGTGGGAACTCTGGCAGAACTACTGCAAACCATCCAAAAATCTACCGGTAGTCCAAAATCTTCATTCTTTCTTCTCCTTTAGGCTCTGATTGAGTTCCATGATTATTCAATATATTTTCATAATATTCTGAAATCTTTAGCCAAGATTTTAAAAATATTTGTAGTTTTTTAGTGTGTGTGTGTGTGTGTGTGTGTGTGTGTGTGTGTGTGAGAGAGAGAGAGAGAGAGAGAGAGAGAGAGAGAGAGAGAGAGAGATTCTAAATACAGATTGTGTTATTTGATATATCTTGGCAGCTTCAGGGCTTGGCTTATGGCATACAGAAACCCCAAATTATTCTTTTGTTGTCAAAGACAATGGTCTTCAGCTTTTTATTGTAGTTAGATTGTAATATTTTGGACTCTATCCATCTGAGACAATTTATGAAAGACACATTTGTTTTGGGGGAGTGTCTTGGTTAGTTAAGACACCAAAATAATGTATCATGTTTTATTACCTTCTGACGGTTTTGAATACTTGAACTACATTCTCTCCCTCCAGACACATATATAACATAAGAGGAAACAACATAAATAGAGTCTATTCAAGGTATCAGACAGCACCAACAAAAAAAGTTACAAAAATAAATATTTCCAAGATAAATACATTGCACTTGGGTTTGTAGAAAAAGCAGTAAAGATTAAATGGAGACAGAAATGTTGGATAGTTTCCTGTTTATGAATTAAGTGAGTGGGGATACCAAAAAAGTCATCCATAATATATTTTCTCTTCTCTTCTTTTGAGTGAATTTGTTGTTAGTAAAGGACTATTACTTTAACTGTAATTTTCATGCAAGATGCAGCTAGTTCATTCACAAGTATTTATTGCTTGGTGTGTAGATAATGAAGCTGTCCTCCTGAATATAATGTTATCAACAGGGCTTATACCTTCAACCTCAGTGCTTCCCTTGGTGAAGGGAAGGGATATATTCAGCATATGTGTAGATGTCAGTCATGTCTTAGATATTTTATTAAAGCCATCTATGTCTTAAGTCTCTTGGATACCTTATAGATTGTGATTTTGTCTGTGCCCAGTTACAGCCTCTTATTATCCAGATGTCCTTGTTTGACTGTTCCTGTTTTGTACTACCTTTTCCTTGGGAAACAGCCAAACATGTAGCATCTTTCAGATACATTTGTGAGACCTTTTTGTTTAATCTAGTTTTTCAAATTGCCCTGTTCTTGCTTAAAGATGTCCATAAACCTGGACACAGATTTAATTAATAATATTTTGTCTGGGTATGTTTCTTGTGATGTGGGAAATAAGTACTGCCATACAGTCAGATTCTTACTGGGATTAATATTGTAGGTTCTCTTTCCTATTTGCTCAGGCTGGATATATTTAAACATTCTGAATGCAAAGTAAACTAACCCAATTTTTTATACCTGCAATTCATCAAGTGAAATTTTAATTCATGCATATTTTGTGTCCATGTTTAAAGAGGGATATGTTTTTTAAGAGTACAGTTCTAGTTAAAGTGCATTCCCATCTTCTAAAATGAGTGTGCTCCCTGTCCTTTCTGTTTGTACTGTGTGGTTTTGTACTTAGAGGGTGAGAAAAGGAAATGCATGTTGGATATTATTCAAATGTGGGAAGCTTAGAAAATTGATAACTTCACAGTCTTGCCTTAGTTCTTGACAAAGGTGTTTCAACAGAGCCTTCTTCTGAGAAGTTGCCTTAGAAAAATTTTCTCATGCACTGAGAATTTCAGTGGAATATCATCTAAGTCTTTGCATTTCATAACTTTAAGACAAGAAACAAGGGCAATATGTTTTTGTTAAATTTTTCTAGTTATATAAGTGGAGAACCTGTAATGATTTTGTGTAAAATGTTAATATGTTCTTGTTGGTGCAGTTTCTAATTATATAGCCCAGTTCTATATATGCCTGCTCAAAAGTGAGGCTGACTTTTATAGGACATAACTTCCAAGGGAGCGAATATAGAATTTCAGCCTTATTTGTGGTTTAATACATAGGAAAACACATTAAATGTTGCTCAGGAAAATAATGCTGAAGATTTTAAATGAGAGACTCTCCAGGAACATGTAGTAACATGCCAAGGAAAGCATGTGGGGGAGAGATTGACAGATGGAGGGGGCTGACAGTTGTTTTCAGACTTGTAGGTCATATTCAAAGAAGGCTCTGCCTTAGCAAAGGATACTGCTTGCACCACTTGGCACAGTTTTCACTCATCAACCCACCCTGTCTATGGTCCCAGTCTCTCCCCTTCCAATAATAGCTACTGTCTTGGAGGAATCTCTTGAGTAGAGTAGGGTTAGTCAGTGAAATTGGTGCAAATTGTGTGTATCGACTTAAGAGGATGGAAATGTTTTCCTTTAAAGCAAAGGCACCACTGGATGTAATCTATAATGAAACCTGCAGTAATTTCCACAAGAGACAGAAGATGTGGCACCTCACATTTAACTGCAGACTGGAGATGAGATTTTGTTTCTGTGTTTGATTTCTGTGTGCTGCAGTAGGAAGGAAGGCACGCAACTGACACCACAATAGTAGACTTGCCTTTAAAAATATTGGTGCTATAAAAGCAACTACTGATTTATTTGCCTTTTAAAAAAATCATCTATCTTGTATTTGTATTTATCCTCTACATTTAGATACAGTAAGGATTAAATAAAGCATCTTTCTCTGTCCTTTCATATTCTGTCCTGAAAGGAAAACAGATGGTTGAAATAAAAACGGTTGTCAACAGTTTAGCTTTTCTTGCACAGGTGGGGAAGATCATAGAAATATTCCAGCTTTTGCCCTGCGTAAGGATGGTTGCTTCTCTCTGCTACCCCATTCTGTTGTTGCACGTGGTTCTTTTAAGTGTGGTTCTTCAGAATGAGCAACTTGCCGAGCCTTTTGGTTTAATAAAACAGTGGCCATGACTCTTTAGTTTGCTGAGACAGGTTCAGCCTGTGAAGTTCTGTGCTATATTTAGAAGGATAGCTGTATGTACACACTTTTTCTGGTTGCTGCTGGACTGCATGGTGCCACTATCAGTTAACTGCTCTCCTTTTTTCACTTTCTTTAAGGTAACAGAAGATAAGAGTACAGCTGTCCTAGAGTTTCACGAAGTCTGTAAACAGCCTGACACACATCCCTGGGAGAATCGTAAGGTTTCAGTGCACATGGCAGCAGGATATGTTTTCAGACTGGTCCAGCTCCTTCACCTGTGAACAAAAACCAGCATCTGGATAGCTCAGGAGGCATTCCAGAAGCTAGTCTGACCAAAAGTCATAAGGCTGCTTAATGCAAAGAAGCACGTTGGCGAGTAATATTTTGATGAACTTGAAGACCTGATTAAATACTATGTCTTGGAATGTATTTATTTACCTATAAAATGTTAGCTACTCTTGATAATTCCTACCCCCACTTACACACACATTGCTGCTGCTTTTACTTAACGGAATCTCTCACAACCTTTAATTTTAACGCTGCAGAACTGTTTACTCCAGTTATGTACACACTTGAGAAGGGACATGCAATAGAATCGAATCAGTGTAGTCTTAAAGTGAAAATGGACTCATTTTTGTGTCTATTAAAACTTGGAGAATGTGCAACACATGACCTCTGGATTGCTTTTATTCTAATTAATAAGGCTTGGGCCTTGTTTGTGTTCCTTCTTAGCTTGTGGTCTCCTGCCACGTCTCCCTTCAACAAGGGAAAGCAAATTATCAGGGTATAGGCACCAAGCACTTTATATTACAGCTGTAGCGGAAATATAAGGAAACGACTTCTTACATGTATAGTGAAAACAAAAATCATTGTAATAACAACTGAACATTGTAACTTCCTTAGTGAATAACCTGGATATCTGAGCTCCCTAATTTTTATGTGCCTGAAGCTCAGTTATTTACTTTGGCTGTGCCTTAGCCCAATGCAGCCTGCTTCGCAGAGGCTTTTTTTTGGTCATAGCTCATCAGAAGAGTCTTCTGCACAGTGTAGACAAGCATCCAGCCAAACAGTTGTCTGGTCAGGTGACTGGCTTAGCCAGGTGATCTGTTCCTTGTAATAACTGGAAATACAAATAATCTGTTATCTTTATAGAAATGATATAGAGGCAGGTACACACCAGGCACATCCCTTTTGGTTCTCCATTAAAAAAAAAACTAAATGCTTCTGGCTGTTGTAGTTACATAGCTCAGCTTCTAAAAGTTGACAGAGTCTGAAGTGGTGTGTCCCAGATTCATGATAGCTGAGACATGCTCTCCCTTTCCCTCCCCTCTTCTCTTTACTTCATTCTTCCCCTGAGAAAAGTCTTGTTTCTTAGGTTGAAAGAGTAAAAAATGCGGCTGTGCCCCTACTGTTTCTGCACAAATTCCTCTTCTGAGCTCATTCTGTTTAGAAGGAGGCGAGCTCACAGTGACAATTCATGCAGAATTATAACAACTGGCCGCCTCTAGGCATGAGTAATTCTTCTAGGTCGCTTGTCAGGAGTGACTGACTGTTTGAGGCACAGCTAACGTAGGGAAGGAGTAGAACTGCTTACCCTCAATATAGGACATCCCTTGTGAAGAGGGTGTTTGGGGGCAGAGAAGATGGTTAGGCTGCTTACTTATCAGAGAATAAGTTCTGTTAAAAGTGGGACTTCAGAGTAGAGATGTATTGGGTAGCACTATCACATGTCTATCTGGTTTTTCATTGTCTGCATTTCAGATGTGTACATAAAGGGACAACACAACAGAAAAGCAAGCAGAAACACTTTATACGACACAGAGCATAAAATGTATTATATCTTTGAAGCCTGTCCACAGGCTATTCAGGGTGCTTCCTCAGACGGGTTGGGATTTGTCGATTCAACTGCAGTCATCCCAGCTCTAGAGTCAGGCAGACAAAAACAACTGAATGGGGGAAAAGGAGACTTGTTTGCACATTTGCTAGACGGGATGAGATAATTAAAACAGTAAGTATATATAACAAGACTTAGACTGAAAAGCTGAGAATCAACAATATGGGTACCTTTCCTCTGGCTGATAAAAGAATATGGAAGGAGTGAGTCACCCCATCTTGGAGCTTTATACAGGGCATATATGTATGTAAGGATTCAATATGCCTGCACTGGACTAATTGAGAGTTAGATTAGCTGTTAAAGCAAGAAGCCAACTGATCTCAACCTCTTCTCTCAAAAGAAGTTTTGAACGCATAAACAGTGAACATAGCTCATAGAGGAAGGCTGGGTCATACTGGGTTTTTTTCTGATCAAATAATCATCAAGGTGAGATTGTTGTAAGATAAACCATATCCAAAGATACATAATGTGATTTTTACAACACACAAAGGAGTGACTAGCTATGTTTTCTCCAAAAAATCACTGACATATCAGAATGTGACATGTTCCTGTACTTGTGGAGAGTCCCCATGTAAGCAACAACCCAGATTTTCCAGGATTCTTGCATGGGTGGGGAGTGTCCATGTGAGGAGGCACATTGCCCTCTCAAGAAGGCGAGCAGCAACACCGGAGTTGGGCTAGATATACCCTCTAAACGTGTGAGAAAATTGTCTTTTTGAACACAGGACTATGGTCCCCAAGGGGCTTTTTCTAAAACCTATTCAGAAGTGACGATTAGCACACAGTGTTGCAACCAGCTTGTTGTCAGGTAGCTGTTACAGGAATTATGTTGCTTTTAGCTATTTAATGGTCCCCACTTCATTCATGACGAGAGTCATTCTCTTCAAAGGTAAGAGCAGATGATATCTTTATTGAATCGCTAAAAAACTGCTAACTTTTGACATACCTGGCTGAATAGCTCAATGGTATAGGTATCTGCAGAGCCAACGGTTGGCAGTTCAATTCCCCACTGTGCCTCCTAGGGGAAGAGCTAGCCTGTGTAGCCATGGGCAAGCTGCACAGTCTCAGGATGCCGCCAGAAGAAGGGAATGATTATTCTTAAGGATGTAGGTTTCGGATTCCCCCCCAGTAGCCATTGGTATTTTCTCTCCCAACTGGTGCTTGCAGCATGCATTTTTGAAATCACCTTTAAGAAACAGACCTAGCACAGACATCTGCCAAGATGTGGGGGCTCTCTCCCCCCCCCCACCCCGTACACTACAATATACACTCTACAATGTATTGGTGCACAACCTGAAGAGGACTGGTTTACATTGAAAGCTGGCTATTTGTTTCATTTTTTAGCAGTCCAATAAAAAGTGTCACCTACCCTTTTCTAAGAACCACACAACTTTGCTTGTCCATTCTCTTCAAACCTTTAAAGATTTCAGCCCTGGGTAACTGAAGGACTTGCTTGCCCTAGCTGAAACTAAGTCTGTAATATATTTTTCTGAGGGTGTGCTTTATGTCCTGTTACCTCTGGAAGTTTGGTTAGTAGTAATTCAAGACAGGTCTTGTCCAGTAGTGGCCCCTAGGCTGTGAAATTTTCAACTTCACAGATTTTTCTGACCCCCACAGTGCACGTCTTCCATCAAGCTATGAAGACTGTTTCTGACTTTGGCCTTTAGAGATTTCCAGTTCTCTTGGTTTTTTGCCATTAGTAAGCTGTGTTGTTTTTGTTTATGACAGACTTTGCCGATGTGCATTTCTAATCCATGGATTCAATTATTGATGTCATTTTTCTGTTTTTATTCTAACTATCCTCTTTTTATTCTTTCTGGACAAAAAAAAAGGCCTATAAAATAAGCATTTAAAACTGATTTTAGGCTTAAAACATGCAATAACTTTCTGGGTGAATGGAAGGTAATTTTTACAAAGGCATTGTTACACTTGGTACATAACACTCAACCCATTTCTCGCATGTGATAAACTGGTTTTGCAGCAATTTGATTGTTTCAGAAAACCTTGTTAGACCAGAAGTGACTATGGGACAAATTCAGAGGAGGTAGAATGCAATCCCAACTGCCTTCAGCTCTCTTTAAAAACTTGGGTCATATCCAGTTGGCATCCCTTGGCTGACAAAAGTTTCCATGAACAGAATGGAGAGACAAGTAATATTTGAAGATTCCAGTTCCCACCCTGGGAAGTTTTACATCTTCCTCCACATATCTGCTCCAGGAGGTTTAGGGAAGATTCAGAATAGGATGGGGAAGCCCTGGGATTGCAAGTGAAAGGGAAAACAAAATAATCCAGCTTCCGTACCCATTTTTTTTCTATTGATGAAAGCCTCTCCTGGATCACTGATCATTCTTCAATGGAGGGAACGCCAGTTGGATATAACCTACTGCAGTTGATGGGGTTAGTTTGAAGTTGGCCAACTGGAGTAGAGCTGCAAAGCTTAAAATGTATTACTTCCCAAGAAAGTCTCATTAAAATGTCTCCTTTAAAAAACCTCTACTGGTGTTTTTAACAGAATTTTTTTTTTAAAGGAGGAGCAAAACCAAAGATACAAACTATAATTCAACTCATAATGAATCAGTCCACAACACTGGGTAGAACTGGTTCACAAAAATATTCAGCCCAATATAGGCCACCAATGGTGACAGTTTGGAAGAAATACTGAAGGGAAAAGAGTATATGTACAGTGACATAAAATTTCAGTCATCAGAACCTTGAGGGGAACTGATATGACAGCATTCATACTAACAAGATTGAGGGAAAACATCTTGAGTGGCAAAGCCAACAAGCCAAAAAAAGGGAGTTGCTTAGAAGATGAATACCTTCACTGGATGGCAGGGGAGATACAATTAAAAGAATATTTTCCAATGGGGTTCAAGTTGTCAGAAGATGCATTTGTTGTATATTTGTACTGAAAATACAAAATCTGAGAAGAAAGAGTGCGTGCCTAATAGAACCATTGGTAGATTGTTTAAGTTACGTGATGGATGGAAGGAAGGGGATCTCTTTTGTCTGTTTTTATTAGCTACATAGCTTCTGAAAAATTGATATTCAACTGTGGTATATTATTAAGTCTAAAGGGCCTCCAGGCAGGGATTCTGTCCTGAACAAGCAAACGTGTCTTTGTGAATACTAGTCCAATGAAGTGTTGGTCCTGAGATTGTGATGGGTAGGGAAGGAATCGCCTCTGATTTTCTGCATATTTAAATACATACCACTGCTTCAGTTTGGCAAATGGGGCAAAATAGACTCTTTCTCCACTTTGCCTACCAAACTTGAGAATAGGTTCTGTCTGTGAAATAAGATGTAATCTGAATGCAAAAAGCATCCTTTGCAAGTTGGAATAAATGTCACCTCGCAGAAGCCTCAAAGCTACATAAAGCAGGTTACAGAAATATTTGTTCAGCTGAGCAAACTTTCCCAACTGTAAAAGTTCTGACCAATTGAAGTTGTGTTTGAAGTAGGAACAGACTGGTGTCTAAAGTCTTCCAAGTGTTTTTAAGACTGGCTTCTGCAAAGGAGTTTGTTCTCCCGCCGCCCCCAAAAAACAAGGGCAAGCGCTATTAATAATCCTGGAAAAGATTATGCCGCTTAACATGACATGCATTGAAGTAGTCCTTGGGTTGCTTAGGGTTGCACAAGACTCAAGCACTCCACACTGTAGTTTCTATTCCTCCTCTCCCCCCCCCCC
Source organism: Intellagama lesueurii (assembly GCA_037013535.1). Taxonomy (NCBI): domain Eukaryota; kingdom Metazoa; phylum Chordata; class Lepidosauria; order Squamata; family Agamidae; genus Intellagama; species Intellagama lesueurii. The sequence goes on along the minus strand of JBAJHW010000003.1, from coordinate 189,516,631 downwards.
CATGGGAGAGCAACCTTCGAGCAAGCAATTATACAGCATACAAACTGCCAGCTCTTCCTGTGCTCTCTTTAGCTGCACAAATTAGCTAATATATTTACAGGAAATAGTCTTGATGCCATCCAGTGTTTGTGGCTCACTTCACTTCTCGTTTTATTTTTTCCCTATGCATGACCAAGGAAAGTCAGGGTTGTTTATGAGGGTATCACAGGCTGTGCAAACTTATCTGTGTAAAAAAAATTTTTTTTTCAAATTAAATATGGGTTGCACTGTATTGGTTTTGTTTTGTTTGCTAATAATTCAGTGGAGAGGTCATTGTTTATTATGCCATGTTTAGTTTATTATCTGGAAAAATCAAAGTTCACTGATACATAAATGAAATGGCCGCTTATGAAAGAAGGCAGATGTATCCCCACCCTTATGTACACATTGAATTAGGGCCCAGTGCTCCTTGCCAATTTATAAAAAAATCTGTGTTGAATACAAATTGGCTGAGAAAGTCCCGTTGTACCAATCAGGGGCGTAGAGACCAATTTTACCATGTTTTGAGGGGTTTACATGATGCCTTGGGCTCCCACAGCCTCATTTTTAAGAAAAGGCCATTAGATGGTGCAAAGGGGCCGCCAATGTCTGGGGGTGGGTGGGATGGGGGGGTCACAGGAGTGGGTGTGGCCCTCCAGGGTCAAGGGATGGGTGTGTACAGCTGCAGGACCACTGAAGATTCACCACCGCTGTATTAAATAATGGATTCTCCTCTGAATACGTTCATTATAAAACCTGAAGTGCTCCTTTCTATAAGGTTCATTAACAACCTGGCTATGTGATTTTTCTTTCTTACTTGTAATAGTAGTGGTTGAATTCAGTATTTAGACACTGGTTTGTAATATACGTATTGGTTGGTGGGGAGAATGGATTAATTGCTATCTGGAATCTTACTACATGAGCTCATAGGTCCATAGAAGACAACAGTGTGGTGGCTGATGTTAATCTTCACATTCGTCCTGATTGTTCTTTGAATATCTGGCATTGTTTGTTTGAATATTTAATTATTTAAAGCTAACCTATGTGTATGTACAGATCCTGATTAAGGATGCACAGTAAGGTGTAGGATGTTAAATCTGGAATGGAGAACTCAGGTTTATAAATTCTTGCAAATTACTGCCCAAGTTTATCAAAGTAAACTATACCACACTGTGTTGATTCTTATTGATGGGGGTGGGGGCAGTGGAGTGCAAATCTAATAAATAAACAAATCATGCCTTGAGAGTGGATAGCTGTTGACAAGGTATTCTTGTGTTCAGTGGTTCATATCCAAAGCTTCCTTCCTCCAATAAAAGGACTCCTTGGAAGGAAGGAATCCCACCCACTACTTCCTACTTTGGAAATAATGTAAGTGATTCCTTCACCAGACCCCTCTTGTAAAGTACATCCTAGTTAGATTACATAACCATGAAACTTGTCTTTATATTATAGAAAATATTACGAGTAATAGACGAATAAAAATAAATGTGTTTCTTATTCATCTTATGGGAAAGTGATCATCTGTTCAGGTTGGTAAATTTGCAAGTGCAGTTGCTTTTGGACGAGAGTAATATGTGGGGTTACATCCTGATATCCCTTTTATCCCTGAGGTTCCCCATGTGTCCTCATAATGTATGGGGATGTCTGGGGAAAGGATAGGAAGAGGAAAAAATTGCATTGTGTGAGCAGAAATCTGTTTGCATGACATTGGATTTCACCTTCTGGGTTTAATAAACTGCTGAACAGGTAAAATGCAAATGCAAGTTAAAAGCATTCCCATTGCATATTAACTTTAGTCTGTCAGTGCCAGAGCAGGAGTCATAAATCTAACCAGAAATACTGGATTGTTAAAATACAATATGTGAGACCTGCATTGTAAAGAACAGCCAGAAGGAACTTAGCTTACTCCACCCTTCTGCTAAAGTACAATAACAACTTCTCAAAGATTTTCACCCAAAGATTTTAATGCTAAAATAGATATTTTGTCTTGGAAAATGTCTTTATTACTTTTTCTTAACCTATTCCTTAACTTTATCCTATTTCAAATAGAGAAAGAAACACCAAATGACAATCTTTGACTGGGAAGACAATTTTTTTTTCTAACTGTATTCTAGAATCTGGAGGAGAAGATGATTTCTGATTTTAGTGACTAGCAAACCTAGATAAAGTAAGTAATAATATTTGTACTAAATGTAGAAACACCTTATTACATGGTGTTACTGATGAGGAAATGTTTCTGCACCATGCATCAATTTTCTCTTTGCATTACCTCTTCCCCAAAGTGGAATTTTCTTCTCCTCCCTATCTTGGATTTAAATTATCATCATCATCTTTTCAGCACTGGTTAGGCCTCATCTAAAATACTATGCACAGTTCTGGACACTACACTTTAAGAAGGATGCCAACAAAACTGGAGCACGTTCAGAGGATGGCAAGAAGGATGATCAGGGGACTGGAAACTAAGCCCTATGTTTAGTCTTGAGAAAAGAAGACTGAGAGGAGATACGATAGCACATTTCAAATACTTGAAAGGTAGTCATATAGAGGAGGGGCAGGATCTGTTCTTGATTATCCCAGAGTGCAGGACACTTAATAATGGGCTCAAGCTACAGGAAGTCAGATTTAGGCTGACTATCAGGAAAACCTATCTGTTAGAGCAGTACAACAATGGAACCATTAACTCAGGAAGTGGTGACCACTCCAATACTGGACGCATTCAAGAGAAAATTGGACAACCATGTCAGATCTGCTTTGATTTGGATTCCCGCCTTGAGCAGGGGGTTGGGCTCAACTCCCTTATAGGTCCCTTCCAGCTCCATGATTCTATGATCACTATCTTAGAACTGCAAACCTTCTGTATTTTTTAAGTCCATATAACACTGCTATAAAAAATTAATAGGGCAACCTTCCCTAAAAGTTAAAAGTGAAACATATGAGGGACAAGAATCATAATGTATTGTGATGTATTCCCTTTGTTGGAGAGGGTCAGGCAAGAGTAACAGGAGTAAGCAGTTTGTGAGTTTCAGAGATTGTTGGATTGCAACTCTCATCAGCCCTCACTATTGGCTCTGATTGCCAGGATTAATGAAAGTTGTAATCCAACATCAAATGACTGCAGGTTGCCACCCCTACTTTGTGGACTCCACCACAAACCTTCCTCTTCTAACAAAAGCAATAGGCAGAGCACTCAAAGACAAGTACTGCTCTAGAATCTGCGGTGCCTGTGGTAGGAAGACAGGTTTGCTGTATCTTTTACTATTTTTTTCCCTCTTTGCAGGTATCCTCCCACCGAAACCAATTAACAGGGTCAAAATGGAACCTGGCAGAGCAATGAGGGCTTTTGAATCAAATGCAGTTGAAGGTCTTGTTTTTAGATGATACAATTATTTATCTATAAAATTTTCAAGGCCCCCCCCAAAAAGAAAGAGGTACATCCTTTGACCCTCAACTTCTGTAGTTTTCAGCTGGTATACATGATTTCCTTTCCCTCCCCCCCTTGCTTTTCAATGCCTGCCATTTTCATCAGGAAATGTGGCAATGTGCTATGACTACAGATGGGCATGAAACAGAAAAGTGGTGATTCATTTTGATTTGTGATTCGTCAAGGTCGAATTAAAAATTTATGAATTTTTTTCTCACAAATCAATGAATTGATTCATTATTATTTTTTTTTACTTTAAAACCCTATAAAATAGCCCCTGAACACCTAGAGAAACCAAATTCACAGGGAAGCTTCCCCTGACTCTCTGCAAGTTTGGTGAAGTTTGGGTTTCAGATGTCCAAGTTATACATCCACCAGCAGGGCCTCCCAGGAAAGTTCCTCCCCAGGCATCTAGAGACACTAAAATCACAGAGAAGCTTCTACTGACTCTCTACAGTCCCTCCAAGTTTGGTGAAGTTTGGGTTTCAGACATCCAAGTTATATACCCACAAAGTGGGTCCCCCCCCCAGGAAAATCCCCTTTAGCACATGGCTTGGGGGAACACAATCTTCATCAAGCTTGGAGGGATTGTAGAGGAGAGTCATGGGAAGCTTCTCTGGGATTTTGGTGTTTCTAGGTGCCTGTGGGGGGACTTTCCTGGGGAGCCCTCTTTGTGGGTGTGTACCTCAGATATCTGAAACCCAATCTTCACCAAACTTGGAGGGATTGTAGAGGAGATAAGGAGGGTGCTAACCCTGCAATTTTGGTGTCTCTATGTGCCTGGAGGCCATTTTATAGCTCAACAAATCAAACATCTCTAAAAAATTCCTTGATTTCTGATTCGTGGGGGCATTGATTCATATGAATACAAATGATGAATTAGCGATTTTTGAATGAATTTGGTGATTCATTTTTTAATTTGTGCCCATCTCTAGGCATGGCGTATTAAAATTCTTGGGTAACTTGAACATTTCAGCTTGCCTTTCATATGACCTTGTTGCTGTGTTTTGATCTCTATATGAGTTGGAAGGATCAGTAACTTGTTTTGACTGAACTCTAAGAACAGATCACTTCACACATCACAGAGAATTAGATGTGAAGTTCTGACCACAGTTGTTTTTTCAAGTAAGCTCTTCTGTCAGTCCATCAAATGCTTGGCTTCCATTTGGAAGCGGCCACTGGTGCACAAAATCGTCCTTCTGACACGCAAGGGAAAGTGAGAGCATATTTGGCCAGTTTTTCACCAGTTGCACTGTTTGCTGGTTAAACTCTATCTCACTCAGGAAAAAAAATATTTCTGGTGGCACCTTGAGATTTAATGTGATATTTGCCATACGTTTTAATGAACCACACAACCCTCTTCACCAGATGTAAAGTTTAACAAGTTTTATTTGACATCAGATACACCAGATACAAGCGGACTGTCATCTGTGAAAGTTTATGACAAATAAATCCTGTTATTTACATTTCCACAAGAATGTTCATGTGTTGTATTGCTCTGAGTGACTGATTCTGATCTTTTAGCAGCCTGGTCCAATATTCTTTAAACTCAGGGAGGACCACTTCGTATACCAACCCCTCCCAAGCATTCCTCTGAATTCCATCTTTACAGGACCTTGAAACAAAGGATAACGCCTTTACAACTCTAATCCTTGAGTTGTGGAATGACCTCTACGTGCATAAATGCACATAGTTCCTGGCCCAGGGGGTATTGGTGGGGAAAGAGAAGCAAGAACTAAAGCTCACATTAACATATACCAGTCAGTCTTTTGGGTGTCACAACATGTTTATCTTCTTTAATTTGTTTTCCTTTTTTGGGGGGGGGCTGATATACATGTATATACATACATATATGTATGCTAGCAGAGACTAACATGACGACCTCTTCTAAAATAAGGACTGTTCGTAAAGCTATCTAAATAGGCACCAGTGAATTTGAGAGGCTGCTGCAATCCCCCCCTCCCCCCTTGCCCCTTTTTTCGGTTGCTATTGTGTAAATCATATTGGTCTGCTTTCATCTATTTTAAATCACTTAGTTATGATTAGCCAGCCCTTTTGTATGTTTGTGTTTTATATTTGTGTTTCGCATTTCCATAGAAAACTGCGCAGAGAGCTAATGATAACAAAGCATAACTTCAGGCCTGGCATCTTGACCACTCTGTCTGTCTGTAGCGGGAACATGTTGAACACGGACGGGCTCAATGCTGAGAAAGTGCGGATCTGTTTGGAGTTGGCTGGGATGCACAAGCCTTCCATTCCCCAACTAACACTGGTCTGGCTGAGATTCAGGGAACCAAATGCCCATTCTTTTCTTCAAAACTGCAGGCTACCGACTTGACTTACTGTGAAGGCACAGAAAACATTCTTTTTTAAAAATCTTTAAGCCAAATTTCTTCAGATTTGGATAAAAATGGGAACTGAGGCAGACTGCAGAATTGGAACAGAAGGGTTTTTGTTCTTTTTAGAACTCTTAATGAGGGTTAAAGCTTAATAGCTTCAGTATTGAAAGACATATAACCTATTTCATTATTGGTCCAAAGAAGATTCAATATATCAGATCTCTGGTAGTTTACACTACTCTGACACAAACACAAGACAGAGGCTCAAAACTCACACGGTTAGAGCATGCATTTCTTAACTACAATCCTCACTCAGCATGGTGAGAAAGCAAATTGACCAAGCCAGATGAGGGTCTAGGAACAGCCTGCTAAAACAGCCACTACAGAAAGTGGCAAAATACCATTAGTAGCCACAAACAGCTCCCAATGGGGACATATCACCAATGACTTGCATTCTGGATAACAATACTTTCTTCTCCCAAGCTTTTTGGGGGCTGGCCTATACTTGCCTACAGACAACCCCCAATCTTAATCAACGACTGACAATCCAGCAGCACAACATGGAGACAGAGGCAAGAAAAAGATTCTGTCACAAAACTAGGTCCCATTTGTACCCTCACATCTACACTGGCAGCACCATCAAAGGCCCCAAAAATGTTAGCCATAACAGCAGGAGTGTATTTCCTTGTTCCTATTCTAATGTGATTTATGCCATCTTCTGCCAGCTGTGCCCCTTCCTAAAACAAGTAACAACTTAAAACAAACCATTTCCAAAAGCTCATCTAGACTCTGTCATATCACTGCCCTAAACCACTTTGGAGAGATGAACCTCTGTTTGCTTCTGAAGAGCAGGAGAGAAATTTGAATGAGAAATCTGCCTGCACAGTGTTCTGATGTAGAAACTGTCAGCAGCTTCATACTTTACACAGCAGTTGTTTGTATGTTGGCTATACTAGCATTCATTATATAGCAAGGGTTGGACAGCAGCAGACATGCTTCAGCAGATACACCAAAGCAACACTTCCTGGGATGGAGGTATTAAAGGATGAAAGGGAAATGTGCATTCCCAAATATAATGAAAGAGCCCTGATTTAATCTGGCTCCCAGTATAGGCATGTTGCCTTTTTTTTCCTTGTGTGCTTTATGAGAAACAAAGGCAAACATGCATGGAAACCCTGACATAACTTTAAAGCACGGGGACACTATTTAGAGCGAGCTCTCCACTATTTTGGATGACAAGGGATGATTTCTCAGAAGTACACTAGGACCCCTGTATTCATCGGGAATCTATTCCATGATCTACCAAGAATGTGAAATCACAGATAGCAGCGAACACCATACACAACATACAGGGAGGTGGGACAAAGGCCACGGACACAGTCCCATAGATATGGGAGTCCTACTGTATATCTTTTCTTAATGGCATTTTTAAAGTACAAAAATATGGACTGGTCCCATTTGTTTTGGTGTTGGACACAAAAGAGAAGATGGGAGATGCACCCTCTGCCATAAATACTGGGGCCATCTAGTCTAGGCAGTTGAATGTTACTTCAGCAAAGGTGATAGGACTTCATATACTACACCTGAGGGCAACCAGCTCACCCCTGGTATGGAGGGCAAGTCATAGCCCTGTTTTTCTAAAACTCTGCAGTGGTCTCTCTCCCTTGTCCTTTCCCACAGCTGCTGCCTAAGGTGCCTTACTCTCTCTGAGGGTACAGTTATCCATAACTATTATTCTTTAAATGCTGTGTGTCTCCCTTTCCACTTTAATGTTGAACTGATTAAAGATCAAACCTTTCCGTAAACTACTGGACCCCCTTCCCCATTCTACTGCATGGCACGGAACTGTGGCCTATAAGACAGGCTGCTATAAAAGGAGAGAAGCTTTTTGAAATATGGGTTTATCACAGGATGCCAAGAAAAATTTTGGGAATGAGAGTTGACCAATGAAGAAATGCTAAGATGAAAGACCAAGAAATCACAGAACACATAAAATGACGAAAACTAGAAGATATTGGTCACACAATAAGACATTTTAAAAATACGATAGTTACAGATGATAATTCACAGTAAAATAAATGGAAAAAGAAGCACATGAAAGAAGGTAATATTTTGATTGAAAAACTTTACAGACTGGTTTGGATGCAATACAATATTCTCATTCAGAAGTGCTGTGTATAAAGTCAGAATAGCTGTGTTGATGTTCAGCCTCCAACAGAAGAGAAGGAAGAAAACATCTCCCTGAATGTGGCATTCTGCTAAGTGAGTCTTCTGCAACTTTTATAGGAATGCAACATTAATTAAAACACTCTGTTGGACCCAGCCTCTACCCTGCTTTTCTTGCCTAGTTCTGGGTGAGAAAGCAGGATATTTGTTTTTGTTTTTTTTTCAAACAACTCACATTCCCCCCCCCCCCCCTCATGCACAGCCCAATCCAGGTAGGTTAGATTGATTTAACCCTTCGTTGTAGATAGTAATCTCAATCTGAGAGTTTGCACCTGGAATTTTCCTTGCTTTTGTCCAGCATCACAAATTTCAGACATGGGAGTGGCAGGCTGATTAGTGTCACAGCTGCAAGAGGACCAAAGAATTAAATCCCCCTTATTACCAGCTGCAGTTTCTCAATATCCATGTGGGGAGAGGGCATACAGGAAATGTCTGTAAACAGAACCACTAAACCTCAAGCTGGAACTGTGTGGAAGAAAGAATATGCAGTTTGGAAATGAGTACTGTGAAACATGGCCTGCATTTCAGGGAGCAGCAGCACCACATAGACTCATGGCCAAACAAAAATTGTGCAGATTCTCATGGCTGCCAGGATGTTTTTATGACAGCAGCTTTTGTTGTCTAATAACCAGAAAGAATGACACTTTCTCCTTTTTAATTTCTTGGATCGTAGGCAGTGGTGCCCAATAATGTTTAGGGGTGTTTTTTTTAAAAGACAAAGTCTGCTTTCATACTCCAGTTTCTCTTTGAGATGATGAAGCTTTTGATAGCTAGTCAGATGACAGGGTGATGAGCAACTTAACCCTATATTTATGCTTTTGTTTGCTATCCCCCACCCCAGTTGAATCTAGACTGGAATTTGATGGGCTTTAAACATGGGAGCTTCGTATTCGTATCCTGGGAAATATGAATACGAAGCTTGGCACCACAGATGCCACGGCAGTCCATTCCTGCTCTCCAGAACTCACTGGGCTCCTCACAGTGCGCACATCTGACAGCAGGGACATTGCACTGAATGCAGACGTAATCCCACGGGTGCTGCCCCACCTCCCTCTTCAGCCAACTGCTCAGCAGCTGAGCAGGGAAACTTGTCTTCCCACCTCCTTGCTGGAGCTGTGGGGAGAGGCAGGGCAGCACGGGCGGGATTACATCCGCAATTGGCGCAATGTCACTGCTGCCGGGTGTGTGCGCTGGGAGGAGCCCGGTGAGCTCCTGGGGGCAGGAATAGACCGCCGTGGGATCAGTGGTGCCAAACTCCATATTCATATCCCCCAGGATTGGGCTTCTTCCAACTCCTGATTTCTTCTTGGCAAATTAACATTGTACATGCATGTGCATCTATTTTTCGCTTTCTGCTATTACGGGTTGATAGTAAAGCAGTCAGAAGGAAAAAGTTTCCAACATGTAATGATTAAACATCAATAATTGGTAATGTCCTGGTCTATAAAGCCATTAGCTAGTTTAGCTCAAGGTTCTGAGGCAGAGCAGCAAAGAACACCCTGCTCTCTCTTCCTTCTTGGTACCAGATCAAAACCAGCCAAGACAGACAGTGTGGTGTAGTGGTCGAAGTGCAGTACTGGGACATGACAGATCAGGTTCGAGGCCCCACTGAGCCATGAAACTGTCTGGATGGCCTTGAACTAGTCACACTGTCTCAGCTTAACCAAGCTCAGCAAGTTATTATGAGGCTAAATTGGGGAGAGGTTGAGACATGTGCTTTGCCTGGAGTTCATTAGAAGAAAAGTAGAATAAATACGCAACTAATCTGTAAACAAATGAGTTACATTGGCAGAGGGGACAGAAAATCTTTCAAGCACCTCTCCTTATCCCTGACAGTAGAAATACATTATTATTTTTAAATTAATTACTACCTATTTGGTGCTTTTTGATGATACCCAAAATCAGCAGACCCCTCATTTTCCTTGTTTTCCACCTAGAAAGTTTTAAGAACTACCTGGGAGGTTTTGCTCTCTGCTGCTCTGATGAGCCAAAGAGATTATCCAGGTTCTGGGGAAAGGCACAGAAATCTTTAGCATCTACAGGCTCAATGCCTATCATAGAATCATAGAGTCGAAGTTGGAAGGGGCCTGCCTATAAGGCCATCGAGTCCAACCCTCTGGGATCATTCATATCTCTCTCAAATCAGAGCCGTGCCCCCATTGCTCGAACCTAAAAGCCACACAGAGCAGGGAGGGAGCACAAAACCAGTTAATGAGTACCTTAGCAGTCTATATTGGGGACACTAGTGCTTTATTTCCAGTTAAAAGACAGAAATGCTGCCACAAATCAGATCCGGGAGTGGGAAAGAGTTATAGTACAACTCAGAGGGATTCAGTTTGCAATGGGTAAGGAGTGATGTTGCTTAGCCCTTCCTTACAAAGTGAGTGTACAAGGGACACCAATTCTGCACCAAAGTTGTAATATGGATCTCACCTGGCCAATTAAAATTGTGAGGTTGTGAGTGTTTCATATGGGAATCATGGAAGGAGTACGTACACAGATCTGTGGCAAGGGCTTTACGGCTGTTTTCTGCTCTGGAAATATCCTTCTGCTACAGCTGAGGTGGTCCACTTGTGCCCTCCAGTTGTTGTTCAGCTACAAATCCCATCAGTCCTCACTTGGCAGAGGGTGTCTTGATCCAATTGCTTAGAAACTGAAACTGAAATTAGGGATGAGAGTAGGAGATCTCTTGGTTAAATGCTGTTTTTTTTCCCTAAATGTGTACAAATTAGGTCCAGTTGTGTGGACCAAAAGACAAAGGGATCAGGTGCTCACTTTTTTTCCTGTCCATTGTTCTTGTGTCATATCTCATTGTGGCCCCTTCCCCTCTACGATTTACTTGTGGTGTCACCGACCCATGCAGAGAAATAGGGCTGAACTATGGACATCAAAGATGGAAGTTACACTTTCTCAAGAAGATTTTTTTTAAAAAAAAAACACAGCAAGAAGAGGATTGTAAACTGTAAGGTTTTACGTTTGCAAGACTTTGCTGCTCGTTGTGCTTTACTGATTGTGTATATGCAGTACAGGTCATGGCTGCAATTGGGTGGACATTGTATGAAGATTGACAATCCCACATCAATTTTGTAAATGTCCTGAAATATCCTATGGAATTGGCCAAGATTACCCCTGTAGTCTAAGGGAGAAAGGAGGCCTCTACAGTGCTGCAATTCTATAAAAGCTGAGAGAGATGCTGGAGAACGTTGATATTCACCAGGTAAATGGGATTGTCAGGAGTCCTCTGTGTTATATCCAAAAAGGGGGGATAATTTGTACCCATTTTAAAATAGTCACAAAATCATCTGCAAATGGCCTCATTCACTAGGAGGTCAATGGCCAGCAAATGTCAGGCTTTCATTGTAATTCTTTCCCACCTCTCCCTCTCCTTAATATGCACACTGCTTATTTGGGCCTTGTATTTTATTCTCAGCAGTGCTTAACTATTTCAGAGCTGCAAGATGGGTATTGCCTGGGCTGTACTGAGCCATGAAGACACCAGCAACCTGCTTTCAATGACAGCAATTATATTTCGAAACATCCACTAGTCACAGTGAGTAACTCTATGGAGACCATGTATCAATTGCTAATTAACCCTGCATCCCATCTGCAATTGGATTTGCTTCCTGCTTCATTGCACACCTCATGCATATGTTAATTGCCCTGGTTGTGTTGCTTATTTTCTGCTTAATTTGCCTAAACTATTTACATTGAAACATGCATTGGAGAGCTACACTATGTTTCTTTTTTTCCTTCTTGGAGGACTTCCATCTTGTCTTGAGATACATCAGATTTCAGGGGGGAAAGGAAAAGGGGGCTTGTATTGCAACAAAGTATTCCAGTTCAGGTCTAGCCCCGGGGGCTATTTCCAGCTTGTAAAAGCGGAGCTGGCTTACTGTACTTGAGAGGGCCAACACTTGGAAAAGCTACATTTTCAAACTACAACTACAAAAATCTACCAGCCAGTATGGCCATAGCTATGACTGCTGGGGGAAATTCTGGAAGCTGCAATTCCCCCATAGTAAACGTTTCAACACTGAGTACTGCTAGTTTACACATCTAGTCTGCAAAGTAGAGAATCTTGCATACTCTAGATAGATACGTATATATTTATATTTCTTAGGCCAATGCGATTAAGGAAGAAAATACTATCAGACTTTCCCTTTCCATTCACCCCCACCTTCAGGATTCATGTAGCTTGGGCACACAACCTCCAAATATAGACTCATAGGATAATGATAATGGTTTGCTTTGCTGGATAATCCATAGAAAGAATAACCTTGTCTTATCAGGATACATAGTTACATAAGCTATTTTGTCTTCACAAAATTTCAAATACCATGAGGAATGAGCATACTGATGAGATACACAGGGAACCTAAAATATGCACAACCTGAGACATGCACAAGCAACTCTTGCTTAGTATCAAAGTTGAATCCAGCTTTAGATTTGAGCAACACAGCTACAAGAAGCAAACTTTCTTATCTTCCAATGTGCAGGAGTCCCACAGATCCCTGAAAAAATGTTAAGAAAGAGTGGGAGGTCCCTACTAAAAGGGAAAGGCTATGGTGCAGAGGAAGAGGTGAACTGCTGAGAGTTGACCTCATAGAGCAAGCTCTGCTGATGGAACCTGCATTTGTCTTGTTTGGGGGCTGCCCCTCACCACTTCTGCTGTCTGAGACAGCTGCTTTATTCTGCCCAATGAGGTGGCAGCTCTGATTTGGAATCTTGCACTGCTGGACTAAATATTATTACATATTTTCCTTAATAGTTGTTCTGTCTATTTCTTAACTCTATCCCTGCCTAAGATTCCAGATTTATATAAGGATCTGATATGACAACAGCTGCCAGTCTCATTTTTGCTAAGAACAATGATGGATATAAACCTGATTCACCTTTGTTTCAATAACAAACCATTTCCCTTGTTGCAGAAAAGAGTTAGAAATGGCAATTATTTCCCACCTGTGACAACAGATACCTAGATTAGTCATGAGGAGCAAAGTTATGACCTGCTGCTGATCATGCCGTGGGAATGCATTGCAATTCAGTTTCTGTGTGCTTTGCCTACACCTTCTGGCAATGTCAGTGGCATTTACTTTATTACCACCAAGCAATAGGGCTTATTGTTTCTTATTTCAGCTACTGTATGTCATCCTCTTTTAGCAAAAGATAGACCAAAGGGACTGATGTGAGACACATTCTTGGCCAATAGGTCATTTCCTCTCTAAAGAATGTTCTTCTACCTCCTATCTCTTTTGATGAACTTTTATGGTAGGCTCCTTTTCTCCCTAGTGACTTCTGTGGTCCACAGACAGGCATTCTTGGCATTCCAAGCAAAGTGTTGTGAAAGAAACACAAGTAGATCAAGCAGATCATATATATATACTTGTGTTTCTGCTTGATATATATATGATCTACTTGGTTCAGAACTGCAGTCTGCCAATTAAAGAATAAAAAAAACCTTGCAAAAATGATGGCAATGTCTGCCTATAGATCCACAGGACGTTTGTGTAGTTTGTGATTCTGTTTTCATGGGTTGTTGAGTTTGCCTCCATGTTCTCCATGGAAAAATGGAGTTGCAATCCAGAACATTTACCTGGGGAAAAGCCCCTCTGAACTCAGCGGGATTTAATTCTGAGGAGACATCTATAGGCAAGATACTGATACTGGTGTTTTGGGTGTCATGATATGTCCAGACTGAAGCAGTACTGTCTTAAACATAGCAACAGAAGATCTTGGGATTGATCTCAGGCAAGTTGCAAGTATGTTACATATAAATTGTTTCAAATCCAGTAGAATAAAATGATTGCTAAATAGCTTTTACAAGGTGGAATGCGAAGTACACTTGTTGAGGAGAAAGCTGAGATCACAGCTCACTACATGTACAGCTTGATACACATCAACTTTCTTCACTTGGTGAAAAAAAGTTACAAAATGAACCTGTCCTGAGCAGAGCTTTTGATAAAGTTACATTTTTCTACTAAAATTCCCCGGATCCTCTAGCCAGGCTGACCAGTTATCTGGGGCAGCCTAGCAGTCTAAAAAAGGTAACTTTTCCCATCTCTAGTTTCATGGCTATACCACAGTTAAGTGGGAGCCTTTTCTTCTGCAGGGTTGCCAGAGTCTGAACCCAAGATTAGCAAGGGACAGGGGAGCAATGGAAGTTAAAGTCCCTCCTAAGTTTAGCTGCAGATCTGAACACTGCTGTCTTTTCCACTTCTGCATAATTAGGCAAGAGAGAGAGAGAGAGAGAGAGAGAGAGAGAGAGAGAGAGACAGAGCTGTTCTGATCAAGGCTAATGGATAAAATGAGAGGGTGATGCCCTTTTCTTAGCACCCAGTGCATATACACTCTTGGTTGCTGTGGCCTGGGAACAGAGTGTTGGTGTTCAGGAATGAGCTAAGTTGAGTTGAGAGCTACAGGATGGAGGAAAAAGGAGAGGCAAAGAGCTGTGGTTGAATGTGAAGGGGCAAAGCTTCAAACAGTGAACTGCTTCTACCATTCTATAATAATGATCTCCTTGTCTCTTAGTACAGTTGGTATCTCTTTCCTTTTACTGCTCTCTTGCTTTAAAAGTATTTCTGAGCTGCTTGGAAACAGCCCACTTTCCCATGGGGGAGTTTAAGTGTGAACTGAAATTTAGCAGAGCTAAAGTTTTGGAAGCAGGAAGTTCTTCTAAGTAGAAGGTGACATTTCTTTTATATTTTTAGTCATGTTTCAAAGTTACCTACTTGGAGACTTCAGAATAGGGCAAGGATAAAGTTGGTGTCAGTATTTATTCTGGGCAAATGGAATGCGTTTTCATTCTTTTAAACCAGCATCATGGTGGCAGGAAGGCTAAGTGTTTGCTCAAACAGGCAGTGCTCGTTGCTGCCAACCAAACTCAGGAATTCTGGGATCTTGAACTCCCATGTGCTTTACTTTCAGTTATTAAAAGTCATTCCTGGAATATACAAAGTGGTGATGACATCAATACGCCATACTTAATAAAATTACATACGTCTCAATCTCTCTATTTACTAACAATAAATCCCATTTTCTGATAGAGTTTTTCCCAATTTGGAGCCCTCTAGACTACATTGAATGATTACATTTGGTCCTGCAGAAGACCGAAGCCTTAGTGAGCAAACACAGGATACTGTATATGCTTTCCTATTCTCTCACCCCCATGGCAACTAAAACCTCTTTCTCTTTTTAAGGTAATAAAACAACATGATCCTCATGACTGAATGGGAAAGGCAATGGTGTCTGTGCTGGGATGAAAGGCAAACCACACGATGATGCATGAAGATTTCTATTTGATCCTTGAGCAGGGGACATTTTCCACCCTCCATCCCACAAAACACCCCTAAACTGCAACGAAGACACTTTTTCATGAGGATCTGAAAATTAATCAGAGTCTGTGCCATTCTGGGTTACATGAGAGATGAGGAACCCACCCACACCCACTTTCATCAACTTGATCATTTAAAAAATGTTTAACAAAATTTACATTGATTCAGAGCTATAAATGAAATACACTGGCAGTACTATGTATACAATTATAGGTTCCTGTTTCACTATGTCAGTTACTTTAATTTTTTTTTAAAGGAAAGTCACTGCAACCTACTGAATTATGGCTGCAGGAAAAAGCAAGGTAGAGGAAAGTCATTAATCAAAAGAGGGAGGAATTGGAATTCTCTGAAGACCTCTCTGGACTCTTCTCATGGGAGAGAAAAAGTCAATCAGTGTGAACGGAAAGATGACTCAAGTGAGAGATAAAATTTATCACACCAAAGAAAAGAACTTTTTTTGAGCATGAACCAAACCACTCCAACTTTCCCCTTCTGGACATGCCCTTAGACTGCATAAGACTGCACAGTCATGATGGCTTATCCTGAGGTGAGCGAGATGAAGCAATGGCTGCTGTTTTTCCAAGAGGTGGAATCTTAGGCACACTTCTGAGTAAACATGGAAAAGATTAGGCTTTGGCAAACATTCATTCTATTCATTCTATCAGACATTCTGAAGTTTGGAGGAATGTCACAGTCAGTCAGCTTACTCTAACATGCTCCACTCCCGAGTCATTGCAGGACAGGCATCGAACGATAAAAGAATACAGTGTTTAGCAAGCAGAGAAAAATCTTTAGCAATGTATATTGTTCAAGTACCAGACATACCTGGTGTGTGAATAAGAATGTCACAAGAATACATGTGCTTCTGTTTTCATCTCTGAAATATTGGAAAGTAGGAAGTAAAACGATACTGATAACTACTGATGAGCCTCAATTTTCAGCACAATTAGCCATTATTTAGCATTCCAAAACAGAAGTTTTCAAAATAGTTTGTCAGAAAACAGAAAAATGTCTGCAGAGGCAGGATTAATGGAAACTGATAAAATTATTAGACATGATGCTACAGCCTTCCAGTAAGAACCTGTGGATCAGCAAATGCATTGCTATAAGACTTAAGTAGCCAGAACAGACAGGTTTGTGTCTAAAATATGGTTATTGTTACTTTTTTTCCCCCAGAAGAAAATTTTTTGAAGTCTGAAAAATGTAAGCCAACTTGGAGGGGGGGGGGGGAACAGTCTGGTTACCATTTTTTCATCCCCCATCCTCCCCCAACCCATAATTTACTTATTTGGTTCTTATAAGCAGATAGTTTCTATGAAGTCAGCCTACTGTTAGCACCGTGTGATGTATCCACAGCAGATTGCACTGCTGTGTACTACATTTTCAGCAGACTGAATAATGGGTCTGCACTTTTGATTTCTCACCAGTGAGAGGTATATGCTACCAAAACATACTGGATATAATGAGGAAATTTACTCAGTCACTAATGTGATTTCCTTGGGAAAGAAAGCTGGCTCTGATAACCTATGCAAAAGGCTGTTCTCATGCAGAGTATAAACTGTATAGCACTGAAAATTGAAATTTTATCAGATTGAAATGTTATGGGATTAGCTGTATTTCCACAACACTGATGAGAGGAGCAATTTGCCTTTCTCTGCACAGCCCCATCTTCATTGAGCACAGCGCCAACAGCTTTGAATTAGGTTTTTAACATCATTTTTGGTTCCATAGGGCCAGGTCAGAAGCACCCTACTTTCTGTAGAGTAAGAATTTCCACATACGGTTCTTAATTTTGACCAAACTTTCGCAAATCACCAGATAGGATGAAAATTTATAGCCGAGTCCAACATCATCTAAGTAGACGTGAATCACCACTTATACCTTCCTCCTTGTCTTCCAGCCTTCCCCAAATCTGCTGTTCAGGGTTCCAATTTTGTTGTTGGGGGCATGTTGGACAATGGAGAATAAGTTTCTCATCTTGCTGGTGGAGGAAGAGGGTGGATCATGAACCGTGAAGCTGTATTTTGTCATGCAAATGAAATGATGTTCAAGATTTTACAATGAAGCCTTTTCCTGTACATGGAGTGAGAAAGACTAGATGCTCAGGCTGGGTTCAGAAAAGAAAAAGGCTCTCAAGTGTATATTGCAAATACATATTGGCTTACTGGAGCAGGCCAAATAATTTCAGCAGAAAAGCCATTTGTGGTTTACAGCAATACTTCCAAATACTTCCAGCAAGTCAGCACTGCATTGATGGCAGACAATAGCAATGGCGTGAAACACCTACTGATGGACTTTAAAGAATTAAGTGCAAAAACAGGATTACAGCTGAACACCTATGAAAACAAAAACCATGACTACATAAGAATTACATTAATGTAAACAATGAAGAAATTGTTAAAGTTTTTCTATATGTTGGTTCAGTCATCAATCTAAATGGAAACTGCAAGCATGAAATTAGAAGACTGAGATTCAGAAGGGCAGCTAGGAAGGACATAGAAAAACTCTTCAAGTCTATGAATGTGTTTCCGGAGATCAAGGCTAACATCATCTAAACTACAATATGCCCAGTTATTACATATGGACGTAAAAGCTGGACAATGGAAAAAAAGATGACGGGGAAAAGATTGATTCATTTGAAATGTGCTGTTTGAGGAGAGTTTAAAGAGACCAAGGACTACTAGAAAGTCAAATAAACAGGTTCTAGAACTAATCAAGCCTAAATCAGATCAAAGTTGTCTTTGTTAAATTGTAACTTAAATGCAATGTAGTTGTGCCTTTGTTATTGGGAAAAGGAATTAATTACTAGCAGAGGTGGCTTATGAATTGAGCAGGGAGTGGAGTGCCCATCTGCTGTGGTCAGAAACTGCTTCTAATTGCTCGTAATTTGTTAATCCCAAACTCTCAGTGTAAGCACAATAATGAAAGTGACACAGTAAATCTTAGGTAAAGCAGGTGGCAGAAAGAAGTAGCAAAAAAAAACCACCATGTGAGCAGGGCAACTGAGGCATGTTGTGTGAAGCCTCATCTC